>JADMLD010001161.1:0-600000 GCA_017589585.1 Phylloscopus whistleri | reverse complement strand
GAATTCAGAGATAAGGCACACATTTCTTGGATGCTCTTTCCCAAGGAAAAAGCTGCCGTTCTCAGAGCCTCTAAATCAAGTCAGAAATGTTCTTCCCGTTTCTTTCCCATCCCCAAGTTTCTCCCTCAGTTTGAGCAGGCTCAGACTCAGTGGGATGTCAGACATGGGATGGGAGGAACCATCTCCCTCCCATTCTGATTGAGTGGTGGGATTCACACTGCTCCAGAGCTCACCTGGGCGTTCCTGGGAAAGGGTCTCCATGTCCTGTTCCTCATCTGCACAGCTGGGCTGAGCATTTATCCACCTTCCCAGGAGAGCTGTGCTGCAGATCTGCAGTGACACAGCCACTGGGGGCTGAGGTTATCCTGAACTGGCAGGATCCCAGATTTGCCAGCAAGGAGGGAATGTGTTTTGGGGTTAAACAGGAGAAGGATGTCACTGCAGCCTCCCATGGCACCCTGGCATGGGGGAGAGCCCAATGGGTCCTGCCAGGCTGAACTGGATCTGCAGGCCAGTAAAACCTGGATCCCCTGGCTGGGAATCCTGCCCGTTCCTGCCCATGATATTCAGTAACAGGTGGAGCTCACAGGTTAAAAAAAAAAAAAAATAAAAATGCTGCTCCTCTTTTCTTAAAGCCTCCAAACTCTGTGTTCTCTGCTGGCCAGGCACCTGCCATCTCCCAGCCTTTAAAGAACAAACAGTGATTTTATAAAAGCCTTGGTATCCCTAACAGTGCCACGAGGCTCTTCTGTACAGAGGTTCTTTGTCTTCTGGGCATCAGGAAGAATGAAAATACTGCAGGGATTTCCTACTCTATACCACAGAGGTGGAATGAAAAGGGCTTCCAGTAGGAAAACAAGGATTTAAAAATCAGCCAGGTGGGCTCTGGCTTGTGCATTTCTCATCTCTGCTTCCTTCTCTTGTCCTCTCCTTGTCCAAGCATTTGTCTCAGTCTCTGCTGCTGTGTTTGGCAGTGAGGGTTCAGACCCACCTTTGTAGCTGGTTCTTTTTTCCTGTAAGGGTTACATTCACAGCCTGGTTTAAGAATGAAACCACACCATGAAACTGCTGCTTCATCTTTTTTTTCCCTGAGCTTTAACTCCTGGAGCCAGACTTGCTGCATTTCCTGGGCAGTGCTGAGCCCACAGCAGCTGCTGGGGGGATTTTCTGCAGGCACATTTCTTTCCAAAGGCACGATGGCTCTGGTGCTGTGTGCCTCTCGTTACTCAGAGGTTTGTGGCAGCAATTAGTAGGTCACAGAAAACTTTGTTTTCTTCTCCAGAGCCCAGGGACATGCTCAGATTTATTGCCCCTTGCTCTCCAAGGTGGGAGTGCTTGGTGTGGAAGTGCAGCCTCAGCCTTTTCTCAGGAGGGGCCCAAAGGACATCTCCACTGGGGCTGCTCTGGGTTTGCCCCCAGTCCTCACTCAGATTTCAAAAAAAAAAGGACCAAACCTCTGAAAAAAAGAGCTGGGCAGGAGGGGAGGACTTGCACTTCTCTGTGTCCACACAGTGTGTCACCCTTACTCTACGCCGCAGTGCTCTCAGTCCCCGTCCCGGCAGGATCAGGAGTGCCTCTTAGAGGAGCAAACTTCCCTGCTTTGCTCCCAGTCCATCAGCTGGCACTGAGCAGGTGAGATTTCCCTGGGGACACCCTCAGCCTGCAGAAGGATTGAGCTGGCAGCTTCTCTTGAGGCAGCCCTGGCTAATGAGGCACCCAGGATTGCTGCCAGTGGGTTGAGGGGGCGTTCCAAGGCCAAGATCTGCCTCTTCCTTCCCAGCATTATCCCTGAGCACTGAGGAAATCAGCTGTCCTTTGAGTCTTTCCTTCAGGAAAGTTTCCCATTTCCACCTGCTGGTGCCAACAGCCAGCAACTCCAACAGTGCCAGAGCCTCTGCAGGAGGGTTTGACTGCTCCTTGCTGAGAGCAACATCCCTGCCCTTTCCCTGATGGAGGTGATGATGATTCCTGTGGAAAAGGCAAGGTGCAGCAGCTGAAAACTGCCACGTGTCTCCTTTCCAAGGAGACAGGTAATTATTGGAGGTTTGATGTAGGAGCAGGGTCGGACAGTGATGAGATGAGAGATGTCTGGAGTCCAGGCTGCTCTTGGAGCAGGGGTTTATTGCACAGGGCCTGGGTGAAGGGCCCCTGCTGAGAGCTGCAGCTGCAGATGGGAGCAGAGAGAGAAGAAGAAGAAGAGAGCAAGAGAGCTGAAGAGGAGGAGTAAGAGGAGTAAGAGAGCAAAGTTCCCATTACAACACATTAAATCTTCTCCTATACTGAATATTCTACACCAACCAATCTGGTACAAGATACAAATCCTACAGCATTTACACACAACCTATAAGAATCATTACATTCTGAGAGCTGCCAGCTGCAGCTCAGAGCAGAGAGAGAGAGGCAGAAGAGAGCAAGAGCAAGAGAGAGAAGTAAGAGAGCTGAAGAGGAGGAGTAAGAGGAGTAAGAGTGGAGTTCCCATTACAATCCATTAAATCTTCTTCTCTACTGAATATTCTAATTTACATCAACCAATCCAGCACAAGATACAAATCCTACAGCATTCACACACAGCCTGTAAGAATCATCACATGACCATACTGTGTTATATTTTAAACCCTAAAAACGACTCTTTGGACCCCTCCTGCCAAGCTGGTGGGGTCTGTTGTGACCCTTGGACTCTTGGTGAGGAGAATTGTTTAATCAAAAGGGGATTGATTACCTTCAGCAGCCACACTGTTGTTCTCCAGTTGTCCAGTAACTGAGGCTTTAGACATTGAAACTTGCTTTCAATTCTATTTCACTTAGTTTTTTTGTTGTTTTTTGTTACTTTTTCCAGTGGAGTTTCTAACTTGATGCTGATAAAAGAAGCAATTGCTTCCTCTGCACCTATGGAACAAAAGCCCCCAAGGAGTGGTGGAGCTGGCCAGTGTGCTGGTGTGGAGAAGATTTTGGCCCCCTTAAACCCATAATGTATTCCAGGAGAAGTGTGGGGAGCTTCCCATCAGCCACGAAAATGAGAAGCAGAGCAGAAAGCACTCCTGAAGCTGTCTGGGAAAGACAAATTTCCCAGGTGCCTGGGCCTGTTTATTCCCAGCTGAGCTCAGGTTTCATTTTCACCCACGCTCACACTTTGTGCAGGGTGCTGGAGGAGGCCACCTGTGCATGACAGCCCCAAGCAGAGCCTGAGCCCCTCATCCAGAAACTCCATCTCCCAGCCACAGCCCTGCAGGATTCCATTCTCTCTCTTTTCCCTTCCATCAGCTGAGCTGGGCAACTTTTCACCCCAGTGGCTGCAATTTTGGGGTCTCTCCACGCTCTGAAGCTCAGCCTGAGGCTGAGATCAGCTAAAGAGAAAGAAGCTGTTTATCTATTTCTTGTTCTTTTAAACACTCTCAGGATGAGCATGTAAATTCTCAGAGGTAAATCCCAGCCCCAGACTGTGGGGTGAGCCCACACTTCTGACATGGACATCACCATGGACACCTGACAGTGCACCTGACTGGCTTATCACTCTTATCAGAGTGAAAAAACCCCTCAGGTTTTTATCCTGGCCACTGTTACCAAGGGGCTGTCTTGTCCTCTCTTCCTGACAGTTAAAGGCAATGCTGCAGATGATTAGATCATTTCTCTCCTCAGCTGCCTGTGGTCTTTGGCCACGTGCTGTCCCCAAGAGCCATTATATAGGAAACTCCAGGGAAAATGGGAAAGCTGCTTATTTTTCTTGGCATCCGAATGATTGTTCTGGCCAGGCTGAGTCCAGTTCTGTGTGTGTTTATGTCACACCTTATTATTTGCATGGCCAGCCCTGGTATGGGTTTCAGGGGCTGGTGGTTTTGTAATTTGTACAGCCCTTGCTCTCTCTGCCTTTGCTGCTCTCCGCTGGACTTGTGGCTGTTTCCTTTTTCATGGCCACTTCCTCCTGAGGGAGCAGTAATTTCTGGTCAGAGGTTAACCTCATTTGCTGAAGTATGCAGCTCCCATGCCAACAGATCTATAAAAATGGAGAGCGGGGATGAAAAGATGGGGAATAAATAAACCAGATATTCTTCAAAAGACACACAGAGCCATTCTTGTGGAGGCACAGAGACAAAGGAATTCCTGCAGTGCCTGAGATCGGGATCGAACCCAGCGTTCTGCCTCTGTTGGTGCATCTGCTCCCTGAGCCAAGTGTGCAGTGATGGACACCTTGGGGCAGAACATTCCCAGGTTTTCCTGGGGTTCTGTGCAACCCTGGGCCCTCCCCTGGTGTGAACAGCCCTGCCAAGCTCCTGACTGGGGTGAGATTTTGGGACAACATCGTCCCACGGATCAGCTGGAAATAAAGACCTTCCTTTCCCCTCCTTGGCACAGCCAGGGGCAAGAGGTGGAACTGCAGCTCCCACACTGGGATCTCACCTCTGGCTTCAGCAGCAGCTGGAGGATGTGCTGCATCACGAGGGGAAGGACATGGCTGGGTTTGTGTTCCCAGGTTTTTGAGGGGAGCTCACACCAGAGTGTGAGAGCTGAGCTGACTCTTGTTTCTTTGAAAGGAATTATCTTAAATGGCCAATATGTTTGATCCTACATGAAGACATCTTTGATCCCTCATGGAGAGGCTGTTTAATCCCAAAGTGTTGTCCATCCATGTGATTTTGAAGATGGGTTAAGATTGTGCAGAAAAATCCTCCAAGGCTGCAGCCCAGCCTGGGCTCTGTTCTGTGCTGCTGGAATCCCCTCAGCCCAGCACCTTCTCCATCCTGCTCCAAACACTGCCCTGCCTCTGGAGCCCCTCCAGGACCTGTAACAGAGGGGTGACACCAGAGCCTGACCCCCAGCCCTGTGCAGAATTCCCATGAAAAGCCTGGTTTGAGGTCTCTCCTGGCTGTGGTTGTTTTTTTGGCAGGCCCTCTTTGGTGCACTCCCCGTGCTCCCTGTTTACTGATGGGAACAGGGTGGAGATGCTGCTGCACACGCAGTGATTATAAATACATTCCACATCCTTCCAGCAGCGGATAAAGCAACTCCCCTGCTCTCAACCAAGTGGCTCCAGGTCAGCTTTCAGAGCACCCAAGCTGCGTGATCCACGGTCTGCAGGATTCCCTGGTGGCAGACAGAACATCCTGGAAAAAAAAACAACCCAAAGCCTAAACAAAAACAGCCTCCAGTGAGCTAAAAACAGGGATACACAGGAAAAGCTTTTAATCTTGGAGAGACAGTCGTAATTGCCTTCCTCTCTCTGAAGAAAAATGAGAATCCTATAAAACATTTTACTGCCCAAGATGCTGTCTGCTAATGGGAGAGGGGAAGTGGGAGAGGAGGGAGCACCTTGTGGCAGAATGAAGCCCTGGGCTTGGATGGAGGACATGAATACAGAGCACACCTCACAGAAAAACAGGCACAATTCCTCCAGGAGGATTGTAGATGAGCAGCAGCAATGTTGCATTTAATTTCCTTTCCTCTGTCATGGGCAGTTGTTTTCCCCAGGATCGATAAACGCTTTAAGGCTGGAAATCCCACCAGGAGAACAAGGAACTGTGTCAAAAATGTAAATCCCACTGTCATGGGGTTAAGAATGGTCCAATCAAAAATCACTTTTATTTAATTAGCAGATAGTTTGACCATTCAAAAGTAGGTTACGACTTTTGGGTAATACTCATATAAGCCGAGAGTGTGGGGAGGAGCTCTCTCTTTTCTTCCGGCTGGATCACAGGTAACATCGAGCAGCACAGAGCCTGGCTGAGCCAGACCCTCACCTGAGGCAGCCTCCATGAGAGGAGCCAGACCTCCCCCAGCCCTGTGTGTTTATCACCAAGGCAGGAGCTGTTATCAAGGTGTGAAAGCCTCTACAAGCAGAGGGACAGGCAGCTGCTTTTTTTTGTCAGCTCGATTACTTCTTCATCCTAAATACGTGCAGCATGCTCAGGACACTTCTCACGCTGCAATCTGAAGGCAGAGCTTGAACTTTCATAAGCTTCAGGAGGGATTTCAGCTTTCCCTTGATTTCCTATTTTACCTCTTGTTATGTGTTCCAGCAGGAACGACACATCGTCCTCCTGCAAGGCCTTTTTATTTAATGACTTCACAATGCTTTGAAACCATTTGACTTTATAATAAGAACTGGGTCAGTTCTGCCTTCCTCATTTTGGAGATGAGGACAAACAGGTAAAGAGGTTAAACGGTTTGCCCTGCAGAAAGGAAATGTACGTAGAGCACACTTTGGAGGAGGGCTTAAAACTTTTGGCTCTGTTACCTCTGTTACTCACCACAGGAATGAAATTTCCTCCTTCTGTGGCCATTCCTTCCTCTGTGATCATTGGCAGGGAGGCTGCCAGCCAGAAAATTGTAATGAAAGGTGTCCCAAAGAAGATCAACATTGCAAAGCTGAGTCTTTCTCTACAACAAACTGGAAGGGTGATTTTGGGGAGCTTTTAGGAGAGAATGGGGCTGGCTCACTGGAGCAACTGCAAAAGGTGTCAGTGGCTCCCAAAACAGCCCAGCCCGGGGCAGAGCTGCAGCAAGGCACCAAACCAGAGGGGATTCACCCTTGTAGGAAACTGCAGAGCCAGTGGTAAACCTGCCTGGCCAGCACAGCTCCTAGGGGATTCCCCTCTCCATTTCTGCTTTTTTTTCATGGCTCATCACACCCTGAGTGTGGAGCTGACTGGGAAGAAGGTTGCTTTGAGCACCTCTCAGTGCAGGGTCTCGTGGTCACCCCTGCTTGCCTGGTGGTGTTTCTGCAGAGGGGAGGGGGTGTGAGAGGCTCAGTTTTCAAGGGACAGTTTGCAGCTGAGGGGGAAAGCCCAGGTGAGAGCTCACAAATCCCATGTGTTGGTCTTCCCTTGCAAAGGAATCACAGGCTCAGGAAGCAGGGGCTGTTCTGGAGAACTCTGTGTCAGATTTATCCCCAGTTTCCGTGGCACAGTCAGATGTAACTGAACAGCATTTCAATAAAGCCTCAACAAAGTCTCTCAGGAAGCTTAAAAAGAGAAAAACAAATGTGTGATTTTGCTACAAGATCTTAGAATTAAAAAAAGAATAATCTTCATTTGTCTACTTCCTGTCCAAGGCTGATGTGAACTGGGATGCCCTTCACAACCCCAGTGTTCACTGACAGAATACCTGAGGATTTCCTGAGTGGAAAAGTTACTAAAAAGAACCCCAAGAGAGCTCCTTCAGCGACCTTCACCTCTGGCTTCAGATCTGCTTCTGTTTACTTCCAGCTGTGCCTGGAGTTCCCTCTCTCCAAGTGGACAAAACATGGAGAATTTCCACACTGAAGGGCCTGACTGGCTGAAAAGTAATTTTCAGTGGATCTGCAGATTGTCTTCCTGGACAAAAATAAGGAGAAAAATAAGGATTCTTTCCCTTGTGACAGCTGAGCTGCTGTGCTTGCTGTGGTGCCAGCACATCTGGGCTGGGCCAGGACAGGATCAGGGCCTGCCCAGCAGCTCAGGATGGATTCATTTCCCCATTTGCACTCCCTAGATGGCCCCTGCACTCTTCTGGAGCTTTGCCTCGTGCCAGATAATGGTCACTTAAGGGCAATATCAGTCTGTGTTTAAAACGGCTGCATCTCAAACAGCAGGAAAAAAAAGACAGATGGGATCTTTAAATTCCAGTCTGGACGAAATGATTGAATTTGAATGAGCTCAGTATGTGTCAACAGGACAGAGCTCGTTGCACCTTCCATGCTTTTCCTGTTCCCAGGGATGAGACAGAGGGGATTTTTGGGGTGGGATGAACAAGGAGCAGCAATTTAGGGAGGGAGCTCAGGCCTGGAGGGTTCGACCTCCCCTCAGGACAGCCCAGCTCCAGCTGAAATACAATCCTTGCTTTGGTAGAAATTTGGCAATTAAATGCTGTCAAATCAAAATCTGTCCCTGCACCATCACCTGTTCATTAAATATTTTCTCCCTTCTACTTATGAACAAATAAAAAAATTTCCAGGTTCAAAATGTGGAGGGAGAAGTGGAGAAGGGAGTATGGGGAGGAGGAGGAAACCAGGAAATCTGTGGAGAGAAGAGGGAGAAGGGGGAAGGCCACCAACATACAAGTTATTACCAGGGCTCAGGATGTGTTATTTTACTTGCAATAACCAAAGAAACCAGCTAATAAAGGAAAATTATGTTTTTTAAGGCAGATGAACGGTAGTCAAGGAAACACAATATCTTCCCTTCTCTGCTGTCTAGCCTCAGGAAAAACACATCTCTGACACTGATGCCATCATGATAAAATCAGAGTTTAGGAATATCTCTACCTGTGCTGCTCGTAGATTATTAAAATGATGAGAACTGTTCCCACTTGTGTGGCAATTTCCACCCCTGTGCCTCTATTAACAGAGCCTCCCTGCCTGCCAGGGCCAGCCTTGTCTGAGGGAATTCGCTGCTCCAGGACCAAGGGTTTCATTTGACAGGGGAGAAAATGATCTGAACAATGATCTGGGAGTAAATTGCCATGTCCGTGCTGCTTTCAGAGGGGAAAACTGCATTAAAGTGAGATTTGGCTGCAGCTGTGAGAGAGGAGGGGCGAGGAGAGAAACAGGAGTGTGGCCTTTCTCCAGCCTTGGTGGATTTAGGGATGCAGTGAAGATCTTGGGATGAATTTAACATCCAGGGATGAATTGGGGATCTAGGGATGAATTGAAGTTCTAAGGATGAATTGAAGATCTAGGGATGAATTTAGGATCTAGGGATGAATTTAACATCTAGGGATGAATTAAAGATCTAGAGATGAATTGAAGATCTAGGGATGAATTTAACATCTAGGGATGAATTTGAAGGTCTAAGGATGAATTGAAGATCAAGAGATGAATTGAAGATCTAGGGATGAATTGAAGATGTAGAGATGAATTGAAGATCTAGGGATGAATTCAAGATCTAGGGATGAATTTGAAAGTCTAAGGATGAATTGAAGATGTAGAGATGAATTGAAGATCTAGGGGTGAATTTAACATCTAGGGATGAATTTAGGATCTAGGGATGAACTGAAGGTCTAAGGATGAATTGAAGATCTAAGGATGAATTGAAGATCTCGGGATGAATTTAACATCTAGGGATGAATTTAGGATCTAGGGATGAATTTAGGATCTAGGGATGAACTGAAGGTCTAAGGATGAATTGAAGATCTAGGGATAAATTGAAGATGTAAGGATGAATTTAACATCTAGGGATGAATTCAGGATCTAGGGATGAACTGAAAGTCTAAGGATGAATTGAAGATCTAGCTGACCTTTATTTCACCACCCAACATTCCCCCTGTTCCTTCCTGGCTGGATAAGTCCCTGGGCATGGTGGTTTTTTGTTAGGCTTGTGCTTTACACTCAGCTTTGCCCTGTTAGGGAAAACGCCCCTTTTTGGTGGCTGACAATCCCAAAACACCTCGGGACTGACCTGGAGGAGGAGAGGGCGGTCCCGAGCAGGCTGGCGGTGGGAACTGCCTTGGGGTCACGTTTGAAAAGGAAATATTTCCAGGTTTGGGGCTGATAAAGCTCCACTGTGACGCTGCCAGCTTCCTTCCAGGGCTGCCAGCACGGCTCCGGCGGGGCTGGGGAGGAAGCGGGGACGGGGTGGGGACAGGGCTGAAACACGCACGGGATATTTTACAGCTGCACTGAGCAGAGCCCACGTGGAGTGGTGCCTTGTTTTATTTGCCTTTTAATTGTTAATGCTTTGTTCTGTAGGTTTCATTCTGTTCTAAATGAAATGAGTGATTTAGGTAATTTGTGTTAAATGTTAGAGTTAGTAATTATAAATGTGTAGGGGCTATTAAGCAAACTGCAGAAATTGCCATCCCATCCCAAGGGCAGAACCCCTCGAATTACCCTGGAAATGCTGCAGGGAAGCTGCAGGTTTGCTGAGCACCTGGAGCAGCTGGTGAATCAATCCCAGAGCCTTCCCGTGCATCCCTGGACCCTTCTCACCATCCCTGGACCCTTCTCACCATCCCTGGACCCTTCTCCCCATCCCTGGGCCCTTCTCACCATCCCTGGGCCCTTCTCACCATCCCTGGACCCTTCTCCCCATCCCTGGGCCCTTCTCACCATCCCTGGACCCTTCTCACCATCCCTGGGCCCTTCTCACCACCCCTGGACTCTTCTCACCATCCCTGGGCCCTTCTCACCACCCCTGGACCCTTCTCACCATCCCTGGGCCCTTCTCGCCATCCCTGGGCCCTTCTCACCATCCCTGGGCCCTTCTCACCATCCCTGGGCCCTTCCCACCATCCCTGGACCCTTCTCACCATCACTGGACCCTTCTCACCATCCCTGGGCCCTTCTCACCACCCCTGGACCCTTCTCACCATCCCTGGGCCCTTCTCACCACCCCTGGGCCCTTCTCACCATCCCTGGGCCCTTCTCACCATCCCTGGGCCCTTCTCACCATCACTGGACCCTTCTCACCATCCCTGGACCCTTCTCACCATCCCTGGACCCTTCTCACCATCACTGGACCCTTCTCACCATCACTGGACCCTTTTCTCTCAGGATCATCTCTGCTCCAACAGAACCACATCTGCCACTCCAGGAGGACTCACTGTGGGCTGCTCCCAACCCCCTGACCAACAGGGTGTCAGGTTGTAGCTCTGGCTCTGTCAGGGTTTCTAGGATTGGTGTTTGTTTGCTTGTTTGGTTGGGTGGTTTTCGTTTTCTACTACATTTGTACTGTTAATATTCCCAGTAAAGAACTGTTATTCATATTCCCAAATCTTTGCCTGAAAGCCCTTAATTGCAAAATTATAATTTGGAGGGGGTGAGGGGTTTACATTCTCCATTCCAAGGGAAACTCCAGCTTTCCCTGGCAGACACCTGCCTTTCCAAACCAAGGCACTCTCCTAAGGATCTCAGCTCCATCACCACTGCATTTCAAAGCAGCATGGGAATAGAAAACGTGATAAAAGATTGGTGAGCTGGACATCTCTGATGTGCCAGGCAGAAACACGCTGCACTTCATTAAATTATTCCTTCACTTCAAGGAACAACATTTAAGCTCGGTAAGATTAGGAATTTAAATGACTTCAAGAGAGCTTCATTTCTCAGAAAGCACGTTCAGGCACATGGTGACATTTAATTTCTTAGCAAGCTGCAGAGCGAAGCTACAAAATTGGCCACAATTAACATTTCCTTAAAACCTGGCTCCAGCTTCGCAGGGATTCAAACAATGAAATCTCAGTCAAAGGAATAATTTGCTCGGTGACTTTGCCCCTCTTCATTTCTGCTCACAAAAGTTTCCTGAGCAGCTCCTAAACAGCTCCCAGTTTTCTGCAACACCCCCATTCTGTCCTGGGAGGTACCAGGTATTCATCAGATAAGTTTTATGAGCAATTCTCAGTCTTTCTTTGCTCAGTGCTATATTTAGATTTTTCTGCTGCAGTGGCTAATCTTGAGGGGAGGCTTAGGTCACCCATTACTATTTCCATTCTCTGGCTGAGTGCAAATACACACAATTCTGAGCTCAGACCTCACTTCAAACGCCCTCTAACTCCTGCTCATCTCCTCGTCCTCTCCAGCACTGGGCAGGAATGAATTGAAAAGGAAAGTGTACAAATATTAATTGACCTCGGCACCATCCTGGGCTGCTGGGGCAGATATTTGATGTACCACATTCCCAGTGCTGATTTTAAAAACAGGAGACAAAAAGCCGAAGTGACATTTAGAGGGGGTGGTTGGAAACTGCCCTCTCAGCTTAGAACTTTGCTTTGCCTTTGGAGAGCAAGCTTAGATGTCCAGCTTAGAGTGAAAATCCTTTTTTTAGACATCCATTTCTGTGTGAAATGGGTCCTGTTTGAAGTAAAAAAAAAAAAACCAAAAAAACCCCAAAATCTCAGACAGCATTTTGTTGAAGGAAGTTTCCTATAAGAAAAAAAAATAATTTTAGCAGACACATTTCAGCCTCTGGAATCTATTTTTGCATCACTGAAAATATATCTTAAGCCTCTATATTTCATCTGGGTTCAGCTCTACAGTTTTGCTTAGATTTGCTCCCGTTCCTCCTCTTTCAGCACAGATCACACTGCCAGGCACAAACATCCATTTACACCCCAGTGATCCCAGATCAGACCCTCTGTGGCTCCTGGAGAGCCCCACTGCTGGATCTCCAGGCTGCATCAGCCAGGTTTTAGGGGACAAACTCCACTTGAAACGGAGACATTGCAGCTCAGGAGGTTTCCTGCTCTTCTTCAGGGCTCCTCATGGAATGCCAGCTCCATTCCCACTGCCTGGAAATGTCAGGGGCTGTGCTGCTCCACAGGGGTTCCCTGAATCCTCACTCCCTGCTCCCCAGATTAGATGCCAAACATCTTGCTGTCCTCCTGTTTGCCTTTCTTTCCTCTTTTTTCCTGTGGTTTCCTCCAGTAGACCAAATCAGATTTATGCAAAAACTGTTTAGAAATGGCTCAGCTGTGTCTGTGTAAAAAAAAAAAAACCTGAGCAGGTGTCCCTGCAAAACAATGGGTTCAGCTTTAGGAGCTGCCTGGCTGCTCAGTTTGGGCTTTAGGATGTTCAGTGTGTTCAAGGAAGTTTCTGGAATCCCTGCTAGAAAAAGACATGGAACTGTTAGCAAATACTGAAGTGTGGGGCTCTGTGGGTTGAACTGCTCTGAACCATCTGTTTTCATTGTGCTTATATGCTGGAAATTGCAGACCAAACCAGTGGTGACGAGCTGGAGAATTTTTCCAAGAAATCTCCTTTAGTAAGGATGGAGAGAGGTGAGTTCAGCACAGAACCAGCAGCTCTGGGATTAATGGATGTGTTTAGGGGCTGAGGAGGAGAATTAGTGTCTGTGACTCACAGGCCAGGCCTGTTTTCAGAGAACTCCCAGAGTCAAGATGTGCAAATGGAAGAGGATTGATCCCCAGCCGTGCCCTCTGCTGGGTGCAGGCACGGCAGGGAGCTCAGCAGAACTGAACCTGGCTGCTGCTGCTCCCAGCCCTTCTGCACAACCCAGGGCCAAACCCAGAGCCTGGCCCACCGTTGTTTTCCAAGCTTTTTTTGGGAAAAGAGCAGGTGATGGTGAGCAAGGCAGTGGCACAGAGCGCGGTGCTGCTCCTCAGGGCTGGATCAGTGTCACACACCACACAAAGAAATGACACCCACACACTGAGATGTCCAAGGCAGAAAAAGAGGTGGTTTATTTACAAACTTCAACATTTATAGAATTCCAGCAGTGACCATGGATTGGAGGAAGAAAAATCTTCCTCTTCTACCACATTGGTCAACCCAACAGTCCATCAGCAGTCTCCTCCTTATGAGGAGAATGTAAACATTGTTAGATTTTACAATAACAAGAAAGTTGTTGATGTAAAATCATGTCTGACTCCATTGCAAAAGGTAAACACAGAAGGCTGAAATAGAACTTTAGAAAAATTTCTTAAAGAGACAAAGGAGAACAGCAAACCCCCAGAGAACAGATCAGAGCAGAGGGCAAGGAGACAAACCCCAAATCCTTCATCTCCCCTGCCCTGTCTATCCTTGAACAGCAAAGCCAAGGGAGGTGGGGGAGCTGTGGTGGTTTGGAGGGAGGGAGCTGCAGTGCTAACCTGACATGGCCATTGCCATGCAGCTGTCACCATGGCTACCCCTCCTGCAAAAGCAGGGCAGTGAGATGTGAGGAGCCATCTCTGCTGATGCCAAGTGCAAGGACTGTCATCCCCATCCACAGCAAAGCAATCCAGCCTCTCCCACAGCCCTCAGGACAGCCTGGTCCCTGTTTTACTGGGAAAATTGAGAGGGATGGTGAGGCCCTGATCAAAATGGAAAGAGCTGCCACGATTCTGAGTTATATTTTAAGCTAATCCACACAAGAGGGAAATGTTTTTAAAAAATGCAGACAATGGTAAAAAATATTCAATCTGTTGCTCAAAATAAAGTGCAGAGTAGATCATGGATAAACACACATGAGCAGCATGTGACCCAAGAATATTATTAATTAAAAAGGAGGTTTCCTCACCCTGGTGTTCCTGGAAGAATGCAGCATTATCATTTTAAATCCACCACTTTCTGCCCAAAATGAAAATGCTGTAAATCTGAAAGTGTGCTGCCTGTGCAGGGACCCACCAGGCTGGTTCTTTGCAGGCACTGCCATCTGCTTTTATAAAACTTCATGCTTTGGCCCTCAGACTGGGTTGTCCCCCGGGTGCAGCTTGCTGGGGTAAATCCTGCCAGGTGGATTCTGGCTGCTCAGGCATTCTGTTTTCCAGGAGTTAGTTCAGCTTCCCTCAGAAACTCTCTGGGGCCAGTTTTCAGGCAAGGCTCAGCATTTCAGTGTCATTCTGAACCCCTTTTTTCTCCCCCTTTTCCCTCCTTTTTTTTTTTTTCTTTTTTTCTTCTTTTTTTCTTTATTTTCTTTTTTTTCTTTTTTCTTTTTTCTCTTTTCTTTTTTCTTTTTTTCTTTTTTCTTTATTCTTTTTTTTTCCCCACTTTTCCTTCCTGTGGAAGTGATTGACTCTGGTTATGCCAGGTGGTGGAGGGCCAACCAAACTGAACCCCTGACCACTTTCCTCCTTTGCCACGTGGGCTTTTCAGAGCTTGCACAAGTGATCACAATCCTGTCACCTGTCGCCTCCTTGTCTGTGACTCCTCTTGCAATCCCTGTGCTGTTCTCCACTTTGGCACAAACTGTGTGGCACAGTTCTCCTGTCAAGGTTTGGAAGGATTTTTTGGAGGATTTTTTGGAGAATTAGGGAGGATTGGAGCATCCTCATTCCATCTGGAAACTCACCCAGGGGTGTGGGAAACCTGCTGGGAGGGTTTTTCCCAGCAGAGGGGCACAGGGGTGGCCCTCAGGTGCCACCTGGCTGTCCCCAAACCAAAGGCTGAGGATCTCCTGGGTAATCCCAGCCCTGGGAGGGGGCAGATCCCAGCTCAGAGATCCCATGGGATCACACATTGCTCCTCTCCCAGACACTTTTGGGAGCCACTTGGCCACTTGCACGGTTCAGGGCATCAGTGGCCACAAATCCTCTCAGCCACATCTGTAACTGTTCATTGTGCTGGAAAGGAAAAGTGAGCAAACTCTTTGCCATGCATTAACCTTTATCCTAATAATGGCTATCTCTTGAGCTGTCCCTGATTCCTGGAAAACAGCAGTGGCACATTACAGGATTAATCCAGCATCTTCTGTTTTCATCATCGAGTGTCTTTTCTTTGTATCGGGTTCTGCTTCTTTTCTCTAGTGGATACATTGCCTGGTTTTATATTTTCTCAGTACTTAAGAGTGGAACAAAATTGAAGATTTTTCTTCAGAGAAGTTCTGCTGGAGCTGCTCTTGAGATCCATCCTGTGCTGTCTGATGCCTGACATGCGTCAGGAGTAATTGAGGAAGTTTTTCTGCGTCAGTGACAGTAAATAATCAGTGTCTGTTTGCTCCCACAGAAAATTATTCCTGGGCTTGTTTCAGAAGCTGAAGTGACTCTTGTTTCTGTGAAAGGAATTATCTTAAATGGCCAATATGTTTCCGCCACTGCTGTTGTCAGAATCACATACAAGGACAGGATTTTTGTTCCTGATGGGGATTTTAAACAATAATCTAATAACACAGAATTGTTTGGCTTTGACCTGCAATAAGAACTGTGTGAACTCCTCTGCAGCACACTCGATCCCAAATAAGATGGCTCAGGGAAGCTCAACGGCCTTCAGCAAATTTAATTCATTTGCAGCCACTCCTAATCCTTCTCCCAGCCATTGGCACTTCCTTTGACTCACAGGTCCTGTGGCTCATTCTGCATTTCAGAGGGTGGAAAGTCAAGTTTCTAAGAAGAAAGTGGGAGCCAAACTCAGCTTGAGGTGTGTCGCAGTCGACACAAAGAACTCACCCCCACACCTGGCCATGTCCCAGGCAGAAAAAAGAAAAGTTTATTTACAGAATCAACATTTATCGAACTCCAGCAGTGACCGTGGATTGGAGGAAGAAAATCTTCTTCTCCAACCACACTGGACCATGCAACAGCCCATCTACAGTCTCCTCCTTGTGAAAAGAATGTAAACATTGCTGGATTTTACAGTAACAAGTGGCTTGTTTATACAAAAGTGTATCTGACTCCAAAACACAGAAGGCTAAAAATAAGACTTTTACAAACTCCTTAAAGGGGGCAGAGGAGAACGGCAAAAACCCAGACAGCAGAGGTGTGCAGAGCAGCACAGGGGCAGCACGGGTGCCGTGCCCAGACCTGCGGGTGCTGGGAGTGCCAGAGGAGGATTCCCCAGTGGCTGCTTGGTTTGCCGTCTCCAAACCTGTCTGAACTCCTTGGTGCTCCCCAGCAGGGCTGGCACTGAGGAAAACAGCAGGAGCTGGAAGAGGCAGAGTGGGGAGAGCAGAGGGAGCAGCTCGCCGGAGCCCAGCGCATCCTCTAAATGTTAAGGGGCGTGTCAGGGGAGAGGCTCCGCAGACACAAAAGGTCACCACTGCCCAAGCTCTCAGCACAACAAAGGCCAACTATTTTTAACTCCATTTCAAGTGGGAAGCCTAAAGCCATGAGCTGGCCTGATTGCAGGAGGCCTTGGCTGCGGTGCTAATCAGAGCTGTTGGCACAATGTGAGCCCAGGCTGCCGACCCCAAACCTGCCCCGGCCCCGGGGACGGCCCCACCTGCTGAAGTCCTGCAAGCCCTGCACCAAAAATCCCTTCTTGACTTGGAGAATTACTGCAGGAGACACGGAGTTCACCAGCCAGAGGTGGGGGTTAACGGGGATCATTTGCATGACTCGGCCATGCATGGAGTCACCATCCCTGGATGTGTTTAAAAAAAGACTGGGTGTGGCGTTTGGTGCTGTGGTTTAATTGAGGTGTCAGGGAATGTGCTGGACTCGATGATCTTGAAGGTCTCTTCTGTTATAAGTGAAATTAGAGAGACTTCATCCCCCGACCACCCTGAGAGGGCAGGAGACCCCAGACTGCTGGAGTTAAAGACCCAACTGTGACCAAATCTGGGAAAACATGGACTGGGGAGGGACCAAGGGGTGTGTGTAACCAAAAAGTGATAAAAATGGGAAACTGTGGGGAAAACTCCCAAAGCTGTGCGTGGAGCACGAGCTCAGCCTTGTGCTCTCCGGCTTTCCCAGCTGCTCGCTTTGGCTCCTCGCTTTAATAAAATTTATCTAATTGGCAATCAATTATTGGGTCCTTTACATTTATCACTTCCAACCTGGTCATTCTGTGATTCTGATCTTCCTCTCCCAGCTCTTTACCCACGGCTCTGTCTTTGTGTGGAGCTTTCCTGTCCTCCAGAAATCCCCACAGGTGGTGGTGGTGGCACCTCAACCCTCCCCTGTGTTCTTTGGGAAAACAGCCTCCCCAGCCGAGCCCAGGCTGCATCTCTGCCGTGTCCTGCAGTGTCCCCTCACAGCCCTGGCCGCTGCAATTAACAGCAATTAAGAGCAGCAGGGGGGAGATGCCTGTCTCGCTCAGTGTCCAAGCCCTCGAAGATCGCACGCTCCAGATCACAGCTGGGAGTGGATGCCACGGGTGAGGAGCACTGGTTAAAAAAGCCCTGGCTGCATCCCAGAGAGCTGAAGGATTAATTAGGGCCACGGACAGTCTAATTCAGCCCTTGATGAGCCCTGAGGGACTGGGAGATAACAAAAGCTGGGATGGAGCAGCCCTGGAGCAGTGCTGGTTTAGGGCTGAGAGCCTGGACAAGAGATGTGGCATCCTGCAGGCACCTGGGAGGAAATTCTGGAGCAGGAGCCTGTGGAATCTGGGCTGTGGAGGCAGAGCCTTCCTCCTCTAAAGGCAGATTTCACCTGCTAAAAAGCCAGATTTGGGGTGTCTGTAGTGAAAGCTGCAAAACCCAGGTTGTTGCTTTGGGGTTGGAAAGGGAAATTTAACCTCTCCAAAGGTGAGATCAAAGGGTTCCTCTTTGAGATTGGAAAGGGAAATTTAACCTCTCCAAAGGTGAGATCATTAACCTCTCCAAAGTGAGATCAAAGGGTTCATCTTTGAGTTTGGGGGGCTTTGGATTGGAACTTAAATGTCTTCTCTGGGCAGTTAATTGTGGCCCTTGTTTCCCTGTGTGGAACATCCAACACAGGAGCCTCTGAGAGACAAAAGTAAAATATGCAAGTGCAAGGGAAAAAAAAAAAAAGAGAAAAAATGACAAAACCTCAGAGCTGACCCTACAGCCTCCTCCCAGAGAATCCCCAGCACCTTTTTATCTCTCCAGTGAGCAGTGCCTGGTGCACCTGGAACCTTTGTGGTCATTTGTGGCCCTTCCCAGCAGGGCCTTCCTCTCTGGGATATTTGTTAATTATTTAACTGGATGGTTCTGAGCTCAAAGGATGAGATTTCCTTTTTTTGGGGGTTGTCCTGGCAAAGCTGGGGCTGCCCCTGTGCTCCTGCTCAGCCAAAGGGAACATTCCCACCTGCTCCCTGCCAGGGCTGGGGTCCCCAAACCCTGCTGGGGTTTGCATTGCTGCTCCCACTCCCACCCCAGGAAAACTCCTGCCCCATTTTCCTCCTGGGAGTGAGGGGCAGGACCTGGCTTGGCTCACAGGCTGCAGCACCAACGCTCTGCTTTGAGCCTGCTGGGAAGTTTGGTTTTCTCCCTGTTATTTTGGGTGAGGGCTGTGATGTCAGGCCAGTGTTTCAATCCAAATCCCCCCTGTGGCAGTTCTTCCAAGCCAGCAGCTTTTAGGAAGCAGCTCCTGGAAGTCTCATCTCCCCCACTCCCAGCTCCCAAACCATTTCAAGGAAGTGCAACACAAACTGGGAGAGTCCCAATCAGAGATGAGGGAATAAAACACCACTGAGCTCCACTCACCCCACACATTTTTCTGCTCCACCTCCCACCTCTCCCATATCAGCTCCTGGCTCCCTCTGAGCCTGGCCCTTGGCAAAAGGGGAATCCCTGGATGGAGAAGGGAATTCAGACACTTCTCACTGTGATCCTCGACCTGGGGCAGACAGGGGTGTGCTGGTGCTGCTGGGAAGGTGTTCATCCTCAGCCACTGACTCTGGGAATTGTCCCCCTCAAAGCCACGAGGGGATGATCCCTGTCCCTGTGAGATGGATGTGATGTGTGTCCACTGGAAGGAAAATAATGCTGCAGCGTGAATCCCCTCTGGATTCCTTGCATCTTCCTTCCAGCTGAGTGGCATTTGTGGATGCTCTGCTGGATGTGTTTGATCAGCATGGAAACAACTCTCTTCTTATTTATTCTTCTTATTTAGTTAAAATAATAAATATGGGGAGGCAAATCCCCCCTCTGCCTCAGCAACCCCAAGCCCCCAGCTCTGTAAGAACCACAAAGAAATTATTTTTATGTGTGAATGTGGCTTCCTGCTTCCCCAGACAGGGAAATACCTGGAGAGGGGCTGTGGAGTCAGGTGGGAAGGGAAGGGAAATACAATTCACTGGGTGCTTTGCAGCTTGGTCATTAGAAAATGGAGTAGGTGGAAGAGCTGGGTTTGGGTCAGGAATTCCTCAGCCCTCCCTGTGCTCAGCTCCCTTCTCCCTTCTCACCCCCAAGTGACCCAGGGGAGGGTTCACCCACATGGCAATGGGAGAGAATTCCCTCTCCTCCCCTCCTGCTCCTCGGCTGCTTTCCCCAGCACCATCCCAGCTCCCACATTTTGGGAGCTACAAGCCCCAGGAGGGCTGTGGTTTATTGATTTCCATCTGGGGTGCCTTCTCCCTGGATTTTTTCAAGTGGTTTTCACATGGGGAATAATAAACCCTGCTTGGCACTTTCTCTCCTCACCACGGTTTGTTGGCATTTTCCTGGGACAGAAATGCAGGGGGAAAAAAAAAATAATTAGCAAAGCTCCCAGCAATAACAAACTGTGCAAATCTTTGCCCTCCAATTCCACTGTTTGGCATTATCAAGGAGAAGAAAAGTGAAAATGCTAACACCCTTTAATTCATTAATGTGTTAATTGATTTCACAAAATTACTCTGCAGACTAACTAAAAGCAGTTTCTCTTATCTGCTTTTTATGAACTGCCAGTACAAAGCAGAAGTAGGGACGACACTTGCACCAATAAATGGAAATAGTGATACAGCAAACGTTGCCTGAAAGCAAAAATCAAATTCTTCCCCGTTCTGCTGAATTTGGCACGCATCAAAAATACAAATTTTCTGCATTTCCAGCACTCTGGAGAAGAAAAGGGCTGATCTTTTTTCCCCCCCATTAACAACAAACACTTAAGGGGCAAGTCAGAACCCAGGAACAGGGAGCAGCCCAACCCCCTGTTGGGTTCATTTATGACAATAAAAGAAATAAATTTTATTGTCACCAAGCCCCTCATCAATGTTTTGTCAGAGATCACAGCTAGACAGGGAATGGGGACAAGGAAATGAAATGGAGTTGTTGTCTCCTCTCGAAAACACTTGCAGTGGTGTTTGTTTTTTGTATGGATTTCAAGCACAGGTCCTTCCTCTGGCCTGGATGCTTCCCTGGAGAACTTTTTCCAGGTGTTTTTTTGAGCACAGATGGACAGTGGAGAAATCCAAGCAGCAATGCAGCAGACAAAGGGAACGGTTTCAAAGGTTACCCCTGGAATGGCTGATGTTTGGCATCACTTTCTCAGCAGCCTGGCCTGGATTTCTCAAGCCAAAGACTCTGCTGCTCTCAGGGAGAAGAGCTCTCCTTCCCCTGCCTTCCCTCTCACCCCCAGCCAGAGGTTAAAAAATGAAAGTGCAGATTGCTCATTTTGAAAGAAAACCTTTTATTTTTTCTCCCATTTTAAAAGAAGATGGGCTTTAGCAAAAAAAAAAAAGAGTTGGGAAGGGATTTGTCCTCCCTTATTTCTGATGGAAGCAAAGGTGGCTGGGCAGGCACTACCAGGCAATGGGTGTTGCCCTCAATGCAATAAATCTAAATTTGCCTCTCACAGCTGTTCTCAGGTATTTTTTTGCTGGACATTTTTCAACCAGCCAAGCAGTCTGGGTCATCTCCATGTCAGCTTTGATGTTGGGAGGCAGTTTGAGGCTGAAATGGGGCTGCCTTAAGGGTCTTTGTAGCTGAGCACAGAGGAAAAGGTGATCCTGGCCCTTGGACCAAGGATTGTTTGCTCCCTTGGTTTCCCAGCCTGAGAAGAACCTGCCCTGATGGGGGTGGAAGGAATGTCAGGCACCTGAACCTTGGGATTGTTGCTACTGTGGAGCTTCCAACTGTTTGGGGTTTAGGAGGAGTTCAGCCATCTGAAAGTGCATTATCTGAACACTTGGCAAGAGGAGAATCTGGAGGAGAGAGGATCCAAAATTTACTTTTCATTACCACGAGCTAATTAAACCTCTCAGCCAGCACTCCCCGTACCCAGAGCAGGCAGCCACGTCTATTTTGAGCTCCCCCTCCTCCTGCCAAGTCCTGGTCTCCAGACCAGCTTTATTTTTTCAGTGGGAACCGAGGGCTTTGGGACAGTGTCAGGCAGCAGGCTCTGGGTTTGCTAATTTGTGGCTGGGCTGTGCAATCCTTGCCCAGCTAATTTTAGCTGTGCCTGGACAGCTTTGGTCAGGAACAGGCCACGGGAGCAGCCCCAAGCTCAGGGTTTAATTGTGCAAGGACCCAGCAGAACCATGGGTAAGGCTCATGTGATGGAGCCTTTCTTTAATTCTTTAATTCTGCCTTGTTAATGTGAGCTCTGCTGCACCCCAGGCTTCCCTGAGGGTATCATTTATAACAAACACACTTGCCTCCTGACAGCTTTCCTTTCTCAGCAGCAGAGCCTCACCCCTCCCGTGGTTTCAGCACAAAAAGGGATTTTCCCCTGGTTTGCTGTGCCCTCATCTCTTTGCCATCATCCTCTTGCATCTTTGTTGGATGTGTGTTGGAGTCCAGGGCATTCCTTTGGATCCCCTGGACTGTCAGAAACCTGCATCCCCAGGGTGGCTTTCCCAGCTCTGGAAAAGCCTGAAGAGAGCCTGTGGAGCCAGCTCTGTGTCCCTCCCTCCAGAACAATGGGGCTGGAAATGCTTCTTGCTGGGCTGTGCTGGCACAAATGCCCCGCTTGGGGTGGCCCCTGGGGACACCCAGCCAGGGGGAAGGAGGCTCCAAGGGGCTCCCACCTGTGCTGTGTCCCCAGGTGTCCCCTGCAGCGGGGTCTCTGCACACACTGCCTTTGACCACAGGGTTGGTTTGGGAGCCCTCAGCCCCTCTGTTCCTGGCCCCAGCAGCCCTGGGGTGATGTCCCTGACACCACCTCAGCCTTCCAGGCCAGCCCAGTCCTCCCCAGCTCCAGCACTGGAGCCAAACAGAAACGAGGTGTCTTCCAGAGCAGCTTTAATTCGTTATGAGCCACAAGTCAAGAGGAACGATTTTTTAAAAAATCCCATATATTTTACCTAGACAAACCTTCCCACGCCATTAATTCTGCCTTTGCTGCTCAGGCTTTTTCCAGCCCCCTCAGCCAGGAGCCTCCTCGCTCCAAGCACAGCTGGACAGAGCTGCTGCTGGCTCTGCTGGCAGGTTCTCCATGCTCAGTTCCACCTGAGGGATCCCCTCTGCAGGGTTTGGATGGGAAGGCTCCCAGCCACGGTGATTTATCCAAACCATCTGTTTGCACTGGCACACAGGGAGCCCAGCACATTCCTCTTGGTTTTTCACTCTTTGCACGCCAAGTGAGCAGCCCCTGGTGTTGACTGCAGCTCCTGGTGAGGTTTGGTGCAGGGATGACTAATCCTGGCACTGCAGGCAGTGCCCTTCTCCTGCTGCCCTCTTGGGAATTCTCCTGGGAATTGTAGAGGGGTATAACTGGGGTGAGGGCTGGAGTTCAGACATTCAAACTGGCATTTCTGCAGCAGTTTGGGACAGCCTTGGTGTGTGCCTGCTGCAGGAGTGTGGCCCCTTTACCCGTCACCAATGTGCCTTTTTGTGAAAAGCCAGAAGAATTCCAGAGTCAGGGCAAACCCCGGTGCTGAGCAGGTTTTCTCTCTCTCTCGTGGCTGTTACCTCTGGATTTTGGGGCTCTGGTTATTCCCCGAGTGTCAGCCACCCCCATGAACCCTGCTGGCTCCCCTCACTCCCAGTGGGTGTGTGAGGGGACTGGGATGAGCACTGGGCCAGCGAGGGCTTTGGTGGAGCAGCCTGTGGGAAGGGGCTCTGATTTCCTCTCCACCCTGCAGGAGATGGCAGAACTCAGCCCCCTCAGCTCTCCAGCCTGCTTTCCCCTGTGCTGGAAATCAGCACTCAGCATGTCCCAGGGAGAACCCCAGCACCCATTCCCCTTTGCCAGGGAAGTGTTGTTCCCCCACCCCTGCTCCACAAACCCACCTGGTACCCCCACACAGCCAGGGATGCTTTTAATGGAGCCCTTTGGAGGCTGAAACCACTCAGCTGTAAGCAGGCAGCAAAACCAAACTTTTTAATGGTGCATCCAGACAGGAGAAACACGGCCAGGCCCTCCGGCAGCACCAGGGGACACCTCAGCCCTTGGGCCACCCAGCATTTCTTGCTTCTCTCCATCTGTTTCCTTCTGCCCCAACCTGACCAGCAGGCTGGGAACTCCACAGCCACGGGATGCCAGCCAGGGAGGGGCTGGGATACAAACCTGGGGGTGTCACAGCCCCTGTCACAGTCACTTGTCCCCAGCAGCGGCAGGAGGTGGCCCAGGAGGAGATCCAGGCACGGGGAGCCTGCTCAGTCCTTGGGGAAGGGGAACAACCCCTGCTGGGGGCAGGGGCAGAGGCCACAGCCCCCTCAGGGCTCCCAGCAGGCTCAGGGGTATTTATTGTACGTGCTGCTGTTCTCCTTTCCTGCTCCAAAGAGTCGGGATTTCCTCTGGATTGCGTGAAACCACCGCAGCAGCAGGGCTGGCCAGGGGCTCCTCTCGTGCTGCCCTGGATCTGTGGGGGAGTGAAACTTTTGAGGAAAGCAGAGCCTTGGGTCACATATATTCCCTGGAAAAAAAAAGCAGCCTGCAGGAGAAGGCTTTGTTAAGGCAGGTGGGGACAGCTCCCCTTGGTGGGGTCAGGGAAAAACCCTCCCTGTCCCCAGTCCATGCAGCCCCACCCCGGTATTGGCACTCCCTGTGGGACTGGGAGGGCTCTTGGGGACTGTCCCAGGTGTTTGTGTCACCTGGGTGTCCCCTGGGAATGCCACAGCCCCCTGCAGCTGGCCATGGACACCAGCACTGCAGAGCTGGGCCCCAGCCAGGCCAACAAATAAATCACAAATAAATAAAAATAAATCACAAAATACAAACAGCGTGGTTTAGGACAGATAAGGCAGCAAGTGACAGAGATTTTGACAACTGCACTATCAGTGCCATTTGCCTGTCTTGCCCTTTGCTGATTTAGGGCCATGTAAAAACCAGGCTCTGTAAAAAGCACCTGCTTTCCTGCCACCTGAGCTTGGGTGCTGTCAGGCTGTTTTTTTTGGCACAGAAGCAGCACAGTTTGGCTGCTGAGGAGTCAAACCAAGGCAAAAGGCACTTTGCCTTATCCAGCTCAAACAGAGGACACAGGACTTGTGTGATGGCTCAAATGTGTGGAAAGCAATTCCACTTCAAGACGTGCTGCCATTCCTCAGATCTCCCTGCACAGGAGTGACTGATGAAGGAAAAGCTACCAAATGTCCAGGTCAGCCAGCATCAGATGATGTTAAACCAGCCTGGGCAGTGCAGCTCAGCAGAGCTCTGCCCAGCCCATTCATCTGGAGAGGCCAGGTCTCTCCAGGCAGTGACAAAGGACTTTGTGACACAGCAGCAGTGACTCCACTCCTGTAATGACTTCTTTGTCCAAACCTGCTGCTCCCCTGGCTTGGGGTGCAATGCAAGATGGGACCAAAAGTTTGTATTCTATTGCCATCTGGGGCAGTCTTCTTCATCTCTTCCATGACCCATCCCTCAGAACCCCAGGGGTATCTGCTGTCCATGGGCAGCTGTTAAACCAGCTGGGGCAGTGTTCTTTATCCCTGCCAGGACCTGTCCCTCATAACTCTGGGGGATATCTTCTGTTAAACCAGCTGGGGCAGTGCTCTTTATCCCTGCCAGGACCCATCCAGGGGTATCTGCTGTCCATGGGCAGCTGTTAAACCAGCTGGGGCAGTGTTCTTCATCCCTGCCAGGACCCACCCTCCCTCCAGGGGTGTCTGCTGCTCATGGGCCATCCAGGCTCACTGCAGGGCTGATCCAATTCCATCAGCCCATGGGGAGAGGCTCCACCCAGGGGAGGAGCCCAGCATTCCCAGCTGGATCCCAGCTGGGATCCAGAGCCCCAGGGCAGCCTGTGTGCACGGCATTCCCAGAGGGACCCAGACCCATCTCAGCACCACTGGAGCTTCAGAGGGAACTGCACCTGCTACAGGATCATCTCTGCTCCAACAGAACCACATCTGGCACTGCAGGAGGGCTTGGTTGGGCTGCTCTGAACACCCTGATCAACAGGGTGCCAGGTCCTGTTCTGTCAGTGTTTGCTTTTTTTGTACTACTGCATTTTTTATTTCAATTTCCCTAGTAAAGAACTGTTATTCCTATTCCCACCTCTTTGCCTGAGAGTCCCTTAATTTCAAAATTATAATAATTCAGCAGGAGGGGGGTTTAAGTTCTCCATGCCAAGGGAAGCTCCTGCCTTCCTTAGCAGACACCTGTCTTTCCAAACCAAGACATCCCCTCACATTTCTGCAGTGCTCAGGGTACCCACCCAGCCTCTATAAAACCAGACTTAAAGACTGCTGTCTTTAGGACAAGGCACCTCTTAAGTCTTAAACCACTTCCACCCAGGGCAAAGCACGCTGTGGGCAAGGGCCAGCTGCTTTTTGATTTCCTGTGACCCTGCAGAGGTTTGAATGCACATCCACACACCCTCTGAGGATTTACTGAATAAAAGCTCTACAGCTTTTGTAAAGGTGAGTTAAGAAGAGAAGCAAATGCACCAACAGATCCTGTAATTGCTTCTCCAGATGAAAAGCAGAGAATGAAACTTCTCTGAAGTTAACTCCACTGGCCACGAAGGCAGCCCTGATGTGTTGGAGCTGATTCCCAGAGGTTATTTATAAGTGAATTTAGTGCCAGGACTTGTTGTGGAAAAACCAGATCCTGGCAAAGATGTGTCTCCATTCCCATCCAGCTGTGGAACAGGAATAAAGCACAGAGAGGCTCTAGGTGGATGTTATGGGTCTGTGTGTGTGTGTGAACAAGATGTGCTTGTTTCCAGAGCTCTGTGTGTCCAGAGTTTTGTGTGTGCAGAGCTCTGTTTGTCCAGGAGCTGTGTCCAGCCCCGTGTGAGTCACCAGCTCTGTGTCCATTCCCATGTGTGACCCCAGCTATGTCCAGCCCCATGTGTGTGTGTCCCTAACTCTGTCCAGCCCCATATGTGTCCCTAACTGTGTCCATTCCCATGTGTGTCCCCACGTGTGTCCTGTGTGTGTCCCTAACTCTGTGTCCAGCCCTGTGTGTGTCCCTAACTCTGTCCAGCCCTGTGTGTGTCCCCAGCTCTCTGCCCACCCCTCCTCTCCCCCCAGAGTGTCACTGCCATCTCCCCCAGCTGGGAGCTGTGACACAGCACTGTCACACCTGACAGGATGCCCCAGACCATGCACTGCTTGCAGCACTGCTGGTTTCTTTATGGGACACGTGGTTCCTGCAAGGGTTGCACCTTTAACACGCTCTCCTGAAGGGAAAATAAATCCTCCCCAGTGTTCCCTGTCTTGTTGCTGTTTTGTTGGCACCAGGAGGAGAGGAAAGTGCCCCTCAGACAGCACACAGGCCACCCTGGTTTTGGACAGGTTGGGGCTGGAGGGAAATTTGGGGATGTGCCCTGGGGGGCTCTTGAAACAGGGAAAACTATGGAGCCATTTCCAGCCTTGGGAAAGGGCTGAGCCCAGAGATCTGTCAAACCTCTAAGAGGTGACAGACTCTTGTGTCCCTGACAGGAGAAGGTGCAAATCTTCACCAGGATGAATTTTGCCTGGAGAGAGCTGGAAAAAAAAAAAAGGATGTGAACATTAAAAGCATTTCAGAAATACCTCCTGTCTCTTTCCCATAGCAAAGGTGGGAGGTGCAGACAAATAAAGACAGTTTTACAATTTGTACCTGCAGCTTTGGGGATTATATTTGTAGCAAAACAGCTCCTGTCCTTCCTTAGTAGCTGACTGTGGAACCCTTGGTGGACAGGGCTTGGGAACACTCTGAAAATGCCAGTTATTCCCATTTCATCTCCCCAGCACTTGGAATTTCAGTTGTTCCTTATAAAGCAGCACAGATGGTGCATTACATTTGGGAGGCTGCCCTGCTGCCGCACTTAGTGCAGAAACCAGTGCTGCTCCTCAGCTCCAGAGTAACAAGAAAATGGATTGTTTGGGGTGGATTGGGATGTGCAATCCCTGCACCATCACTCAGACTGGGAGTCTCAGTCCTTGAAAAGCAGAGCTGGTCTGTAACACCACGGGTGCCTTTGACACAGAGCCCTTCACAAACACTCCTGCCATGCCACAAACACATCACTCACTGCAAGAGGAGCCAGAGCCCACCTGCCCATGGATGTTTCCAGCTCTACACAACATTCCTGTCCTCCAGGTGAGGCACAGACACCCCTGGGGCTCTCAGCCTGGAACACACCCCAACCCTCCCCACAAGAGAAGGGGGTTTGAAACGGGTTTCTTTGGTTTTGGTTTTTGTTTTCTGCAAGCAAAGTTTGGAGCGGCTGAGTGCTGGCTAGCTGGGAAAGCCGAAACCAAACAAATCACACGGAAGGCAGAAATTGGCCATCAGCTACAGGCAGCAGCAGCATTCCCGGCCGTGGAGGGCTCTTCCCACTGCTGGAGAAGCAAGCCGGGGTGGGAGCAGGCTGCAGGGCAGGGAGGGGGCTCGTTTGGAGCTGAGGGAGCCTGGGGGGTGCCCCCAGAGCCCACGCTGGGTGCCGGGGTTCCTGCTTTGGGTGCACTGCCCATCCCCAGCCGATCCCGCACTCCCGGCTCTCCCCATCCTTCCCCCACAGCTCCTTCTGCAAACCTGGGGAGGGCCAAACGCTGGCAAATAACCCTGCTGGCCTGCACAGACGGTGGTGTGGTAGGAGAGGAGCTCTCCGAGGGCAGGATTTGGGGTGTGCTGTCCCTGCTGCTCCCAGGACACCCTGAGGGAAACAGCATCGCCCGGAGAGGTGACCCCAGCACAGCCCCAGCGTCCTCTCCACTGCAAGCAAGGCAAGCAAGAGAAAAAAAAAGCTCGGCTGGGGGCGTTGCTGAAGCAGGAGGCAAATGTGAAGCTGCGATGTTTGAGGTCTGGGCGAGTCTGCTCCTGAACCTGCTCCAACTGCGGCCCCACGGGAGCCTCCGGGCAGCTCTGCCTCTCTCCTCTCCTCTCTCTCATTCTCTCAGAGCAGAGTTAATTGGGGTTTGTAGTTTTTTACTGCCCTGTCTGACCGGTCCCCTCACCTGTGCGATAGAACCCTGGTCACTCCTCGCCCCAGGGCAGAGAGGGAAGAGGGGAGCCCTCACTGAAAAGGAGCAATCTGGCTGCGATTGTTTCCAGCCCTGCGGGACAACCAGCACCGCTCCCAACCCCCTTCTCCTGGTTAGAACCGCATTTTGAGGCTATCTAGAAACACACAGCCCACCTGCCTTACCTGGGAGATGCCCCTGTGTTGTATTCCTCGGGGCAGTGGTCTTTCCCAGGAAACCCACCAGGGATTGTAACCTTTGGTCCAACCCTGCCTTTCCCTTATCTCTGACCTGTGGCTCTCTGCCAGGAATCCCATCCCGAGACAGAGACCAGATAAAAACCCCTGCTCCTCCATGTTCTCCTCTTTGCCCCTGGGATCCCTTCATGAAATAAAGCCTTGGAATATTCCCCAGAGGTAAGAGCCACTTTTGGATTTCTTTTCCCTATCCTGAAGCCTCTCCCCACCCAAAGCTCCCCAAATCTGAGCTAGCATCGCGGCCAAGGGGGCGGAGGGGGGGTAAAACTTCACCCCTGGGGCTGGACAGCACCCGGCTTTCCCGGGATAACCCTCCCGTTCCTTGTCCCAGGACAGGAGGCTCTGCAGCAGAGCCGGGTGTGGCCGGGCTCCCTCCCCTCCAAACCCACCCTGCTCTGCTCCCCGGGCTCCGGGCTGCTCCCCGGGCTGCTCCCCAGGCTGCTCCCGGCAGGGCTGGGCTGTCTGTCTGTCTGTCTGTCCGCAGAGCCCGGCCGTGCCCCCGGAGGATTTAAAGCCACCTTCGATCCCAGCTCCACTCGGAGCAGCCCCTGCCAGGGGTTTCTGTCCTCAGTCAATTTGCTCGGTTCAGACGGAGCAAAGGGCAGGGGGATTTTTATTATTTTATTATTTTATTATTTTTTTTTCCAGGACAATCCTACTTTTTTGGTGGCACACGACTGTCTCGATGGCCACGGGAGCCCCACCCCGTGCTCAGCCTTGGGAGAAGGGTGACCCCGCTCTGAGGAAAATGATTTAAAATGCCTTCAGATGCCTTTTCACTTATTTTTATTTAATTCCATAAATATTTTCATAAGGCTCAGTGTCTTTACAACACTTTTTTAAACACTTCTTTTTTTTTGTTTTATACACACAACTTTGACACTTGTTTGACAGGGTCAAACAGTCCAATATAAACAAAATAATAAAACTGGCAAGTGCGGATCAGCTGGGTTACCAAAATCCTTTTTTCTTTTTTTTTTTCCTTTTTTTTTTTTTTTTTTTTTGCTCTTACTGTTAAAACCCCAAAAGCACTAAAATATCAGTATTTGGCTTCAAACTAGAATTTTAAAAACCTTTTTTTTTTTTTTTTTTTTTTAAATTCTCTGCTACAAGTCCCTGTCGTCATAGTGCCTTTAAGCTCCTACAGACTCTTCTTTTCTTCTTAAGGAAAAATAAGCTTGGTGATGCCATGCAGAACTTACAATAGCTACTAAATATACATGTTCCCTGAAATGTAGCTGCAATGAAAAGATGACAGAGCATAAAGAGAACAAAACCAGAAACCCAAAGCACCACAGTGTACTATCAATAACATTGCAATGGACGGCTGGTGCCCATCCAGAAACTGAAACAAATTTCAAATATATTTCTCTATGTAGTATTTTCTATTTACAACTGTTAGATGCACCTAGGTTGGTTCTTGTTTGACTTTTTTTGGAGAGGGTGGGGAGGCGAAAGTCTTGAATTTAGATCCTCTGTTCTAGTGTCTAGGCTTAGGGTAATGCATGTCATTTACCTAGGGAAGAGGGTTTCTTTTTATTTTTTTTCTTTTTATATATATATATATATATAGATTCAGCCAGAGAAATACCGTAAACATGTAAGTTTGTTACAACTCTCTTGCTTCTGCATGTGGAAATGGGAAGTGGGTTCCTCCTGTCTGGCATTGGAATGAAAAGTCTGTATCAGATGCTCAGTCAAGTCACCCCCGTCTGCATCGGTGTCACACACACGCTCCAGCCCTGCTCCCTGCTGGGACAGCCGCAGCAGGGCCTCAACTGGGGGGGACCCAGTGCTGGTTTCTTCTTTGTGCCAATGCTCCATCTCCTGCAGCACCTTTGGGCAATTTATGGAGGGGGAAGAGCTTTCTTGAAGAGCCAAGCCCCTCTGGTCCCTGCGGCCGCTGTGCCAGCGCCAGCACCAGCGGCGCTGCCCCGGGCGGGCGCTGCCCACTGAACAAAGAAGCTGCGAGTCCAACAAGTGGCCTTGTCAGATCTTGATTTGTGATGCAAGTAATGGTGTGGCGGTGGTGTTTCTTTTTTTCCTAGTGCTGAGTATTTAGGAAGCATCTTCTCATAAAAATTATGGATGTCTCATTCTCACTCTCTGAGGCACAAAACAGTAAATGAACAGGCTTAACTAATGTGCTTGTTACTTGTTGGTTTGTTTTTGTTTTTTTTTTTGTTTTTTTTTTCCCCTAAGCAGTTAAAAAGGCAAAAGGAGTAAGTGAAATTTTCATCATGTTGACAACATTTTGGAATCTCTCTCTCTTTCTCTCTCTCTCTCTCTCTCTGCCTCTCTCCAGCCATTCAGAAAGAGTAAAACATTTCAGTTAACTGATAAGAACCCATCTCATGCACTGCTTTAAATACCCATTCTGTTAAAGAAACAAAACAATATTTGCTATGTACCCCGTATTAAAATCTAGCCATAAAAATGCAAAGATACAAAAGAGCATAAAAATAATTTCTGATACAAAATTGGGTTGCTTCCCATTTGGGAATCCTGGTGTTTGCCTGCTGCTTGTCACAGAGGGGCCACTCCTCCTCTCCAAAATACTAATCTGGCTTTGCTGGTTATTGATAGTTTCTAGATTATTCAAAAGTATAAGAGAGATTATTTTTGGATTTAAATAAAAATAATGCCACCCTTGTGATATGCCCTGAAATAAAACAGGCTCCATGGAAACAATGAAACCACACTCTCTGCTCTTCCCATTCACTTGGATTTCTTAGGGGCAAAAAAAAAAAAAAAAAAGGAAAAAGAAAAAAAGTATCTCAACACTCTTTGTTTAGTGCTTATGTGGTGGATCAGATTCCAAAGAAAATGACAAATACCGTGATCAATCACTTCATCCCACATTTTCAAAGGAGCTTGCAGAATAGCTCTGCAAAAATTTCAAGTTCATCTTCTAAAATCTGGTTAAACAGTCTCATTTGCCCTAGGAAAAAAAAGCAAATCCTCCTCCTGACAATGGTCTGTTTTACAAGCTTAACGGTAAGCTCCTGCACTTGCAAACAAATGTACTTAAGGCTGAAACTGTAAGGAAGGGTCTTTAAAAATAGAGCTGTGAATCTCCAGAGGGAGAAAAAGAGAGAGAAAGAGACCTGGAGGGTTGGGCTGATCCATCACTCCAGAGCCACTGTGGAGCCACCGAGGGGCCTGGGCTGGACCAGCACCAGCTGGGACTGGGCACAGAACCAGGGCCACGCTGCCCAGGCACACCCAGAGCTCCTGCAAGGAGGGCAGCTCTCAGCTCCTCTGCAGCTCGGGGTTTAACCTCAGGGTTTAACCTCAGTTTAACCAGGGGTTTAACCTCAGCTGGGCACTGCCAGGGCTGGGGCGAGGATCCTTCTGCTAACGGGGCAGAGCTCAGGGGGCTGAGCACTGAGAGCAGCCATGTCTGGGGCCTCACTTTTGGGGTCACTGCTCCTGCAAATGGCAATCAGTGCTTTGGTGGGGTGCTGCTGTGCAGGCTGAGTGTGGCCAAAGGATGGGACCTTAGTTCCTGAAGACAGAAAACTGGCTGCTTGTCGGAGCCTCGGAGCCAATTTTCCTCTCTGCAATGGAGGCGTGAAGCCGTCGGGTTTTAAGCTTTTTATCTTTGCATGGAAAACAAAGATAGGAGTGGGCTTTTCAAGTGTCTCAGCTTGAAAAGAAAATAAATCAAAGATAAGCCCACAGAAACAAAGCAAAAAGAAGAAAAGCCCCTGATTCTCTTTTCTCAGTCTTGCTCCGAGTGTGAACGAATCACACCGAATTGAGAAAAAGACAAGTGCTTAAAAAAAAAAAAACAAAACCAAAAAAACTGCAAAAGATGAACTGAGGAAAACCCATCTCTCACTTCCTAAACAGCTGCTTGCCCTTCTGCTGGGTTTCACCTGCCCACCAGAGAACAGTTAAAGCCAGAGAAATACTGCGCAGCGGAGCGGGAGCACAGGGAGCACATCCAGACAGGCACGAGTCAGACCAGGGATGCAGGACGGGGACAGCCCCGGGCTGGGGGCTCGGGGACAGCCAGGGCAGGGACGGAGAGGGAGGGAGAGGGAGCAGACACCTCCCAGCACTCCAAAAAAAAAACAAAACTAAACAACATCCCCCCCCCCGCCACCCCCCCATAAATAAAAATCAAAGAAAATATACACCAATGTAGTCCATGAGGAAGAAGTTCCATGACGGAGTCACACAAGCGAGAAAGCATTCTGGGATGCCAATGACGACTTGGATGGAAATGAAGGACAACAGGAAAAAAAAAACCCAACAAAAAGAGATGTCCAACTAATGGAGTAAAATAAAATACAACAGGTCACATGGTTAGAAATCAGTGGTGCTTCCTAGTATCTAGTAGCAGATTACTTCCCAAAAACAACAAAAAAAAAGTTTTTGGTCCTTCTATATATATACATATATGTATATATATTATTATTTTTAAAATGTGTGTATACATATATATATGTATATATATTTAGTTGCAACAGTGCTTCTCCGAAAAAAGGTCCATCTATAAATATAATTTTATTTATTTTTATTTTTTAAATTTTAGTTCTTTTAAGTTAAAATTCTCCATCTCTCTAGGTATTATTTTTTGAATGGTGTTAACCTGCTGAAGTTTTGCCAGAATGGTGCCTGGCTGCGTCTGGGTTCGGTGAACTCGAAGACCTGGGACTGGGATATGCCATCTGTCACCATGTATTGTCCCTGATTTAATGGATCCTGGGGTGGTGGGTAGGCTGGAGGAACCGACTTGGAGTAGCTCACACCTGCATCGATGATTGGGGGGAAAAAGAAACAGATCAGTCAAAGAGCAATCGGGTCAGTAGTCGTTCTTCGTCATGCTACCGCTCCTTATCGCTCCTTATCGCTCCTTATCTCCTCATAACCGGGTCCCACCTGCCAGCACGTGCCAGGGCTGGCCAATCTCCAGAGCCTGCCTGCCTGACCTCTCAGCTCCGAGGCTGCCTCCCTGCGCCAAAGCTCCGAGGCTGGGACGGGATCCGTTACTTTTGCTGGGCACGGTTCTGCCCGCCCTCATGGAAAAGTCCTGTGTGAGCCAGGAGAGCCGGGACAGGCCCTGCCCCGCCCAGGCCAACTCATCCTGCTCTGATTTACCAGGTCTGCTCCAAGCTGCTGCTCGCCCTCCCTCCCAGCTCTCCCTGGAGAACAGCCTTGCCCCCAGAACATGCCCCGCTGCCGGCCCCGAGCACGACCCCGAGCGCCGCCCCGCTCCGCTTCCCGCACGGAACGGAGCAGAGCTGCTGTGGAAGAGGCCCTACCCTGCAGGGATGCGCCTACACAGAGGGCGACTCGTTCTTTAGGAACAGTTTAGGACTTTTCCATAGGGTTTGTTGGCAATTCACCAGCCTGGTTTCAGCCCAAAAACGGCCGCGCACAACGCAGGAAAGGCTGATTCTGCTCGAACCAAACTGGTGGCAATGGACGGACTGGCAAGGCTATGCTTTTAGGGTTGAGATGTTCAGTTCCCTGTGCAGGAACAGGGAGAGGGGGATGCTGCCCTTACAGCTCTCCCACGGAACGAGGAGGCTTCAGCATCCTGTTGTAAAGGACGGTGTGTAAAGGGTGGCTCTGGGTGACTGAAGTGGAACAGAAGGGATGTGTGTCACCACCAAAGCACAGCCTACGGGGCACAGTGACACAGTCTGGATGTCCTTCCCCACAAGGACAACCCCTCCTTCAGCCTCGGGGCAGCGGGGCTGGCTGGAAACCACGACTGCAGGAAGGAGAGAGGAGCAGGGCTGTGGAGCAGCTTGCTGTAAGCTCTGGCCATCTCTGGATCATGCAGAACTGCTCTTCCTTCTGCAGGAGGGGGCCGTCGCCTCCCCCGGGCTTTAACCACAGCAGCGAGGCCACTGTCCCCCGAGCAGCTCAGCGTCCTCATCTGGACAGCGTGGCATCCCCCACCTACCTCACAGGAGGGTTGTGAAGCTAAATTAATTAATGTTTGTAAAACACTTTGAGATCCTCGGGCTGGGAAGGTGCTGGAGAAGGCAAAATACGGTGATTAGCACCCAGGTACCAGAGCAAGGTGTGCACAGCAATGCGGCTCCTACCACACACAGACACCCCAGCGCCGGCTGGGCACGGACGGCGGCACACGACGGGCACTGACACAGAGGGAAAGCCTCACGAGGGCACCCACAGAGCTCACCACAAAGCTTGGCCAGGTGCTGCGTGCTCAGGCAGGACCTCTTTGGGGTAGCAGCTAGAGCGTGTCTTTGGGGAGGAGAATTGAGTGGCTTCTCCCTGCCACGGAATTTACTGATCGAGGGTGAAAATCCTCAGAAGGTTCAGATCAAATGGAGATGTCTCGAATGTGTCTGACTGATTTCTCCTTCTTTACTGTGTTTTGTGCAGTTTCTTTGTCCACTGTAGAGAATAACCAAGATCATTCCCCACAGTGGGCAAAAACCGCTCTGCGATTCATGCTCATTAACCTTTAACGAATTCATCACAATTTCAAACTTACTTGGGAAGATCGACCTGGAGATGTTCTCCATCTGTACCTGCATGCTGGAATAGTTACTCATCAATGACTTCTCTACTCTGTCTTCCCAAGCTCCTGACCCCCACCTGCAGAGCAGAGGGCAGCCCCAGAGCTGTGCTGGGATCACACCTGGGCAGGGGCAGCTGCAGGAAACCTGACACAACTTCTGCACCACCCTGCTGGTACAGCACTCCAAGGAACAGTTGGAATTTCAATCACTGTGTGACTGAAACCCACAAGGGCAGGGCACTGAGCTCTTCTCTGCCCACCTCTCCCAGCCCTTCTCCTGGCACTGTCCTGCTGCGAGCTGCCCACCTCCAGGCTGGCCAATGTGTGGCCAGGGAGAGCAACTGCAGAGGACAAGCTCCAGCCCTGAGCCCATCCAGGAGGGTCAATCTTCTCCTGGAGGCCACCAGCCCTTGGCCAATCTCCCCAGCAGAGACTGGTGAGGGATTTTAGGATCTGTGGGAATGTTAGGATCTGTTCCAGGTCCCTACATGGCTAGAGTTGGGAAATAAATCTGCTTTGGGTCTCAGACTGACCAAGAATTACCTCAAAGCCAAACAGTCCTTGTGCCACTAAAATGACTCATGTTCTACAAAAGAAGAGCTGTGAATCTAAAGCTGTTACTGGGGGGGACACAGAAATTGTTTTTAGCTTTGGAATTCCTTAATGCCACCTTGCTTTAGTGACATGGCCCCATGGCTTTGGCATCCTGTGGCTGAGCTCTTTACTGCCTCTAAACCAATTTGAGGAGGGTGAACTAATGTATTTTAATGATGATACAAAATGCTAGGAAATCTCCTGGATCAGCAAAATGCTGTGCACTCGGAAAGCTGAAGAAGTAGAGAAAGGCCAGTCTGGCTGATGTCCACTGACAGTGATGGAGTTACTGCAAGGAATGGAATCCACAGTCTGTCTTCTCCAAAAGGGGAAAGGGCAGACTCCCCTGGCCAGATCACTGCCAAGCCCCATTCAGTTCTCTCCCAAAACTCCTGAAAAATGTCCTGCCCTTGCTTGAAACACATCCATGCACAGCTTGCCCCTTCCTCAGTAAAGCAGCTCTTCCCACAGTTGTGTGTGGGGCCCTGTGGATCTGGGCTACTGGCATCAACATCTGGGCTACTGGCATCAACATCTGGGCTGGATGAATGCCAAAAGCTCCTGGCTGGTTCTACCTGCATCCCCTAGCAGCTGAAGGTTTCATGTTTCTCTTACTTAGCCAATGGCCTCAAGGATCAAACCTGTGGATCTCAAGGACATGCAGCATTGCCGTGTGTGGGACTTGCAAATAAAACCACTGTGCTCTGGTAATTCCAGAATGCATTTCCTTACAGCACTTTGCCATAGCTTGAGGTGCCCCAAGAACGACTTTTCCTTCTTTTTTTGGACATACCCATGTTCTGGAAAACAGAAACTGGGAGGGGAAGCTTCACCTAATCTGCACATCTTCAAATCCTGAGAAAGAGCAATTCTGGGAAAAGTCTGGCAGGCAGGTATTTTTCTGTTCTGTTCTGAAGTGGTTTTATCCCTCATCAGAACTCGGGGCCATCGTGCAAAAAACCGTCTCTTGAGGGATATATTTTTTTTAATATGCAAAGCCATAACTCCGCTGCAATTCACCAGAAAGAAACGAGCAAAAGCTCTTTTTCCAAGGCAGTTTGGGGCAGCGTGGCGAGCGGAATTGCAAGCACAAAGGGAAGAATCGATGGGTAAAGGAACGATTTCCAGGCACAGCAGCCAACTCCACCCCACGGGCAGAGCTGGAGCTCCTTCTGCTGGTTCGTGCCTCATTCTGCAGCTGCACGGGGGGATCGCTCCCAGGGCGGGGCTGGGCAGAGCTGCTCGCCAGGAGAACAAGAAAATTCCCAGATCCGTAATTTGGCGAGACAGAACTGGTGAGAGATGCTGCGCTGTCACTTGAAATAAGGTTCTTTTTATAGCGCCAGGCAACGTCACTCGGAGCCTTTCGGAGTTCTCGGCTCAGAAGGAAACAATTAAAAAGATTTAAAACTGTCTCGTTTTTTTTTCCCTTCTAGGTTGGGGGGGGTTGGGGTTTAGGGTTTTTTTTTTTGCAAAGTGTCTCTTCTCTATGAGGTTCCAACAGAATTTCAGCAGCAGGTGAAGCATGCTGGTAACCCACAGGCAATCCACAGGGACTCGTGCAGAACGGATCATCCAGCAGGACACGGCCCCTCCCCGGGCTCACACGACACAGACACGGAGAACACGCACATCTCCTCCACATAACCATGGAAACTTGCCTTTACAAGCTGTTTACTCCATCCTCCACCTAGGAGATCTTAGCTTATCCTTTGATCAGCAGTTATTCCCAGGCTTTGCCCCCAGCGGGCTGTCCAGGTCTCACGCTGCTCATTAGCCAGAGCTGGGGAGGGGACAGTGACATCGCCACCCCTGCTGGCAGTCCTGCCCCGGCCAGCGCTGCCCAAGGAACCTTCCAGCTCCCTCAGAGCTCAACAGCAGCTCAGCCAACTTGCATCTTTCAGGAAATGCTCAAAAACCCCCACCAATTCAGTTTGCTCCTCAATACCGTAACCCCCACACGCCTCCAGAGCACTAATTGTTGTGTGGTTAATTACTCCTGTCGCAGCAATGACTTTAAGTTAAAGAAACGAGCACAGCTTGGCTGGGTGGGTCCAGCCCTTTGCCCTCTTCAGCACATTTCAACAGAGGATCTCAAAGCACTGCCCCACCACTCCCTGGTCTGGAGCTGGCTGTCCCCGAGGTGAGGATGGAGCTGTGAACAGGAACCCTCTGCCTCCCCAGGCACTCCTGACCAGCTGGATTTCCCCCCTTCACACCTTCCTGCTGAATCACCCAACTCTCACTTTGCCGTGTTTGCACAACTCCAGAGGAATTTCAGTGGTGCCTCAGCCACGGCTCTTCACACAGCCAGGATTTCACTCCAGGCTCTGGTATTTCCAGGGATGGCACCAGTGAGGAGAACGTGCCTCAGCTCCCTTTTCTAACCACCAACCTCCCTTCTCTGTTCAGCAGGGAGAGGGCTGGCTGCAGCTTGAGAAATGCAGCAGGAAACAGTCATCTCATGTCCTGATGTTCCCCAGACAACCACAACATCTACCTACACACACTGAGCTAACCCGACCCTCTGGAGTCTATTTATCAAGTCTGCTACTGCAGCCTGATGTCATTAGAGCAGACATTAAGATAATGATCCCTCGTGTGATAAGAAAAGCTAATCGAGGCAAGATGGAATAAATGATACTGGGGCTTTATCCATCAGAGCTGGGTGAAAACTAATTTCTGCCATCCTGTGTTTGTACAGCCTGCAAGCTGCTCACACAGCTCACTCCGTGGCTTTCACTGGTGGAAGGGATCAGCTCAGCCCTGGATTGCTGCTACAGCTTCTGGGGAGCAACTCCTTCCTGAAACCCCTCACCAAAGTCAAGGTGCAGGAATATGTGGGCTCACAAACTAATTTCAGTGGGAATCTCAACGTGGCATTGATGTCATTGCCTTGGCTCTTCCCACGAGGGCCATTAATGCCTCACCAAAAAACTGCCCTGGGGGACTCACTCAGCAGGTGTCACCAGTGCCATCCTCAGAGGCCCCCACACCAGGATTTATTCCTGATTTGCCTTAGCTGGTAAAAACCTTTTCAATTTAGCTGGTTTAAATATTTTTAATTAGACGTGACTGGTAACTGGAGGACGCTGAGGACTCCAGCTGGATTGGGATGGTGCTCGTGGACCCACAGCACAGAGTGCTGGCAGGGTCTGGATTTTACAAATGGGATAAACTCTGGGACTGCCATGAATCTGTGGGGAAATAGCACTGACAACACCATCAGCTCCCTTCTTTCACCTCTTGTGCTTCCAAAAAAGGGAAGTCAGCCTGATTATCCGAAAATGCAAATGCCCCTCTTTGTTTTCAAGCAGTTGGGCTGGGTTGCTCAGGCTCTTGGAATCCCCCGAGGCTGTGCCTACACGTGTGAATCGATGGGGAAACAAGGCAGGGCCACGTCAATCTTGTCAGCAAGGAAGATGCAATAAATGGGATTAAACAGCCGAGAGAACCAGGCAGGGACCCTGGTCAGCCCTGCCCTGCCCAGCTCTGCTGTGCAGAGTTGCTGGGAGAGCCTCGAGTGCAGAACTGGGGGAAGTCAGGGAAGCTGTTGGTGTCTGGGTCAGGGTTTTCATGACATAGTTGGCTGTGAGCTCAAGTGATCAGAAAGGAATAAATTAACAGGAAAATCCAGTGATTCAGAGGGTGTTTGGTGACAGGCCAAGGCAGCTCATTCTGGCTGATGATTTAACCCCTGCTGGGTTGGCACGGCTGAGCGTTCACGGGCAGGTTTAGTGACAGCATCTTCCTCAGGTGATGCTGACTGAACCTCTGCTCACCTCATCCCAAAGACTTGTCAGGGCTGAAGGCATCTCCTGGGGGAAGTGTGCACAGGGCAGGGAGAGGAGCTGCGTGTAGTGTGGGGCTCAAGAGCTCTCCTGAGGTGAAACACCCCTAGCTCACACTAAGGTCACATCTTTAAATCTCAACAGACATTTCTTTTCCAAAAGTGGGAAGTGGTGCTTCAAGAATGGAGTCTCCTGCCTGGAAGGGCCTCTAATTCCCTGACACCACTGGCTGGCAGCTGCTAGGAATATGCACAAATATCCCTTCTGTGGACAGGCTGTCCCTCAAGGGGCCAGGTGTGGACAGAGCTGGGGATCAGAGAGGGAAGTGAGTGTTCCTCCAGGCTGCAAGCACCAGCCCTTGGAGGGGAGATCACAAGTGGCCAGGAAACAAAGGCCCCTCATGGAGAGAGGCACTCCACCAGCTTCCGTTTTCAAATGCTTAGAAATGGAAAAATTACCCTGGATTAACCTTTGTCTACATTAAAGAGGGATTGGAGATCAACAAGGGATCCATTTTCTAGGCACTTTCCACTCCTTTAGTCTCTGACAAGCTCGGTGCTGGCAGAAGAGGCCAGTGCCACCCTTATGTCCCTTGGTGGGACCCAGGCTCTGCACAGAACCTGCCCCTCTCCTCCTGGGAAGGGCTTTGCTTGTTTTCCTAAGATAAAACAAATAAATTTCCCCCTTTCCTCACCATTTTCAGGAGACACCAGACTGAATCCTGTCCCGAGTTCCCACCCTGCCACTGAAGGAAGCTGAAGGGCAGCAGCCAAGAAGCAAAACCTTCAACAACCAGTGCAAAAGGCAAACAGCAGCAACCAGCCCTTGTCTCTGTCAGTGAGGTGCAGAGCCAGCACTGCCCATTCACTGGATGTCTCATGGACTTGAAGAAGGCCAAAAATTGGTTTGATGCTGTCTTAAGGCACCTGTTCTAACAGCTTTATGTTTTGCCCAGTCCAATAAGGAGTGCAAATCCTGGGGTATTGCCCATCACTGAGTGGGTCTGGCAGGGAGCCTGGCCCTGCACACATTGCTGGGCACACCTGAGAGCCACGAGGGGGCTGCTGCCCCACACAGCACCCTCAGCTGGGCACCAAACACTTCTTGAAACACTCAGAGAAGTGTTCTCGTGTTGTCTGGGTTTTTTCTGTTCTCCTCTGCCTTTTTAAGAAGTTCTTACCAAGTTCTATTTTAGCTTTTTCTGTTTACCTTTTGCAGTGGAGATTTTTACAATTTTACATAAAGAACCTCTTTGTTATTGTAACTCTCTGTCCATGTTTACATTCTTCTCATAAGGAGGAGAGAATTGATGGACTGTTGGGTTGCCCAGTGTGGTTGGAGAGGAAGATTTTCTTCCTCCAATCCATGGTCACTGCTGAATTCTATAAATTGAAGTCTGTAAATAAACTTCCCTTTTTTGCCTTAAACATCTCAGTTTGTGAGTGTCGTTTCTTTGTGTCTCTCACTTCATCACCTGGATGAAGGTCCTGTTGGTTTAAAAAGCAGAGCTTTAAGGTTTCCTCTGCTGCTCTCAGCTGCTCTCCCCCTCTCCTGCTGCAGCCAGCAGAGGTTTAAATGCCTCCTTCTCAAACACATGCCAGCCATCTCCAGAGCAATACTTCTGGGAGGTGTGGTACAACAGTGCATGAAATAAGCAGCAGTTTATACTATTTGAAAAATGTTTTTCTGCTTCACCTCTAACAAAGTTGATTGCATTTTCCATTTCACCTCCTTCACGGCTTTTCTCTCTTCCTTAAGTGTTCTGTGACAGGGGAATTACCATGGTTTCCCATTTAAGAGGTGCAGGGAACAAGTGAGATAAATCTAGGAACAAGTCTGTAATAGGCATCCTGTGACACAGGAGCTGGGCTGGCAGCACCTCGAGCTGCTGAGCCCTGCTGCAGCCACTGAGACCATCCTGCATTTAAATAAATAAATACTTCTATTGAGTACAGTGACCTGGCCCTCCCTCTGAAGGGCTTCCCTGCTTTTCAGGTACAGCTGATGCTCCAAAAGCAGCTCCAAGCCCTTTCCAACGCCCCTGTGGTGCTGCAGGAGGGCAGAGGCAGCAGCAGCCCCTGACACGGGCACACCTGCAGCCCCAAGTGCTGCCAAGGTCTTGGCAAAACAAAATGCTGTCAGTATCTGTAAAATGCATGGGGTAAGATTTAAAGCATCAGTCAGCAAAAGGCAGCTGTCAGGAGTTTCCTCCTACCACCCTCTCCTCAGCAGTGCCAGCAGCTCCCTGCCCTGGCAGCCTTGCTCCTCTCACTGAGTCTTGGGACAAGACAAACTACAGAGTAACAATACCAAGAGTTCTCAGTGTCAATATTTAATTTAACCAACCTGAGACTGGGCTACCATCACTACAGTGTAGGGCAAAGCACACAGAGCTGCTGTTTTAGTGACCCTGTTTGTTGTTTCTCAGATTTCACGTCCTAAAACCAACCAGGCTGTGCTGAACTCGGTGCTGGGGTGTGACTGAACTTCTGTCTGGCTCGAGGACTTAATCCCATAAAAAAAGAACTGCCAGTGCCACGGCCTAAGCTCATTCTTCACCAAAGAAATGCTGACTGCTGTTTTAGGAGCTAATGAATTTCACAGTCCGAGAAGCCCAAGATAACAACCCCTCCTTTTTCATCTCAGAGAGAAAGAGAGAGAAAGACAAAGAGAGCAGACAGAGAGCAATTGCTGTGTAAGACACAAGTCCTGTCAGGCAGATTGTATTTGTCAGGATGCAAGTCCAGTGATTTACGTGGGAATACTGGCAGGCATGCTCAGGCACCTCTGAACTGTGTCACTTACTGGCTGAACAGCACCATTATTAATTAATACCGCTATTAATTAATAACATCATGAACTGAACAGCTAGCAATCATTGAACCTGGTTTTGTCACGGCAGTCATGCAAGTCAGGCTCTCTCATTGTGCAGCTCCACGAGCCCTGTGGATGCTCCCGTGCTGAGGGACAGACATGCAGGTGCTGAGGGGCTGTGACAGGGGCAGAGGGACAGTGTGAGGCACCTGGCCCTGCCCTGGGTGTGCACATTCTGAGCTTTGGACATCTGGCCAGGAGAGTTTTTAAAGAACATCTCAGGAGACAACAGAAGAAGTTAGTAGAGAGGAGAAGACTGATGACAATGGAGAGACACAGCAAACCAAGGAGTTCACAGCTGGCCTGGCAAACCACTCCTGGACCAGCAAAGCCAGTAGACAACACACAGGTGAGGCAGAAAGCAAAGAGCTCCTTCAACTTCTGCAAAACCCCCCAGAACACCTGCACAGAGCGGGGACCAACCTGCCTGCACCTGACCTGAGCCAAGCCTTCAGGAGCTCTACCAAAACCCACTTGTAGGCCTACTTGTGCTATGGTACTTTGGTAACAAATCAACACATCCATGACTGCGTGAAGCTTTGGAGAACTTGAGGAATGACCTCTCTGACCTTCCCTCTGTGTTGAGTATTTCCAAACCTGTAGCTGCAAGAGTTATTGCGAGAGAGAATTAGCACTGGCTTTGGCCAGTTGAGACTCTGGTTGCAGCCTGCCTGGCTGGGGAAATGAATCTGACATTCCAGAGATACAGTGTCTTTACTAAAATATTTTATTTCCTAGAGTAGATGCTACTGTGCTGTCTTGAAAAAGTTACAGGCAGCCCCAGGAAACAAGAGTGTCCCTTTCCTTCCCAGCAGCAGGAAAGGGGCACTCCCTCCCCAGTTCCAGCATTTTAGTTTGGTTTTTTTTTTTGTTTTGATTTTTTTTGCTAATGGGAGACTTTGGGAATTAGCAGAACCTCGACACACCTCCACACTCACTCCCATTTCAGCCTGAGATAAACAACTGAGATAGATTTCTGCCCCCAGGGACAGCTTCTGGACATCAGACTGGAGACACGAGATCAAATTCATCTCTGGTGCAGTCCCACCGGCTTCCAACCACCACCTCCGACCAGAGATTAATTTGGCCCACAGATACATTAAGGAAGGATACAAAGCACAAACGGTATTTGATATAAAAAAGAGAAGGGAGGGGAAGTTGAGGGGATGCTGGATCCTAACCCAGCAGGATTCAGCCCAGCCCGCTCCACCCTCACATCACCAGGCACAGAGCGTGTTGCCGGTTACCTTTTTGCTTACTGACTTTCTTTACTGTCATTGCCGCTTGCCGCTTTTGATTCTCAGAAATTTCAAAGCCTGGAAAAGGGAACACGGCAAAGACAATTCAGAAGGTTGCTCACAAAGCCTCGTCTCCTTTTGGGGAAGGGGATGCTCTGCACTGCTTCCAAACACGGGATGCTCTGAGTGTTCTACTGAAAAGCAACTCTTCCTTGGCCTCCTTCTACTCTCCCTTGTGCAGGGGCTGAGCCATTTTTATTTATACAGAGCCATTTTTATTTATACATTTATAAATAAGCTCTGTGCTTTAGAGCTGAGCAACAAACTGAGCCTGGACTGACACTGGTCACAGTCAGTTTAGGGAAGGGCTGTCACTGACTTTGCTGCCTCCCCTCTCCATGAAACATCCTTAACCAGAGCAGGAGGATGCAGCCAGGAGACCCTGAGGGTGGATGGCCAAAGACTTCCCTCTCCCACACACCCACGGAGCTCCAGGCTTGAGCTATGGGCAGAATTTTGTTATTGAGGGCCAAAAGAACAGTAACTGAAATTAGGAAAGAGACCTATTCATGACTAGGAGAGCAACCAAGGACATTTCAACAAGGCTGAACTGTCATTCTACCACAAAGAAAATGTGGCCTCCTCCACCCCTTGGGGCTAAATTAAACACTGCCAACAACCTCCTTTCAGATTCGTTTCCACATTCCTCACCTATCTTTTCATCTTCTTTTACCATCTTCCTTTCTTCTCTGAAAGCTCTAAGCCACCGTAACTTCTCCTCCAGTTTCTTGGCAAAGAATAAGTGCATTTCCTCAGTCTCCTTGTTATGCAGTTTGAAGGCATTCTTCATGCTGACATTGAAGTCATCATCTCTCCCATCTTCTATATCCACCACTTCGTATTTATCCATGTCTATGCGCCCTTTGTAATACAGGATATCCCTTCGGATCAGATCCTGCAGGGGGAAAGGGAGACATGGTCATGGTCATGGTCATGATGGTCAGACCTCATGGAGAGCCTGAGCTCAGCAGGGAACTCCTGGGAGAGCTGGGGAGAGAAAGAAGTGATGGTGAAACCTGGTCAGATCCTTCAGTTCCTGAGAGAGCTGAGGAAAAGGAAGAAGTGATGGTGAAACCTGGTCAGATCCTTCAGTTCCTGGAGAGCTGAGGAGAGAAAGAAGTGATGGTGAAACCTGGTCAGATCCTTCAGTTCCTGGAGAGCTGAGGAGAGAAAGAAGTGATGGTGAAGCCTGGTCAGATCCTTCAGTTCCTGGAGAGCTGAGGAAAAGGAAGAAGTGAAGGTGAAACCTGGTCAGATCCTTCAGTTCCTGGAGAGCTGAGGAAAAGGAAGAAGTGAAGGCGAAACCTGGTCAGATTCCACCATTCCTACTTCTGGTCTCATTCCACCCTGGATTTAACCTCTTGATCCAGCTTTGTTTTTGTTTTTTTTTTTTTTCTTTTTCTCTCCTTGATAATTATAACCTTTTCAACCAAACCTGTTCATGCTCATCTCCTTTCTCAGTTGGTTATTCCCTGTTTTTCAGCAGCAGCTCATTTCTCTGCGTTGGGAAGGGAAAAGTAAATTCCCCACTGGCCCCACATCTCTGTGCCTGTTATCTCAGATAACAGAGGATGATCATCAGAAAACAGAACGTTAATTCTCTAGTCGTGGCCACACAAGGTGACTCAATTTATTTAAAACCAAATTCAGCAACACACAATCAAGATTTCCTTCCTCTAACCACCCTCAAAAGCAATATTTAGGTATATTAAATCAATTTAACCCAAATACCTTTGGATTTTTCAGCATGCCCAAAAGATAAATGCTATGTCAAAGGATTCATTTGAGAGGAAAAATGAAGGCAATGTACAGCATTTTTTTTTACTGAAATAATATTCAGCAGTGAGGCTTTTTCAAGATAAGCAGCAGGTACTATTTTAAACAAATTAATCTTGGAAAATAAACTCTACATCATAATGATTTAGCAAACTTGCTCATGAATCTGCCAGACAGGATTAACTATCACAAGACTGGCCAGAAGCACACAGGCTTTAAATCCTGACTCCTTCCTTTGGAACACTCTGGGCAGCAGGGAGGGGGAATTCCATTAACAAATATCTTGTGCAAAACCCTTCCTCTGGTGCAGGCCTGGAAGAGTGATAGCCCAGGAAAAAGGTTTTCAGGTATTTCAGGCTGAATAGGCACAGGAAATCTTTTCAGTCTCGTCCTAACTTAGGAAATGGCTTCTTTTCCCTGGGTGCTGTGGAAAGGCTGCAGGAGCCACAGGGAGCCTGATCAATCAGGTCAGGGCCACACACGGGGTTTGAGGGGAGGCTGGGGCTTCTCCTGAGGGAGAACATTTATCTGCACCTCCTTCTGAAAAAAACCTGATACCAAATCTCACAGCAACAGGGAGGTGCTCCTCAAATCAGCTGCACAGCTGATTGGTGAGGAGCAGGGCATTGTTTAATCAAAAGGGGATTTACCCTCAGCCAGCCACACTATTGTTTTCCAGTTGTCCAGTAACTGAGGCTTTAGACATGGAAACTTGCTTTCAATTCTATTTCACTCACAGGTTTCATATTCTCAAACCCTAAGCAGTCATATTTACAAGGCTTTCCTTTTTCATCTTCCCCAACAGGGGACAGGAATGCTGCTCCTGCTCCTGGTTATCCAGGGATAAATGAGAGAATTAGAATGAGAGAAATGAAGAAATCATTCATCTCTAGGAAACAGCTCTGTTCACAGGCTGGTTCTGCTCATTTGGTGCTGTTTATTATCCTGCCCGTGGCTCAGCCAGGGTGACCATTGGCTGCTCTGCACTGGCCAGTTCTGAATGTCACACAAGATTATTCCTTGTAGTTAAATCAGGCAAGAGCAAGAAAATATAAAAAAACCCAAAAAAGACTCTCAAAACCTTATCAGTAGGGAAAGGCCAAAGAAATGGAGCTGTTTAATCTAGAAAGGCCATAACTAAAAAGGAATGTGCTGTTGGTATTCCAGTGTGTGAAAGCTGCTCCTGGTGATCAATTATTCTCCATTTTGATTGTGGCTTGGCTTAATTTACCACAAGGGAGAACAGGATTAGAAACTTGGGGAAAAAAAAAAAATGTTTCTATCTAGAAGAGTAGTTAAAGCATAGAACAGAAAAAATAGGGAAGTCTTTGGATGGCATTCCTGGGGGATTTTCAAAAGAAGGTTAGACAAACATCCATCAGAGCTGATCTGAGTGTGCTTAATCCTGCAAAGGGAATAGCTGCTCTCCTGGGCTCCTGGATGGTGTGTGAGAGGAGGTGCCAGATGGAGCAGGGCTGGGAGCAGGTAGGATGAGCAGGACCTGGGGCAGCAGGAGCAGCAGTGGCACAGACCTGCAGCCTCTGCAGAGCATCCAGCCTGCTTCCCTGGCTCCAAAGGAAATGGATGCATCTGGGTCATTTGCACTTATTTGTCTAAATATGATCTTTTTTTACCCTACAGCTTCCACGATTTCCTTTTCTTCCCCTCGCTGAGGTTAATTAAGCTCTTCTGAATAATGCTCTGCAGTCTGTTCACGTAATCTGTACTAAGGATTCACAAGGAAAAGATGAAGCCAAAGAAAGTGGTTTGACAGGAGCACGAGGAGAAGTTCTGACACATTACATAAGCCCCCCCACAGCTCTGCTCTCCTCTCGGGGTGCTGGGCTGGGCTTTGCTCAGGGCTGGCCCTGCCTTGGGCCACCCCCTCTGCCCCCATCACTGTCCCCTCCAGGAAGGGGGAAGGTGACCTTATGTAGCTGTGCTTGGGAGGAAGGAAATCTCCTTTGTGGCCATCATCAGGAAAGCAAGGCTGAGCTTTACTGGAAGACCTGGAAGCTGGGACGGGCTCCCCTCCTCACTTTATGTGAATTATGCTCCTGTTGTAGTGGATTTAGACACCTGCAGGAAGGATTGCACCTGTAAATCACTGTTCAGTACCTCTTTGACTCCTGTTTGCCTTCTGTACTGCTTCTCCTGCTCTGTAGTTTTCATCTCTAACTTTTTTTCTGCCCCACTGGTCCAGAGCACAGCTCCATGTGCCTGGCACTGCCTGTGGGGGAGGAAAGGTCCAACATCCCCTGGGACACCCATGGGGAAAAAGAACAGTGATGACAAAGAGGGCAATCTGCAGTCACCAGTGCAAAATGGCCTCACAACCAAAAGCCACTCAGGGGTTTCAGCAGCACAGGGCACCCCAGGAGGAGATGAGCTCCTGAGAGCACCTGGCCTGGTCCCAGACCTTCATCCCACGTGTGCAGCATTCCAGGAGTTTCATATCCCTGCTGTTAACTCCTGAGGGTGTGGTGTGGGGCACAGGGGTGGCTGGGGAGGCCTCAAGCAAGGGTTTGGATTTGGGATGGTGCCTTTTCTCTGTGGTTTACTCTCTGCTAGGTCACACTCGACTTCTCATGCGTGAAACCAACCATCCATGAAACACAAATGGAGAAAGAGCCATTTCCAGCTGTGAGTCATTAGATCCCTCTTAGGAGCTGGCAGGACAGGAGATGCCAGCCACAGAATCATCCAGTACAAGTTCCTCACTGCCCAGGTAGGTTATTGGTGCTCCTGTTTACCAAACTCTGCATATCCCAGGGGCAAAGGAGTTGCAAAATGACTCGGGGAGGAATTATGTGCTCTGAGGGCATGGATGCAGCCAGGCTCCAGGTGAAATGACATTTCTCCCTCAGCCCTTCCCCATCCTTACCATGGGATAATGACATTTATTTATTGCAGATAAATATGTATTTATTGCAGACACAGATCAATGGGGAGCTCTAAGTAATTGGTGAGAGATGCACTGGAGGGCTCTGATGGTGGATCTCTGCCAGCTCAAAGCTGAGTGGGAGCAGCTCAGCATTCCCCATTCCTTGGGATCAGAGCTAGCAGAGCCAAGGGGGGCAGAGGAGGCCTGTGGGCAGCAAGGACAGCACAGCACAGCCCCTCCAGCCCTGAGAGGCACAGGGAGGAGGAGGAACAGGCAACAGGGTGGCTCTTCCAATGGGGATCATCACTCCATCCCCACCAGCTTTACAGAACATCAGCAGTGCCCTGGAGCCACGAGGGACATCCCTGTCCTGGGGCCAGGAGGGCACTGTCCTGCCCTGCCCTGGGCTGCCCCTCACCTCCAGTGCTGGGGCAGTTTGGGCACAACAGTTTAAAAAATACATTTGGCCATTGGGGAGCATCCAAAGGAAGCCACCTTTGAGGATGAGGAAGGCTTTGAAGAGGCCTGGAGGAGCAGCTGAGGGCATTTGGTTTGTTCAGCTGGAGGAGACTGAGGGGAGACCTCAGTGAGGCCTTTGACATCCTCCTGAGAGGCAGCAGAGGGGCAGCTCTGATCTCTTCACTTGTGAGCAGGGACAGCACCCAGGGAAGGGCTGGAGCTGTGCCAGGGCAGGGTCAGGGAAAGGTTCCTCATCCAGAGGGTGCTGGGCACTGCCCAGGCTCCCCAGGGAATGGGCACAGCCCCGAGGCTGCCAGAGCTGCAGGAGCCTTTGGACAGCACTGCCAGGGGTGCCCAGGATGGGGTTGTTGGGGGGTCTGGGCAGGGATGAAAAGCAGCAACCCCTGCAGATCACCTCACCAGAGATGAGGGGTTCCCCAGGGTCCTTCAGCAGCCACACTGTTGCTCTCCAGTTGTCCAGTAACTGAGGCTTTAGACATTGAAACTTGCTTTCAATTCTTATTTCACTTACAGGTTTCATACTCTCAAAACCTAAGCAGTCATGTTTATAAGGCTTTCCTTTTTCATCTTCCCCAACAGGGGACAGGGGAGAAGAGCCAGGCAAGGATGGCTGGACACAGCCCCACCCCAGGCCAGTCCTGCCCCTGGGGAGCAGCTGCCATGGGAACAGGTGATGGATGAGCAGTGAGCAGTTGGTGCTGGAATCAGGCAAAGTCTAAGCCAGGGCTCACAACAACTGCACCCAAACACCAGCTTGGGAAAGGCAGGGGTGTGGAAGAGGCTGAGTTGCCTTTTGCACTGGGCTGTGGGTGGGTCTCAGACCCCTCTCTGTGGTTTCCCACTGGCCTGGGCACTGCCTTGCAGAGCTGAGGCTCAGAGTTTTCCAACACACTCCTGAAATTGTCCTGATTTTCCTGCCTGCCTGTTCTGTCCCTTCCCTCTGCCCAGCCTGCCGTGAGCAATGTGAGCATGGCACGCTGCCACTTTGCCATGTCTTTGGGTATCTTTAGTCATGAGGGCTTTCAACGTTCTCTGACTTTTTAAAAAAAGATTCCCAGCCTACATTTTTAAAGTCTAATTTACCTTAAAGAGACCCTCTGACGAAAGCAGCCTGGCCTGCTTTTCATGAACACCAAGGGGACAGTTTTCTCTAGCATTTGTACATTGAATTTAACCCTGCAGTGGGCTGAGTGCTCAGATGGAACAGCGACAGTGACACATGGCAGAGCTCAGTGAAGCACCACACTGGGCCTCTCCTCGGTCCAAATGAGACCCTAAAGCTCAATGAACCCTCTGGAGCGTTTTTGTCCTAAATGTTCCTGATATCAGAAAATAAATCCAAGCCCTGCTGAGAGTCTGGATGCCAGAGCCTGTGAGCTTTGCTCCGAGCCCTCGGACACAGCAGCAGGGGCTGAGGGAAATGGGGGAAATGAGGAATGAGCTGAAGGATGGATCCTCCCAGGGACAGGGGGATGTCCCAACTCCCCCAAACCCCCTCAGCCGCTCCCTTCCCAGCCCAAAGTGGCCAGGAGTGTCCCTGGGGGACAGTTTACGTAACTCCTCCTGCACAAGGACAGCTGTGCTGGGGAGGTCGGCAGATCCCTGCCAAATTATTCAGCACTGTCTGTCTCCTGAGCTGGGGAAGAGACGTTTGATTCATCCTCCACCGAGCTGCACTGAGGGATCCGAGAGGGGGAGGGCTGGGGCTGAGAGTGTTTGTGTGGAAATGTTATTTCCATTCCATGCATTCTGTGGAACAGCACTGGCATTTGGGTGCCTTGTCCCAGCCTGAGCCCAATCCCTGTGGCTGCAGAGCAGCCAGGCCAGGGTGAGTGCCTTCCTCAGGACTGATAACAGGAGAGGATGATGTAGCCCTGGTTGGTGCCTGAGATGTTTGGGTTTCTCTGAAACTCTTTTCCCAGAGAGTTTTCTGCCAACAACAGACACGTTTTCCTAACTGTAACCTTTGTTTACATTCCTTTCCCTGGGAGGGACTTCTTGATGTGCCTCTGACTTGACCAATGTGATTGAAGAAGTTTGTCTTTCTTCCACCCCTTAAGTTGTTCTTTGTAAAATAATAAATAAAAAAAAAAAGAAATTCCCAAATAATAAATCCAAACACAGTGGCTTGGTCACAAAGTGTGAAATGAAGTTTTTAGAGACCAGTGTTTCCCCAGCCCCACTGAGCCCTGTGCTCCTGCCCAGCTGGTGCTGTCTGCAGGCAAGAGGCTTCTGTGGGACCACGGAGCATGGAAGGGAATTTGGATGCTTCATCAGTCCCCTGGCCAGCAGACAGCCAAGGAAGGTACGTCCAGCAATTAACAGATTAAAACCAATTATGGAACAGCCCTCCAGCTTTCAGACAGGGGTACTCCAGGGGAGAAAACACTCCTGAGAATGGGCCCAGAGCCTGGAATGAGCCTTTGCAGGGCTGTGCCCTGAGCAGTGGCACAGGGGGCTCATGTCACAATGTCACAGTGTCATCAGGGCCATCTCTGTGCCCACCTCACAGAACCATGGAATATCCTGAGTTGGAAGGGACCCACAAGGATCAGCAGAGTGCAGCTCCTGGCCCTGCACAGGACACCCCAGCAATCACCCCAGCTCCAGCAGAGGCTCTGCCTGTCAGGGCAGCACTGAGTCTTTCCTGAGCTGCTGAAACCCAGCCTGACCCATTTCCTCACCCCACTGCAGGCTGGGCCCAGGCCTGACCCAAAATGTGGCATTTTGTGGAGATCTGTGTTACTGGGAGAAAAAGAGAAGAGCTGGGAGGTGCTGATGAAGTCAAAACCCCACTAAAAGTAATAAGAACTGTCCCAGGGCTCTGTGTGTTTGCAAACAAGATTTTTGGCTGGTCCCACAGGCCCTCTTTAGGCTGTAATAAAATCAGGGTTGTTGTTTTGGTGCAGGGATCTCCTCGGTGTTTCCAACAAGGAAACTACAAGGGAGCTAGACCTTCTCCCCCTGAAAGGACTCAGAAATGCCTCTTTTATCTTCCCATTTGGAAACCTGGACTGCAACGGAGTCTGACAGGATTATTTTATTTACTCCATCTCCTGTAGCACCGCTATTTCTGGCTGCCTGTCTGGCTCCTGCCATTAAACTGCTCTCATTTTGCTTCCCATCCAACCTGCTCTGCTCAAGGCAGCTCAAGGGAAGACAGCAACAGCAATAAAGCACAAGCTGGAGCTTGCATTGCCTCCTGATTACAAGAGACACATAAAAAGCACAAATGAAAACGAAATGTGTTTCATGCAGTCACTGACACTAAACACCGTGCCCCAGCAAGGGCTGCTCAGCTATTGGGGAAAGGAAAGTGGAATTTAGAGCAGGAGCTCTGTTAACCCTTCCTGCTTCACGCTGTCATCCCCAGCCTCGTGCCACAGCGCCCTGGAGCCCGCTGGGGGAATTCAAATTATTACCCAGAACAGCAAAAAGAAGATCCTCATCTGCTAAGAACCTGGAGCATCCCCAAAGTGATCATAATTAATGCTGTGTGTCACAGGCCTGGATGTTAAGCACCACGATTTGCAAATCTAAAGCATCTCCGTGTCAAACTCTCTCAACTTCAGGGTGATGGGGAAAGTGGACCCTGTGCCTTTAAGGCAACATCTTTTAGTGTTACCATCATCCAGGGTTGCCTTCATTTCTTGGTAATTATGGCCAGCATCCCAAAATAGGCGTTTTTCTCCTGATTATGCACATATGGCAAGGCACACTGAGGCACTGCCTGCTTCCTGCCCAGCCTATTCCCTTCTGCCTTCCCAAGGGGCAGCTCTGAATTAGGGTATCCAACTGGTTCTTTGGAAAAGGCACCACTTTTTGTCCTCATGTCCACAGCAGTGTCCCAGCCTGTGGCTCAGGAAACACGGGCAGAAATTCACTGGGACAGTTTCACATTGATCCAACAGCTGGAAGTTACCTGGCTTTGCAAGGAAAACCTGGGCCCTGAGCTCTCCCAGTGGCATCCAAACTGGTTTCAGTTTGTTGAACCCTGAAATAGCTGACAAGGCCATTTCATCTGATCCAGCTCCTCACTGCCTGGCACCAGGAAGAATTCAGTGGTGATGTTAGGAAGTGACCTGTACTGTCTCTGGTGGCAAAATCTAAGCCAGAGAGACTTTATCTGCAAAGCTTGGGAACTATTTCTGTGAAAATTATCGTGCACAAGTTGCTCTGCAAGGTGTTTGCCAGCAGGGAGAGGTGCCTGCCATGGTGTCAGCTTCTCCACTTGCTGCAGCCCTTGGAAACCTTAATGCAGCTTTCCTGCTTGGGAGAAAGACATTCAGTACACCCACAGTGGTGGAAATAACACCTGCTAAGCACATTCGAGTGCAGCCCTGGGTCATCACTCATTCCCCAAGCCAGGTCTCTGTCTGAAGGTGTGCTGGTCATGGAAATGCAGTCAGGAATTCCCAGTCTTGCAGGTGCAAAAAACAGGCAACAACCAGGTGATAATGTCAGGAACAATCATCCTGAGAGTTATTCCCCCTCACAGAAATGCCTTGGCCAGCTGTCCAAAAAAAAAAAAAAAAAGGCCCTGAAACATTTTCAGACACCAGGAGAAAGGGGTGGCAAAGCCTCTGGAGAGCAGGACACGAGCAGAGCAGCTGGGGCTTGTCTGGAAATGTGTTACCTGCTGCTGAAAGCAGGTAGCTGGGCACTGGAAATACCTGCAGAGCCAACAGCATTCCTGACTCAGGGAACACTGGCTGGGCCAGAGGAAAAACCCTCATCTCCCACTGTGTGAGCAGGAGGCTGCAGGGTGAGCAAGGTCTGGAGACAAGGGAGCTCACAGGGAATGCCAGCAGCAGAATTGTCACAGACCTCTGTGACAATCTGATATCAAACTCTGACCCATCTGAACTACCAGGGGATGCAAACACCTTCAGGGGTCAGCAAGGAGAGGAGGATGTGCAGGTAACTGCAGTGAAGATCTGGAGGAGTGAGGGATCCTGTCTGAAATATGTGTTTGCCTTCTAAAGCCACTTGGGTTATCTCCCATGCCTTCATCAAACTGAAGCCTCTGTGGCATATTTAAATATGGAATTAGCTCCTTATTTCTATAAAAAAATCTCTTTGGGCCAACAAAGAGATAAAAAATCAACCATAATAACTTTAACAGAAGTATTTTCATATAGACTGTGTCATGATGAGGGATGTATCACACTTATTAGTTTATTACACCTGGAGAAAACCCACAAATGCAGCTTTTCTGAAGATTCACTGAGATGTGCCATCCTAAGTGGTTCCAAAGTTGCTCTCAGGGGCTGTGTGGATCATATTCCATCCCTCAAATTTAGAGCAGGGGGTAAGGAAGCCCCAGCTTCCCAAACCTTGAGGTAAGTGGTGCCTCCCTGAGGGGCCCCAGCCCCGAAGCAGAGCTGATCCTGCCTCTTGGCATCTGTCAGGGAGGTCAGGACAGCACAGACTACAAACCACCCACATTTATTTTATATATGGGATGTGTGGTCCCAAAATGTGAGCTAACACTCCTCTGAATTTCAGATCTGGGCCCTCATTCTGAATAAAGGAAAGCGTGATGAGGATGGATCAGCTGGAACCTCATCTCCCCTCCTACCCCAACGCTGAAAAGCAGCAGCTGCAGTTTGATGCTGGAAACACAGAGGGGGAACCTGCAGTGGGCTCTGAGCCCACGGGTCTCCAGAGGGGCTGCCACCCTCTGCCCTGTCACCCCAGAGCTGGGGGGACACACACTGTGCCACCAGGCCCTGGCAGAAGCTGACACAGAGCCAGGGGGCTCAGACCCCCAGCACAACCCACAAGGTTTTCTGCACACAGGCACCTCCACACCTCCCAAAATGCCCTTTTCATGCAGAAGGGAGGACGACAGTGCCACACTAACACTGTCTGAACTCTGATGGAACCTTGCAGGGCCTCAGCAGCCCTGACCACCCTCCACTTGTGCTGATGACCACGGAAACCCCAGCCCTGATTTCCCCAGAGTTAAGGGAATGCTCAGTACCTCTCTGGACCAGACCCAGTGCAAGCCAGACTCAATGCTACCTCCTGAATTGGAAATTCGGGGTCACAATCCAAGAGGAGGAGGTCAGCATGCAGAAGGAAACCAGCTGTGACCTCCAGACTCACTGCAGCTCTCACTGCTGCTCTGTGCCTGCACAGGGCCGGGCAAGGAGGGAAAGGCACAGCAACGAGGAGGGGAAAAACAAGCACAGGCACTCCAGAAGGCAGGATTTCAGTCAGCCATGACTCAGGAGAAGAAAGTGCCACCCACTGCAGTGCCCAGGCCGCAGAGGGGGCAGTGATGCTGTGCTGAGTCAGGAGCCACCCACGTGCCCACCCACGCCCCTCCCGTGGTGCCAGGGCCTCCTCGGAGGGTGCCAGGCTCAGCCTGTCCTCAGCCCAGCAACTGTGACAGGAATGCAGCCCTGTGCTGTCCCAGGGACACCCCCTGCATAGCTCTGCGTGGCTGCAGGGGGTGACAGCAAATCCTGCGCTGTCACAGCCAGGAGTGAGCAGCTCAGTCCCTTCGTGTCACACAGGCGAGGTGGCAGTGAGCTGGGGTCACCTCAGTGGGACACAGGGGTTCCAGAGCTGCTGCTGGACACAGCTCCTGTGGATCACAGCTCACCTGCTGCTATTAACACCAGAGCACAGCAGCAGCAGCATCCTGCACTGCCCTCCCACCTTCTCCATGGGCTCCAGGGCAGGGAGGGGCCCTGTAAAACCCAGCAGGGCAGAGACAGGAGGATGAGGCTTAAAAAGCCTCTCCCCAAGCGCCAGCACAGACACCCAGCACAGCCTGGCTGCTGCTCATCACCATCTCAATGCAGCAACTGGGCTGTCAGCCCCAGTGCCAGGTTTTGTAGTTCATACAGGAATTGCAGGGCTATCTAATCCCAGATCATACATCGCAGCCAAAACCTAAAACGAGAAGGGAGGCAACGAGCCAAACCAGGGGCACATGAGATAAAGGCATGAAAAGAGCAAGTGGAGGCTGGATTTGCTATGAGCACAGAAATCCCTCTACCACAGAGTGCTCCCCACCCTGAGCATGCAGCCTGCCCTTCCTCAGGGCTCTCCACATCCTCCTCTGCACGTGCAGCCAACAGCCAGCCTGCCCTGAAAACCACTCTGGACTGGCAAGCCTGCCCACAGCATGCCCTTAGCTGAGTGTGTCCTTACCTTCTTGCAGAGAACCATCTGGTGATCAAAGAGGAAGAAGACCCGCTGCTGGTTCCGTCCGTAAGGCTGGTAAATCCAGGACATCTCTCCCGTGTAGATCAGCTCCGAGCTGCGGTCCAAGATGTCGTCCCCCTGCAGGGCACAGGGAAGCAGGCTGAGCCCACTGCACTGAGGGGTTTGTCTTTGCACGACGGGGGGAAGCAGCAGGGCAGGGAGATTTTGGCCCTTCTGCAGCTCTCAAAGCCACCCCAGGTGATTTCAGAGCAGAAACGGGGATTGGGGGATAATTCAGAAGGAAGGGGAATAAATGAAGGAGGTGGGGATGCTTAAAATGTGGTCACTACAGCTCACACTGCAATGGGGAAAGAGCTGCCCCAGACACTGGCCCCACTCCTCTCTCCAGGTCCCCCAGATCCTTGGATCATTTTGCAGGTGCTGGTGGCATCAGGAAAACAAAGCCCCTTCCTCCTGCCCACCCCAGAGGCGCTTGGAATTCAGAGCACCAAACTCCCTGCACACCTTCCCTTTAAAACAGCATCCCAAAGCACTTCCCCTCCTGAAATCTCCAGCCAGCTACAAAAGCCTGGGACACACTGAGAGATCAGTTCCCCATCTCTGAGGCTGCCAGAACCCAGCCCTCTGGATCTCTGCCTCTCTTCTCACTCATCCAGGCACTGCCAGTCCCTTCTCCCATAGCTCATTAGAGCTCCAGCTCCCAATTCCTGTCAGGACCACCCTGGCTCCTGTGGTAGCCCCGGGCCCCCCTGGGCTGGCCAGGCCTCCCTGCTGGCTGCCAGAGTGCCCTCACCCCTTCCCTGCCTCCGGCTAACGCTTGTTTTCCTCTCCCCAGTTTTTTTTTTAAGGATTCATGAGCAGATGGTCTTGAAAACACAGCGCTCTCTCTCTCTCCCACTCTCTGAGAGAACAAATGCAGTCACCCTCCACTAATTGGAATGAGCTGGACTTTTTAAAAAGTTAATTAAAATCTATTTATTAAAAATGGGTGAATTCACCACCACCTGCCCCGTGGGCATCTCGGCGGAGCACCGCAGAAGGAGGCAGGATGGCTCCAGCTGAAAGGTAAGGAGCAGCACTCAGGAGCAGGATTCAGGCAGAGAAGAGCTTTTTTTTCCCCCTTATTGGCTGTGAACTACTGCAGTTCTGGCTTTGATGCCAAGCTGGAACCAGTATCTGGGACGAGAGCATCCCAAAAATCCCAGCAAGCAGCTTGTCAAGGTTCAGCCAGCTCTGGGGGGCACCTAGCTAGACACACACTGCTGGTGCTGCTCACACTTGCAGGTGCCAAGGCAGCCAGGAGTCTCCCACTCCTGGTTCTGAGGTGAGGATTTCCAAGTGCTGCTCAGGTAAATGTGTAATTAACCTCTCAGCATTGATTGGGAGTGACCGCCTGTGTCCCCGGGCCCTGTGACAGCAGCAGCTTCATTAAGTCACTGCATCATCAAGCTGCAGCACAGACTTCCAAATCGCCTTAGCCAGGGCTTTATCCACCTCCCTGCCTCACTCCTGTGCCTGTGCTGTCCCAGGGACACAGAGGGTCACTGCCCAAAGGGATGGGCTGTCATCACCCAGTGCCTCAGTGGGTCCCACTTCAGCCTGGCCAGAGCCCAGGGACCGAGTGCTGCTGCCACAGCTCAGGGGGGACATGAGCCCCAGAGCAAGAAGCCTCTGAAGAAAACACACCAGCCCCAGAAATTGTGAGCCTTCCTGGCCACACATGAGCTTACATGAAGAAGATTCCCACAAGGCCATGGATGGGAGCTTTAGGAGAGGGGGCGAGCTTAGGAGAGGCTGGCTGCTAAAAATAGAAAGCCAGCTTTGTCTTTTACTCCTGTGGTAGCATCTGAAGCCTGAGGACACACAGAGGGCTCTGTAAACACTTCTACTTGATTAGCTGAATCCAAACTGTGTAGTCCCTGCAAGCAACATAACCCAAAAACATCCAGATCCGAAACGATGGGATTTGTATTGCATTTCTTATGTGGGGAGAACAATTTCTATATCCAGTCTATAGGTTAGAAATAGCTGATTCCCCACTTGGGGTGAGCAAATTGGGAACCAGAGATTGCAGAGTTTGGGGCTGGCACGTGGCTGGCCAAGAGCAGCGTGTCCATGGTCCTGCCCTGCTCCTCCAGCCTGGGCTGCTGTGCCAATTCCCACAGCAGAGCCTCAGGGCAGAACCTCTGAACCTCCAAAGGCTTTTCTTGCCCTGACACAGCTGTACCTCTCTGAAGAGAACAAATTGTCTTCTCCTGGTCCCCACGGAGGGGTTCAGGGGGCAGTTGCAGGGTGGGGACAAAGAGGGACATTGGCTTTTCAGCTCCAGTGCCCCCAGGGCTCCCCCAGCACGCCTCCATCCCTGCTCCAGGCAGACTCCCCAGATGTCTGTCCCAGTCCCACGCCTCCAAATCTGTACAGAACCAGGAAAAAAAATTTCCTTTCCCTTCTCCATTTTTTTTTCCAACTCCCACAGAGGCTGGATCATCTGTATCCTTCTGTAAGTTAAGATAAACCCTGCTGAAAAAGGAAGAGGCTGAACTTTTAGCTGCTCTGAACTTGACCTGGCAGACGTTCAGGAGAGCACAGCAGCGGAGTGGCCAAGAGAAGCCCTGACTCCTGACGCCTCTTCCAACCTGAGCTTTGTCCCACAAGCCTCCTAAAAAACCCCCTCAGCCCTCCCCAGATGCACCCAGGGTTTTCAGGGCACATCCTGCAGCACCCAGAGGGCAGCCCAAGGAAAGCTGACTCCTCTCTTCCTCACGCCGTGCCAGGCAGAGCCCCAGCCCTTTGTGTGCAGTAATGGGAGCAGAAGGTCACCCAGATCTGGGCTGGATGTGAGCTCCCTGGAGCCCTGCAGTGACACACTGAGTCCCCAGGCCACTCCTGACTGTGACAGCACAGGGTCAGCCCTGCTGCTGCTGCTGCTGCTGCTGCTGCTGCCTGGGAAGATGTGCATCCCCAGCTCCTCAGTGCTGCTGCAGTGACCACCACGCTCTGCAATGGGCAGCTGGAGGAACCAAAGGGGTTTAAAAGTGCCATGAAATAAATGCTATTGGGAGCACCAGGAGATCAAGGAAGGGTTGGCACTGAGAGCTGCTCCCCCTCCCAGCAGCCAGACACCTCCCTGGGCTCGGGAATGCTCGGAGCCCACCGGAGCTGCTCCCCTGCCCCCCAGCCCACCCTGACACAGCCCTCTGCTGTCCCTGCAGGGCACCAGGAGGGCATTTCGTGCCCTTTCCCAGTTCCAGGGAGCCAGCAGGGCTCTCTCGTGCCTGACACTGCTGTTCTGCAATTAGAGACTGACAGGCTGATTAGCACCCCGGGGCTACACTGAGATCACAAAAAGGAACGCCAGTGAAATGTTGTCCTTTTCAACAGGCTCGGTTTTGATACCTTCTGTTGCTGGGGAGGGGGGGAAAAAAGGAAGAAGGAGAAAAAAGAAGGCTCCTTTTCAGTCCCTGCCATGTTTTTTTCCTTCCCAGGAGGATTTCTCATCAGGCTGTTGGTGGTTACAGGCCACTTCCTCTCGTGGCACTCTTGCATTCACTAACGCAGCATCAGGCTGAGGCCAGTGATTATGGATTACATAATTAAGGGCAGCAAGTCTTGATTTAAAGGACCCATAAATAACAGGAATAAGGAGAAATTTAAAAGGACAATGCTCATTAAATTTCTCAAATATATATATTTGTCCCTTCATGGAAATTTAAGACTCTTGGAAGCTGCCACAGTGGCACCCCGTGGGAATCTTTGGTAGAAATATCTGAATATCTACACAAACCAAAGTAATATGTTTAAATAGCAAGTTCAAACCCATGCAGGCTGATGAGCAAGGCTCTGTCCTGTGCCCAACATCCCCCTGTTGGATCAGGGACCTCCACAGATCCTCCCTCCACATCACCTCCCTCCTGTGAGGAAAAAAACTGGGCTGAAAGGGAGGAAAGTGCTGCTGGAGGGCTGGAGAGGGAGCCTGAACTGCTGCAGTGATTTCTGCTTCATTTTGTTCTGATGTGGTCCAAGAGCTGTGTGGAAAGGCATAAAATTGAGCAATTCCAGGTGTGCTGAAGCACAGACCTGTTTTCCACCTCCACATCATCCGTACAGGGCACCTGGGGAGGCTGGGCTGGGTCCTGCCCATGGGGACAGAACCCAAATCCTGCCCAGGAGCAGAGCCCAGCCAGCTGGGCACAGGTGGCACAGGTGGCACAGGGTTCCATGGGCTCACAGGATCCTGAGGGGCAGGAGAGAAGGACCAGGAGCAGAGGGGCAGGCAGGGCTGTGCCTCTGAGTGCTGTAAATACAGCCCTGCCCACACTGGGGCTGGCAAGGACCTGGAAATGATGATGGGCTTTGTGGAAACCTCTTTGAATCCTGCTCTGTGTGTGTGTGGAGCTATTCCCACCAAGCTCTGAGGGCTGGAGCTCCCTCAGAGGGCAGGAACAGGGAAGGGAGAGAGCCAGGATGGGCTCTGGCTGCCCCCTTTGAAGCCAGCTCTGTGTGCTGGTGTGCCCTGCTGCCTTTCAGTGTCACTGGTTTGATCTGAGGGTGTTTCACTCCCTGCAAGGGGAAATGGAGCTGGAACATCAGGGAACACTTCAGAACTGAGAGGCACTGAAAGGGCTCGGTGGGAGGTGGTGGAAGCCCCAAATTCTGAGCTCAAAGGACAAAAGGCACTGGAGGAGTGGTGTGGGCAGCACCTCTCTGGGTCTGTTTGTACGCTGGGAATTCAGGTTACAAAACAAAGAGGTGAGTCACACGTGGCAACAGACCAAGCCAGGCTGCTCAGTCAAGCCCACATGGCCACAAATGACACGGGAACTCATCTCAGAGTGACTGGGATTATTCCTGATTTACAGCAGTCAGGGAGATCAGAATCCTCCCTTAAGATTCTGCTCAGTCATTACTTGTCTAAAGCTGCCAATAATTCCTTAAGACTTCAGGCCTGGCTGTCCCTCCTGCCTTCCCTGGTCCCACTGGCAATTCCAACAATCAGATGCTGCTTGCAGAATTTCTTGGGGAAAACCTCTGGCTCTGGTTAACTCAAGGATATTTTCAAACAGTCACCCTGAAATTCACCACCATGGGGCCACACAAGGGATACATTTTTATCCCTTAGAGAGAGAAAAATGATTCCTAAAACATGGGGTTCAGTAAAATTCCTCTATTTAAAGCAGCTTGGACATGCCTTTGCTTCTCCTGTTTGTTTTAGAATCAGCATTCCCAACACCTCTCCTTGCAGAGAAAATCTGCACACATTTTATATACGAGAACATTTCAACTATCCCCTCACTAAGTATTTTTTTCTTTGGTTGGGGAATTTTTCCTCCTTCTTTAAAAAAAATCTTTTTCCACCATCTCCTCACAAAACATGGGTAAATTTAGAAACAAAAAAAAAAAAATGCAACTTCAGAGCAGAGAATCAGCATCATCAGTCTCAAGATGCTGAGGGAAAAACAGACATTCCTCCAAATGAAATATTTCTGTGTGCTTGAAACATTCAGCCACTGAAATCATTCACAGAGTGGCAACGCAGTGGGAATTTGGGATTAGCTCTGTCTTGTGCCCTGCCTGCATTTCTGGTGGAAAAAGACTGAAGTGGTAACTTTTTATGCCTGGTTCCTGTCTTCTTGTGGTCAGTGCTGTTTTCAGGGGGGCTCAGGAGTGCTGTGCCTGTGCTCTGAAGTTGCATTTTTCACAGGAACTGTGAAGTTCCCTGATTAGAGCAGGAGCAGGGCTAGGAAAGCTGGGGATGACAGCTGTGGGCTCCTCTCTCTGCTCAGGGAACTTCACACAGACTGGACAGGCCCTGTAGCAGCACAGCAGGGACAGCAAACACCAGCTGGGAGCTGTGGTCTTCTCCTCAACCCAGAAATGTCCCTTCCCCACTGCCTGGAGAGGCTGGGGACACACACCAGGAGGTCCCTCCTGTACCCCCAAACTGCACAAAGGACACAAAGCTCTGAGCCCTCAGGGGCTGGGTGAGGAGCCAACCCCAATGCTCCATGTCCTGGGGACATTCCTGCAGCCACTGAGTGGGATTTGGGGTCTGCAGTGCCTCAGGAACACCTGCACACATCTCAGCACATCCAAGCACTTCCCAAAGATCCAATCTTTTCATTTCTCCCACTCTCTTCCTGCATTACACTGTGGCTCACTTCTGGGTATTTTGGGTTTCTGTGCATCCTTCTGGCTGTTCCATGGACAGCTGTGGAGTGGGGGCTGGATCTGATGATTCAGAGCTGCTTAGGAGGAAAGAATCAAGCAGTGAAATCCTCTGCTGGGCCCAGCTCTCATCCTCTACTTTCTCATCAGAACTCTGTGACTCTTCTCAATCCAAAATCCAGAACAAACAGGGCAAGGAGGGTGTTTTCCTTTGACCAGGAGCTGTGTTCCCACTGGATTTCTGGGTGTACCAGCAGCAGGCTTTGCTATGCTATGAGAAGCTGAAGGATGTTGCTGCAATAATGTGCTCAAAATCTGGAATAGCTGAAAAGAGCCTGGAAGAGTAATTTGGCAAGTTCCTGAGGATAGGATGGAGATAAAGAATGGGTACTGCTAAGCAGAAATGGATTATCAAGGATAGGGCTAAATAAAAATGAATTATCAACTGAGCTAATGGAAGAGGAAAAGGAGCTGCTATTGCACAGATCCTGCGTGGAGGTCACCTTGGCTTGCCTCTCCCACATGAATATTCACTGCCTTGGAATGGATCTGTCTTTAATCGAGATTTATTTACAGCCAGGCTCTCAGAGCTCCTCACAAATGACCCCCATTAGCTCATCCCATGGCACACTCCAGGGCTGAGCATGGAGCTGATGGTCCTGTGCCTCCTGCAGAGCAGTTTCCTCATTCTGGGAATGAGGCTGGTGGCAGTGAGAGATGTCCCTGAGCAGTAAAACAATCAGACACATTGTCTGTGCTCTCTGCTCTCCCAGCCAGCCACAGCCCCAGCTCTGATTGCTGCGTTTATGTGTTTTATTGTGTGTTTTATCACCAGATCCAGGGTTAAACCCGACCTCCATCACAGCAATGAAACCAATTCAGCCAAGGAGGACACAGGTGATGCACCTGTACTTCTCTCCCTCTCCTCCCAGCCTCCACAGATCTTGGCCAGAAACAAAATAATTAAAGGATTAACACCTCCTTCTCACACACCCATTTACACAGTATGATCCCAGTGAGTGGAATGCGGAGTTATTTCAGAAGTGAGGAAGCAGAAAGGCTGCTCCATCACTCTGATTATCTCCTTGCTGAACACATGGGCTGATGACAACAGCGAGAGGATTTACAAAACCGTTTGTCCTCAATCTGCTGCAAAACCCTATTTATGGATTACTTCCATACAATGATTTTAAAAAACCAGGGACAAAAAGAAAGGGAGAACATAATTTTAGTATGGCTTTTCTTCCAAACACATGGCACAAATGTAGAGACTGAAGGCCTGCTGGTGAGGAATCCTTCTGCTGACTCTGCCTTCCCTGTGCCTCTCAGCTCCTTAATTACACCATCACTACACACAGGGCTGGTTCAGAAATATCTTTAAGTGGGATGTCATTTATAAAATGCAAATAGCATCTCGAACTTCCAGTTTAACAGTTTGGCTTCCAGTCACAAAAAAACCACCAGAAGGATTTTCTTCATTTTCTCAATGCCTTTCCCTTCTCCCTCCCCAGTGACACAGCACAGAGGCAGAATGCACACAGAGTTTGCTGCAACTCTCACCCACTACCAGCCCTGCAATCACAAAATCACTGCAGGTTGCTAGTGATGAAATTGGAAGGGGACCTGTTGTGTTCCTCTGGGGAATGGTTTTACCCCCAGAACCTCCTGAAGCCTGTGACCATTTAGTTTGACCCTTCCTTCCTATCTTGACCCTATTGGCTCAGGGTCAGTTATCTTTCCTGAGACAGAAACTGGATAAACCCAGGCTTCTTCCTTGTTCACTCTTTCTCCTTGGAACCCTTTGAGAATAAAGCCTTGGGCTGATCCCAGGGGGTGAGAGCCTCTTTGGGAATCTTTTACCCTGTACCTGAGATATTCCTCCAAAGCCCCTCAAGAAACTGAGCTGGCCAAAAAAAGCCCAGGAGGGTGGGTGGGGGAGTATTTCAGTTGGTGCCCAACGTGGATTTTCTTTAGGGCACCACAAACATTTGAGCAGCACCCTGAAGCCACCATTGTGCCTTCAGGCTTCACCCCAAACTGTGAGAAATGAGCTACAGGCTCTGAGATAATTCCAGAACAGCCTGGAATTTGCCCTTGCCAGGTTCCCAGCCCAGATTGACTGTACCTCCCAGTCCAGGACAGAGGCCTGCCACTGAGCTATCTTGTCGATGTTCTCCAGCCTCCGCTTGCGCTCGTTGATCTGGAGGGTCACGTTCCTCATCACGGCCAGGGCAGCAGCCACGTACCTGTAGTCACTGCACACAGAGGGAAAGGCTGTCAAAGGCAGCAGGACACGCCCAGGAGGCTGTCACAGCCTCACCAGCCCAAAGGGACACGGCAAGGGGTGACTCTCAGTGCTGTGATGGGATTTTTCCATCTGGAAAAACAGAGCAGCTGGAGGGAAACTGGAACTGGGAGCCCAGTCTGGCCTGGACCAGCCCAGCACTGGGGAGCCCTTTACAGCCCCAAGGGGCCCAGCTGAAGAGCATGCTGCAGACAGGCTGAACACTTCTGCTCTGTCTTTGGGCCCAGATTTTTCTGGTTTTAAAATGAATGTTTAGAGAAGGGCTCATCTAGACAAAGGCCAGAGCGCCTTCCAAGCCACTCCCAGAGCAGCCACCCCATGGAATTCACTCTCACTGCAGATTTCAGGTCAGCAAATCAAGCAACTCTTTTTTTTTTTTTTTCCTCCCTGCATGGCCCTGTGAGTGCAGTAACACAGAGTGAGAACAGGCTCCTGCCAGGGCCACTGAGGATGATGATCAGTCTTTTCAAAAAGTGATGCTGAAATCAATGCCATTGATTCCTGCCCTGTGCCTGCTTTTCCATTCCAAGGAGCTGTAATGTTCATTTCCATTGGGAAGGCAGGCGAGGCCAGCTGCCACAGCACCACCACAATGTATTATTAACTTAAGGGTTGCTATTGATTGCTGACTAATGAGAAAAACTGCCATCTTGGGCAGCTGCAAGGGGAATGGCTTTATTGATTATTGCTAAGGATTGTGCTGGTGACAGCTAAAAGAGGGGTGAATGCTGGGAATTAGATCCCCTCTCCATGTGTTCCCAACAGGATGAATGCTAAGAAACAAACACACTGTGATACACAAAAAAATATTATTTGCTCTTTTGGCATCCTTGCTCGGATGAAATCTTCAGCTGAGTTTTCATTTTTTTTCTTCAATTCTTAAGTCAAAATTCTAGGTGTGGTTAAAAATAATCCCACAAATTCCAGGACAGCAGGACTGGGCCTTCAGCAAAATAAAGGAAAAAAAGAGGATGGGCTGCCTGATATACCCATCACAGAGAGGAAGGGAAGGGACCCTTAAACCATCCAGCTCCACGCCCTGCCATGGGCAGGGACACCTTCCACTGTCCCAGGGTGCTCCCAGCCCTGGGCAGGGACACTTTCCACTGTCCCAGGGTGCTCCCAGCCCTGGGCAGGGACACCTTCCACTGTCCCAGGGGGCTCCCAGCCCCACCCAACCCAGCCTTGGGCAGTTCCAGGGGTGGAAGGGATGATGCTACACTGAAGAACTTGTTGTGCCTCCCTTTGTGTGAGCATCTGTGAGCAGGGAGCCTTGGTTGTGTAAGGCAGGGAAGGAGCTGTGCCAGGGGGACATCAGGGTGGTCTGGAGAACATCCAGGAGTTCATTATGGAAACAGGGCAGTCCCTGTGGCCAGGAAGGTTCTGGAGAGGCAGGGAGAGGGGCAGGGTTTACAGACAGCCACAGGTCTCCCAGCAGTGATGCTCGTGCTCAGAAGGGAGGGCACTCCCTGGCAGAGTCCCCTCAGAACGTGTTCCTACAATTCCCAACTCCAGCTCCTTTCTGCTCTGGGGATTCCAGCGAGCTGCACTTACGACCTTCCTATCTTTAATTCATATGAAGCTGGAGTAGATCTTTCAGAGGTGAACAGATGTGGCTTTGTGAAAAATTCAAATGAAGCAGGCTGCAAACAGGCAGCAGTTGGAGGGAGGCAGGCTCTGAGCTCTCCCCCATCCTGCCTCCATGCAGAGTGGGACGGTGCCAGCCTTTTATCTTGGGAATGCTAATTCCCCAATTCCAGTGAGAAAACCCCAGCAGTGTTTTCCTGTCAGGCTGTAATGAAGAGAAGACTCAGGACTGAACTTTTTGGGCTCCCAGCCCGTGTCTGTGGCAGAGCTGGCAAAAACTTAGAAGAAAAAAAAAACCCAACAGAAGCAGAGCATTTGGCCACGAGGCAATAATAGGATCCCATTAACCACGAGATGAAGGTAAATAAATGGTTTGTCAATTCTATTGGGGCTGCAGTGGCCACTTCCCAGTGCTCCATCAGGATCCAAGCCCAGAGCCTTGCCAAGCATCACACTGCTGTCTCTGGGGAGTGTGGTCTGATTCCAGCATTGTCCTGACCTGGTGCAGAGAAAATTCACAGCTCTGCAGGTGTGCAGGTAGTGAAAAGGAAGGGGAAAAAGAAAAGGAGGATCATGTTCCTCTGTTAGATGAAGCTCACATCCCTGCTTGCCCTGTGCTTTGCCTCACTCCAGGGCTGGGGTATGGCACTGGCTCTGTGCAGCCACAGGTTTCCTCCCTGTGCTGTTACAGCTCCAGGGTTACTCCTCCTAATGCAGGGTGAGCAAACCTCACCCTGCCTTCCCTTCCCAGAGCATGGAGAAACAAGAGAAACAGAGTGTCCATGGCAATGCAGTGACACAGAGCTCTCAGGCTGAGTCACCCAACTGCTGCTGAACCACAGGAGAGCTCCCAAGGCCCCTCAGAACAGGACTCTGTGTGATTACTTAACAACATGGTGAGTTTAAAACATCCCAAAGGGAACAGGAGCGTGCTCCCAAAATAACCCAACCCTGGTGTTATCACCCTGCCCACATCCCCTTTGCTATGGCTCCAAAATAACTCACAGAGGGTCATTTTAAACACCCTCCTGTTGGGAAGCCACATCTGAGCTCCCAGGCAGTGCTCTGGGTCCTCACGTGGCTGCTGAGGGGAAAACCCACAACCTGTGGGATCCCAGTGCTGCTTTCTGATACCCTGAAGTTCCCATGAACCCCTTCCAAGTTTGATTTGGTCTTTGGAAGAGCAGGGATTGGATCTGAAGCCAAAGGCTTGTCCAAATTGGTGATTTTGGGCATTTGGTTACCCTGAATCACTCGGACTTGTGGGTCAGGTCAAAGCAAATCAATGCATCTCTGCTCACATCACACTTCTGCTCTTCTAGAGCTGGGCTTGGGAAAAACAAGCCATCAAACACTAACAGAAGTTTCTGAAACATCTCTGGTCTTTTCTGTTCTCACTTGCTTTTAAAAGGGTTTTGGGAGAAGAAAGAAAATTGGCAGAGCAGGAGCAAATCTGCTCTTACAGAGCCTGATTTTTCTTTCACCTTATTTTCACAGGAGTAAATCCCAAGTGGTATCACAAGCACTGCTCCTGATTCACACTGTCAGGCAGCCAGGCTGATTGTCCTCAGCAGCAGCTGAAGAGATCCTGGAAATTTTGGGAAGCAATCAACCCGCGGGTGCTCCTCTGAACCTAAACCCCGTGGCAAAACCAGAGACAGGACTGGCCTGAAAGGCTGAGCAGGTTTGGAGCAGGTTTGGAGCTCTCCCCACATCAGGCTCCAGCTGCAGATCCTGGCCCTGTACTCACTGTGCCCAGGTTCTCCCTGGGAGCAGGGAAGGAGCCTCTCAGCCCACTGAATGCTAATCAGTAATTTTCCCAGTGTAACTGGTAGCATCACAAAGTACATCCAAGGGTAATTAGTTCACGTCTGATTAGAACAGAGCTGAGTGTGTCTCCATCGAGAATTGCTGCTTTGAGAAGGCTGAACTGTCTGCTGACCCTTTGTCCTGCTCCCGTTTATCCAGGGTGTCACAGGGACAAGGGCTGGACAGAAAACCCCAAGCCCTGGTGGGAAGGAGCCCTGGAGAGAAAACCCCAAGCCCTGGGTGGGGGAAGGAGCAGTGGGCAGAAAACCCCAACCCCTGTGGGGGAAGGAGCAGTGGACAGAAAGCCCCAAGCCCTGTTGGAAAGGAGCAGTGCATAGAAAGCCCCAAGCCCTGTTGGGAAGGAGCACCAGACAGAAAAGCCCAATCCCTGTGGGGGAAGGAGCAGTGCACGGAAAGCCCCAATCCCTGGTGGGAAGGAGCAGTGGATAAAAAGCCCCAAGCCCTGGTGGGAAGGAGCAGTGGACAGAAATCCCCAACACCTGTGTATGAAGGAGCCCTGGACAGAAAGCCCCCATCCCTGGTGGGAAGGAGCAGTGGACAGAAAACCCCAATCCCTGTGTAGGAAAGAGCCCCGGACAGAAATCCCCAATCCCTGTTGGGAAGGAGCAGCAGGCAGAAAACCCCAATCCCTGGTGGGAAGGAGCCCCTGACAGAAAACCCCAAACCCTGTGTAGGAAGGAGCTCCTGACAGAAATCCCCAATCCCTGTTGGGAAGGAGCAGTGGACAGAAATCCCCAACCCCTGTGTTGGAAGGAGCAGTGGGCAGAAAACCCCAACACCTGTTGGGAAGGAGCAGTGGACAGAAATCCCCAACCCCTGTTGTGGAAAGAGCCCTGGACAGAAAACCCCCATCCCTGGTGGGAAGGAGCCCTGCACCCCGTGCCTGCAGGCTCACCTGTGCTCCTGGGCCGTGTACTTGAGCAGCTCTGCCAGCTGCAGGGGGTACTTGCAGATCTTCTGCACGGGGGTCAGCAGGAAGCCGTCGATGGCGATGTCGATCATCTGCTGCAGCAGGCGGCACGCCTCGAAGAAGTGCTGGTACCTGCTGTCCTTCATCAGCTTGGAGAGCTCCATGCACGCGTCCAGGTGGTTGTTACAGTACTCAGAGTAGATCCAGAAGCCGTCTTGCTGTGGAGGCAGAGGCAGGAGGAGAGGTCAGGCAGAGACAACAACACACAGGGGCTGGGTGCCACGGGAGACCGGGAGAGATTCCTGCTGCCCTGGGATGGGATTCCCAGAGAAGCTGTGCCTGCCCCATCCCTGGAAGTGTTCAAGGATGAGCTTGGCCTACGAAGGTGTCCCGCCTGTTGTCTGGGTTTTTGCTGTTCTCTTCTGTCTCCTTTAAGGAGTTTGTAAAAGTTTTATTTTTAGGTTTTTGTGTTTTGGAGTTAGATATGCTTTTGTATAAACAAGCTACTTGTTATTGTAAAATCTAGCAATGTTTATATTCTTTTTATAAGGAGGAGATTGTAGATGGGCTGTTGCATGGTCCAGTGTGGTTGGAGAAGAAGATTTTCTTCCTCCAATCCATGATCACTGCTGGAGTTGGATAAATGTTGATTTTGTAAATAAACTTTTCTCTTTTCTGCCTGGGACATCACAAGGTTTGGGTGTGAGTTCTTTATGTTGTCTGCAACATTCGCCCACAGCAGGGTCTGGAATAAAATCATCTTCCCAACCCAACCCTGCCAACCCAAAGCAGCCTGGATTTTTAAGAAAGCACAGCCCAAGCAGCAGGAAGGACATTTCCTACAGTGCTTCTCCTGTTTGGAAAAGGTGCTGGGAAAGGAGGGAGCTGCCCTCTGACCCATGGCCAAGGTGTGTGCAGGTACAGGTGTGTTAATGTGAGCCCTGCACAGAGCTGTGCTTGTTCTCAGCTTCAGATTGTGCAGGGAGGCTTTGAAAGGCACAGCCCAGCAGAGCTCTGGCTTTTGGTAAGACAAGAGGACGACCTTGTTATTTCTAGAGCTCTTTCCCTGAAAGATCCTGAAGCACCTGGCTAGTGTTTGGGGGCTGGGGATGTTTGAAATTCCCTTTACCAACAGGGAACTCAAGGTACTGTGTGGAACAGAGCCCCAGGAAACACTAAACACAAACAAAAACCCCACTCACACATGTGCCCCTCCACCTTTTGGATTGCTCTAACACCTTTTCTGGTGTCTATTTCGTTGGAATGTCCTTTTTCTGCCTTCACTGACCACAGCCTGTCACCTTTAACTTGGGTTTGATTCATCTGGGCCATGCAGACAAGGTGATGAAAAGGCAGAGAAAGATTTCACTGGGAAGGAGATGGACACAGCCCAGCACCACAAATTAACTCTGAGACAGCCCAGGTGAAAGGCAGGTGTTGCAAACCAGCCAGTTCCAGCTGTGGCCAGTGCCTTCCAAAGAAAGGACAGATTCTATTTAGCCAAGACACGCCTGCCCAGCAATTATTTCTCAGTCCCTGAGGATTCAAACAAGCTGCTTCTCTGGGAACAGGGATCCAGTGTCCCTCCCATCCCCACAGCCACGCACTGACAGCTCTCTCTTCCTGAAGAAAATGAGGAACAAGATGCTTTGGAGATCCCTAAACAGGATCTTAGCATCCTCACCCCTGGGTTTCCCAAATGGCTGAGCAGGGATAATTTATCAGGAGTTTATCAGCCAGCTCTCAGCCCCTGTCTGGTGACAGGCAAGTGTCAGATCTTCCTGCAAATCGCAGCAGCAGCTCTTGCTATTGTCACTATCAATGAATTGACAGCACAGCCTCAAGTCATGACATTTGAGCTACTGATTCTCACCAAGATTTCGTACATCTTCCCAGCACAGAGGTGGGATGTGACGCTGCTTTTTTGCAGGCTCTGATAAGAGCCAGCCATGTTAACACCTCGTGCACCTTCTCAGAGGAAACCTCAATGAGAGACCCAGGGATGTTTAAAAGATGCTGTGAAACTCTTTAGGGATGCCCTGCTGAAGCTTCAGGAATGTTTATCAGGAGTTTCCCTGATAAGCAGTGAACTGTTGCCCTGACACAGCACAGGAGCTGCAGCACCTGTGAGCTCTGATACTCTGCTCCCCTCTCCTTCCAGGAAAGCCTCCAGCTCCAGGACTGGCCTTTGTTTGACATTCCCTGACAGATCTACAACATTGGCCAATTTATCAGCTCCTGCAGGAGGTGGTTTATGGAACAGTAGGATGGGCTAGGAAAAATCCACCAGTATCTCCTCACCCATGTGATTCAGATGTACTGACGTTGTTAAAGACTACAACGACACAGACTTTGACTTTGGAGGCTGACAATGACTTTGTTTATTTTGGGGAATTTCTCTTTTTTTATGCTATTTTACAGAGAACAACCCCATGGGTGGAAGAAAGACAAATTTGTTCAATCACATTGGTCAAGGCAGAGGGACAGCAAGAAGAAGTCCCTCCTAGGGAAAGGAATGCAAACAAAGGTTACAGTTAGGAAAACGTGTCTGTTGTTGGCAGAAAACTCTCTGGGAAAGGGTTTCAGAGAAATCAAAACATCACAGGCACCAACCAGGGCTACAATGTACTGGGGATTATCCAATTGCATATCCAAGTTCTCCCTCCTCTGTATCTCACAAAATACATGGAGCACCATGGAGCAGCCCCTGGTATGTTACCAGCAGAGGTTCCTGCCTTGTGTTTTTCCCCTCCCTCCCTCCCCAGCTCCCAGGGGAGCAGAGAACTCACGTGTTCCAGGAAGCAGGGCCCAATCTCACTGAGGTGGGGGTCCTCGTTGTTGTACTGCTTCTCCAGGTCCCGCACAAAGCCCATCTGAAACCTGTAGATGTCTTCAATGTTCCCAAAGATGATCTTCAGCTGCTCATCACTGAACATGTCCCTCCTCTTCCGGCACTGCTTTAAGTAACCCTGCGAGAGGGAGACAGGAGGATTTGCAGAGAGCAGCAAAATCCAGGGGACAGCCCCAGGGAGGTGCTGGGTGCCTGGTCCTGCAATCCCCACTGGTCTCCTGCAAGCACTGCTGCTTCCATGTCCTTCCACTGGCACAGCTTCCACAGGGGCTGTTTGAGCCTGCCCTGATTTCTCCTTTCAGCCCAGTAATCAGGACAAGGAAGCTGTTTAACACCATCATCGAGTTCTGTTTATTATCTTTATCAACAACCTGGATGAGGGGAGCGAGTGCACCCCCAGCAAGTCTGCAGCTGATGTGCTGGAGGGTGGGAAGGTTCTGAGCAGATCTCCTCATCCTCCCACACTCCACCTGTCAGGATGATCATCACCAAATCACAGAATTGTTAACGTTGGAAAAGACCTTTAAGATCATCAGGAATGATTTGGATTAGAAACTTTGCAAGGCCACATCTGAGATGTTGCAACTGGCCTGGTCCCTTCTGCAGTGTCCTGACTGGAAAGAAACAGCACAGGGGTCATCAGGAGATGACTTTGCTTACTTTGCTTGTCTGTATTATATAGGAAGGGGAAAAAATGAAGGGAAGAAAACGGCAGCAGCTCCAGTGGAATGGCTAAATTTGGGAACTCGGGATGCTTAGTCACACAGCCAGGCTGCCAGCTGGTGACATGCAGCTGCTGGGCCACAATGAACACTGGAACCCTGCAATGAACTGTCCTTCAGCCTCACCACGTGGTTCCTGGCAGAGAGAACCTCAAACATGAATGAGAAATGTAACTTTGGCCGACCTGGCCCGGACCCAACCCCTGCTATGTCCAGCTCAGCTTGCAGTATGCTGTCACCCTGAATCTCCTGGCGTTTTCAGCTGAGAAGTTTGGGTTATGGAACACCTTCTGCACTAATCTAGGTCTCTCTTTCCCCAGGAGCTCCTGGATGACTCATTTCCCTGGGTTTCCCTCTCTGATTTTCCAAGGCCACGAGGAATGGGAGCAGACTGCTTCCCACGCTGCGGGACGGTCACAAGGCAAACCAAAATCCAGGCTGGGGAGAAATGACACAGAGCATCTCTCCATGCAGATTTTCCTGTCTACCTGCTGATCTCAGCACAGCCTGGAAATAAAACCAGGGAAAACCTATGGGGCAGTGTCCCCTCACTCTGCTCCGTGACATCCCTCCCTTCCCAAACACAGGAACATCTCCCAGCCCGGGGTTGCCATTGGCTGCAATTCCCATCCTCACTATTCCCACCCTCCCTGTGCTGCTTCATCATTTCTCTGGAATCACGTGTCTGGAGGAGCTGAAGCAGCACATTTCTGTGCAGGCACCTCTGAAAGCACAGGGAGAATAAAGGAACGCGAGGAGTTCCCCAGCCTCATCCTCTTTGTGCATTTGAAGGTGGTTTCCAGCACGAGCCAGGAAAAGGAGTCTGAAGATTCTTCCATAACACGCAGCAGAGGAGGCTGCTGCTGAGTTTTTCCAGTAAATTTACTTCTGTTACATAAAACAATGTCATCTTCCTTCTGCTCATCCCGTCAGGTCTGCTCAGAGAAGGGATAGCTGACTGATGAGCAGATGCTGGAGAGTGTTTTGCTCAATGAACACCTAAAAATAGCTGCCAAACTGTCTGGTTTTGAAGTACTTTTCCATGTAGTCCCTGAAGTATAGGCCAAAGTTGGGCAGGCTTTGCAGCAGGTTAAGTGCTAAGTTTTCTTCACCCCACAGTGGGTACTTCACCCCAGAGACAGCCAGGACGAAGTGGTCAGTCCATCCATCCCTCCATCCCTCCAGTCCAGCCCTGGCTCTCCCAGTCCCAGTCCAGCCCCGGCTCTCCCAGTGTAGCCCCAGCTCACCCAGCCCCAGAGCAGCCCCAGCTCTCCCAGTCCCAGTCCAGCTCTGGCTCTCCCAGCCCAGCCCTGGCTCTCCCAGTCCCAGTCCAGCTCTGGCTCTCCCAGTCCAGTCCCAACTCTCCCAGTCCCACTCCAGCCCCAGCCTTCCCAGCCCCAGCTCTCCCAGTCCAGTCCCAGCTCTCTCAGTCCCAGCCCAGCCCTGGCTCTCCCAGCCCAGCCCCGGCTCTCCCAGTGTAGCCCCAGCTCTCCCAGTCCAGCCCCGGCTCTCCCAGTCTCAGTCCAGCTCTGGCTCTCCCAGTCCAGTCCCAACTCTCCCAGTCCCAGTACCAGCTCTCCCAGCCCCAGTGCAATCCCAGCTCTCCCAGTCCCAGTGCAATCCCAGCTCTCCCAGTCCCAGTCCCAGCTCTCCCAGTCCAGTCCCAGCTCTCTCAGTCCCAGCCCAGCCCTGGCTCTCCCAGCCCAGCCCCAGCTCTCCCAGTCCCAGTCCAGCCCCAGCTCTCCCAGTCCCAGTCCCAGTCCCAGCTCTCCCAGTCCCAGCCCCAGCTCTCCCAGTCCCAGTCCAGCCCCAGCTCTCCCAGCCCAGTCCCAGCTCTCCCAGTCCCAGTCCCAGCTCTCTCAGTCCCAGCCCAGCCCTGGCTCTCCCAGCCCAGCCCCAGCTCTCTCAGTCCCAGCCCCAGCTCTCCCAGTCCCAGTCCAGCCCCAGCTCTCCCAGTCCAGCCCTGGCTCTCCCAGCCCCAGCTCTCCCAGTCCCAGTGCAGCCCCAGCTCTCCCAGTCCCAGTCCAGCCCCAGCTCTCCCAGTCCCAGTCCAGCCCCAGCTCTCCCAGCCCAGCCCCACTCCAGCCCCGCTGTGTCAGCGCCCGCTGAGGGAGCTCTCAGAGCCCTCCCCAGGCAAAGGATTTGCTGTGATTAAACTGAGCAGAAGGAGCCTCTCCCCAGCAGGGCACAGCCCATCATTCCACAGAGCAGAATGCCCATCTCAGTCCTCCTCCCTGCTTAGCTGAATCATTTCCTGGTGATCTACCTGCGGGTAAGATTTATCCCCTCAATCCCACTCTGCATCACACAGAGCCAAGAAAGAGCTTTCTGGATCTCTCCTGCCTGGGGTGTGTCATTAGGGGCAGCAAACCAGTGTTCCCCCACTGCAGCTGGACCTGTCTGCACCTCCTGAGAATCCCAATTGGCAGAAACACGGTGAGGTGGCTGGAGGGACAAGTTAAGGTTTGTTTTGTTTCCAACACAAAAGTGCAAATGCAGGAAATGGAACAATATGTGGAGAAGTGCCTGCAGTCCCTCCCTTCTCCAATGCAAAGCTCTCTGACCGAAATAGCACATTGAAATTAAGCTCATTTGTTTCCAAATTGAAATCCCAAGGCTCCTCCATATTTGAAAAGTGTCATGGATGCTTTTTGGATGGCTGCTCTGCCTCAGCGAGAGACAAGCAGCAAGGATGAAGGGAGGAAGGCATTCCTCTAAGCACAATTCACAAGGGGCTTCACCACATTGACTGGGCACAGGCTCACTAAATCCTAAATATTGCGAGGGATGAGCTGAAAGCCATCCCCAGACTTTGATGCCAGTGCTAACCAACTTCTGCCTCTCAGTGATAAGGACATCTCCACACACAGTGCCCAAAGTCCCTGGCACAGCCACGTGTTCCCCTTCCCAAACAGCCAGCACCACAGGCTCTGCACTTTGGGCTCAGCTCAGGGCACTAATCCTGAGCCTAAGGGGTTGCAGAGGTTAATTGTAACCTAATGAACAACCACCAAGCTGGGGATTTGTGGGGTCAGTCACTGAAGTCCACTGCTTGCTGGTTCCCTTCATCACTTCCCGTGGTGGAAACATTTTGCCCTCAGTCTCACCAGAAAAAAGGCAAATGGGGGCCATCCTGAGCCAGGGAAAATTGTGAACCCGACATGAAAGGCACAGATGACATGGGTAACTGATTGGTTTAATTACAAGCTAATTTCCTCAATCACAAGTTCAAAAGTAGATGGCATTGGGTTTTAATTAAGAGGACTGCTTGAAGGATCTCAGCCTCATCATGTTTTAGTCAAAGAGCTATGGAATAAAGGTCAGGAAATTGCACTTCTGCTTAATACAAACTAAAGGAATTATCAGATCCAGCAGGAAATTCTCAGAGCTGTCAATACATATTGACAGATGCTGCTCCTCCATCAGACACAGCCCTCAGACACTCCAGCCTGTTCCCAAATCACCCAGGGACAAAGCCAGGCTCAGCCTTTGCCTGGCCCCTCCATGGGCAGGTGTGCCAGGTACCCCCAGGTACCCCCCAGATTTTCTTGAGGTGTTTGATGCAGGGGGGACACACAGCCCCCAGGTGTGCCCCAGGTACCCCACAGATGTCCTTGAGGTGTTTGATGCAGGGGGGACACACAGCTCCCAGGTGTGCCCCAGCCCTAGGTACCTCAGAGATGCCCCTGAGGTGTTTGAGGCAGGGGGGACAGACACAGGGAAGCCCCCAGGTGTGCCCCAGGTACCTCAGAGATGCCCCTGAGGTGTTTGATGTTGTGGAGACAGGTACAGGCAAGCCCCCAGGTGTGCCCCAGGTACCCCAGAGATGCCCCTGAGGCGTTTGATGCAATGGGGACAGACCCAGGCCAGCCCCCAGGCATGCCCAGCCCCCAGGCGTGCCCCAGCCCCCAGGTGTGCCCCAGGTACCTCAGAGATGTCCCTGAGGTGTTTGATGCAAGGGGGACAGACACAGGGAAGCCCCAGGTACCTCAGAGACGTTCTTGAGGTGTTTGATGTAGTGGAGACAGACCCAGGCCAGCCCCCAGGCATGCCCCAGCCCCCAGGCGTGCCCCAGCCCCCAGGTGTGCCCCAGCCCCAGGTACCTCGCAGATGTCCTTGAGGTGTTTGATGTAGTGGCGCTCGGTGCTCATGATCTCGTTGATGACGTTGGCTCTCATCTGGTCGCGGTTCTGCACGGTCCTGCCCAGGCACAGGCAGTCGGCGCTGGGGTCCAGGTGGCCGTTCTGCACCTCGCTGGTTCCCTCCTCCACCCCATCCTCCTGGTTCACCCATAGCTGCACGACACAGGGGACAGCAAAGGGATTTTAGTTTTTATTTTTTTATCACTGCCAGCAGCAGCTCGGGGGGCTGGCTCAGGGCTGCAGGGCTCTGGGAGATGTTGGATCCACTCCCTCCTCACCCCACACAGCTCCCAGCCCACACTGTCCAGTTCCACACTGGTGCAACCAGCCCCAAACACTCCCCATCTCAGAGGGGATTGCCAGGGCTGGCTGCTTTGATCCCAAATACAAAATCATCCTGTGACAGGGGGAATGGGTGCTGCCAGACCGAGCTGGACACGAGTGAAACAGAGCAGCCTGAGGAAAACAGCTGCTGGTGGCAAGCACTGCTGTCCCAGCTCCTGCCACCTCCAGCTGGGGTTCCTCTGAACAGGAGGATCCTCTGGGAGCAGGGATAAGCCTTTCCCCAGGGACTGATTCGAGGTGGAGATGTGGCTGGTTGATGATGCAGTGGGGACAGACACAGCCCCAGGTACTTCACAGATGTCCCTGAGGTGTTTGATGAGTGGGGACAGACCCAGGGAAGCCCCAGGTGTGCCCCAGGTACCTCACAGATGTCCCTGAGGTGTGGAGATCTGAAGTGCACACAGCTCTGGGTTGTGTTTCTGGAGCTCTGTAACCTCCCAGGCCATGGGGGCTGTGAAGGAGCCCTGATTCCATTTCTCAGCAGCTTTCCTCATCAGCTCACAGGGACAGCCTTTCTGGCTCAGGCAAATCCCATAGCTCAGCATCCCAGGACTGGAATCCCCAAACCATGGGGGACATGGACACCCCTGAGCAAGCCTCCTAAATAAAACCTGGGGGCTGAGGGCAGCTTGGGCCAGGTGCACTGGGCACTGACAATTCCAGCCAGCAGTGAGAAAGGATCTCTGTGTTTTCAGCACACTGAAGCTTCCTTCCAACATCAAATAACAAAACATCCACAGACTGCAAATTCCAGCTCTCTGCTGTGTGTCTGAACCAGCCTGTGCTCTGCACACACCATAAGGATCAAGGGCTCCTTCTGTTACCTTTCCCCATGAAACCTGCCTAAAATAACTCTGATTGACTCCAACTGGGCTCTGGGTAGTTTGTAAACAAACATTAAATAAAGCTTAGAGCTGACAGAAATACCCCTGTCTCTCACAGACCACCTCAGCTGTGATGGAAGCAACTTCTCAGCATTTGAAGTCCTCAAATCCTGGGGATTTTCAAACCCAAAAATACATTTTCCTGCGAGCAGTGGAACTGTCCCCACACACAGAGCACAAGGAGAGCAGGCAGCATCATTAACCTGATCATCAGGCTTCCTTTCAGTGTTAATAGTTTCTCCTGCTTTCCCATTATTCAGTTGAAATTGGGCTTTGCACAGATTGTAAAGGGCAGTGTTCCTGTAAATTAGGCAAGTAAAAACCTCCAAACCTGCAAACCTGCCCCTGCTCCTTCCCTGCTTTCCCAACCAACAGCTGTTCTGCTAAACCACCTCTTGCAGGGCACTAATGTTTTGCCCTCCCACAGGGAGCTGTAAAGGCCAAAAAAAAAAAAAAAGAAAAAAAAAAGGAAAAAAACCAACCAACCAACAAGAAAAAAACACCAAAGAACACCAAAAAAAACAAAAACAAAACAAAAACAAAAAACAAACAAAAAAACACAAAAGAAAAACCAACACAAAAAACCCCAACCCATCTCTTCTTTAGCAGGATGTTAAGGATGCTGCAAATTTAGAGGATAAAAAAGGGGTTTTGCAGGATTTCCATCTGCACTGGGAGGCGTGGCTGAGCCCTGGGTCACTGTGAGGGAAAGGAGGGAGCTGCTGATCCAATCCCTCCATTTGTAGTGGAATCCAGCACAGAAAACCTCTCCAGGCACGCTGAAACAAACGTCTCTTGTTCAGAAAAACAACCCAAAAGCTGGCCAGGAAAGTGTCTCTTCCAGCAAACCCACCCTGCTCTGGAAGAGCTTTGGGGTCCACTGAGGCAGAGCAACACCCCAGGAACAAGAGCAGTGGTTTATGCTGAAAAATAAATAAAAATTAAATAAATAAAAGAAGTGCTGCTGCTGAGCAATGTCCCTGTTGGGGGAAGTGACCTTGGGGACCAACTACTGACATCAGTGCTGGGAAAATCACCCTGAGAAGGGAAAACAGGTCCTGAGAAGGACAGAATGGCACAGGGGGTCCTCCAAGGGACATGTCCTGGTGACAGCTTCACTGGCATTCCAAACCAAGCAGATGTGGAAAATCCAGCAGGAGCAGTGTGGGGATTAAACCCTGTTGGCTGAAGTTTAAAATGAATTCCCACCCTGCTTTTCTTCTCCTGCAGAAAGGGGTTTTGCAGCCTTCCCAAACCCAACTGGAACAGCTTGTTACCAAGTTTGATGACATCCCTGCCAGTTTGGCAGCAGAGCATATTTTTAAAGCTCTACCTCCTGGAGTCAGGTGATCATGAGAAAAAATTTGATTTTCACTTAAAAAAAAAAGCCAGAAAGATCTAATCATTACAAGGCATGTGTGTGGAAGCCTGAGTCATGAATCCTAAAAGCTTTGAAACTCCAAGGCAGATAGCAAACTTGCAAACTTTCATGATTCCTCAAATTCAGGCTGCCTTTTGTGCACAGCAGGAATAGTCCCTCCTTCCTCATCTGCCAATCTCAGGAGCCCTGCTTTCATCCTTAATGAAATTTTTGCTTCTTCCTGCTAGGATCCGTGTTCCCAAAGGGGAAAAAAATACAGTTCTAGTCCAGATGACTTCTGCCTTATATTAAAAACAAATGCAACAATTTTATCAGCTCCAGAGGATGCTGAAGGAAGCTGTGCTCTCCAGCCTCTGCTGCTGGAAGGATGAATCCCACTGTGTTGCTCAAACACTCCTGTTTCCATCTGAAGCTCTCTGAAATTAAAAAGGATCCTTCTCCCAGGGCATCATTTGAAGCTGGGACCATGACTGATAAAAGCTGAGGTGCAGTGGCAGCTCTGGCACCGACCTTGGGCCAGTCCCTGCAGCTGGAGGAGATTCCTCCACACAAACCCAGGGACAATGAGAGAAAAACTCACAGAGGTGCTGAAATATGGACTGAAATGCATCACCAGACTCTTGTTCTCACCCAGGAGCAGTGAGGCAGACCTGGGGTTGTGTTTGCACCTCCAGCTCTCGGGGCTGGGGAGGAGCTGGGCCGTGCTGGGCCAAGGGAGGGTGGCACTTCAAGGGTTAACTGTGCCCTCTGTCCCAGTGCCACCAGCCCAGGCTGCATCCTCTGGGCCTCAGCTGCAGGTGACAGAGAGGTGGCACAGCCACACTGGGGAGATGCTGAACATCCTCTTCCCTCAGGACCAGTTCTGGGAGCCAGGGAGAGCTGAGGGTTGCATTGTGCTAATTCATGTTCTCTATATCTGATATCCTTTTAGAAAGGGACAAAAGGAAGACCCAGGGAACCACAGGCCAGGCAGGCTCACCTCAGTGCCCAGCAGAGCATGGAGCAGACTCCTGGAAAATATGTTCAGGCATGTGGGAGACAAGGGGGTGTCTGGTGAGAGCCACCAGAGCTTCTCTGAGGGCAGAGCGTGCCTGACACACTCAGTGACCTGGGACAACGTGGTTACAGAACTCAGAGCCCCTTCCAGCTAAAGCACCTCCAGGAGAGCTGGAGAGGGACTGGGGACAAGGGACAGGACACAGGGAATGGCTTCCACTGCCCAGGGCAGGGCTGGGTGGGAGATTGGGCAGGAATTCCTCCCTGGGAGGGTGGGCAGGGCTGGCACAGGGTGCCCAGAGCAGCTGTGGCTGCCCCTGGATCCCTGGCAGTGCCCAAGGCCAGGCTGGACACTGGGGCTGGGAGCAGCCTGGGACAGTGGGAGGTGTCCCTGCCAGGGCAGGGGTGGCACTGGATGGGCTTTAAGGTCCCTCCCAGCCCAAACCAGTTTGTGATTCTATGATATAAAATTTCTATAAATATAATTTATCAGCTTGCAGCTTTACCCAAATGGGGCATGAAATCACCCAGTGGCACTGGGCCAGCATCAGTGAGCTGCAATCATTGCAGCTTTACCCTGCTCAGTGCAGGCACTGGATGGAGAGGACTTTTTCCTTCAACAGGCACCGAGGCCTGATCAGAAACGATCAGAAACCACAATAAACCAAACATTCTACCAGCCAGCTGGATTATTAACCTGCTTCCACTGGATATTCACAAGGACAAAAGCAGCAGATAGCAGCCCATTCTGGATTCTTGTTCACAATTAACTAACGTGGCAGACTAATGACAGACACATCCTTGCAGAGAGCTGCTGCCATTCCAGGGAACCTGGATGGAGCAGGACAAGTGTGGGCAGCACAGTGGTTACAGAGGCTCCAATGCCCTGCAGAAATCCATGGAAGCACGGAGCCTCAGGACTCTCTCCCACCCATTCACACTGCCCTGCTCGGCAGAGCAGCTCCATTCCCACAGGACCTGCCCCCTTTCCTGCCTCCCTCAGCTGCTTCCAGGACTGTGCCCTTGCTTGCAGCCCTGTGCAGTGTGACATCTCTGGGCAGTGTGACACCCTGTGCAGTGTGACATCCCTGGGCAGTGTGACATCCCTGGGCAGTGTGACACCCTGGGCAGTGTGACATCCCTGGGCAGTGTGACATCCCTGTGCAGTGTGACATCTCTGTGCAGTGTGACACCCTGTGCAGTGTGACATCCCTGTGCAGTGTGACATCCCTGGGCAGTGTGACATCCCTGTGCAGTGTGACATCTCTGTGCAGTGTGACATCCCTGGGCAGTGTGACATCTCTGGGCAGTGTGACATCTCTGGGCAGTGTGACACTCTGAGCAGTGTGACATCCCTGTGCAGTGTGACATCTCTGTGCAGTGTGACACCCTGTGCAGTGTGACATCTCTGTGCAGTGTGACATCCCTGGGCAGTGTGACATCTCTGGGCAGTGTGACACTCTGTGCAGTGTGACATCTCTGTGCAGTGTGACACCCTGTGCAGTGTGACATCTCTGGGCAGTGTGACATCTCTGTGCAGTGTGACACCCTGTGCAGTGTGACACCCTGTGCAGTGTGACATCTCTGGGCAGTGTGACACTCTGTGCAGTGTGACACCCTGTGCAGTGTGACATCTCTGGGCAGTGTGACATCTCTGTGCAGTGTGACATCCCTGGGCAGTGTGACATCCCTGGGCAGTGTGACACCCTGTGCAGTGTGACATCTCTGTGCAGTGTGACACCCTGGGCAGTGTGACACTCTGTGCAGTGTGACATCTCTGTGCAGTGTGACATCTCTGTGCAGTGTGACACCCTGGGCAGTGTGACATCTCTGGGCAGTGTGACATCTCTGGGCAGTGTGACACCCTGAGCAGTGTGACATCCCTGTGCAGTGTGACATCTCTGTGCAGTGTGACACCCTGGGCAGTGTGACATCTCTGGGCAGTGTGACATCTCTGTGCAGTGTGACACCCTGGGCAGTGTGACATCTCTGGGCAGTGTGACACTCTGTGCAGTGTGACATCTCTGTGCAGTGTGACACCCTGTGCAGTGTGACATCTCTGGGCAGTGTGACATCTCTGTGCAGTGTGACACCCTGGGCAGTGTGACATCTCTGGGCAGTGTGACATCCCTGGGCAGTGTGACACCCCTGGGGAGTGTGACATCCCTGTGCAGTGTGACATCTCTGGGCAGTGTGACACTCTGTGCAGTGTGACATCTCTGGGCAGTGTGACACCCTGGGCAGTGTGACACTCTGTGCAGTGTGACATCTCTGGGCAGTGTGACACCCTGGGCAGTGTGACACTCTGTGCAGTGTGACATCTCTGGGCAGTGTGACATCTCTGTGCAGTGTGACACCCCTGGGGAGTGTGACATCTCTGTGCAGTGTGACATCCCTGGGCAGTGTGACATCTCTGGGCAGTGTGACACCCTGGGCAGTGTGACATCTCTGGGCAGTGTGACATCTCTGGGCAGTGTGACACTCTGTGCAGTGTGACATCCCTGGGCAGTGTGACATCTCTGGGCAGTGTGACACCCTGTGCAGTGTGACATCTCTGTGCAGTGTGACATCCCTGGGCAGTGTGACATCTCTGGGCAGTGTGACACTCTGTGCAGTGTGACATCTCTGTGCAGTGTGACACCCTGTGCAGTGTGACATCCCTGTGCAGTGTGACATCTCTGTGCAGTGTCACACCCCTGTGCAGTGTCACACCCTGTGCAGTGTCACATTCCCTGTGCACTGTCACACCCTGTGCACTGTCACACCCTGTGCAGTGTGACATTCCCACTGTGCAGGACTCCACCCTGCATTAGGAGATCAGTGTCTCAGGTGCAGCCCGTGGTGCAGAGCTCTGCAGCAGTGAAGCAGCAGCAGCCTCCAGGCTCAGCCTCTCCTCAGGAGGAGCACAGCCTGTCCTGGCTCTGCCAGCCCAGCAGGGCTGAGGAGCTGGCAGGAGATGCTGTGTGTCCCCTGGAGCTGTCCCAGCCAACCCCAGCCTCTGCCCAGCTGTGGGAGGGCCAGGAACGTGGGTGGGATGCAGTTTGCTGGGAAGCACAGACCATCTCCTGTACCCTCTTCCAGGACAAGGAACAGGACATTTGGCAGCAGAAGGAAAGGCAGCTGAAGCAAGTTGCTTTCACCTCCTGTCCATCCAACAGGTGAGGACACCTCAGCTCCAGCCTCTTTCTTTGGGCAATCTCACCCTGATGCCCCTGGCTCTGAGGGGATGCAGTGGGGGAAAAGCAGGTGAGTGATGAGCTCAACAAGACACAATCAGATCTCACAGGCAAAAAGCAGCAAGATGGGGAATTACACCTGCAGTACAGAGCAGGCACAACTGAAAGCTAAACCCACCTGCCCAGTAAAGGCACAAGCTGCCAGGCACTGGGGCCAGGCTCTGGGTTCAGAGTCTCCTTCTCCACAGCACCTTCAAGGCTCAGTGCAATTTATCCAGCACTTTTCCTTTAGCAGCAGAAAATAAAGTGGGTCAAAGGCAGCTTTTCAGCAGGAGAATCAATCTAAAATTACAACACTTGGGGGAACCAAGGCAGTGGTGAGAGAGAACACGGAGCACTGCCACCCCTGCACTTCTCCACCCCTGCACCTTCTCCTGGAAGAGGAGACCATGAAGATTTTATAGCCCCTCCTTGCTCAGGCCTTGGGAGGACCATTTCTTCCCTTCTTCAGTCACCAGGTATTATGAGAAGCTGCAGTAAAAGCTCCTCAGCCCCAGTTTTGCTCTTTACCTTGCTTTAGTAGCATAAGGAAGGGAGACTCAGCATTGCTGAGGTGAGAAGAAATATATCCTGCAAGCCCAGTCTGGTACCCAAAGAGACTAAGGAGAGCTTTACACAGGAATAAATCCCCCTCTCTGCCCAGGACAGGGGCACTCTGCCATGTCTCTGAGGAAAGATTCCACTGCACAGCATCCATAAGCGTTACTCCTTTTATTTCTCTTGCAGTGGAAATATGGCAGAGCCCAGACACAAAGCCATCTGACTTCCTGTGTTTGGAGTGTCTCACCTGGGCTGTTTTGGAGCCTTGATGAGGGGCTCTGCAATCAAAACTTTGCTTTGAGGCTTGCTGTGCTTTCTAAAGGAGACCTCAAGGTATAACAATGGAATCCACGGGCAGCCCTGGACTGTTGTTCTCTGCTATAAATCCTTCCCCACCAACACTGAGCCTGTTTTTCTGAGCCAGTGTCAATGTGCTGGTTATGCAAAAACTTATCTGTAGCCCATGATGTACAGACAGCCCAAGGCTCTGCCATCCACAGAGGGGAAAAAAAAAAAAAAGTGGCATTACCACCACAAGAATGGGAAATCTTGTTTGAAACTCTTTCTGGTTTGTTTTTTTTTTTTCCTCCCAACCTGTCAGGCCACTGGAAGTTGACAGGATGTTCAAAGACACCGTGCAGCAAGCACAGCTGCACCCTGTGGGTGTCCAGTGTGCTCAGAACAGGCACTGAAATACACCACAGACACCTTCATCTGTCTAAACCCAGCTTGTTGCTGGGTTTTAAATTTAGTTCTGGAGTTCTTAGCCACCTTTCTGACTTAGGGGGTTTTCATAACCTTCTCCCTGAGTGCAGCAGCTCCCTGCAGAAATCATTCACCCCTTCCTGCTGGCTCCAAATTTTACTTCTCCTATGCTGCTCTTTCTCTCCCCTCCAAAAAAAACATTGCTTTATCATCCAGGTTCTCCTTGAAAGTCCCTGAGCTCCCAAACCTCCCTGGTTTCCTCTCCCCACCTTCCTTCTATCCAAGTCCCAAGCTACTGAAGAGGATCAGTGCAGGTGTGAGCAGGGGGGACATCAATTGCTGTGTGTGCAGGGAATTCAGTTTCTGTTTGCCACCCCTGGCTGCCATGTAAACGAGGCCAAGGGAATCAGCAGGTTCCTGTTTTCCTCTCCACTTGCAAATGTGAAGGTCCCTGCTATGAGACTTCGTGAGTGCCAAATGCTTTGCCAAAGGTTTTCAGATGATCTGGCTGGAGAGCAAGAAGTGTCAGACATCTCATTGCAAACTGGGTTCCCAGCCCAGTTTTGTCCTCAGAAGTGATTCAAAGGACTTTGAGAGGAACCCAGCTGTGCAGTGGCCTTCTCCTACACTCCTGTTAGTACTTCCAAGAAGCCTGAAGTCTTAAAACATCCTGAAATGAATCCTATCTGGCTTTATACCTGTCTGGTCTGTCTGACATCCCTCACTGGAATGCTATTCATATTCTATGCAACATACTGTTCCCTTTTCCTTCTGTGCTTGCAGAAGAGAAATACAGATACAAAGAAAAGCAATTATTTTGCAAGTAAAACCAGACCCAGGCTAAATCAGGCAGTTTTCTGGCATCATCTTAAAAAAGCAGGGCTCGAAGTACAACAGAGAAAAACGCAGCCTCCTCATGATGGGAGTGATCATCTGCTCTTCTCGCAGTTCTTTCATTTCTTATTCAGCTGCTTTGGAAACCTGAGGGGCAAATCTTCCCCTCCAGCCTCCCCCTTCAAGACCTGCAGACAAAATGGGCCAGAACTCTTGTTTTTAAATATTAATTCTCACTAAGGCAGCACAGCCAGGTGTTGCTCCCCTCTGGGAGGGGCAAGGGCCCTGCCTGCCCTCAGTAAGTGATTCCTAGATGGAAGAGCCAAGGCAGCCTCGTGCAGAGCTGATGGAAGGATTGGTCTCATTGGGATACTGGACAGAACAAGCTAGAAACCTGCCTGGTCAGGCTGTTGTGACCCTCAGCACCAAGGATGAGGATCCAAGATTTGTTCCAGACATTTGTCTGAGATTCACTGATTCCCCTCTCCTTTGTTCCCCACAAAGTTTCTCACACCATCCTCCTAGCCTTTGAAAAGTGTAGGGAGAGATGAGGAATTCAGCCAAGACAAGTGATCCATGGGTTGGGGCCCTAAAGACACTGGTTCATCTGATTTTTTGGTGTTTTTAAAAAACAGGGCAGTGCTTTCCAGACTGTTCTTAAACCTCAAACCAAAAGATTGTTTGTGACACCACACCAAAGGGCTGTTAAATCTTTTCCCCAGAACCACAAAGAAATCAGCACTGGTCAGTGCACTGAGAGGTTAAACTGGCCCAGAATATTTCAGTGTTTAAATTAAGCAAACAAAATGAGATTGTTCTCCTCCAGCCTTTCCAGCTGCAGCACAGAGGAGACGTGTTAGTGACACAGGTGAGAGCGTTTCTGCAGAAAGGTTTTCACCTCAATCACACCTGACACAAATCCATTTGCCAGACTTGTTGCCACCACCAGCTGCAGGGTCAGACTCAAAATACAAACACAATTTGTTATCCCAGGCCAGAGTAACAGCATTAACTTTGTTTGGGCAGCCCAGCTCCAGTTCCAATCATGGATATCTCACTCCTGGCACTGGCCAGACCTGGGGGAGACACAAGAGCTGCACCAGAGGGGGACAAATTGTGTGCTGGGGCGGCAGCAGCAAGCAGAAACCTTCTTTGCTCCCCAGTTTTTTGGACAGAAAACAGGCAAAGAAATGGGAATCAGCATCAGTGAGAACAAACCCAGCAAAAACCGAGGAAGAGCTCAGTTCTTGATGTCCTGAGCATCAGCAGTGATTCTTTAGAGCAGTAAAAAGCAGAAAATCACTCACCCTCACGAAGCTGGCGGGAAACCATCCTTCCTCATCGTCGATCTGACCCCACCACCAGTCCTTGTTGGAAGCATCCAGGACCTTGATGACGTCTCCTGCTTTAAACGCCAACTCCCGGTTGGCCATGGTGACGTGATCCCATACTGCCTCAGCACTGACAATGGAACCACCACTGATCAGCTTGGGGAGAGAAAAGCACAGTCAGGGGAAGGAAGGCCTGCAAGCCCCGGCCTCACACATGCACAGCAGCACAGCTCGCAGCCAAACCACAGCTCCGTGGCAATCCCACCCTCAGTGGGTGTTCCCACTGCCCTCATCCTGCTCCCAACCGTGCCAGGCAAGCTCCAGGTGCTGTGTCCAGTGTCCCCCAGGGCCTGGCACCTCCTCTCCCACCTCCCCACATGCACATCTGTCAGGGACAACTCCACTGGTGTAATGCACAGCTCCCAAAAGCAGCCAAAACGAGTGATGGTGTCCTGCAAAGGAATTTTCACTTCAGTGGAAATGTCAGAGGCTTGAGGAGGCTTTCCATGCAGATCCAAGCAAAGTTAGTGCACGTGTTTAGAAGGCTTTTTTTGAAACTGGAGGCTGCCCATTTTAGTGCTGGTGATGTACTGACACCCCTCACTTCTGACCCACCCCAGCCCTGGCAGCCCAGCCCAAGCTCTGCCCACGGCAATCCTGCTGCTCCTGGCTGTGGGGACAGTCTGCATGGGGCAGACTGTGCACCCTGGACACTGGACTGATGCCAGCCTAGTGTCTGACAGGACCTCAGGAACATCTCTGCCTGTGGAGCTTCTGGAGCCTCAGAACTGCACCAGCACAGCTCAGGTCTCCTTTGGGACAGACAGGAAACTCCTGCTACGTGCTGGATCATCCCAACACTGGTGGCTTCCACACCACCAGCCGTGCCCAGGACACCCCCTGCTCCTCTGACTGACAGCTGTGTGTGTGTTTTTAACAGAATAATAAATTGTGTTTATGTTTCGCCCACTGCAGGAATTCTGCCCCAGCAAATACAGGTTTTATGTATATGTATATATTATGTATATATTATGTATATGTTGTGTATATGCTTAGCAGCCTGTCAGAGCCATCCTGAGCCTTATTCATTAGTCCTGCCACTGAGACACCCTGACCATGGACTTGGGTTCCCTCCAAGCCCCAGTCTGAGCTCACAGGGACAGAGCTCGACCCTGTGACCATTGCAGACCTTGCTGTGGTGTCCCCTCAGCTCAGGGAGGAACACAAAGCACACAGACAGTAACTCCTCACTGTGGGGATGCAGGTGTAGAAGCTCTTACTGGAAGTCTGCCCTCCCCAAACCCCTGCTAATCACTGCCTGCACACTGAGGACTTGAAGGAGACCTTCCAGCACAGCCTCAGGTCCTCAGCATCAACAGAGAACACTGAAGTCATACAGATAATCCAGTCAAGAGATTAAAGAGCCTGATTTACCATTTGCCTTGGACTGGCTTTCCTTTAAAAATCTGACCTCCTTGGGTTTGGGACAATTGCAGCTGCAGTTGCAGCCCTTCAGTTGTAGAGTCAGCCATACAAAGCAGCAAGACCTCTGAGGCTTAACCTGGCAGTGCCTTTCATCCTCCAAACCCAGATGCATCCAGTCAGTGGGCACCAAAGCAAAGCTGTGCTCCTCCCTCTATCACTTTGACAAATTGTCCATTCTAACTCAAAATCAGCTGTAGAAGAAACCTGGCCCCTTTGTGTGTCATAGAGGGGACCTGTCCACACGAGCCTGACAAGGTCCTGGGATACCAGGCACAAAACCAAGCATGGAACAAGCCCTCAGGTGATGGCTGAACTCGTGGCAGAGGGCCCCTCTGCTTCACTGAGGGGTTTTTGAGACACAGCTGGAGGGAGCTGGGCACCAGAGGGTCCCACCCAAACCAGCAGCAGCTGCAGTCAGACGGGGATGGACCCCCAGCTCACCCCAGAGCTGGGCTCAGCAGAGCAGGGGAGCCACACCTGGAGAAGTTTACAGTTATAGAGACTGATTTCTGATCCCAGTGCAACAGCTGGATGCTCAGAGATGTTTCAGTGCCTCCTCACAACCCCTTGCTCTGCTCCCAGTCAAGGTTCCTGGATGCTCTCACAAACAGGGACCAGTTTAAAGCACAGAGAACCCCAGGACAGATCTGGAAGGGATGAGACTTCAGAGCTGAAGAAATACACATGATGCATTTGAGACCAGGTACCATTTATCTGCTCTTCTGCCAGCACTGAGCTCTTCTCCTTCCCCATCTGCCATATTTATGGATGCTGTCCAGGTGTGGTTTCCCAGGTAAGGAAGTTCTGCCCTTCCAACCCCCAGCTTTCCCTTCCCCCAAGCATTTCACCAGCCCTTTCAGGCTTCTGCATACCCTGCCTGCATTTTTCTGGAACACAGATGACCAGAATTGCAAATACTACTCCCAAAGGCACCTTACCAGAGATTTGTGGAACAGCATGAAATATTTATTCCAGTGTCACAGAGATCTCCCAGTAACACCTCACATGTCCCCCTTTCCCCCTGGCCACCTCCCACCCGTGGCTCACAGTGATGGGGCATTCAGCTCCTCTCAGTAAATGCAGCAGAGTACGTTCTCTTTGGCTCCAAAATCAGTTTTCTTGTCAAAAAATGAATCGGGTTGGCCTGACACTTGTTCCTTTTGTTAATGCCATTGGGTATTTTAGTCCCTTTTGCACTGATGAGGAACCAGGAACAGAGCTATTACGCAGGAGCCGTGTTCCTGCTGCTTCTGCTTCAGCTGACAGAAACTCTGCTGTCACTTCACACACAGCCAGTTCTGGGCACAAACTGCCACAGAAACGTCACTGAGCCCAAACTTCAGAGGGACTGTGCTTCAAACCCTCCCAGCCTACTTTGCAAAAATCCATTCCCAAGCCCGAGGCACAAATCCCAGCTCTGGAGGAGCAGGGCCTGGCCAGCCACGAGGGCTGGCAGGGACTGCACAGGGACACAGAGGGGGTCACACCTCTGTCTTTTTGTGCTGTGAACACAGGTCTGGAAGGTGCTCTCAGGGGATGTCAGGAGCTGGGGTGGCTTTGCAAGGTGCCTCTTGATCTCAAGGAGAAAGGCTCCCAGTATCCACATCCCAGGAATCCTGCAAGCAAGCCTTGGCCTTTTGGAGCACAAACCCAGCTCAGCCTGTACCAAAAGGACGGCGAGAACTGGAGCTCCAGCCACCCCACGTGCTCAGTCCATTGAGAGGATGTCAGGGCCCCAAATGAAAAGATCCAGTTTAATTTATCTTGCAAGACATCTTGCTGCATCCGTGGAGCCGTCCGGCTCTCTCAGGGCAGGGTTATGGAGACAGAACCTGACATCTGCAGCAGCAGGAGATGACAAACTGGAGAAAGGTCAGCATGAAGTATTATTTTCTCAGAGAATTTCATCACAGGAGCTCTTCACTCCAGAAAGTTCACTTCCCTCTGCTTCAAAGCTGGGCTTAGTGCTGTGGTCAGAGATATTCAGCCAAAGACCTTGAAAGGAACTTCTCTGCCATAAAGACAGATTCTCCCACACTGCAGCTGAGGGAGTCATCTGGACTCCCTGATAGCCAGTGAAGAGAAAGAGACACATCTGGAGTGTGATTCATCCCAGCTATTTCAGCCATCTACCTTCCAGCCAGGTGAATCATGCCCTAGAAATCATTCTGTGTTTAATTGGCTGAGGCAGAAGTTTACATTTCCCACATCTTACTGTTCATCCCATCTACGATTCGGCCATTGCCCAAACCAGTCTGGAGCATTCTCCCTGGCTCTGCTCACTTCCCAAGCCAGGATGCACACTTGGACAAGAACACCTGCTCCACCTCAGCCCCTGCACGCGGTCGAGGATTGAACTTCTTTGAGTGAAATCTACTGCAACACTTTGCTAAATATTCCCAACTCATCAACACCTAATGGCTTCTTATGGGCCAACCTGAAGAAGAAATCAGGGGCTTAGTGGCCCCTGGAGACTGAAATGGGCACAAAAGGGCCATTCAAACCACTCTCACCTGTCCATAGCTCTTGCAGGGATAAATAATCACTGCAAGCCCACAAGATTCCACCCTGAGTTTTCAGCACAGAGCTTCTCACTACTCCAAAATGCACTTTATGAAGAGCCACATTCCCAAAAACCCCTAAATAAATCTATCATCATTCACCATCTGCTTAAAAAACTTCGAGGACCTCAAAATTTCCAGGACCATTGTCTCTGGGAACATGAATAATCTTAAGGCAGGAAAGTGTTTCTCTATTAGATCATTTATTACTGCATCAGTAAAGTTGTAACAGTAAAAAAAAAAAATGAGAGCTCTGGGTAGTTCCCTTTCAAATCAGCGTTACATAAACTGTGCCCTCCTCCACAGGAGCAGGATGCAGGAATAGGAGCAGGCTGTGAGGGGAAGAGGGAGAAACGTGGTGAGTGGATGCCATTTGTTCAAATTGTTCTGGTACAGAGATGCCCTTTATTCAGACAACATAAAAGCCCTGTAAAATCACTGTAGCATTTCCCACACTGTGTTCACCAGGCCCCTCCACAATGGAGGCAGCCCAAACAGCTTCAAAGGAGGAGACACAGAGCTGGTGTTCAAAGAAATCCGTGCTGGGGGGAAGGACAGGACACAGCAGAGCTCCACAGACCCCCAGCCAAGGGAGAGCACCGCTCTGCTCCCCGTGATCCTGGAGGGAAGGCACCTCACACTGCTTCAGAGGCAGCAGCACAGCACAGCTGGGACTGGGAACGTGCTGGGACCCCCCAGATCCCCCCACAGCTCTGCTGGGATTCACTGCTGTGAACTCCCAGCACTGCCATGCCCATGGAGTGAGGAGGGGAGCAGTGCATCCTGTGTTCCAGTCCCACATCCCGCTGCTTCTCCCAGCCAGGACAGGGTCCTGGTGGGACTGGGAGTCTGCTGTCACCTCCTAGATCCCTCCACAGCTCTGCTGGGATCCACTCCCATGACCTCCCATGCCCAGGGAGTGAGGAGGGGAGCAGTGCACCCCATGTGTCAGTCCCACATCCTGCTGCTTCTCCCAGCCAGGACAGGGTCACTCAGCCCACGGAGCAAAGGGAAGAGCACAAAAGAACACCCCAGCCCATCCCGCTGCACTCCTGCTCCTGCAAAATCTCCCTGGAGTCCCTTTGATGGTGTGTTTATTTTTAAACCTCTCATCAGGAATTATACAAAGTGAATAATGCCCAATCTCAGTGAATGGCCCCACGGCTCATTCACCAAACACAGGGGAGGGCAGCTCCACTTGATTTGCTCATTCTCTCATGAGGTGCAATCACACAAAGGTTAAGCACAAGTCACACAATTTCCCTTTCTGCTTTCAAGCCCTCTGATGAATTTAACTAATGACTGGATTTCAGCTGAAAGAGGCTGATTGGAGTGAGAGTCTCCCATATCCCATATTCTGGGAAGGCTGCCACACTTGGTTGGAAGCTTTATCTATCTTTTATTTATCTATATGTTATGTGGAGAGTCAGTACAGACAGAAAGGTTCCTTAGGACTGGGTTGCTCAGTTTTTTCATTGATTTACACTTTCCTGAGAAGATCTCACCTGGCAGATAGGAAATGACCTGGCCTCAGCCAGGCTGCAGCAGCAGAGCCCAGGGGATGGCATTAGTCTCATTTTCCACCTTATTATCATTATTGCCCATGTCATTCCTATTAATAACAGCAGCCACAAGGCAGGGCCGTGGATGGAGAGCTGAGCAAAACCCTGGCAGCAGTCAGGAGGAGAATGGGAGGTGGTCAGAAGGCAGAGGGAGCCCACTGAAGCACAGCCCATGCAGGTTTGAGCTGTCTGGATGAAGCATGTGTCACCCTAATCCCCTCCCAAGCCCTCCTGTGGATGGGGCAGGTGAAGCCTCCCCTTGCCTCATGACACACCTTTCATGTAGAGTAATTACAAAGAACCATTCCCCATCATCTTTTAGCTCAGATAAATGATGAGATCGGGGCTGGAAGTCCAAGTTTGAACTGCTCCAGGGCAAGCAGCACCTTCAGCAAGCAGAGCCAGGGCAGCTGCCAGTGCTGTGGGCTCGGGTCTGGCAGGGGCTGTCAGCACAGATCCCTCACTGCAGCACTCAGCAACAAACAATAAACACTCTCCAAGATCCAAACCTAAGATATGCACACAAATCCCAGCTTCCTCTCCCCGGAAGGGACTCCTGACATTCCCAAGCCAAGCCCCCAACAGCCTCAAAGACCTGGAGTTGTACTGAAATCCCTCCTGACCAGGGGGCTGCAGCTGGGCTTTGATTCACACCCAGTGCAGTCTCCCTGGCTGAGCCTGCAGGGTGCTGGCTGGGTGGGGAGCAGGCAGGATTCCCAAGGTGTGCTCCCACTTCCAGAAAGTCCCAGCCCAGCAAGGACTGGGCCCAGTAACATCGAGGCACCAGGTACAGCCCATGGCAGCACCCAGGGGAGGAGGGATCTGCTTCTCTCTCAGTCACCCAAGGGGCAGAGTAAGACAGATAAGCAAGGAGAATATTACTAAAGAGATACAAATATTACTAAAGAGATATAAATATCACTAAATCCATATAAATACTACAGAATAGATATAAAATGCAGATCTGGGAATGTACAGAGAAGGACAAGATGCTGCTGGGGAATGCTGAGCCCTGGGCTAAGGGACACGGCGTGGACAAACAGCATTGACACCATCCTGAGCATCCCACAGCCTCCAAACCCCTGCATGGATGACCAAGACCTGACTGGAAATGTCAGGAATGGCAAATCTAGGCTCATTTTACCCCGAAAACCTGTCCTTATTCAAACTGGACAAGCAAACAGCTTCCCTGCCATGGAGCAGACTGTGGGAAAACTGAGCTCGTTTGAGTGACCAAATGGTTTTTGCAAGGGGAGGAGATAAAATTGTCATTGCTCTGAGGAAAGCAAGAGTAACCCAGGTTTCAAAGGACGTTTATGTTAAAATGTACATCACCTGTTACTCTGCAGGTGGAAGTTTCCAAAGCAGAAGGGAATTAAGGAGAAAATTGCACAAATGACTCCCGGTGGACTGAATTATTTAACACAACTCCTTACAATGGGAACAGCACAGGGATCTGCTCATCCCAGATGTGGGATCTGATCCCTGCAGCTGCAGAAGTGCCAGCAGCCAGCCAAAGCTGGTGACACAGCTAAGCCATGCAGCTGTCCCCAGCAGGAGCACAGGGACACACACCAGTGCAGCCACTGCCCTCACCCACACCCAGGAATCCCCAGGGAAATGAAGGAAGTGGCAGCAGCAGAACTCACAAAACTCTGTGTGGATACTGAGTCCTCTAAAAGCTGACACAGCTGACCAGGTCTACAAATCATGGAAGGAAATGAATTCAAATGCAGGGCTGTTAATACAGAGCAGGAACATCACTCCTGGATGGCCAAGAGCAGCCAGAGCCCCTTTGTGACTGAGCCACTGCAGTGTGTTCTAAAACCCCATTTAATAATGAAGCAGAGGCCTGGACTGTGTCATGTTGGACCACAATGTATTAAACACATCCCCAGGAATCCTCAATAATGCATAACTCCCATATATTGGTATTGTAGTAAGAGGCCAACACGATAATATTAAAAAAAAGGATATTTTTAGTACTGAGAACTTGGAACTTGAAAAGTGGTGGCTGTTATTAGTGCAAATCAATGCCCAGGCTGGATTAAAGTCCAGATGAATGTATTACACTGATTAAATTCACCACCTGGGCTCCTTATTTGCTGTTCTCATCTCCTGGTTTCTCAGGGCAAATCCCTGCAGCTCCCATCTAACACAGTCCAGGAGGGGCTTGTTGGCAGAGGAGGGGAACGACATCCACAAACTGTTTCACTGACCCTGAGCTCACAGGAAATTTAATTAATGGAAGCACAAAGGGAGCAATGGCTGGAGAAACAACACCCGGCCCCAGGAACCAGCCTGGGCTTTGGGTGACTGCAGGGGCAGTGAGAGCCTTTCCTCCCAAGCCAGGGGCAAGAAGAGCCCACCCAGCTGCTCTCGTGCAAAGCAAGAGCCACCCAGTGAAAAATCACATTGATTCTACTTCCAGTAGCAAAAGGCAAAACCAGGATGAGCACCCTGAGTAAGAAATGGACAAAATTTTGCCACCAAAATGAAGATATTCATGAGAATTATTCCAGCAAAACCACAAGTCTTCCTCATGATTTCCAGGATTCCAGCACCTGGTCCAAAAAGCAGCCATGGGGCATCCTGAGGGAACACAGGGATGAGCAGGCCCTGCCATCCAGCACCCCCGTGCTGGCAGCAAGAGCACAGCAAACCCAGCCAGGCACAGCTCAGGTCCTCACACTCACACCTCACCTTCCACTCCCCCAGCTCCTGAGAGGGCAAACAGGCAGGACTTCAAAGAGATAAAGGCAGGAGATAAGAGCAAAGCAGCTTCTCCCCTTGAGAGCCAAAGTCTGTGGCATCCTCTGGCTCTCCGAGCCCTCTGAGCTCAGCAGGCTCTTGGACTGGCCCAAGAACATCCTGCCCCATGCCCTGCCTCACTCACAGGGCTGAGAAGCACTGAGCATTCCCAGGGCAAACCCTGCCTTCCTGCTGGCTCTGGAAGCAGCACCTGGGGCAATGGAGAGCACAGGGGTGGCACTGCAGGGCTGGGTCACACTCCCACCCTTGTCCCTTGGTTCCAACACTCCAGGTGGGATCTGGTATCATGTTCTTATTCCCAGAACTTTCTCCTCCTAAAAGTTGAAGGGACAGTGCTGGCTGGAAAGGCTGTCTGGTCAGGAAGGTAATGACTGGATGCTCGTTAGGGGCACGGGATTGCCTCACTAATTGCCATCGGATGCTGTAAGCCTATTCCAGGGATTGGCCAGATCAGCACAGGGATCTGCAGCCTTGCACCTCTAAGCTGCTTTGTTCAGCTCAGCCTAGGAACCGACAGAAGTCACTGGCTGATGGTTTCTCAGATTTCATGGACAAGTGCCACAGCCAAAATGTCCTTTCAACAGGAGAAACCCAAGGCAGCAAGTGGCTCCAACCCGCTTCCCCAGCTGGGCCATGGCTGGGATGACACTTCCCCAGGATGGAAAGGGAATATCAGGTGCTCTCCCAAGCCCCACATTCTGACCCAGGAGTTCCCCCCCAGCCCCCTGGGCTGCCCAGGGAGCCAGCAGCAACCCAGGCACACTGAGAACAGCCATGAGAATCCACATCTTCCTGCTCCCACCTCCAAACCCCACAGCTGCCCGCACGGCCCCACACCCTGCGAGCTCAGAGCCCTGAGAGCCCTGACAGAGGGGCTCCAGCAGGACACATCAGTGTCACCTCATGCACTGTGTAACTGCCCCTTTCCCCTCTCTCCAGGTCATGCTGCACAGGACACAGGCGAGTGCTGCCCCTTCCTGTCCCACTTCACCTTGTCACGAGGCCACATTTGCTGCCTGGTGCAAGGAAACGAGCACCTGGCTGGAGCTGGAGAGAACAGCTCTGTACCAAGATAATTCTATTCGAAGTCTAGAGGGCAAAGCTGTCACAGATGAAGTATGCCTGTGTATTATCTGTTGGCAAACACGGGACATAATGGCAGCCACTCAACTTTAATGGCTCGAGTTCCAGCTCCTCCAAACGAGCCCATCGCTGCTGCATGCAATCACAGAATGTATTTAAAAGTATAATTTCCATCCAAAAGGACCAGAGCTGGAGCAATATGACTCATGCAGCTCCCTGTGCATCGGGAAACATGTCAGGAAGCTTGGGAATTTGTGAGTTTGTTGCCATCTGTGTAGAAACTGGGCCGTGGACACGATTCCTCAAACCATTCCTCTGGCATCCATGGGAGTATGGAGACTGCTGAGCCCTCAGAGCCAGGCCTTGCCTCTGCACCCAGGGGAGCAGAAACACTCTGTGAAGCACAGGGATACAAATATTAAAGAGAAAGGCAATGGAATTAAAAGGCATCTCTCCCCATGCACCTATTCCAGCACTCCAGAGCTCCACAGTTACAGCTGCAAACTCAGCTCCATTTCTGCCATAACAAAATCATCTCCACAGCATAATTAGTGTGCTCATGTTAAAATGGGTACAAATGCAGGGGAAGAGGCATCCAAATATGATTTGTTTTTCAAGACAACGTGATGTTTTCCCTGGCTAATAGATTCGATTCATTAAGGAATAACAAGAGCCAAGCACCACTTGCAGCAAACCTTGCTGCTTTTAGCAGAGAATTATCCATCCCCAGACTGCTTTGCACACCACTCTATTTTACCTGCTATGACTTGACAACCTTTTTTAGTCTAACTTGCCTACACACAGCTTAAAAAATATCTCTTCTGTAACTACTGCTTATTCCTAATTTCCTTAATGGCTCAATTAAGTCCCCTGGCACTGTTCTGCTCTGGGACTGGATGACTTCCATGTTCACACACAATTTTCAAGGTAGTTGGGTAGTTTGTGTGAGCAGGTATTTGCACGAGGATTTGCAACACTCTCTCAGGGCAAACATCTGAGTTGTCTGAAGGGGTTTTGAATGAATGATTTCCTGTGTTATCCACCTTCCTCTAGAAATAACGCTCCATCTGTTCATGGAACAGTTCCCTTCCCTTACCGAGGCGGGATGAAGGTCACGCAAGGGAAAAAGAAAAATTTGCACATCCCCAACGCCCTCCAACAAAACACAAGGCACGTACCTGGCCAAGGTCATTAAGCAGTCAGGGGAAGAAATACAGCTGTCAGGTTAAGGGGAGTGAGTAATCACCCAGTGCATCATTGCTGCGACAAGCACCCCAGGACACGGGCTGGAGTCACAACATGTCCTGTGCAATTAATCACTAATCACAACGTGCTACAGACAAGTCAAATGGCAACTCCAAAGGTGAAGCAAAATGTTACTTTTAAAACACCTAAGCTTAAAAAAAACCACAAAACCCAAACCTGAAAAAACCTCAACTCTCCAAGCTGAGGGGAAAGGCAAACGGAGTATGCATAAAATCCCTAGCAGCCTCTGGGTGCAAAGCAGCTCCTCTGGGACATGATTTACCCCAGAGGAACTGGCAGCAGCAGAGCCCATGTGAAGCTAATTCCTGGCTGTGCTGATATGGAAGAGGTGTCCTTTCTCTGGCCTGTCCCACTGCCTGATCTGCAGAGCCCTACACTGAGTTTTCATGAAAACAGCAGAGTTGTGCTCATCCTCCCTGGCTCCCTGTGCAGAGCTCCTGCCTGGCCTGGGCTCTCTCCTCCCTGCATGTCTGGGATAACCACTGGCAGTAAACTGGTCACTCACAGCAGCCCTCGACCCAGGAGCACTCACAGCCCCAGAGTTACCAAATCATTAAGGCTGGAGAACAACCCTGAGGTCACCAAATCCAACCTTTGACTGGATGCCACCACACCACAGAATGCCAGGGAGGAGCAGGTTAAATACAAGTCCTGCTCTGGCTTCAGTTCAGAAATAATCCAGGAGCCTCATGGACACCTGGGCTCCTGCTCTGAAGAAAAGCAACCAAGTTCCCTCTCAATCAGATCTGCAAAGCATCCCAACTTTCCCTCGAGTGGAAAGGTGCCTCCAGGAGCAGCACTGGATGGGCAGTGGCAGCTCTGGGCTGGAGCAGTGGGGATCTGATCCACCCCCAGGACTGCCCAGACTGCAAGAGGTTCCCTTCTTGGCCAGGACTGGGAGAGGCTGGGATTCCCCTGCAATCCTCCTGTACCCAACTGAGCACAGCCAGCCTCGTGTGAGGCTTTGTCCTCAGCGAGGAGTGACACCAAACTCCACGGGGACACCTGGGAGCCCACGCTCGCTGAACACCTCGGGTTCCTCCTCAGGGAAGGTGGGAAATGGATTTGTAGGGAATTGCACAAAGGAACACACAACCCTGCTGCCTGATGGACAGCTCCAGTGCTGCTTTCCCTTTTTAGAGCAGATCTGGAGTAAAGCACAAACGGCAGTCCAGGAGGTTGGCACACACAGGTACAGAGAGATTTGAGAGCACACAGAGCTTGGGTCTGGATTGAAATGTGCCCAAATGGAGCTGTCAAGGCTGAGTCCAAGGAATTCCCATCCAAGGATCCACTCAGCCTCAGCTATTCCATATTATTTGCCTGGCAAGCAGTCCACACTCAATTATACCCAGTACCTAATTATTACTCCTTTCAGACATAGGTTTTGCCAATCCAGAACATGGAAAGGATGCCTTAAAGGATTGGCACTTCTAGGACAGGGATATCCAGAAAAGAGACCAAATAATGAAGGTGGGAGATTTTGACCTAATAGGAAATCTCCAGCTCTTCTCAGTGTAATTTTTTTTTTTTTTCAGCTAAAAGCAGAAGTTGAGTGTGTGAGCTTCCCTCAGATATTCCATGTGGTGGGCAGGTCATACCAACCACACTAAGGATGGGACAAGCATGGCAAAGGGATCCACCCAGGGAATTCACAGGAATTTTGCAATGCAGTACCACAAGAGATTACATTAATTGATAGTGAAATATGCCCAGATCTCTGAAATAAAACTTTAGCTAGAGTTATTTTGACTAATAGCTGAAAATCAGAGCATGTACCCTCACTGCTCTGCAGCCCGTTTCATTCCTCTCTCTATCACTGGAGCAACTTCCAAATATTCCCAAGGCTATGCCAAGTCCTGCCCCACTATCTAATGTACCATCATTAAAAACTGATTCTGCTCTTTGAAGGCGTCCAAGATGTTCTCTTCAGGAAAGTGCTTGCTAAGTACCCTCCTGAAGACATCTGTAAGGAATTTTTACTACTGGCCTAGATATTTACTCCACCTGGAAGAATTAAGTGGCTCTAAGGAGCTTTTAGTTGAAGTAAATCCTCATTTAAACAAGCCCCAGGAAAATGGACAGGGAGTTCCAACTGCCTCATTTGCTTTTGTTTTATGACCCACTCAGAAGAAAAGAAACAGGGAAGATGGAATGTGATCTGTGACTCCCAGGTTTCTGCTGCTATTCCGTTCCTCACTCCTCAGTGCTCTTCTCTCCTCCAGCACTGCCATGGAAACAATAAATTACCCTATTCTCACCAATTTGCACCATCATTTGGATGGTCAGCCTTGCTCAAGAAAGGAGCTGGAACTGCACAGCTGGGGCTGCCAGGGTGTGCATCCAAAAGGAAGAACCATGGAAAAGAGCAGGCACTGGAGAAACGTGGCCAGTGGCAACAGATGTGGCAAGGGGTGGGATGAACAACTGCCTCCATGGTCAGGCAAGGTGGGAAAAACCCTTCTCCTTCCTATTTCATCTGTAATAGGAGTCAGGGAGAACCTGGACATCTCAAAAGCATGGAGAGATTTTCCCTTGGGTTTCCTGGCTCAGATCCTGTGTTTCCCAGGGCTGACACAGGTGGGAGAGGCTGTCCCAAGGCTGCTGTTACCCCACAGGAGATGGTGCTGCTCCCACACTAAGGGGGTGGAAAAATGGATCATTTCCCCTCCAGTTCAGCTGCAGCCTTTGATAACCTGGATCACAGTCTGAGTCTGCTGTCACACAGGTTTAGGATCCTGTGATGCAGCACAAAGCAATAAAAAACAAGTGCAAAAAACCAAAGCCAACGTTTTTTTGTGGTCTTTAATACCTTTCCATCTCCACCACTGTGTGTAAGAGGTGATGCTCTCCCCTGACATTCTCTGCTGATATCAAACAGGCAAACCTCAGGAAAGCATCTGAGAACTGAGAAACAGCTGATAAACAGGAAGCAAACTCATTCCAACCCCATCCTGAATGGGAGAGATGCTCCCAGGGCAAGGAATCACAGGAGCAGTGGTGGCAGGGAGTCAGAGAGGAGTTGGGAATGCACTGAAACGAGAGCAAGATCCATGGGAGGCTGTAACATTCCCTCCTCCATGGCTTGTTCTGCACCAAGCAACTCATTCCAGACAGATATCGACAGCGTGGGAGGCATTCAGAGAAAAAGCAACAAATTTTATCAGAGGTTCTGGAAGGATTAATACCCAGGAAAAGATTAAACCCGTTAAAAGCTCAGCTAAACTCCCATTTCAGAGCCTGCTAACACAGCTTCAATAGTTCCAGAGAGGTATTAGTTATGTAAAATGGGGAGAGCTGGGAGTCTGAAATGGAGAAAGGCTCCATTTTAACCATCTGAAAGGAAAACACCAACAGCGGATTTCAAAGAGAGGATCCACAAGGTGAGAAACAAAAAATAAATTAAGGAATTTTCCCAAGGCAGTCCAGGAAGGCTGGAGGGAGCAGAGCCAGGGGAGAGCCCCTCTCTGCACCAGGAACCAGAACTCTCCAAACCATGAGAGCCTTGGATCCACCTGCTCCCAACAGCCTCAGACTCCTTGCTGGAAGGAGCACAGCAAAAATTGCCAAAAACTTGAGGCAATCCCTTCAAACTCCTCATGCTTTTGTGCCAGCAGTCTGTGCCTGTTTGGGTGTTCAGCCTCACCTTTTCCATCCCTCTGGGAATTCACTTGTCCCAAAAGGTATCTAAGTACTTGGACGCAGACTCCTTCTCTCCATAAAAAAAGCAAAAATAATCCCATCTCTGATATTTATTACACTCCTTGGAAATGCAGCTCCTCAAACAACTTCTAACAACTCAAATCACCAGCCAGTAAATCCAGAGGACATTTGTCAATGTTTCAAAGCATTTTAGTGCCCGGAATAGCCTTAATTAAGTAAGACTGTATACATAAATACTACAGAATATTGCAATGAAGGTGTCTGCACTATCACTAGTGCCAGCTTAGAGCATTGTTGCACTGGACAATGCCCCTGGGGTCACTCAGAGGAAGAACTGGGAGTATTTTTTTGCACTTGGAGCTGGAGGAATTAAAATCCAGATCAGGTGCTGGTATCAGGCTCTGGCACAGGTGTATTTATGGAGCAGCAGCTATCCAGGGGAAAGGAAGATTTTCCTGGATGCAGCATTCCCGTTTCACCGGGGCAACCACGGACAGAGAAAATAAATGCAGCTCCTTTTCTGTGAGCTCTGGACACTGGGACCACATCTTCCAGGAGCTCCAAAGCTGCTGTCTCAGGTGTGCACAGGCTGGGGGGACCTGTGGCTACCACGGGGGACCTGTGCACGCTGTCACCTGGCACAGGTACCTAAGGACACAGATGTGTCACAAGGAAAGGCACAACCTTGCAGTGCCCAGAGATCAGGAGAGGCTGAAGTCTCATGGGAGAAGCTCCTTCTCCTGTTTGTCCTGCTGCAAACGTGGGGAAAGGCAAATTCCTCGGAGCTGCCCGGGATGGCAGCACTGTCCCCACTCAGTCCTTGCTCTCCACTCAGGGACACACACCAGAGCAGCCAAATCCACAACCAATCAGCCAAAACCAAAGCTGTTCCTGCTGATGACACCCCAAATTCTCCTGCAGTAGCCCCAGTGTAACAACCACCCCATCCTGGAGCCACAGCCCCAGGGAAAACCCCTTGGTTCCCTGCCTGCAAATGTCTGAACCCCCCAAGTGCCAACAGCTGAGACTCCAGGACCTCTCGGTGCTGAAGGCAGCAGAGGTTTTAGAAATCTCATTAAAGAGCCCTAAAGTACAGTCATTATCTCCTAAGGCTCCTTTTGGCTGCAGGTAATTGCTGCAGGCACAACAGGACCGAGGCAGGCAGTCCTGGGATCACAATCCCCACCAAACTTCCTTAGGTCGTGGTCATCACCAGGCAGGAGCTGGTGAGCCACAGCTCCTGCTAATTAAAACTGCAGGAGGGGAGCATTCAGCAGGTCTGAGGACAATTATCCAAGGAAGAATTTCGCCAGGACACTGTGACTTAACCCAGCGCTTTGTGCACGAAGTGCTGAAGGAGTTTAATTGTCACCACTGATGGGAACCCGCTCCGTGACTCATCCCCAGCACACAGGGGCTGCTTTTCCCACTCCTGATTTACTTCCAAGGCCACCACTCCACCACCAGGACCACGCTGGGAAGAGGCAATTTCCTCTGCACCCCAGAACACCAGGCTGGAGCCACGGTTTCCATCTGAGCCCATCTCCAACAGCTGCAGCCACCAGAGGAACTGGAGCCAGAACCAGCAGAGGGGGCTGGAATTTGGGAGGAGTCCTCAGGAACTGGAGTTTTTTTCCTGACATAAAATAATATAGTCCTTAAATGTGCATTTTCTGATTCTTTCAAGCATTTAACTTCTAAAACTGACTTGGGCTTTATTTAATCTTTTAAACACCAAAAAAAAACACCCCGAGTTAAAATGTCGTAACAAGAAAAAAAAAAAAAAAAAAGAACAAAAAAAAAGCGTAACTGCTTGAGTTATGCTCTTAGACATTTGTCAGGATAATTTTACTCCTTCGGAAACACAAACCCTTTCCAAATGGTGAGCAAGGTTTCAGTTTGAAAGCTGCAAGGACAGAGCAACCCAGGTTTGTGGCCTTCGCAGTGGCCAGGCCCGACTCTTCCTCCCGTATCAATCCTGTCAAATTAACTCATCACTAAGGACAGATTTATTTTTTTATTTTTTTTCCTGGCTACTGTGCGTTAATTAGCGCAAGGGTTGCCATGGGAACCCAGCAACACTCGTTAGCACCACAGAATTCACCATGTTGGAGATGAACATGGGCAAGAGCCCCGCGCCAGAGCTGGGGACGTGCTGCAGCCAGATTGGGCCTCTGATGGAGGCTTTGACATCTCTCTGCTCACTGCAAGTTGGAAAAACTCCTAAAAACCTGGATGGTGCAAGGATCTGTGGGGATGGGACGAGGGGGAATGGCTTTAAGCTGAAGAAGAGAGATTTCAAGGGAATATTGAGAAGAAATTCTTCGCTGTGAGGGAGGTGAGGCCCTCAGAGGGTGCCCAGAGCAGCTGTGGCTGCCCCTGGATCCCTGGCAGTGCCCAAGGCCAGGCTGGATGGGGTTTGGAGCAGCCTGGGACAGTGGGAGGTGTCCCTGACCATGGCAGGGGTGGCACTGGATGGGCTTTGAGGTCCCTTCCAATCCAAATCCTTCTGGGATTCAGTTACTGTGAGGATGAGTCTGAGCACAGGCTCCATTTTCCTCAATTCTAACAAATACAGTTTAGGACCCTGGCAGGAATCAAAGTGAAGCAGAACAGGTTAAGCTGAGTGTGTATGAAAAAAGACCAGGCATGTGCCCAGCCCCAGGCACTCACTGTAAATAATTATCAATAATTATCAATAAACCTTGTCCAGCTTAAAGGCCTGGGGCACAAACTGCTGTCAGCAGCAGGGTGAGCCCATGGCAGTGACCAGGCTGCTCTGGAGGGGGCCCAAACACCCCTTGCCTGGAGGGATCTCCAATCCCAAGCCTCTGTCCTGGATTTGCAGCCCTGTGACACGCCAAGGGAGGTTTCTCCATCATCACATTCCTGCCTGGTGACCAGATACTCCTCCTAAGAGCTTGCATTTTGCTGGGATCATCCCACACCTGCTGGTTCTTTCCTCTGAAGCAGCTCAGCTCAGCAGCTCTGGCCTCAGAGCACTCCCAGAGCAGCTCCTGCTCCATCAGCACCCTGCCAGGCCAGCCAAGGCTCCCTGTGCTCACCTCCACAGACACATCCTGCATTCCCCATCCTTGTCCCTGCTCAAAAACACTCCTGTGGGATGCTGCCTGCCCCAGTCTGAGCCAGGCTGCACCACTGGCTGCTACAGGGCATTCATCTCTCCTGGAAATTCATCCTTGGATCATCCCTTGCTTTCTCCTGGCCATGTCACACTGTCAGCTCCCTGCCAGCCTTTGATCCCCTGATGGAGGCCAGGCTTTGTCCTGGGCATGGGCTGGAAGCTGCAGCAGGCACTGCTCCCCCTGGGAGCCTCACACTGCTCCCTGTGCTGCCAGGGAACTCAGACCTGCTTATCTGGAACCCTGGGAATATTCCACAGCCTCCTCTGCAGGAAAATTCAAGGCTTCAACCTTTCTAAATAATCCACTTTCACTCTCTGGGTAAAATTAGAGCCAAATCTCAGCACTGTAATAAGGAAGGTATTTCAGAAGCAGAACAAGATCCCAGCCTCCTCCAGCCAACAAAACCTGAAATAAATAAAGCAGGGATTTGCCTGCACCCTGCTGAGCCAGCTCCTGAGGAATGCAAGGCCAGGTGCTCACCAGAAGGTCAAGGCAGACTCCCCTCTCCTCCACTTGCTGGAAGAGAAAGAATTTTGGCTTTTCCATCATCTGAAATAGCAGAGACCTCACCCTGCTGAAGGCACCCACCTTCCCCCTGCACCTACAAAGCTTCACTAGGAAGGAAGAGCCAGACAGGACATTTTTAACCCTTTTCCCTTTCTTTCTCTGCAGAAGGGTGCACAAGGCTTGTGTAAAACCCTAAAGAAGGAACAGGGAAGCAGCCCTGAACATGTCCCTGCAGAAGGTGTGGTGGCTTCCCACATAATCCCACCTCCAAACACCTCCTCCTACTCCAGGACTGCTTCCCACTCGGCAGATCCTCCTCTCTCACACCTCAGCACCAGCTGAGCACATCTGTGTAATGACAACCAACCCACACACCTCTGGATTTTAAGTGGAAGAAAGAGATGTTCAGGTTCACCAGAGCAAGTTATGTGGGCAAGCTCAGCTTCTCCAGGAGTATCCACATTAAGAAAATTGAATTTCACCAAGCCATTAAAGAAAACAAGCAGAAGAAGATCCCCACTGCCAAGTTTCTCCAGCCCTTCACATCATTTTTTTAGCAACCCACCCGCAGGAGTTTTTCTCATCTTGAATAAACAGTCATTTTTGCACCTAAGCAAAGACGAAAACATTTTCTATACTCTCAAACCTTCTCTGGCATCTCCATCAAGCTCAAATCCCTCCCCAAAATACCCTGCAAACTCTGGGGAAAAACAGTTGGGCCTTGTGCTAAAAGCTCCAGAAAGTTTCCTTCGCAGGCTGATGTTTCTGCAGTGACTCGCTCTCCTCTTACATAATTCAAGGGCCCAAAAAAAGACATAAGCAGCGAGGAACAGAAATGTTAAACCAAGGCTGGTCTCCAAAGCCCAACTGAATGGGAAACCTGAAACAAGAGAGACTCAGCTTCTGGAAAAACAACTTTTTGACAGCGCAGAGCATCTCCCACGGCCCCGCTGCTCTACCTCGGGTCAGAGGGACTCAGAGCTTCATGTCACACAGTCCAAGTGGAGAGAGCCCTCCTCAAACCAAGGGCACTAATTATATTAATGAAGGCTTAAGGTCAGTACATCCCCATCAAGCTCAAATTGCTGTTTCTTGAATTAACAGTTCTCCGTCCAGTTTCAAGCAGATGGGAATCCAGAAAGCACCAGCTGGAGCTGGGAGATCAGTGTCAATATGCTAAATCCAGTGGATTTAATTTTTGAGTTTTAGGAGAGTGAATGAGATCAGGATTGGCTCTTCTTGTGCCAGGGTAGGATTGGGTTCCCTACTCCTGCAGGATTCCTGGTAAAGGGAAGAATAACAAGGGAGATCAAGAATTAAGGGGAATGAAGAAAGTAGACAAGTCATCCAAATTTGCAACAAGATATGACTATACTTGGATAATTCCCAGGCATTTTGTGAGTATCCAAGCCAAAAAACTCCAGGAAAAAATAATGAGCATGCACACAGCCCCAGTGGCCACAGCCATGCACTACCAACCCTGTACATGCAGAGGTGCAGGCACAGCCCACACACAATAATGCCATGATCTGATTCCAGCTGCTTCAGGCCATCATTCCTTAGACAGAGTGGGGCTTAGGGACTTTCTATGTCTTTATTACAGAGAGAACCCAAAACCTCCTGTAAACTGCTCAGTGGGTGTGGGGGTGTGGCTGTGCCTCCCAGAGCCAAGCCTGGGTTAACCCAGGGGCCAAGAACACCCTGCTCTGGACACACTCCCCTGCCACCCTCGGAGCCAGAGCTGTGTCTCATCCTTGGAGCTCTTACCCCAGCTGGAACTGCTGTGACTGAGGCCAGGACCTGCCTGAAGGAAGGGCTGGGGACAGGCAGGCAAAGGTTAAAGCAGAGGAACACGATGTGAGGAGCTGGAGGGGCCGTCACTGGCAGCTCACCACGCTCAGATCAAGTGACCTGACACAGCACAGCTGCTCTGGGTCCTCAGCACAGATCTGAGGATCTGCCTCCCAAGAGAAATCTCTTCCCTCCTGTAACCCACTGAACAGCTGAGGAGTGCTGCTGTGTCCAGGCTCCTGCAGCTCTGGAACACGTGGAAATGTGGGAAGCTCTGGGACTGCCAATCTCCACCGGTGATTCTTGCTCCGGTGCCTAACCTGAAAACACTGAATGCCACCAGAACTAAGCAGCCCAAGGAGATGAGGGACATGCTTGGGGAAGGAGCACTGAAAAGCAGCACAGCAAAACCAGCCACATGCCCCAAACCCTTCCCTGCAGCTCCTCAGCTCCGCCTCAACTGTTACTTCTGCTTCGGTGCCTCTCAGAGCTACTGAATGTCTGTCAACCTCCACTGCAAACTTCCTGGGTAAGAGAGGAAACATCCCCCTGATCCTTCCCTCCAGGAGTTAATGCCTTTTATTTGGCCAGACTGGATGCTGTGCCCCTCTCCAAGCCCCCCGTGTTGGGCAGGCACAGCTGTGAGCCCCCGTGTGTGCCGCCAGCTCAGGCTCTCCCCTCATCTCCCCTCTCTGCTCTTCCTACATCTCCTCTCCAGCAGCTTTCATCTGAGCATTGCCTTGCACTGGGAGCTGCAGTGCTCTTGTTGTCAGAGCTTTCCTGGGCAAGGCAGATTTATCCTGATGCATGCAAATGATGCCAGCATGCAGGAACTTGCTTCGGACAGAGCCGGGAGTTTGCAGTGCGAGGCTGCTCTGGAAATGTCACTGTGCAGGATCCGAAGGGGCTGCCTCCACCACCTCCTCATTGCCAAGGCCATCAAGGTGTGTGCCACGCTTCCTCCACCTGGGTGAAAACACTCACAGAGTCAACCATCCATCCATCCATCCATCCATCCATCCATCTCTTCATCCATCCATCCATCCATCCCTCCATCCATCCCTCCATCCATCCATCATCCATCCCTCCATCCATCCATCCATCATCCATCATCCCTCCATCCATCCATCCATCCATCCATCCATCCATCCATCCATCCCTCCATCCATCATCCCTCCATCCATCCATCCATCCATCCATCCATCCCCCATCCATCCACCCATCCATCCATCCATCCCCCATCCATCCATCCATCCCTCCATTCATCCATCCATCCATCCATCCACCCATCCCTCTCTCAGACCTTCCAGGCTCACACAGAACATCCCAGCAGCACCCTGCCTGTGTCTGGCTTCCCTCAGGGCTGCAAAGCATCACTTGGAAATACTTATCTGTGCTTTCAACCCCCAAATCCACCAAATTTCTGCTAAAAGGTGCTGCAGGAACACAGCTCAGCAGGTCACAGATGTATGAGCTGCTACCAACCCTGCATTTTCAGTTTCTGAGCACTTCACAGCATGTCATCCCTAATTCCTTGCTTCATCCAGCACAGAAAGTCCTCTTCTCCAGCACCTTGGAATTTTAACAGAAATTAAGCTCAACAGAATACAACCTTCTCCCACACCCTCCTAAACTTGTTTTTTCCCCAGTGCAGCGGGGCTGACGAGCACAGAGTGAGCCGAAGAATTCTAAAGAAAAATACAGAAACTGAAGAAAACCCAAAGAAAAATGAAACTGAAAACTGGGTTCCCCCAGCTGGACAACAAGGAAAGCACCTGCTGTCCATGGGAAAAGCTGTCATGGCCCTGCAATTGCCTCCCTGCAGTGCCCCAGGCAGTACCAGGAGTTCTTAAATCACTGCTACCTCAACCATCCTCTTTTTCTTTGTGCCTTGTAGAAGGGAGATTTCTCTCTGTTATTTTTAAACTGGAGACCTTACAGATGCCAACCTTTGCAGACCAGCTGGCAGCTGGGATGGTGCCCGTGGGAAGGCACCAGAGCCATGCTCAGAGCTCAGAGCTGTGGGGATGCTCAGCCTCCTGTGGCACAGCTCTGGATGAAAACGAGCTTTCCTAGCTTTCCTCCACTCCCCAGCCTCAGTGCTGGAAAGAATTCCAGACTCAGAGGGACCCAAGGGATATTGTGCAGAGAAAACCGTGGGCAGCTGATACATCGAGGTAATTCTGGAACTGAAAGCTGGAGGGACTTCCCTTTGTTCTGGCTTTTTCTGAGGGTTTTTTTAGTGTCCTGCATGAAATTCTCTTTCTTTCAGTGGTGCCTCTGGAAAATCAGCAAGAGAGAATTGCTCTGAGCTTGTAAGTTCCTGTCTGCATTCATCTGCAAACACTGAGAGAAGATTTTCTGGGTCTGTGTGTGCCTTGGTTCTGAAGCACCACAAGTGGGATGAAGGTCCCACCACAGCAATTCCTCACCCAGCTTCCATTCACTGCTTGAGAGTTTGGCACAGAATATACTGAGGGCCCAAAGAAAGGGTGCACACACCTGTTGCCCTGGTTTTCTCTGTTCTTCTCTGTTTTTCTAAAATGCAAACATCAGAAGGCTGAAACTGGGAGAAATCACTCTCCCTTCTGACACGTTCATGCTGACTTTCTGTGCTCCAAGCACACACCAGCCCTGAGCAGTCACTACTAGAGGGTGAAGGCTGCTCACTCTCTGCCTTTGCAAGGGTCCAGCCTCAGGGATGGAGGGTTTGGAGGAAGGAAGTACTGGAGCAATGAATTCTCAGCTCAGACTCCTCATTAGGCAATACTGAGAAGAGGGAGGTGCTACAGGACCCCTAAAAACCTCACATCTGCATGGAACAGTGGTGAATTATTCATCAATTAAAGGTTAAAGGCCAAAAGCTCCTGTGGCAGTGCCCTGCAGCCTCTGAGAGCTCATGTGAGCTCCCTGCAGGAGAAATGCAGCCACATACATTCCCCAGGGAATGAACACTGTGTGTGAAGGGTATTTATTCTGCCTGCTCCTCCCAAGTGCCACGGACAGGTCCAGATTAGGGATGCTGCTCACCCTGTAAACACACAGAGATTTGGGAGCAGAATTCCAGGGAAAACTGCAGGGCACAGAACATCCCACCTGCAGAGAGCACAGCACCAACATGCTCTGCCTGGTGCAGCAAATTGGGCAAAGTTTATTCAGAAATAAAGAGAAAACAAGATAAAAGACAAGGCTGGCATCCCAGAGGTGGAAACATCCCAGTGCCACAGAATTCTGATGAGCACCAGCTCTCAGCTTAAACCAACAGGGGCTTTGGATTTCCAGACACAGAGTAAAATTCCAGCTACAGAAAAACATCCCTGCTGCTGGACTTTGGGGCCTCTCTCTAGGTCAGGTACAAACTCTCTGCCACCCCCCAGACATCAGGAAACATCAGCTATAAACAACTGCCAGGTCTGCTCTTTATCCACAGAGGTTTACACTCCCTCAAACTCCCAAATAACAGTGCATTTTGTTACATTGGCCAAAAACAACCTTGAAAATATGCAAAGAGTTATGATTTCTGACCTTCAAAATATTGTAGTAGTGACATTTCACTTTGTTATTCCAGCAATGGACAAATGGTTCTGCTAAAATATCTGTCACAAAGTAGTCCCCTATGCCCAGACCACAATAATCTTTTTTAGCAACTAAAAAGGTTCTGCTAAACCATTATGAACTTAACTCCAGCCAGGAAAGAAATGGAAGAGCTGGAGCACCAAGGCAGCAGCTATTCTTGTTAAATTGGTTTCAATTTTTCAAGGATCCTGTTGAACATTGCAGAGGTCACAGCCTGCACCACTGTGAAAACCTAAGAAGCCTCTAAAACCCACGGAGTTTAATAAGGAATGCCATATTCCCAAATTGCCTCAAATGTTTTACAGGGTATTACGACTTGCAGTTTTACAGGTTCAAAACACTAACCAAATAAAAAGTCTATTTCTCCCCGATTTTCAAGGTTCAATCTTTAAAAGGCCAGAGGCACAGACTGTTCCTGTGAGCCAGGGAAGCCTCAGCCATCAGCTTCTATCACAGACCCAGCCATCCTTCCCAGCTCCCAGGGTTTGTCCTCCCTGTGCACAAGAGTTGATTCCCATGTTAACTTGGTGCCATTTACTTTTTTCAGCTCTCCTCATCAGAGAATCATGGAATGGTTTGGGTTGGAAGGGACCCCAATGCTCATCTTGCTCAGCTGTGGGCAGGGACACTTTCCACTATCCCAGGGTGCTCCAATCTGGCTTTGGACACTTCCAGGATGGGGCAGCCACAGCTTCTCTGGGCAGCAATGTTCCAAATGTCCAAAGCTCTTTTTGCATTTTTGAGACAAAAAAACCTCTAAAAATCTGAAATCTGGCCCTGACAAATACCTGCAGACAGGGGCAGGAATGGTGGCAGTGATGGTGCTGGTGGCTCCTGTCCAGCTGGACTGAAGCTGTGACACTCCTTGGGGTTAGACAGTGCCTTTCCAGGCACTACCAGTGCATTTACACTTTTCATCCACTCAATGCTGGGGCTGTAAAATTTCATCTTTCTTTCTGTGCTGCCCTTCCCTCCCAGATTAATTTGATTAACAGCTATTTTTATGGGCACTAAAAAGCACCATTCCACATTTAGGCACTGTTTAAGAGGATAAATTTCTACAGGGACCTTCTGGGATCTGAGGGCGACTCTTCAAGCACATTCCTGGTTTTCCTCACTGGATCACATCCCCTTTGTTCCCTTCAAAGGAAGTCTGACCTGTGGCACACCCAGTCAGGTATTGAAACACTGCAGCTGCTTTCTCTAGGGTGCAGATACTGAACATTACCACCCCCAAATTGCAAGCAAGGATGCTCAGGACCCAGATGCCCTCAGGTCCTTTGAGTCAGCTCAAATCAGCTGCTGGAAAACCTATTTTTCTTTGGGATTTCTATTTTACTTTCCCCCCTCATGCTTCCCAAATAAAACCCAATGTCTTATTTCCCACAGACTGACAGCGCTGCGGCTCAGTGAATTAACAAACCCATGCACGACTGTGCCTTGATTACTCCCTCTCTGTTATTACGAAAGAAAATGTCAAAGCCTTTAATTTGACTCTTTGAGCAGCTGAGGAGCAGCTTCTCACCTCGGAAAGAACCAGCTCACAGGGGCTGCTCCCCACACAGCCCCAGATGCCACTGCTGATCCCAGCAGAGCTGCAATCCAAATCCTGCCAGGCTGACTCCCGGCAGTCAGGCCAAATCTCTGCTGCCTGGGACTGAAACTCTTATCAGATACAAAGACTTTAGGCTGGATTTTCATCTTGATGCTGAGCTGCAAACGCCAGCTCTGGGTAAGCTGAACTCTCCAGAGATACCCATCCAGCTCAGGGGCCGTCGGTCACTGCTGTCGTGCCACCTCAGATTAATGTGGCACCACAGGCCAGCCCTGAGCACCTGCCTCCCCACTGATGTTACACTCCCTGCACATTTTTTACTCTCTGGGATGTAGCCTTGTCCATCCTGTCCCAGTGCTGGTGCTCCCAGCAGGCTGCACAAGGCAGTGTGGCTCCAACTCAACATATTAATGAACTTTTGATGGAGCACTCGGCTCCTGCCAAGTCCCAGGGGATGTTTTCCAGGGAGCAAGTGAGCCCACGCTGGGGGCAGGGAGCAAGTGAGCCCAGCCCTGGTGCTCAGCCCTGCCAAGAAAGCAGAGCCAGCAGCACAGTCCTGGGAGTGTCACTGCCTCCATCCACCCCTCACCACGGAGAAACACCCTCTGTGATCCTTGCACAGGGATAAAATGCTGCTCTCCTCACTGCCCAGCACTGTTTGGAGTGCTGCAGGTTTGCTCCAACCACAGCCATGCTCGCTGCTCAACGCTGAGCGTCTCTCTCCCTCCTCCTCTCCCTCGGAATTCTTCCTCCCCTGTTGCAGCCAATCGTGCAGGGGAAAATTCCAGCCTGAGCTTCCTTAGTAGAAGATATAAAAATAGAAGTGCATTATCTTTTGTAGTTCTCTCACTTGATTCGGTGGCAGCACGAAGGTAAAATAATTAAATGTTTGTCTGGTGATAAAAACAAGCCCAACAGGAGAGACTGGGCCGGGCTTTTCTGGAAGCTGAGCGTGGAGATCTGGGGGTTCTTGTGCTCCACAGACTTTGCCCTCCCCTCTCTCCATGGCTACCAAAAGGATGATGATGCTTCCCTCCCTCCTTCCCTCCTCCTCAACTCCAAAATAAACACAGGATGGAGGCTTTGGGAGAAGCTGGCAAAGCACAGACCTCCCGCAAGAACTTCTCCTGCCATCTCCCCAAATCCCTGCCTGGCAATTCCCCCAGCACCTCCAGAAGCTCTCCCGGAGCCAGCAGAGCTGCAGGAGCAGGCGGGTGTCTGTGTGGACCAAGGTCAACACAGGAGATGTTCAAAAAACATTAGTGAGTTGACTTGATCCTTCATCAAAATACTTTCTGCTTTTCCTTCCTAACACTTCACTGCCCACGACGTGGCAGGCTGAGCCGATGTGACAAACTGTCGAAACACATTTTTTTTAACAGAAAAAAAAAAAAACAAACCTAGACTTTAAAGGTAAAACTGGTCCCTTTGAGTCCCTCTATCATATGTGATATTCCTGCTGGAAAAAAAAAAAAAAAAGGCTCTGAGAGTAACTTGCTGGGAAGAGGCTCCAATGGTAAGAGCTCCAGTCTGCAGGGAGCTCCTGGGCTTCACCTTGTCTTTTAAGCTCCCATTATTTAATGGAAGCAACCACAGAGGTGCAAAAGCACCTGAGTATTTGTCAATCCCCAGACACAAACCTACGATAAGATGCTGCTCATTGATTCCACAAAGTAACCAGCAAAAACTCCCTAAATCCTTCTGCTGGCACCAGCAAAAATAGCTGCTACCAAAAGGGAAAGGACCATCATTTCTCCAAGTTCCCCCTCTGTGCTTTATTCCTGCTGTTGTGCTGGTAATGACCTATTTACCACCAGCCTGTGGAGGGTGGCAAATCCCACCCACCTCCGAGTTCCCTGCTGGAGCCTGAGATTGCTATTGATGAGCTCCGTGGTTTGATGGAAAGGAAATGAGTTGAGTTTAAGGGCTGCTGGCACTCTCTCTGGAGAAATGCCAGGGAATTTTTAGCCAGTCTTCAACCCAACAATAAAATGCCATGGATGTGAGTCAGAGTGGATGTGAGCATCTCCGTGGGAATCTGGAGCAGCCAGCTCCGTCTGGACGTGCAACATCCCTGCCCAAAGGAGCCACCTGAGAGTGCCCAAAGCCACTCCCTGCATGCACAGAGGGTCACTTTACACTGCCCTGGGATGCCCCAGCACCTGGGCAGTTCGTTTCTGATGTGCTGGGGTGCAAATCAGCATCTTGCTCACGCTGTGTGTTGGCAACACGTAACAGCCAATAGAAATTTTATATTTTAGCTTATAAATACATCAGGTAGTAAAAAACAGCCTTTTCCTGGGGTGGATGGGCAGTGAGTGTGTGTAGAATGCAGCTTACAAGTGCCTGGCCATATTCATTAATACAGAGAGACTCCAAAGAAATTAAACCTTTATGTTTGTCTCCAAAAACTGGCTACATATTTACTTTTAGTTCAAAAGGATTCTCTTGGAAGTGGAGTGGTTTAAATTATTGGTATATCAATGCATGACAGTGTAGGACAAAAAAATTAAATCTGATGACAGATGAAAAAAATCTTGTGGCTTCCTAACACATCGTAAAAGCTCCAAAGTCTTAGCTAACCAAGAATCTGGTTCATGATTTTAAAGGTCTTGAGCTCATGGCCAAACTGCCAGAATCTCCCCTGTGTATTCCACTTTTAGGTCCATCAGGATGAGCAAGGTCCCTGGAGTTCCAGCTCAGAGATTTAAAATGGCTGGAGCTACTGCAGGGGAAAAAAAAAAAAATGGGGGGAAAAGTCTGTTCTGTATTTATGCACCAACATCAGGTGGGGAGAGGTTCTGAATAAGTAGCACAGGATGCGACAGAATTATCTAAGAATTAAGGTCTATTTTATGTTAGAAGAAGAACCCAGTGCTCTGGTAATCAATACAGGAGCCTTTTTAAAATCAGACCTTGAAGCTGCTGGACACAGATAAGGCTCCGTGGCCTTGTCTCTGCAGCACCCCAGCTCCCCCAGCACTGCCTGTGCTTCCTAAGGTCATCCATAAATCCAGAGCACTTCTGGCCACACCACACACACCAGGAAGGCTCAGGGCAGGCTGCTGAACTGCCAAGATAAATCCTGCTCCTGCAGCCAATCCACCTCTATCCATCTTCTCAAAAGCAGTAATCAAAACACTGATTTGCAGGATCTCACTTACTTGTTTCTCCTTCTTTAGGACCAGTGCCAAACCCAAGACTTATGTGCAGCTCCTGGCACCTCTAAACACAGTCTGCACCAAATCACCACCACAGCAAACCCTGACCTTCCAATCCTGCAGGGGATTGTGACCACGAGACATTGCAGCCAGGGATGGATGGATGGATGGATGGATGGATGGATGGATGGATGGATGGATGGATGGACTGATGGATGGATGGATGGCTCCACTGTCCAGCTTTCCAGCACAGCCAAACTGGCAAATCCTCCCATCTGTTAAAGCCTTGGATCCACTCCAGGTAATAACAATAAAACACTGCCTTCCCCTGCTCCAGCCTCACCCATGGCCCATTTCCAGAGCCCTTCTACTCCTGACTCCATCTGTCCTGGGGAGCTTTGCTGCCCCTCTCTGCAATTACCATCAGAATAAACTATTTTGGGCACATCCTGCTGGTGCTGTCCAGAGGTGCCTGCAGGAAAAGCCATGCTCAGGAATCTGGGCGGCTCTGGGCTCCAAAAACCAGCCTTGAATCCTCTGTTCTGCTCACAAGCCAAAGGAAGACTGTCTCTTTGAGAACCTGTTCTGGTATTTTCTCCAATCCCATGAGAACTGCCGACGTGAAGATACTTCAGTTATTTTCCAGAAATACAAACCCAGGGCCTAGTGGAGTACATTTTCTGCGTGTTCTAATTTGTCCTGACCTCCAGCCCCAGATTTCCCTTTATAACACACTCCTCTATTCTTAGTTTTACCTCCTGCATTGTATCCTTCTCCCTCTTCCAGCTGCACTCTCTCGATTTGGAAAAGCTGAATCCTCCTTTTCCCTGCCTCCTTCCCAGACTGAGGATGGTTCCTTTGCATGCAATCCCATCAGATCCATCCCAACTCATCCTAACCTGCTGCAAACTCTGTTCCCATTTCTCTCTGCTGCTCCAAGCCAGTATTCTAAACACAAACACATTGAACACCTGCAGTGACAGCCTGAGAGTGACACGGTGAGGGGGACACGCTTGGAAGCCAGGAGGGAGGTCAGGGGAGATATTCCATAGCTGGAGTCCACTCTGTTGGGCCATTCTGTTGGGAATGTCAGTGTCTGGCTGTCAGGATTTCCTTGGATTGCTGTCTCAGAGCCTCACCTGGCTGTGAAGCTGTTCTGTGATTTTGGAGTCTGGCTGCCTCCTGGGGAACTCTGTCCTTGCCTCACTGCCTGAGTCCATCTCCAGGCAGGACAAGAGGCAGGAGCAGAGCAAAGGGACACTCCAAAGGCCGTGGCAGCACAGCCTCCCTCCCTCCAGGAGCACAGGGATCCTGCTGCAGCCCCAGCTCTGCCCAGACACGTCCCTGGTCAGTCTCCACATGGCCCTTGCCAAATCTGCATTCAAAGCAGGGCACCCTCAGCAGCCCTGAACACTGAGGACGGACCAGAAACAAGGTAAAACCTCCCTGACAAATGCCACCAAATCCAAGAGAAATATCATGCTGGCCTTTCAGGAGACTGCTGGGAATGGCAAGTGTAGGAGAAGGGAATACAGGTGACCTTGCCCCTGATAAGTAATTACCCAATAGAGCCTTGCCCCTGATGAGTTATATCCAATAAAGCTAAGTGTGATAAAAGGGGGTGGGTTAGCTGGTGAGGATCGTGAAGGAGGAAGAGGGAACCAGAGGTTCATGAAGAAGAAGGATCCTGAGGAGGGAGAATCACTGCTGTGAGGTCACTCTGGGGCTGCAGTTAGAGCCTGTTGTTGGAACCTGCAGTCACAGTCTGGCTGGGTACAAGCCTGCAGTCACAGCCTGCACACCAATCCCTGCAGTCACAGCCTGCACACCAATCCCTGCAGTCACAGCCTGCACACCAATCCCTGCAGTCAGAGTTCAGCAGGATATACCCAGCAGCCAGAGGCTGCAAAGGAAACCTCCAGCAGGAGCTGCTGCAGCCAGGGGTCAGTGAATGGTTGGAGTCAGGATGCTGAGCTGTAAAGAATAAATAATATAAGGAATAAACCAGGACCCTTCTCATGCTGTGATGAACAAGATGTCTGTGTCTCAGCTCATTTCTGCCCTCTAAGAAGAGGACTGCTGCAACATGGAGCACATTTGTGAGAGTCAGGACTTCATTCTGCCAAATTACCAGAAGCCTTGAGCATTGGTGGACTTTCACCAGTCTCTTAAGCTGGCAACCCATTTGGTGAAAGGAACTTGCAGGTGATGAGGCAGCTCTCATGCCTGTGCTGCATGACCTCATCCCATGGATTTAAAGGAGGTGATCAGAGAGAAGAGCACAGCACAGCCCCAGCTCCACCACTCACACAGAATTCCTGCCCAGGGAAAACTCCCTGTGAGGGGACAACAGCCTGCCCTGACCTGCTCATCAGCCACGCCTGGGAGATGTGGGGTGATCCTACAGAAACCCTGGGGATTCCACATTCCAGCACCCCGCTGCCACCACCAAAACCACCCCAGGGTGTTCCTCAAGACACAACAAGATGCAAATTCAGAGCAGAAAGCCCCGGGACAGCCCTCACTGCCCACCTGCCACGCATCAGGGGAGCATCTTTCCCTGGCCACTGTGAGGAGGGAGGGACTCCAAAAAACTGTGGGAGGAAGCTGAGAATAACAATGCAGAAAGCTGCAAACATCTGGAAGGCCAGTGCTTTTCTCTACAATTCTGCATTGATTTCTTGCCTCAAATAGCTTTCTAGATGGGTTGCAATTAAAATGGGTTACACAATGCTGGTACAACATCACTCATTTCCGCTTCAGATTTTATTTTTGCATCTTTGCTTTCTAGATCCTTTTGCGTTTCAACAGCCACTCCTTGGATCTTAACTTTTTTTTTTTTTTCTTTCCACTCTTCTTCTGGCCAAATTGCTCTGCATCCATTTTTACCTTTTATTCCAGCAAGGATGCTGCTGGTGGTGGCTCACACAGCCCTGGAACAATTCCCTGGGGAGTGGTAAAAATCCCCACTGTGAGCCCTGACTGCAGCTGCTGAGCAAACCCCCAGAAACTTCTGAGCATTTATCAGAGGCAACTCTTTTGTGAGCTGCCCTGAGCCCTCAGGATCCCCTTGTCACATGCCTCCAGGACATCCATTTCCATCTATTGTCCTGATTTCTGCTCAGAAGCCACAGGGGTGGGAGGAAAACGGTGAGGAAGGCTGGGCTACAGGAAAAGAGATTTACTTTGCTGAAAACCTTGTAAAGCCAGGCCAGCTCACCCTGAAAGGGGCAGTGCTGCCTCTGTCCCTGCTCCAGTCCTTTATTGGCCATTCCTGCACTGGGATGGATGTAAAAACAAGATGATAAAACATGGGATTGCCAGCCAGCAGCAGCAGCAATGACAGACACCAAGCCCTGCTCTCCTGAGCACCAAGGCTGAGCTTTACGGAGCAGCTGGGACAGATTAACTAGAGATCAGTGAGAGAGAGCAGGTTTAGAGGGGATATTGGGAAGAAACCCTAAACCCTTCCCTGTGAGGGCGGGGAGGCCCTGGCACAGGGTGCCCAGGGAAGCTGTGGCTGCCCCATCCCTGGAAATGCCCCCTGGATGGGGCTTGGAGCAACATGGGATAGTGGGAGGTGTCCCTGCCCATGGCAGGGGTGGAATGGGATGAGCTCTCAGGTCCCTTCCAACCCAAACCATTCCATGATTGCATCATTATGAGCACAGCAGTCCATCTGCACTTAGCCAATACAACCTCAGCCTCTAGCTGCTGTGAATAATACAGAAAACTGCTGGTATTCCCAAGCCTTTGATCTTCATTTGACTTTTGAGGGTTTTCAGGCACCATTTTCATTTAAAAATAGAAGAAGTACTCAAGTATTTATACAGCACAAAGGCTTTAAAGGCTTTAAAACTTCAGAAAAGATTTTTAAGATGCCAGAATGAAGAATGTCAAGTATTATTATTGCCTGAATTTCAACCTGAGTTGGAAAAACCCTGCAAAGGTAAAACTGTCTGCAGGAGAAACAGAGGCAAAAAGGGCAGCAAAACCCACTGCAGTGATGGGGAGATGTCTCCAGCTGTGGGAGACCTGTTCAAAGGAGGAGCAGAAGTCTTCCCTGACCACTTGAGAAAACCACTACAGACATGTCCTGAGAGAACAGGAGGGGACTGTGCCCCAGGGAACAATCCTACTTTTGGGAGAGGATGGCCAAACACAGAAGCTTGAAAAGGGAAGATCTGGGAATTAAGATGTGAGCTCGTGTCACTCAGTCAGAGACAGCACTTCCAGAGCACGGCTGGGCTGCCCTGAGTGGCTTCTGTGCCATTCCTTTGTGCACCACGAGCCTCTCCTGGCTCTTTTTGCTGGCTTTGGGGTGGGAATTGTGGATACCCCGAGTGGTTCTGCCCCAGGGCTTTGCCACAGCTACTCCAAAAGCTCCTGGTTTTACTGCGGTATTCCTGCTTCATGCAGATTAATTTCTCGACAGCACAGAAATCCCACAAAAGGCTTAGAGAAACAAAAAAAGCCTCATTTAGATGAATTAATAACAGAGAACAAGTGTGTTATTGGTGAAGGCTCTAACGAGGTGCAGAGCCTTTCTCTAGCTGCAAAAACAGAAGGCTGAGCTCTGACGCTGCATATGCAAAATATCTGAGGCAAATGAATCTTTGGTGGAGCCCTGCTGACATCACTGTTGGGATCTCGGGTGGAATTCAAGATGTTGCTTGAAATGAAAGCAGGGAGCTCCTGGGTGGGAGCTCTGCTCTGCCAGGGGCCCCCGCAAAGCCCCAGAGGGTGAGAGGCATTTTTCATCCATCTGCTCCAATCCCACCTGCCTCCAATACAGCATTTTCCATCCTCACTTGGCAAACCCCGCAACAGGAAAGGGCAATTTCCTTCTGTGCATTCTTCAGAGAGAGAAACAAAGATGTAGAAATATGAAGCAGCCCCTGCGGCATCACCCTAGCTGCAAGAGGTGGGGAATGGGGGACAGATCCCCCAAATCCCAGCCCTTGGAGGGCCCCATCATTCCCCAACTGCTCCAAACACTGGGCAGACACAGCTCAAACCAGGCTTTTCAATAAAATATGGAGAGCTCTGATGGAGGGCAGAAAATCCCATCCCCTCTGCTGAGCTCATTAGAATTTCTGGTTGTAACAGAGACTTTTGCAGTTTTAAAAATACCGAAGATTTCAATTCTCTTGTGCCCAAACACCAGAAACTCGAGAGCTAACGGGGGTGAAGACAGAGTGCTCTGGATGAACAGGTTACTCTGTCACCATCAATTCTTGTGTCTCTCTCCACCTGCTCTGCAGCCAGTGGCTCAGACACTGTCCCAGACAGGGCAGGGAGCTGCCTGCACTCCTGCTCTCAGCCAGCGTGGCAATTTACTGCCTCCTTGGGAAGCCTTTGATATTGGAAAAGCACAACCGAGCTTCCTCTTTGCTTGAAAGGCACCCACGGGCTCAGCCACAGCAAAAGCGTTTGCACTGCCCCGAGAGATCAAAGAGCTCCAAACCTTTCGCTTTTATCGGGCAAATTAAAAACAAACAAGGCCTTTCCTTCCTTTCCTTTCACTCTGCTAATGCCCATTCCCCTCCTAAGCTTTCCAGGCATCCTGCAGGAATTGAGGCTGGCAGTAGAGATGGAGGAGCAGAGATGCAGAGAGCTGAGGGCACTCGCTCACCGTGCAGGGCTCTGTGCCCACTGCTCCCATCCCTGCCCGTGCCAATGCTCACATGGATGTGCCCAGCATGGAGGATTCCAACCCCTGACACTCCTGCTGTCTGACTTCCTTGGATTTTTGCTTGTGCTCCTCTGTGTGTCCATAATTCCTGCTGCTCCCCTGTCCCTGCCCAGCCAGCAGGGAGCAAACTGAGCATCCCCTCTCATCCCTGATGCTCCAGCACAGATCCCCCGAGTGCCAGCGGGACCAGACAAGTGCTCATCCAGCTGCAGGAGCCTTCAAACGGTGATGAAGCCCTTCTGAATCCTGTGTGGGCAGGGCAGGCACGGCGAGGGAGAGGGGGAGAGCCGAGGAGCAGCAGCCTGGGGCTAAAAGTGGATGTTGACTTCACTCTCCCATTTGGGAGTAGGTGGAGGAGGTGGGTGGCCGTGAGCAGAGGGGAGGCGGAGGGGGCAGCAGCTATTTCCAGCTGCACTCATGTGCCATTTCTCTCAGTGCTGAGATTTGAGAGAAAACAGCAGGAGGTGGGGAGTGGGGGGAAACCAAAAAGGAAAATCGCAGACTCTGTGCAGGAGAACATGTTAAGGAACAAGAGAAAAGTAGTTACCAACAGCACAGCCCTGAGATTCCACCAGTACTGGGGGGGGTTTAAAAATATAACAAAACCCAAGGCTGCTGGGACTGCTTCCCTGCATTGACACAGGAGGATCTGATGGAAATGAGGCCACTGAGCGAGGGGCTCAGGCCAATGTCTGGCCCCAAAATGAGAGTAAAAGCCACTGCTTGCAGAAAGCCTCCCTCCTAATAAACTGCGAGGCTTTCTTGGCTCCCAGAGATTATGTAATATGTTCTTGCCTGCTGCTGCTGCTGCTGCTGCTGCTGACTCATATTTTCCAAAATATATCTGGGAAGGAAAACATATGCACATGTGTTTGAATCCCTAGGTTTCCCTGCCCGTGTCCAGGGCCGTCCGCAGGGAGGTGCAGCGCTGCCTGCACACGCGTGTACACATGTGTGCCCTGACACATGTGGGCAGGGAGGAGGGACAGGCACACAGAAAACACAGACTGAACCAGCACTGCTTTCTGGGGCAAAGCACAGCAGCTCCAGCACAGTGCAGGAGGGAACAGGGAACAGGGACCAGGGAACGGGGAAGCTTCGGAGGGAGATGGCAAAGGGAGAAGCACCGAGCACGCACTGCTGACAACCTCCAGCCAAACCTGGGCTCTGGGGACCAGACCCAGACTCGTACTGAGCTTCACATCCAGCTGGGAGAATGGGGTTTGTGGCAGCTGGGGCCACGGTGACAATCTGCAAATGGCACTGGGCTGAGAGGGACATCAGCGGTGGCCTCAGCACGTGGCTCAGCAGCAGCCAGCCCTGCAGAGGGCTGCTGGGGGCAGCAGGGCCAGTGCTCCCTGAATTCCATAAATCTACAGTCTGGCCCCTGTTAATGCCTGGGAACACACTTCCCAGGCTCTGGGTGTGCACTGAGGAAGCCAGGCTTCTCCTGGCTGATGATCTCTAATTCTAAGGCAGCCCCTTAGTCTTAAGCAAATTTGTTCCCAGCCTGCAGGTTTGGGAGGTTTAGCTCCTCTGCTCTGTGCCTGGGTGCCCTTAATTCCTTAGGAAAGACTTTTTGACAATTCTGCAAAACCCTCAGTATCCAGGAGATAGGATCGATCTGCTGCTGGGCATTGGAACACAGATCCATCTCCCCTGGCCCAGAGGAGACTGAAAATCCATCCAGATGTCAACCCCTGATCACCAAATGACAGCAGAAGCTCCGCACCGACCACAGCCCAGTTTCCTTGCACTGCCTGCTCCTCGTGCAAAAAGCAGGGAACAATTCCCCACACAGGGTCAGGTGACAGTGCCCCTGTGTCCCTTCTCACCTTACCCACAGCTCTGGAGACAGAACAGGCCCTCTCCTCCATCCCTCCATCATCCTCATCCCCAGACAAGGGCACTGTTACTGCCTTACCCATCCAGCACCAGAGTTAAGACAATTCTGTTTTAACACCTAAAACCTCGTCAGAGCCAACTGTTCTTTCTTGTTTTAGAGCAACTTTGAAATGTTTCATCTGCATTCAAAACCGGTTCTATAATTGTTACTTTTTAAGTTAATTCTCCCAGAACTTCACAAAAGAGCGAACATCCAGCATGCCTAAAAGGCTTTGGAATAAACCTTAAAAACAAACATTAAAGATTGATCACGCTTTTTCAAGATTATACTAAAACTGACTGAAGCTCAACTAGATAAGGAAAGGGAGTTGCATTAAATTAATCAGCACCTTATCAAGCCAGGAAGAAAGAACTGTAGATAACAAGCCTTTCCTAAATTTGGTATCAGAACAGAAACTTCAGTGCACGACACAGTGAGAGAACCTTGTCAGATTTACTGAACAAAATACAGGGGAGTGGAGCAGCAGAAATAGCAGGGGAATGTGGTCCATAGAAATGCTTTGAAAAAAAATAACCCTGTTTTCTGATAATGCCAGCAAGAGCTGATGCTTTTGTCAAATGGAACAATTTTACTTGACAAAACTTTTCCCCAGATATGCCCAGCAAATTAACCCACTCCTATTGGGGTAGAAGATGGATCCTTAGGGGTTTGCTCTGCACTCCTGTTTGTGTAGCTGTGACCAGACTGCATTTGCTCCATGACAAGGGAACAGTTCCACACACAATTCCGTCCTCTCTGCTTTCCAAGCCCTCGGAGCTGGGCCACCAGTTCCTCTCCCGGTATCTCTGCAGCCACTCCCACAGCTCTGAGCTCCCGTGCAGGGGCTCAAACCCCCCCAAACTGGCACCAGCAGCAGCTTAACCCTTTGGAAACCCTGGGGCAAACATCCCGAGTACTGAGAGCGAACTGAGAGTGAATCCAGCCAGCAACAAACCCAGGGATTTTCCCGGCTGCGTGGGGAGGCTGCGGGCTCTCTGCGGCACAGGGCAGGGCACCCCTGAAACCCAGACCCGTCCTCACCATTCCGGGCAGGACAGGAGGGGAGCAGCGCTGGGGACAGAGGTCCTGGCAGGCAATAGCACAGCCGGCACGCTGCTTTCCCAAGCAGGAGCAGCGGGAAGGACATCCCAGCCTCGGCCCCTCCGGCAAAGCGCAAAGCCCCGGGCACGCCGGGCAGTGACAGCCTCGCTCCAGAAGGACAGGAGGACACTGGAGCATCACATCTCACCACAGTGACCAGCCTAGAAATCCACTTGGGGCTTTATCCAGGCACTAAAAGGGAAATCAAAGAGCTGGGCGGCTTTAACCGGGGTGATGATGCTGCTCGCCGGGACTGCTCTGCCTCCCCGGCACCCAGGGCAGGGCTGCCGGCTGGGGCAGCACCCATAGGGGTCAATGCCTGCCCTGCCCATCCCGGACAGGTCCTGGAGGAGGGGAAAGGAACAGCTCAGCCCCGGAGACCGAGCCCAGCCCGGCGAGCGGGGTGGGCTCAGCGCAGCCCCGGCTCCGGCGAGGCGCAGATGCAGCCGAAAATAGCCCCACGCCGGCTGCCAGCAGCCCATACGTTGTGTTATATATGTCTCAGCTGATGCAAAGGAAGGGGCAGGCGCTGAGCCACATGGCCCTTCACATGGGCACGGCCACATTCGGCTGCTCCCGGCTCCAAAATCCCCCCGGAACGCATCCTGCGCCACGCTGGAGCAGCTCAGCCCGCAGCACCCGGCACCAGCCCGGCCCTCTGACACTGCCCCACGGCAAGGGCTGCACAAAAATGAACAAGGCAGTCCCCAAACACGGTGCCGAACACCCTCCCCCACTGACGGCCCCGCATCCTGCTCCAGATCCCAGCCCCACCGACCCCCATCCCAAAATGTGCCACTCTGCAACCACCGTGTGCCTCAGTTTCCCCAGCTCCGTGACAGCACAAGGGGCAGCTCCCCAAAGCAGCACACTCCTGGGAAATTATATCCGTGGGGATAAACTAGAATCAGTTGAAATCCAGACCTTATTCTTTAAATCCTTGCACGCACGCACTCCCTTCATCCCCAAAATTCTCTTTAATTCAGGTGCTGAAGCTTTCAGGCTGCCCAACACAGTCCCCAACAGCAACTGGGGGCTTCCTGCCCTTGTGAACACCCCACCAAGGTGGTGTTTTTGACAAAGCCAGAGTAATTCCCAGGAAAACCAGCAATAAGGAGCAGAGGCCACGTGGCCCTTTGCTGGTTAGAGCCAACCCAGCTGTCGGTGGGTGCTTGCAGATTAAGACTCATTTCCACTCAGGAAAGAAATTCAACCACAACTAATAAAACAAAGACAATAAATCACGGCTCCTCCAGCAGCTCTTCCTCCAGGAGCATCTATTTTTAGTGGGAAGCATCAATCACCACAGCTCCTGCTGTCTACAACAGCTCCAACAGGCAAAACCCAGGTAAGGCAGAGCTGGGCCAACACGGGCACACCCCACCTGCACTGCCACTGTCCCCCAGGCAGAAAGGGGACACACAGGAGAACATCAGGCATGGCCACCCCTCAGAACTGCGTGACATTCCTCTACCCCAGATGGAAAAGAGAAGCCACAAGGCAACAAAGGAACGTGCCCAAGGCCGTACAGTAAATCAGTGGCAACCCGGCAGAACCATCCTCTGCCAGCCCTGGAACCCCTGCACAAGCACCCTCTCCAAAAACAGGACAATCCTCACACAATTATTAACATTTGGGAGTTTTCCTCAAGATTCCCAACTTCTCACAATTATTAACATTTGGGAGTTTTTCCTCAAGATTCCCAACTTCTCCTCATCGGAGACTGCGCAGCTCCGAGGCAAATCCTTGCGTTTTACCAAAATAGCTGTCCCAACGTTTCACTGGGAGAGACACACGGAGCACAGTTATCACACCCAGCTGAGAAAATGCACATTGGAAATGTAAAACACAGGAGCCTCCCCGGGAGAGACCAGCATTCCCACACGGAGCACACGGACACGCATGCAGGCACGGCACGGCACACAGCAAAACGGAATGACAACACAGACAGGGGTTCTAGTCACAAATTGAAACTAAAGCAACCAAAAAAAAAAAAAAACCAACAAAACCAACACAAAAAAAAAAGAAAGAAAAAAATAAAACCAAACAAAAAAACTTACATGGATTTTTTGCAATTTTCCTTCAGACATTATACACAGCAGTTGGGCTGCGTACTGAATACCTGATCCAAAAAGAAATACAACCACATTATGCAAACAGATGGGGGCAGGAGTCAGGTGAACATGCAGCTCTCAAGAAACAGTCATCTACGGGGCTGAGAAAGCACCTCTGCATTCCCACAGGAGGGCTGGCATCGGGCAGATCTTCACTCCCCACCCAGCAAAAGCCAGGGCTGTGCTGCTGCCATCCCGGGGGGAAAAGCCAAATGGCAGGGACAGGGCAGAGCCACCGCGTCACAGACCTCGGAGCTGTCCCATCCCCTCCAACTTGTCATGTGAGGTTTTAAACAGAGGTGGGAAATAGCCGGGGTGGGGGAGGAAGCCTTTGGAAACGAGAAAGGAAAAGCATTTTATCTGCCTTAAAGAAAGAGCATTAAAAGCGCCGCGCGGGCAGGACAAGCCGGGATCATCCCGACACTTTAAGCTCTCTGGGAAGCACCGGGAGAGGGGCACATCCCCCTTTCCCCACGCCGAGGAGGGTGCCTGAATCTTTAAGACGGCGGATTGCTGCTCGGGAGGAATGGACTTTTTACGGACTGTGGGAAACGGGGTTGCTATGATACGGGCAGAGGCATTTTCATGAATCCTGTGGCAAATAACATTGAATCCTGCTTAAGCAGACAACAGCGAGGCAGGTCTCCCATCACCCAGCCTCAGCAAACACACAGCAGCAAGCACTGGCAGAGATTATATGCATCACAAATAGGCTTTTTACAGACAAATTCGTATTTTTTTTTTAGATTGGGGGTGTATTTTCCAGAGGGTCAGCACTTTGATTCTTTTAAAGGAACGATCCCTCTGCCTCATCCCTGGGTTTGAGCATCCCCACAAAGGTGAGGAAACCCAGGGGAGTCTCAGGGCTGAAGCAGCCCCAGGGACCCCAGTGTGACCCGGGTGGTCCCACAGAGCTCCAGGACATGGAAAGCTCCAATCCCAGAGATATTTCACAGCGTGCAAATGACACCCAGAATGCTGCAGGCACAGTCACTTAGGGGCACAGGGATCTGGAGGGGACTGGCACCCCAGAAAGCTCCCAGTGCTCCCCACCACTGAGCCGCCGTGCCCGGCTGGGCAGGACCGAGGGGCTCCCGCACGCCTGGAAAGGCCAAACTGCAGCTGCCAAACCACAAAAGTGGGGCTGGAGCAGGGGCTGGAGAGGTGGGGCACTGAGGCCTGGGGTGGGAAACAGAGAGCAAGCTAAACAAGCAGCAAGCCCAGCCCTTGCTGACTCTTTCACCTCTGGTTTCCTCTCCTTCCCCCCAAAATTCCAACAGGGAGCCCGAGATAACGAGAACGGTGCTGCTGCAATAACAAAGTTTGCTGCTGCCAACTTTCCTATTGCTCTGCGTTAACTTTCCTTCTTTAATCCCACCAGCCTTCAGGAGGGTAAAAAGGCAGAAAGCTGCAATAAAATCCCAGGAATTCTCCCAAGCACATTCCGTGACAGGAAAAACTCGGTGCTCCCTCCCAGCAGCTGAGCGTGCACAACCCCTCGTCCTCCCCATGCAGCCCCAGGACACCCCACCCCAGGGATGGAGCCAGAGGGGCATTGCAGAACAAGCAGGAACATCCACCACCAAACAAGCACGATTCCCAAATATCTCCCCAGGAGTACAAGCTCTGGATCAACAAATGCACCCGGGAAACAGCGGTAGGCACTGGGCATTCCTCACAGAAATCATATTGAAAGGTAAATCATAGTGCCACAGAGCCCTGAGAAAATAAACATTCAGGCACAGCCACAGCCCATTGTAACTCGCTGGTCAGTTTTGGGGTTGGGTTTTTGCTCCTTTTTCCACCCTTTCTCCTCCAAATCCCTCTGTTGCTCAAGGCTGTTCCCCTGAAAGGATGATTTTGGCTTCTCTTCGATTGATTCCCTCTCCATGGTGATCTCAGCTCATTTATTACCTTTCCAGGAGATTCTGCAACCTATAAAACTAATGACACAGGATGGCCAACAGGCAAACAGAGCAAATTTGAGCTGTTTAACAGCCCAAACCATCCTCAGCATCAGTTTTATTCACTTGGGTTTTTTTTAAAGAAGATTGACTCGGTCTCCTGTGAAGTGAAGCAGGTACCTCTTGCAGACAGCTACAAGTGAAGAGGGGGAACGGAGCCAGCAGGCACCAGAGCATCTCCCTGGGCTTGGATCCCTGGTCCTGGCTTTCCTCCCCACTAAATCAGGCTACTGCCCCATAACGCTTTTGGGGACGATTGTTCCCACCCTGCGACTCAGAAAACATTTTTTTTCTCTTTTATTTGGAGCTAAAAGCACTTTGAAAGTGCCAAATTTGCCACGTTTAACTCCGTTTCCAGCCGTGCCACCATGGAAAAGCCATCGGCTCCCCTAACCCTGCTCGGTGTTTAACTCCCAGCACACAAACCCTCACTGGGAAATAAATAACTCCATGTCTCCATCTGTAACCTCCAGCTTTGTCTTTATCCATCAGTTACATGGTTAATTTTTTTTTTCAGAGAATATCAAATAAATAACAGACAGCTGGAATTAGCACGAACTAATTAAATTATCAAGGCAATAAAATTCCAGTGACCATCAACAAAAATAAAAACATTTTCAAACTGGTATTTTTGTTTGTTTCAAGCAATTCTGATTTTTCTGGAGGAGGAAATAATATATTAAAAAAATCCCTAAGACCTCTACCAGAAGCACAGAACAGAGACATATTTTCCAGAGGAAAAGGCATTACTCTTTCCAGACATTCCCTTCGTATTCTCTCCAAACTTCTCGTGCTGCCACTGGAGCCCCCAGCCAGCGTTGCTTCCAAGCTGTAAACATTGCAATTTCGGGCTCGAAGCACCTCTAACTGCTGGACACCTTTCCAGCAAGCCCATAATACACAACTTAGCACTTCATTCCCCAGAAAATCAATGTAAATAAAGTCATGCCAAGCAACCCGTCTTAAAAGCTCGTTATCCTTGAGGTGGGCAAAGATTTTTCTTAGATACATTCCCCAAAATTTGATATATACACACACACACACACATGAAAGGAGGAAAAGAAAGCCAAAATCAGATTTTTAGAAAATCAAAGCAAAACCCAACCCCTCCGTATCTGTTGCTTTAGCAAAGAAAAACAAAGCTTGCATTGCCCTTTCCCCCTTTAGAGCTTTCCTTCCCAATTTGCAGAGACAGAAACCACGTACAAGCAGAATAAAAAACCAGCAGGTGATGTTTCGGTCCCTCTCACATCTCTAAGAAAAGGAGCTGAGTTACATCAGTGTGGACATAGAATTTGGAGGCTTTGGGGCTGAATCTTGAGAAATCAAATCAGATCATCAAGGCAACGCAGATAAATGCACTAAGTAGAATTTCTCTCAAATTTTTTTTTTTTTTTTTTTGGTGGCTGAATGTTATTTTAGCAAAGATTTAATCCTTTAATAGGATTTCTCAAACACATTCCCCCCCACACACTTAAAAATGCCCATAGCTCGATTCCATTGCACACACCAGCACCTCTCACCTGGCACCTACATGGTTACTCTCACAGACATTGCACATTAACTGCTTGCTAGAAACCGCACACAAAACGACTTATTTTATCAACTTGAGCCTCTATTTCAAAGAAAAGCAAAACAACACAGCCAGCTGCTCACCACAGACAGATCATTTTCACTCTGCTGCTGCCTAAAGAAGCGCAGCTCGATCTCGCTAGCACAGAAAACCACAGAGGACTGGATCGCTGTTATTATTTATCACATTTAAAACCCCCGGCAAAAAGCAGCTACACTTTACAGGCATACTTAAAAAAAAAGACAAGACATGACAAAAGATTTAGGGAGAGATAAGAATACCAACGTCATACATATCACAGCGAGGCCATGTTGAAGCTCAACGCGTTTCCCCCCTCAGTAAGAAATCTCTCTCTCTCTTTCTCTCTCTCTCTCGCCTTTCTCTCTCTCTCTCTCCCGCTCGTGCTCTCTTGTTGAATTGCTAGTGGTAGAGTAGTAGCCCCCAACAGCTCAGGAGAAAAAATCCATTTAACGAGTGCCCAGGAAGAACATGAGTATGACATTCACAAGCAATAGCACCACAATCACTGCAAAAACGACCACCGTTTGAACATCCAAGGTCATGGTGCAATGCAGAACACTGTAGTGTTCGAGGTGTGGGGCTGGCAGATTTGGAGAAGTCAACCTCTGCTCTGTAAGACTGTCCATACATCCACCATGCTAGAATAGAGGAGAAAACTGTTCCTGGTTTTGGGTTGGTTCGTAATGCTTTGTGCTCTGCCTTTAGTTTCTCCCCTATCTGCTGTCTCTAGCTCATTCTGAGCCCGCTAAGTGAAGCATCATCACAACCAGTGAGCACTCGGGATGCAAAATCCTTCCTTTAGGAAAAGAGCGAGCGCTGTCTGCAAGCTTCTCTCTCTGTCTCGTCCCCCCTCTCTCTCCGGGTCTCTCTCTCGCTGGCTGGCTCGCTTTTTAATTCGTCAAGCCAGTGCAGATACGGAGCCCGTGTGAGTGTGACAGCTCTGCAAGCTGCTGCGGCTGCATCCCTCGGAGCGAGGCGGACCCTGGCGCATACTAATCAGCTCCAGTGACCAGGCAGCGACGGCATCCTGGCTGTCACTCAAACGCAGAAGGAAGCGCTGGCTCCATAAATACGCGAGGCTTCCGCCCGCCGTGACAGCGAGCGCCACGCAGCCGCGGCTCTGCCCCGCGCTCCCGGCGCCGCTCGGATGCTTCGGCCGGGCGGCTCCCGAGGCGGCTCCCAGGCGGTTCCCGAGGCGGTTCCCAGGCGGTTCCCAGCGCTCCGAGCCGCGCACATCCCGTTCCGCACCGCCCCGGGATGCGGCTGCCCTGGGAAACGCCGAGCCCCGGGAGCCCGCTCGGAGCAGGGGAGGGGAGCAGCAGCGGAGCGGCCAGAATAACAAAAAGGCGGCTCACGGTAACCTGGGAATTCGCTGTGAGCCTGAAATGTGGGAATTGGGCAGGGGGGATCATGTTTAGCTCTGTACAATCGTCCTCCCATCACGAATCCTATAACTTCTCCCCAGCACTGTATTGCCTGTCTCAATATGAGAGTTAAACCGAATTCTGAGTCTACAGATAAAAGGGAGAGAGGACAGATGGAGGATCTTTATTCCTTCCACAGCAGCCAGAAATGTTCATTCCTACACTGGAATCACACACACACACTCAGAATTTATGGTCCAGGTGCCAGGTGCTATCCCAAACCCCGATCTGAGCTCCCAGAACCAGCAGGTACCTCAGAGAGGCATCACAAACCAGATACACTCAGCTGGAAAAAGCAAACGATTTTCCAGACAAAGACAAATATAGAAATGCTGCCAATGCATATGCATAATGCACTAAAATGTGCATCCGGGGGCTGAGCACGGCACCTTCCAGGAAAGCTGCGCCTCCGAACGTTCCCACACAGACACGAGGCCAACAGGCACCACCAAGCACCTCGTTTGTTCTCCTGCAGCAAACAGGGACAGCTGGGGTGTTGCCCTGTCCTTCTCTGTTTTTCTGAAGTTCGTTTCAGCCTTCTGATGTTTGCATTTTTGTGATGGAGTTTCTCAGGCACTTTCCATGTACACAATGATTGGTTTGCATTCCTTTCTGGAGGAGGAGAGAGTTGATGGGCTGTTGGGTTGACCAGTGTGGTTGGAGAGGACAATTTTCATCCTCCAATCCACGGTCACTGTTGGAATTCTATAAATGTTCAAGTCTGTGAATAAACTGCCCCTTTTTTGCCTTGGACACCTCAGCGTGTGAGGGTCGTTCTTTTGTGTTGAATTGTGACACTGGGGAGGTCTTTCATGTCTAAACCTGGCCAGCTCCACGTTTTAACCTCAGCCCCACCAAGAAGGGGCAGCCTGTCCTTGCAGGGCACCAGTGTTTGGGGAAGGGGCAGCGGTTGATGCTCCTCACACCAACACTAAACCCAGCTGTTTAATGCAAGGCTTGCTTTCATCTTCTTTCTCTGCCAGAGGGCTCCCTCAAAACCAGGAGGGTCCTGTATCCACCCCAAACACCATCAAAGGAGAGGCCGTGTCAGGACTGGGTCTTCACAGGGTCTTCCTCGATGGCCCCCACTGGTTTCTGCCAGAGCAACACTCAGCCAGCACCATCCTGCTCATTTCTGACCAGCTCTGGAGCACCTGCAGGCTGTTTGGATTTGCACAGCGTGGGTTGCACTGAGCAGCAGTAGAAACAAGAACAGTTTGGGTTCCTTAGGTGGTTTATTTGGGGTGGTAAGTGCCAGCCAGAAGCTCTCTCCAGCATCTGAGGCCCCTGCTCTGTCCAGGCAGGGAGTTTCTCATTCAGGAGGGCAGTGAAAAGCCCTTTTTCACCTGTACAATCACAGGGAGCTGCTTTAAAGCTGCCCCAGGCTGCCCCATGAGCACACATGCCAGGCTGTATGCAGGTGATGGATCTGCCTCATCCCCAGCTTCCAAACCTGCATTTTCTATCAAGGATCCATTTTTAGGATAGCCAGTCTGTCTGATGTAATTTTAGACTAATCAGAATAGCAAACATAGAATGATTTGGCTTGGAAGAGACCTTGGAGATCGTTTACTTCCAACACATAACAAATGTGGAATATTTATTATTATTGCTGCCATCCTTTCCCAAAACAACACAGGCAATTTTCCAAAACATAAACCTGAACTTACAAAAAACAGCCAGGAAATCCCAGTTTCAGTCTCAGAAGCAGCAACGACTTCCCCAAAACACACAAGCAGCCCGAATTTAGAGGGATTTTACAGCCAGTTTATCTTCTCCTCTAAACTGCAGTGAGCACAGAGGGAGCCTGGGTGTGGGGCCCAGAGGAAATGTCAGAAGCAGCCCGGTGGAGATGTTCTGGGCACCTGGGGACCCTCAGCAGGCACAGCCCATCCCTGGCTCTGCCTCCTGGAAGCGCCAGCGAGGTTTCAAGGCAGGAGCCAGGGGAGGCAAAGCAGGGCAGGGGGAGCAGCAGAGGCTGGGAATCCTCCAGAACAAAGGTGCAGGGCTCAGACATGCTCACTGAGAGCTTCCGGAGCCCGGCGGGAGGGATTCTCTGCCAGGGCTGGGGCTGGCGTTCTGATAGAGCTGAGCCACTCACGGCACGGGGGAGGGCACGGGTTATAAACACACAGCCACGGAGCCAGCCCCTCCCGGGCTGCCGGCCCCAAAACCCCCACCACGGGGACCCCACTCGGGCTGCCGGCCCCAAAACCCCCACCACGGGGACCCCACTGCTCTGCTGCCTGCCCTGGGGAGCCCGGGGGATGCTGCACCCCGGCAGGCTCAGCCGCAGCATCCCCCGCCCCAGGTCAAACACCCCCCAAAAAATCAGGCAGGAAAGCCCCGGGTGCCTCATCCAGAGGGGGCTCTGTGTGTGTAACAGCAGCACGAACAGATTTACTGCAGAGAAGCTTCTATTGAAATGATATTCGCAGTATTCCCGACAGTGTTTGCTGCTTTATATAATTTCCCATGCCTTCTGCGTGCACTAAATGTTAATTTTACTACGAAAATGGATGGCACCTTCTTATAGAAGCCTTCCTGATAAAGCACACCTACACAGCAGGGGTTTATATAAAACCACGGCGAAGCTGAACTTCATGGAATTCTTCCCGGGAAGTTTGGTCTAACGTTCTGTACAGAGCAAAGCGAGGAAGGGGAATATTTGTACCGGTTACATAAAACACCACGGCCCTCACTGCACAGAACACGCAGAACCACGGGAGCTTTGGGGAGCACGGTTTGTGAGGCAGGATCAGCCAGGGCTTGTGCCGGACGAGAAAGGAGATTGGAATTTCAGCACCTCTCCGGAGGGACAGCAGTCAGGGAAGGAGCCGGGGCTCACACATCACATCACATCCAGCCAGTTTTGTGTCTGCATCCAGCTGATGGACACATGGATGGGGCAGGGAATTCTGCACACCCAAATAACCAACACAGGGGCCCTACACGGACATTAATTACAAGGCAGGAATTTTTGGAGCAAGCCAAGGAAACGGACGATGCCAAATCCGCCCGTGCAGAACACACCGGGCTCAGCCCTGTGACCACGTCTCCCTCCAATGGATGTCTCCAGTAATTAGCACATCCCTCCCTGCAGCTCCACGAACACAGCTCGCACTCAGCAGCCGGCATTGGGGATGGGAATGGGCACAGCTCCTGGATTCCCCCCTGCAAGGACCAGGATTCCCTCCTGGGCCCCACAGGACAGTGCAGGGTGTGGGGCTGTGCACGGTGTAAGCTCCAATGCCCTGTGCTGCTGCCAATCCCTGTGCAGAGTAACAACCTCCACTCTGGGACAGGGAGAGGCATCTCTGTTTTCCCAACACACCAGCTCCACCTTCTATTATCTGGCAAAATGAGCCACTAAACTCTTCACCTTAATGAACCAGAGAATTCTGGCCATGCAGTAGGAAGCAGCGTGGCAGAGCTCTGGGATGGGACAGGAGGAGCCCAAATCTGCTACACCCTTTGGCCAAAAAGGAGAAAAGTCTCAGTGAACTGGGGGAAATTTCACACAGAACAGTGTGGCTCGTGTCCTGAGCAGGAATCAAACCGGTCTGGATGGATGAAATCCACAGCCAAGGGGAAAACACTGCTGGTGACTGCCAGGCCCAACCTGCTTTGGCTCCTCTGTGTTCCCCTGGAGCACCCAGCCCAGACCTTTACATCACCATGAGGGAAGTTGAAACTTTCCAGCTGAATTAATCCTGCCCCAAGAAGGAACCAGCCATGGGACCCAGGGATGTGTGGGCACCTGCTCCTGCAGTCCCAGTGTCCCACTGCTGTGATGCTGGACACCGTGTGGGGGGTGACTCACAGACTCCATCAGAGATTATAAGAAAACCATTACATTATTTTTTTTTCCCCCTAAATCTAGGCAGGAATTAAGCTCAGGGTTTCAGAGATTAAAGGCCAGTGAGATTATGATTTGCTGTTCCCAAAAAGGAGGATTTCCTTAAGCTGGGAGTTGCCTCTTTTTCCTTTCTCTTCACGGGATGCCTGACAGAGCTCTCTTTTTCATCCTGGGCCAGATGGGAGGCACCAGCCTGCGAGCTGCAGAGCTGCTGAAAAGGGCAGATTTTTCCTCAAGAATCTCCATAATCTTGTATCTTTATGGAATGGCTTCGTGGAAAGCTTTAAAAATCCCCAAACACCTAAAATTCCTTACCCAAACTGCAAAATAGAGGAAAACTCGTAGAGATTTGGACTTGGGCCTGATTTTGGCTGTGAAAAATTAACTTTCCAGTCACCCACAGTTCCTTGCTTGTCCACTCCATCCCTCAAATGGAGAGCTTCCTCACTGTCCACATAAACTTGGGACTTTTTTCCAGTAATTGCCTCTTTCTAAAGGGTTGCATGAGTTGAGAGGCAGCAAAGCCAAGTGGGAGAGAGCAGGGAAGGACCACGTGAACAAGATGCCCTTGTGGCAAAGCTGGGAGTGCTGGAAAGAGAAGAAAATCAGTTTCTAAGCCCACTTCTGCACTGTTTAGAGCACACAGGGCACTGCTGGAGGTTGAATTCAGCTGCACCTGCGTGACCACCTGGCCAAGAGCTGCACAAAGCTCAGAGGCCATGGGGAAGGACCTGGGCATCACCAGGTCACTGCTCCAAGCATTCCATTGGAAAAACCCACAAGAATTTCACCAGAAGATGGGCCACTGAGCCACAGCAGTGATGCCCTGATGGAAGCAGTGTCACAGCCCCTGTGACACCTCACAGACCCTGCTGAAATGGCACAGAGAGCCTGTCTGGGGGCACTGAGCCCATTGTGCTTCTCTGGATTGCAGTGAGAACAACAAACCTTCTATTTTTAAGTTTACTTGAACTTAAAGCATTAAGACAGACTAAAATCTCCTGCCCCTGGCAATGGTGTTGCAAGTGCTTTCTGCTCTCCTTGCATCTGCTGCACACTCCAGCCTGCACTCCAGAAGCATCTTCAGATTCCCACTGATGAAAAAGAAAATAAACCCCCCCTCATATCCTGCAGAAATCAGATGTGGTAACACCAATTACCCTGGCCACAGAGAAAGACTTCAGGGACTGAGCAAGTTCTGTTTAAAAGCACCCATCCAATTCAGATGCTCATTTCAACCTTATGTAAGCTCCCCTTGTCTGAAAAAAAAAATCCCCAGCCCCTGGCCTAAAAAGGAACACAGAGACCTTTACTCCTGAATTTTATTTCTCAGCTTTTGGGCTCACTGTTGAGCCTGGAAAAGGGTAAAGAAAGCAAAGTCTGAACTGCAGAAAAATCCAAGCCAAGTCCCTTCCTTGGGGGAAGACAAGTGCTCCCTCCAGGCACTCTGACATTAAACTGCAGAATCCTCACATCAGCACATGTCTGGGCAAAGTGGGGTGTGAAAAAAGAAAAATTATTACCTGCTGGAAACTAAAACAAAACCCTTCTGAATTCGGGGTCAGTGTCCCCAGTGGGGTCCCTGAGAAATTCAGCTGCACAGGCACAGGGAAACTCTTTGGCATGAAAATCAAAGGGTGCATTTCAGCACCTGCAAGGGAATGAGGACAAAAAGCAATCGGCCAGAGCTCCCTGCAGCCTCCTCACCCCCCTCCTGCGACACTTGGCTCTGGCTTCCCTGGGCCTCTCCTTGTCAAGACACTGAGAAAAGGAAAAACCATCTCATTAAGAAGCTGACCCATGGGTCTCATGTTCTTCACACAAATTAACCCAGAGAATTGGATGTGTTTCATATAAATCGTTTTCTCCCCCTTCTCTCTGGCTCCCAAAAAAAAGGAGAGGGAACAGCCTATTGAATCTGGCACTCTTTTAATGAAGACAACAGTGCAAGCCAACCTAATGAAGTAGGAATTCCAGATGGATAGCAGTAGGTGTATGAATAGAACATAGCGCACTCATTTTGATCAGCAATATCAGCATTAAAAAATAAGTTTATAGCCTTTTTCTACTTTTTTTTTTTTTTTTCCCTTTCCCCAAGTGAGGCAGGTGAATGCCAGCAGGCTCCATTCCCTCTCCCAGCTCAGTGGGATTCCTTGCAGTGAGAGTGAGCTCAGGCTGCTGCCTTCCAGGAACGGCTGGTGCTGCCCTCCTGCAGCTTGTGACCATGTGTGACAGCCAAGGGGACCCTGGCTGTGCCAAGGGGACCCTGGCTGTGCCAAAGGGACCCTGGCTGTGAGGGATCACAGGGACAACCCCCCCTGTGTGGGACATGGCTGCACACACAGGCACAGGAAGGCTCCAGGCTGCACACTGGCAGTTCTGTGTCAGTGATCAGCAGCACCAAGGGGAAAATCCAATGGGATGGGGCTGAGGTTTGCTGCTCTGCCCTGAACACCAGGCCCTGCAGGATTGGTGAGTGCTTCAGGTGCTGCCTGAAACAACCAGGCAGGGAAGGTGCCTTGCTGTAGCCCTGGTTGGTGCCTGAGATGTTTTGTTTTTTTCTGAAATTCTTTCCCAGAGAGTTTTCTGCCACCAAGAGACACGTTTTCCTAACTGTAACCTTTGTTTACATTCCCTAGGAGGGACTTCTTCTTGATGTCCCTCTAACTTGACCAACGTAATTGAAAAAGTTTTTCTTTCTTCCACCCCTTGGGCTGTTCTCTGTAGAACAGCACAAAAAGGAAGAAATTCCCAGAAATAAAAGAAGCCATTGGCAGCCTGCTGAGTTGGAGTCTGTGTTGTTGTGATCTTTAACAGCTTTTCACACTGCAATCACTGCATGCCCAGCATTATCCTGGGTCACATCCCAGGAATTCTGCAGTGTGGCAGAACGGGGAGGAAGGGGTTGGGATCCCCTCTGAACACATCTCTGTACAAGAGCACAACTTGGCTGCAGTGGGAGTCACCAGAGCTCCAGTCAAGGAACTCTTTACTTCTCATCCAGACTAAGCTGGAGATTTCACAGCCTGAACCTGGCTCCTGGAAAAGGCACTGCTGCCTTTCCCAGACACAGCACTCTGGCCAGTCCCTACCAACACTCATCCCTCCTCTCCCTGCCTGTATTACATAATAAGCATCTTTATTTTTTTTTTTTTGTAAGTCATCTTTTCATAACAATAGAAACTATTGGAGCCCGAGATAACTTGATGAATTTTTCCTATTATCTAAGAGCTTAGTCACTCAGGGAATTAGTCATGTTCAAAATAACAGCCAGGCTCAAAGAGATTCAGAGCAACCATTCCAGAGCAGAAGCAGCTAATGTCATAAATACATTAAGATGTCAGCTCGAAGCATTTCAGAGATTTTTCAAGAAGTGTTTAAAAAAAGAAAAACCCTTTGATGAGATACAAGGAAATCAGGTTCTCAGCAGTTAAAAAAACGTTGTGGTCTGCAAAGGCTGCGGTGCTCAAACCCTGAAACCCTGAGCAGGAGGGACAGATGGACGTGGTGACCACATGGGGTGTGTGGCTTCACAGCAAGCACAGCCTGCTCAGAGCTCCACGAAATCCTGCTTCCCATGCCCAGGGCACCCTCCCAGGGTTTCCCAGACATCCCTGATGTATCCCAAGAGACAGAGGTGTTACTGGTGTGTCCCTTATCCAGCAGGAACTGGGGGCAGAGCCATGGAAATGGAGCCAGGGCTCCTCCCAGCCCCTCCTGGGACAGTCACCAGCACAGAGCAGGGATTGATCCAAACATTTTTATTTATCACAACATCAGTTCTTTCTGAACCTGGACATTTGGCACAGCAGCACTCACAGCAGGCTGTAACTGAAAAGTTAAAGCAGCCCCAAAGTGGGAGAGAAATGGAAAACTGAACTATGCAACTGTGTAAGAAAAATCCCACAAAGAAATGCCTTTGGTGGGATGGATTCAGGCTTTGGGGGCTCCGTGGCACTGCAGCACTCACAGAACTCTCCAGTGCATGCACAGCTCAGGAAAGCCAACCTCCAGTGACAGGAGAGCTGGATGAACAGGAACAAACTTCCAAACTTTCCACTCTGCTGTGGAAAAGCCCTCTGTGCTGAGGCCACAGGGCGTGGAGATGGGGCAGCATGCTCTGCAGGACACCCACAGCACCCAGGAGCTTCCCTGGGACTGCTCCAGCAGCAGCCAGCACTCCCTGCTCCCTTTGCTCCCTGCAGGAAAACTGCTCTGGGCCTCTTCAGTCCCATTTCTCCCTACTGCCTGGATACCACAAACTCCTCTTGCCATCCTGGACTCCACCAGCTGCTTCTCCAAACTTTCAAAAACAAAACTCAAACCCAAACTGCTTTTTTTTCCTACTTCTCATTTCCAGACTTCACGTTGAGGTTCTTAGCATTACAGAGTGCAGGGAGTGTTTTGTACTTCCAATACCCTGTGATTTTCAGACTGACAGGTGGAAAAGAAGCAGTGAGGGAAAAATGCTGCTGACCTGCCCCACTCAGACATCTCCACCACTTGCAGCATTTGGCCCTGTGATTCACTGAGTTCATTTTTCACCATCTTTTAGGCTGTGGTAATTTACAGGACTTTACTTTTTGCTTGCGAGAGAAATGGAAAATATCAACAGCAGCTTGATTTTAAGTATTTGAACAACAGGCAGTGTAAAAATATCACTATTTATGGCTGCAAAAGAACAAAGCTGGGACTGTTTCTATTGAAGGTGGTGGCTGCACTCCACCTGGACTGTCACAGGTGCAACATTAAACCCAAAAGGAGACACTTTGTGAGGAAATACCATGGAAGATTCCCACTTGTGTTACTTGTAATACAAAGACTTGGGGAAAAAAAACCTCTGCCCTTGTCAGATAAAAAACTGTTCCAGAAGAGGCTGTATTTTGTCCTGATTTAATCCAACTCATCTAATTACCATGCTGGATCAATAGCCTCTGAAGAATGCCAAACCAAATAATCATTGCACTCACACACTGCTCAGATGTGCAGATTGATTCTCATCACTACCAATGACAATTAGTTGGATTTTTCTAGGTTAGGAGCAGATACTGGGGAGTTTAGCAACGTGGTACCAGTGAAGCATGGAAAACACCCCCACGGGATGCCAGCATAATTGGCAAAAGATTAATTGTTTAAAAAATGGGAAGCAGCACATGCAAAAGAGGGGGAAAAAGAAGCTCCGACAGCTTCATATTATGGAATAATAGCTTGGGTTTAGGGGCTGATTTGGAAAAAAAAAAAGCCACCTGCCACGAGAACAAAAGGTACTATCACTTGTAAAGCATTAGTGACACTCTTGTTAAAGATGAGTAACTCTGAAAGGGAGCAGAGCTGAGTCTTGAACCCAAGCTGAGAACAACAGAAAACAGCATTTTGAATAAATCAGTGCTGTGCAGAACTTGGGGGCAATCAGGCTAAAATCCAGGCTTTGACCAATGTGCTTGAGCAGAAGGAAGTCCAGGGATGCTGCCAGAATAAATGTACATTGCTGGTCTTTAGCAGCACACAGAAAATAACACTGGGGTAAAAAAGACACCTGGAAAACCACAACAGAGACTCAGTGGCCATGGAAGTGGGTCCAGTGATGCTCTGGATGAAAGGCTGAGGTTGTGCACAGCATGGCAGGCTGAACAGAGCAGCCAACCTTCACTCAGGAGCAAACAGAGCTGGTTGATAGTTCCACAGTACATTTTAGCCAGCAGTACTGAGGCAATAATATTCCCACTGAATTGCTGAAAAGCAGCTACTCCTGGTGTGGAATAACTCACTTGCTTAGCACAGTCCACCAAATGATCGATATCTAAAGTATTAAAATTTCAAATAACTCACCAGTGAGGACAGCAAGGAAAATCTGCATTGGAGGGAATATTGCTATCCACACTGGCACTCGGCCAGGACATCTGGACCAACACATCTTGCTAAAGGAGCAGAATTTGTAGGGACCAAGCATTGGCAGCACCTTGGCTTTGGGTGCTCCCAACATCCCTGTGCTCCCAGAGCACCTCCCTGAACCCTCGGGCCACCCATCCCCAGGGAAACAGACCCCTCACAGCCAGGGACTGCAACATCTCTGCTGGATTTATCTTATTTGCTTCAGTTTTACTTTGCTGGTTTGAAATTATTTTTTATTTTCAGATACCCGGAGATATGTGGAGTATCTCCAAATACTGCTGAGGCTGTTGAAATGCTGTATAAAACACAGAAACCACAGCTCTTTTATTTTTCCCTTGTTAGAAGGAGCAATATTGGGAAATTCCCAGGTTCAAAATCAACTAATGGAGTTTTACTTCCCCCTAAAAATACATTACAGGCTACATTACACTACTACAGTAACCACTGCAATTTCCCTCAAAGAGAAAGCAAAGATTAGCCTAATGAGAACAGAAAACACAGCCGGCAGCAAGGAAGGAATCCGGGAAGATGAGAGGGCGAGAAAGTGTAATGTCAAGTAGAAAAGCACTTTGTCCTGCACCATCCCCAGCCCCTCGCCACCGGGAAAAAGAGGGAGAAGGAGGCAAGAGCCTCATCCGGCTCCCAGCACCGCTTTTTATCCCTGAGAGTGGGAACGGGCGATTGGCGCTGCTCAGACACGGGCGGAGAGGGGCAAAGCGCGGGACAGCGAGGATGGAGGAAGGAATCCACCCCACCCCTCCGGATGCTCCCGGGGTGGGAGGCGGCAGCAAAGCCCCCGAGGTGCCGCTGGCTGGCGGAGAAGCCTTAAACAGGAGCCCGAACAAACGCGTGTTGTGCTGCAGGCACCGCACACGGCACTGCCGGCACCGCCGGAGCCTTTCGGGGAGCACAAACCCCGCGGGCCCCGCTTGTGTGGGGATGGGAGAGGGGATGGAGGGGCAGGAGGAGAACGAGCGGGCGATGCCTCCCGAAGGCTCCCCCGCTGCCAGCAGCATCTGCCGGTGCCCCCGGAGCCGGAACGCGGGGGCTGAGCCGGGTGACGCCAGCTCGGCCTCGGAGCCCAAGCGGTTCCGGAGCCGGGACCAGCCCGCAAGGATGCCCCGAGGCTCCGGCAGCACGGAGAACGCCAGGGAAGGGCAAATCCAAACACACCTGCAAAGGCCAGCCCCGCACCGAGCCGTGCGGGAAATGCCACTGCAAAGGCAAGCCGGGCAAGGAGGAGGAGGAGGAGGAGGAGGAGAATCTCAGTAACAACCGCATCGCTTCCCGGGGAAGTTTCTGAATGAGACGGAGGGGCCCTGCTGAGCTGGGGGAACTTCCCCGCTTGCCCCCGGCACACGCAGCCCTGCGAGCCGGCTCGGAGGCACGCAGAGCGGGCAGGAGGTGCTCTGGCGGAGCTGGGGGTGCTCAGCCGGCTCTTGCGGAGCTCAGCCGGCTCTGGCGGAGCTCCCCACGCCGGAGGAGTGTCTGCCAGGCTGCTGCAGGGACGCTGGGGCTCGGCGGCACAGCGGGCTCCCCCCGCGCCGCAACTCATCATCCGGCGGAGGGGCACAGCTGACAGGTCCCGGCTGCTCCAGCCAGCCCTGTGCCGGCACCGCTCTGCTCCAGTGCTCTCGCACCACACACCCCACACGCCGGGGAACCGGGCAAACCCTCTGCCTTCCCCTCCCGGACCCACCGGCTCGCCCTACGGATCCCCCTCCCACGCCCCGAGGCGAGCCCACCCCTCCTTCCTTTCTTTGAATTTCTTCTTTTGCTCGGCAGTTTGGGAATGCCGAGTCTATAAAATGGCTACAGAGTGATCAATGCTTTCAAGGACGGGGAGTAAAGGAGGAGTCAGGAGATAGGACGGAGGTTCGTTTCCCTGTCAAAGTACTGCAATAAGAGGAAAAGAGAAAGACATAGCTACCTGAACTCACCATTCCTGTTCCATCCCTTAGCCACTGCATCTTGCTTCTGATGATGTCCTTATTATCAGGGAGGGGAAGGGAAAAAAAAAATCCCTACTGCCTGGCGAGAGCCGGCAGGAAAAAAAAGAAGCCCCCCACCCCCACCCTAGCCTGGAGCTTTCAGTCAGCCATCCCTCAGCCCGGCAATCCCGTGCCTGTCAGGAGCACGTTATTAGCAGCCTCCTCACTACCTGGGATTGTGCTTATTTATTTCAGTCACGGACCGAGGGATTTGAGGGGAGGGGGATGTCCTTTTTTTTTTTTTTTTTTCCTTTCTTTCTTTTTTTTTTTTTTTTCTCTGCCGTGCTTTGAAACTCTGCAAGAGGGGAGGGGAGTGGAAGGGAGGGGTTGGGAGGGGGGGACCGATGCGAACTTGGGGAGGGTCCCCGCAGGCGCCCAGCGCCCCCGGGCACGCCGTGCCCTCCCTGCCGGTGGCCGGTCACCCTCGCCCCCAGCGCTGCAGGACGCCGGCTCTGCAGAGCCAGCACATGCTCCGGCGCTCAGCAAGGGGCTGGCGAATTTTGCTGACGTTCAAAGGGCAGCAGGTTCTCGTTCTGCTCTCCACATGAAGGATGAGTCCCCCCCCCTTCCCACCGAAAGCCAAGCTCCCAGCCCAGCCCAGCGCCGCACCTGCCCGGGGTGATGCTCCCCACTCCGGGTGTTCATCCCCTGCCCGCTCCCCCGGATTTCCCCCACTTTCTGGCCACGGGCAGCAAAGCAGAGCCGCGGAGCACAGTTAAGAAAGCAAACACACACTCTTTAAGCGTTGCTCATCGATCCGGCCACCCACCACGTCGAGGGAGAGGAGATCACGGTGTCTGGCGCTGGGGAGAAGAGGCGGCGGCAGCATATGGGATGTGTAGAGCCAACTGGGAACGGGGCTGAATGCTGGCGGGTCCTCCAGCTGGGACACGCACGTCGACATGGTTCTCCCCATGGTGGGGACGGCACACGGGGCTGGCAGGAGGTGGCCAAGGCCGCTCACGGCACCGGTGGCGCAGCCCCCGCCGCCATCCCGGGGCTCGGTGCCCACAGGAAGGGGCAGCCCGCAGCACTGACACACCCCTGAGCACAGGAAAATGCCCCACCGGTATTCCCAAAATCCCCTCTTTAGCAGCTGAGTCTGCAGCTGGCTTTAGGGACAGGTAGGAATGGTGGAGACGAGGTGGGGAATGGCTGGCAGCGTGCTCTGGGCACTGGGGACACTGGACATGCTGGAGGCACGCACAGGATATGCTGTAAAACCTGGGGAGAAGCTCCAATCTCCTCGGTTCCAGCTGCAGAGGATTTAGGGTTGTGTTTGCAGAGGTTTTTTTCTCCACGCCTCAAGGGCAGAAGGGCGTTTGGATCTCCCGCTCCTGGCCTCTGGAGGAGTCAACGTTTTCCCTGCAGCTGGAGATTTTGAGGCAGGGAACAACACGCAGCTCCTCGTGACTGCCACTTTCTGCTGGTCCTGGGCCACTCAGCAGGATCAGAGCTTAGGTGTCTTCACTTATTTATCGCAATGGGACAGAGCAGAGTTGCAGGCAGGGCTGAAGGGATGCTGCCCAGCATCTCTGCACTGCTGGGGCCCCACACAGCCTGCTCCAGTTCCATCAAGCCACATTCCATCACCTTCTCTACAGGCACTGACAGCCATCATTATTCCCAGAGATGGCTGACAAAGAAGGAGTCAGGAGGCAAATGCTTATAGCTGTCCAGACTTTGGACTTCTGCCTAAGTTGTGAGGAACAGGAACACCAGGTAAGTTATTTACATCCACAGGAGGAAAATCCCACCTCTGACAGCCATTCTGGAATGTGCTGTCAGTCAGGGGCCTCTCCAGGGAGAGCCCCATCTCCTGCAGCAGGTGATGGCCACGGCTTTGTACAGCCCTGGAATTCAGATCTCACAGGTGCCTCACCTGCCTGGGATGTCAGACAGAGCCAGCACAACCTCACCAACCAATTCAAAAGCTGCAGGGGTTGGGAGAGCTGGGACAGCACAACTGACTGACAGACAGACATCCTGAATGGACATTGCTTCTGGACTGAAAACAGAGCAATGATCAGGTTATCTCTAACTAAGAGTAAATATTTTTTTCTACCAGGAAATATTAACTGAGATCTGCATTGTTGTCAGCACTCACACAGAGAATACAAGGACCCTCTTAAGCACAAGATCAGCTTTAGACCATGCACTGCATCATCCTCCTAACTCCCCTCACTTTGGTCAAAGCTGCACCCTGGCAGTGCAAACGGAGGGGGATTTGTCTGGCACATCCCACCCTGCTGCTGGGATTGGGAACGTGGATCTGGAGGAGGAGGAGGATTTCTGTGGAGTTACACACGAGCACAATGATCCCAGTTTCTCTCCTCCTGCCAGCTGTTGCTCAGGCCTGTCAATAAGGCTCATATTCCACTGTTTCACTCCCTGTGCCTTGTTTACACTGAGCTGATCTGAGAAGCACACCAAGAGCTGCCAGGTTAATTCCTGCTCCCTGCAAAGGTGCTGCAAGGCAAGAAAGCCCAAGATTGGCCAAATCTCTGAATGGGCAGCAGGCTGCACACAAACCCCATCCTGCCCAGAGCAGTGGGGCAGCCGTTCTCTCTGGCACAGGGAACTTCAGAGAGAACCCAGCTGCATTTCCCTGCCAAGAAAATGCACCTCTGCTGCCTCATTGTCAATGCAAAGCGCTCTGCAGGCAGCCAGCGGGCAGGGGACCAAGCCCAGAGTCCCTGCCAGAGCAGGGGGAGCAGGGAAAAGCCACCTGTGAGCTTCTTCTGGGTCCTGTGCAGGGCCAGGAGCTGGGCTGGGGTGATCCTTGTGGGCTCCTTCCAGCTCAGGATACTCAGTCACCCTCTGATTCTCCACCTCCCCACACTGGAGGGAAGCATCTTCCAGGGAAAGGCACCACGTGCTGGCTCCTGTGCCAGGCGTGCCAGGGGCTGCTGCAGCCCAGCACACCTGAGGGCACAGTGGGCTCTGTGCCCACCCAGCACACCCCCGAGCTGGGTGTGAGTCACAGAGCGCTGTGGAGTTGTGCCAGGGGCACAGCTCTGGTAGGAAAACCCACACTGCCCACAGGGAAGCAGAGGCAGCTTTCAGTCTGTGGTGGTTGGGCACAGAGCTCGCACTGCAGGCTCCTGCCCTGGCATTTAGCTTGCAAAAAAAATGGGATTTCTACCACCTGAGCACGTCCCACTGAGGGGGCAGGGATGAGGCTTTCCTCAGGTGGTTTGTCTGGGGGATCACTCCAGAGGAAATCCCCAGGAAGAACTCCTGGATTGCTCAACAGTAACACAAAGTGCAAGCAGTCTCAGCAGAGCTGTGGTCTGGTCATGTCTGACCTGTCACAGCCTCCAAAAATCTCTCTCTCTCTCCAGCATAAGAACCAAAATCAGGTGGTGTGCTTCACCCTCAGACAGCCCAGTCCAGCCTGGAGTCTCCTTGTGACTGCCAGTGATACCAGTGATGGTCAAGAACCTCACAGGGGAGCAGAGAAGTGAAGGCAGGGAAGGAAGGGGCAGTGTTGACCTCTGCAGTAGCAGTGGCTGCCTAAATTGTCAGATTAATGCCACTTTTCCACGTGTCACTTATTTTCTCCTGATTCCCTGCAGCTGGAGAGCCACTCAAAAGCCAAGCAACTGGGTATGAGCAGAAGGACACTGAGCATCACATCACAGTGAAACAGCAAAAATAAGCTCCATCCCTGTGCCTCATCCAACACATCTGGAGGCATGGAAATAACACACAGGAGACTTCACCAACATTCCCACTGCAATCCAATTTCCAATCCAATCCTCCTCTCCTCACCTGCTCTCCTCACCATTATTTACAGTGTTGCAGGGCAGATTTTGAGAACAGAACCCTCGTTTGAGACACCCAGAACACAGCCCTGGGCTCCCAAACATGAAGGTTCATCTTCTTGCAGCCTGTGAGGGCAGCATTGCAGGACTGCACCTGCCTCTCCTGTCTTTTCTTCCTGCTATTGATTTACCACTGAAATCTCCTTTAGATCTTCAAGGCCTCCCTTCTGGAAGGGAGCTCTTCCCACTGGGAGAGTTTTGCTCTAAACCACTCTCTGGATGTGGGAACCTTTCCCAAAACGCTTCTCCCCTCACCCTGCTGCTGTTTTCATGAGAGGGTTTCCCTTCTTTTGCCTTTCACCCACTGCCTTCCCTCCCCAGCTCCGATGCTGTGTTAGACAACATCCCCCAGCCAACACCTCCCCATGGAAATTTCAGCCTGGAATTTCCCCACTGAGGCAGGAGAGGCTGGCAGTGCCCTTTGGAGAGCCCTGTCACACGCTGGTATTTCACTGCTGCAGAAGGCAGATGTTCTTCATTCCATATCAGAGAGCACAAATATGTTCCTGCAGTCATTGTCTCTACTGAACTGCAAAGAACAGGCACCAAATCCTACAGGTTAATTAATGAGAAAGGAGGGGAATTTGTCTAACCTCTGCTAGCAATTCTCCAGCCTGGCTTTATAAACCAATCAGCCACGCTGCACAGCTATGAAACACGTACCTTCCTGCAAGAAAAAAAAGCCCAAACCCCATGGAATACTCTCATAATGGCCCAGTGCCTCTCTGATTAGCACAGCAATAACACAGCGCTCGGGGCTCTTGCAAAGTATTATTATTATTTATGGTACATTACAAGGGAGTTTGTTTGTTCTTTAATAGGAGATGACATCTTCAGAAGCCCAGATCCGAGTGTCCTCCTGAACTAACTCTGACACAAAGATAGTTTCAGTCATAAATTATAGAATCATAGAGCCACAGGACTGGAACAAGTGCCTGAAATGCTTCGCTCTGATGGATGGGGTTGGGATCTGGCTGTTTACCACAGCAAGGGAGAGAGATCATTACCTGAGAACCAGGGGCTTCCCCTCACCTCCCAAGGTGACACGGTGGCCACTGGCAGGGGCACACAGGGCAGCCCAAACCTGTCTCCCCCTGCTCCAAACCCCTTCTCCAGGCTGGATCAGTTGTATGCACGCTCTGTATGCTGGTAAAACCCGAGCTGGTTCTAATTTAATTATGTGCATTGGGCATTATTAATTAATTGCAGTATTTATATTTAGCAGTCACAGTGCAAACAGCCCCCATCTGGCTCCAGGCAGAGGTGTGTGGCACACACAGCCTGCTCCATGGGAAAGGAAGGAGGGCATGGATTGGGCATGGATTGGGCATGGATTGGGCATGGATTGGGCATGGATTGGCCATGGATTGGACATGGATTGGACATGGATTGGGCATGGCCATGCTCCCACAGACCCCCCTCAAAGGGCTTTTTGTGGGATTTTACCAAAAAAAAAAAATGCCAGCTTTGGTTTTGGAGAGGATCAAAACAAACTGGAACTTTTACAAAAGCTCTAGTGGGAAACCACAGTTTGGAAACCTGTTTGTGAAAAGCAACTTCTTTTATTAAGTAACCTCTTCAGTTGACTGCCCACAGTCTGCTAGACACACAGAGGGTCCTCCCAGCACCCTCCAGTCTATCCTGCCCTTGGGAAGACAGGAAAACAGGCAAACCCTGGATCTGCCTCCTTCCAAAACATCCCCTTTAAGATGGTTTGCATGTTGTTTACTATTCCTTCTCCTGTCACCCCCGCCTGACTGACAAGACTCCTGATGCCTCAGCCCATTTGATTTGCTAATATCTCTCAACTTTCTCCATTTGCAAACCTCCCACCTCTGCTATAATGAACCCAAGGAGTCTGTTGCCAAGGAACGCTCTCTGTTGCCATGCCCTCTTGCTTTAGAGGGGAAAATTAATAACCTGCAGCCAAATTAAACTCTTTGGGTGATGAGGAAAGCACCCCAGTTCAGATCCCCAAGCCCCGTGAAGTCTCTCCAGCATCCAAGTCTTCTTTCTATCCATCTGTCACTAGCATTGCCCTAGTTCTGCTTATTTAGGGAAAATCCTGTGGAGATTAAAAAAAGGAATAAAACTAAATTTGAAACTGAAAGGGCTTTACAAGCAGCACAATGCTCATATATAAATTCATTTCATTTGTGTACTAAGAGATCTGCAGCCAAAAAAGGTAATTTTTTTAAAGAAAACTAGAGCTTAGCATTGCTGTTTGTGAGAAGATTGACAGGGAAACAATAAAGGCTGCCCTGGGTCGTGCATTTTGAGGTCATGAGGGGCTGGCAAATCCATAAACCCTGAGGCTGTGCTCCTCCCTGGTGCCTGGAGGGACATTCCATGCACAGCCCCAGAGCCTCCAGGGCCCTCAGCATGGCCCTGTCTCATGGCCTGGGGGCTCTCACAGCCCTGCCTGTCCCCAAACCAACAGCCAGACTCACACAGAGCTCCTGCCTGTCCCAAAACCAACAGCCAGACTCACACCTGAGCTCCTGCCTGTCCCCAAACCAACAGCCAGGGTCACACAGAGCTCCTGCCTGTCCCAAACCAACAGCCAGGCTCACACAGAGCTCCTGCCTGTCCCAAACCAACAGCCAGACTCACACAGAGCTCCTGCCTGTCCCCAAACCAACAGCCAGACTCACACCAGAGCTCCTGCCTGTCCCCAAACCAACAGCCAGGCTCACACATGAGCTCCTGCCTGTCCCAAACCAACAGCCAGACTCACACATGAGCTCCTGCCTGCCCCAAACCAACAGCCAGACTCACACAGAGCTCCTGCCTGTCCCCAACCAACAGCCAGGCTCACACAGAGCTCCTGCCTGTCCCCAAACCAACAGCCAGGGTCACACAGAGCTCCTGCCTGTCCCCAAACCAACAGCCAGACTCACACCTGAGCTCCTGCCTGTCCCAAACCAACAGCCAGACTCACACAGAGCTCCTGCCTGTCCCCAAACCAACAGCCAGACTCACACAGAGCTCCTGCCTGTCCCCAAACCAACAGCCAGACTCACACAGAGCTCCTGCCTGTCCCAAACCAACAGCCAGACTCACACAGAGCTCCTGCCTGTCCCCAAACCAACAGCCAGACTCACACCTGAGCTCCTGCCTGTCCCAAAACCAACAGCCAGACTCACACAGAGCTCCTGCCTGTCCCAAACCAACAGCCAGACTCACACAGAGCTCCTGCCTGTCCCCAAACCAACAGCCAGACTCACACAGAGCTCCTGCCTGTCCCAAACCAACAGCCAGACTCACACAGAGCTCCTGCCTGTCCCAAAACCAACAGCCAGACTCACACAGAGCTCCTGCCTGTCCCCAAACCAACAGCCAGACTCACACAGAGCTCCTGCCTGTCTCCAAACCAACAGCCAGACTCACACAGAGCTCCTGCCTGTCTCCAAACCAACAGCCAGACTCACACCTGAGCTCCTGCCTGTCCCAAACCAACAGCCAGACTCACACAGAGCTCCTGCCTGTCCCCAAACCAACAGCCAGACTCACACAGAGCTCCTGCCTGTCCCAAACCAACAGCCAGACTCACACAGAGCTCCTGCCTGTCCCAAAACCAACAGCCAGACTCACACAGAGCTCCTGCCTGTCCCAAAACCAACAGCCAGACTCACACAGAGCTCCTGCCTGTCTCCAAACCAACAGCCAGACTCACACAGAGCTCCTGCCTGTCCCCAAACCAACAGCCAGACTCACACAGAGCTCCTGCCTGTCCCCAAACCAACAGCCAGACTCACACAGAGCTCCTGCCTGTCCCAAACCAACAGCCAGACTCACACAGAGCTCCTGCCTGTCCCCAAACCAACAGCCAGACTCACACAGAGCTCCTGCCTGTCCCAAAACCAACAGCCAGACTCACACCTGAGCTCCTGCCTGTCCCAAAACCAACAGCCAGACTCACACCTGAGCTCCTGCTTGTCCCCAAACCAACAGCCAGGGTCACACAGAGCTCCTGCCTGTCCCAAACCAACAGCCAGACTCACACAGAGCTCCTGCCTGTCCCCAAACCAACAGCCAGACTCACACAGAGCTCCTGCCTGTCCCAAACCAACAGCCAGACTCACACAGAGCTCCTGCCTGTCCCAAACCAACAGCCAGGCTCACACCTGAGCTCCTGCCTGTCCCCAAACCAACAGCCAGACTCACACAGAGCTCCTGCCTGCCCCAAACCAACAGCCAGGCTCACACCTGAGCTCCTGCCTGTCCCCTCTCCCCCACCCAAAGCCCTTGGGGATCTCACTGGAGCTGGGTGCCTTTGGAGGAGGCAGCCCAACCTGGTCCTACACCCACAGACACACAGAGGCCTGGAACAGAACTGGTTTTCCTGCCATGGAAAGCCCAGCAGTGAATTGGCACAGTCTGATGCAGGCACGGCACAGCTCCCACTGGAACCCATGGGATTCCTGCCTCAAAAACAACTTTACAGCTTGGCTCTCCAGCAGCAAAGCACAAGGCAAGGAGGTTGGTCCCCCCAGGACCTCTCATCTCCACCAGGCAGGTGAGGGCTTAACAAGCAGCTTGTGCTCCTGGCCACAGTTCACTGGGATGCACGGAGCCATCGGAGGAGCCTCTCACATTCACTCAGAGCTCCTCTGGCTCTGTTATTTAATTCAAGCTGTGACCCCCTGGCCCTGGATGCTGAGCTGAAGCAGCTCAGCTCCCAGCCCTGTTTTCATGGCCTCAGTTACTCTGGGTTACCAGGAGGTGTTGGGAGATCCAGGGGTGCAGGGAGGAGGACACAGCAGAGCAGGGAGGGCTCCTGGAGCACCTCAGCCCTCCAAGTGTGGGGTGTCCAGTGATGGGCACCCAGGACAATGAGGTGTTTGGACCAGGATGATGTACATTTAGGCCCTGCATGCTCATTTTTCCAGTGTGCCTGGGTCAGGTCAATCTCAAGGTTTCTAGTGCCTTCCTGCACATTTCCCTCCCTGCTTCCCCTTGCCTGCCATCAGCTGTGCCAGCCAGGGCACATCTGGGCAAGAGAAACAGGAGGGGAAAGGAGCAGCTGGGACCAGCCCCAGCCTCACCAGGAGAGCTTTTGGAGCTGGGGCATCATCTGCATGGATGCTCCATCAGCCTAAGGAAACCTCTTTGCTGAGCCTCTCTATTAACTGGAACTATTCCCTTTTAGAGCCAGGAACATTTCTCAGAGAAATGCTCTCCTTCAATACTTCAGGCTGTTAAAGCATCGTGAGGCTTCCCTTCTGAGAGAGCCTTGCCTTGAGTCACGCTCTGGAATCAAAAGCAAAGCAAAGCAAAGAGATTTTCTCTTCCCCACCCACCATGTGCAGAGGGATGTGAATTCCCCTGATAAACAGCACTGCAGACCAAGGGCTGTGGCTCTCCAAACCACTGAATGTGCTGCTTCCACTCCCAGCTACTTTTCCAGACCCCTCCAAATCCCACAGTCCCCTCCTCAGACTTCCACGGGCCCTCCCCACTGGGCTCAACCTGCAAAGGAAAGTTTCGATCCTGTCTCACTTTCAGAAGTGTTTCAAATTCACTTTCTGACATCGCCTTCTTAAAGCTCCCACCCCTCAACCCACAGCTCCTTGCTGGTGTCCTTTGAAATCGTTACAACTCATCTGCCTACAATAATTACTGGCTCCATGCTTTTAATTCCAAATGAAACCAGAGCCCTCCTGGGCTTGTTTTATTCTGTCAGAGGGAACAGGCCACGGGCTCCAGGAGTCTGAGGCTTGCCAGGAAGGAGGGGAAGGAGGGGAAGGAGGCTCGGGGTCCCGCAGTGCCGTGCTCCTTGCTGGGTGCACTGGGCTGTGGGTAACTCGAGCAGACAGGCTCAGCCAGCAGGAGCCAAAGGTTTCCCCACCAAGCCATTTCACAGCAGGGGATGCTCGACAGGAAAGTACAGGGTGTAAAACACGGACAGGGATCACCCAACAGCTTCCAGAGCGTTTTGCAAGCTGAGCCAAGGACTCCGGAGCGGTTATCAAACCACCCCGGATCAATGAAGGGGTTAAACCCAGCTTCGGGACTGCCTGGAAAGCCTTGGCGAATTCCTTCATTAAACACATCCCCACACGCAAACGAAGCCATAAATATGTGGCATTTTCTCCCTCTAGTGGCTGGAGGCTTGGAAATGAAGGTGATGGAACGCGACCCTGCAGTTTCTGGGAACAAAAGGGATTGTCCCGGGCTGCCTGTCCCCTAGAGCCCCCGGGAGCCGGCAGGAAGGGGTCACACCCTGTGCCATGGTCACTGCCCTCAGCACTGCCAGGGGCTGAAGTTCTCCCTGCTTTCACCTGTGGGTTACTGCCCCAGTCACTTCCCTGCCTGTTGGAATTCCCTGCAATGTCCCCACTCCGTCAGGCTGCTCCTTGTTCGTGCCCCACTGCCAGGAACACACAAGAGCCACTCAGGATTACTGTCACCCTGTCACCCCACAGCAGCCAGGCTGCCAGCTCTGTTCACTCCTTACAACACCCCTGAGCTTGTAGGGAAGCACGAGGCATGGAAAGTCACCCAGAGATGCACAGAGGAGACAAGCCAAGGGAGTAACTTGGTGTGACACAGGAGGAAGAGCTCCTCAATAAACTGTTTCTGAAGGGTTTTAAAGAAACACCAAGCTCTGCACCACACCTGAGATTTGGTGATGTGGGTACTGCAGTTATGGGAGTGCTGGGACTTGTTTCCACACAAGCCTCATCCTTCCTCTAAGGACAACTAGCAGGGTCCATGACCTCCATGTGCAAGAATGAGCGCTGTTCTTAGGAGGACATCACCCTTGGAAGGAAGACAACAACATGAAAACCAGCTCAAAACAGCTCCTTTCCACTAACTGCAATACAACTCTGCCATTTCATGTATTTTAGCTAAAAACCCCAATATTGACAATCTCTGACAATAATGCACCATGACATCACCACAGAATTTGGTTTTGGGTATGAGTGTGGATGAATATCCTCAACAACAGCAGAAATGCTCTTACAAAAAGCCAGGAAGAAGGGAAGAGGAGTTGGATGCTGTCCAAGCGAGGTGGTGGGTTTGATTCAAAGATAACACTTGCAAATATTCTCTGCAGTTTTTCCAGGCTGGCATGGCAGTCAGAAACACACCTGAGTCTTTTCAACAGCCTCAGGAAAAGAGAGGGAGGTTTGAAGTGGGAAGGCCTCAAGCTTGACACAAACAGAAAAAAAAATTCCAGAAGGAAAAAAACATCCAGAAGGAAAAAAACAAAAATCCAGAAGGAAAACCTGCTCTGAACTCATGTGGGAAAGGCTACCAGAGCCTCCCATGACCCCTCTGGCTCTCTGGCCATCCTTTCAGGCACTGCTGTCCCACCACCCCAGGGGGATGTGCTGTGACAAGCCTGGCAGGGGCTTCTGTGCAATCAGACCCCCACTTTGACCACAGGCATTCCAGTGTGACTTTTGAAGTGGATGCAAACCAGGATACATCCACCCAGGCCGTGCCTGCACAAACCAGAGAGGCAGGCAGGCATTCAAACCCACAATTACACCCAAATCCCATTAAACCACATTTAATCCAAATCCCATTAAACTGCATCGGCCTTTTCCTGCCTCTCCTTCCCCGCCACTCACGATCCCTGAGTCAGGACGCCTCTGGTTTTTCCCTTCCACAACTGTCCTTCACCACTTGGCACTTGGGATGGCAGTGGAGCTTGTAATTAGGTCCCAAATGTGCCACCACATCAGTGCTGACTACAAGGGATTACACAGAGGTAAAGACTTTAAGAGCCCGTGTGATGTGAAGTCTGAACGCCATCCCATCGCCTTCTGGAGTGCTAAATATACCCAGATTTTACTATTTACTTGTCTGCTTAGCTATCTCAGGAGCAGTCTGTGGCAGTCCCTGAAGAAGGCACTTTGCTGTCTATATATAACGTGCTTAGAAAATTTTTTTTTTGCCACTGAAGTTGCCCAGAAATATTCCACGTGGAGCTTTTCATCCTTATAAACTTCAACACGGGGGGAAAAATCGACGCTCCACTTCTCTTCCCAGGTTCTGGGAAGGCAGGATGAGTGTCCTAACGCCTCCAAGCCTGCAAAATTCCTGTAAACTGCCCATTTTAAGAACATGGCATGACAAATAAGGGATACAGGCAGCCCACTGGAAATTTCCCTGCCTTCCACCTACGACAAGAGATGTCGTGATTTCCCCTCAGTTTGCACAAAACGCAGATGGACACACGGTCCCCTCAAAAAAAGAAATCAGGATTATTGAATTAAGAACAGGTGTTGAGATTCTCCCCCAAAGGTAAAGATTCTGGAAACACAAGCAGCTCACGTGGCTGAAGACAAAATCCCTGAGACTCCTTCAGGCCTCAGCTGTGAAAAAAACCCAGCCAGAACCAAAGAGGTGCTGAGATAAATGATGGGAGCGTGGCCCTTGCCTGCCTGCACTCTGCCAGATGGGCCCTGTAATGGCATTTGAAACCCATGAAAAGCACAACTCAGCCGAGCTGTGCCCGAGGCTGGAAATGCAGCCAGAAAATTCCCCTGCCTGGTGCTGCTCCAAGCACTCCACTGCCATTTACCACCTGCATCTGCCGGGGTGGGGCTATTTTGGGAGGGAGTGGGTTTGAAATGCACAGAATTGTTGCTAAAACACCCGTTTTTTCCTTAACTAAGCCGCGTTGTGAGGAGATAAAAATAGCCTGCTGGGGGAGAGCAGACTAACTGTGGAGGCATCCCAAAAATATCCTGTGGGAAGGGAAAGGTGTGAATGCATGTTCTGAAAAAGGAATGTGTGGCTTACTCTTTACTCTGCTTCCACTACACAGCCATATGTTGGCTGCTGGGTTCTATTAATAACCTCAGATATTTATATTAATGTCCCACTCGGTGTCTGGCTGAGAGCACAACTTTGGGTTCAGAAATCCTTGATGCCAGCACCTCCAATTGATGGGAATGCTCTGCCAGAAAGGGAATTTGCTGGAGTCTCCTGCATGAAGAACACACTAATCCCTCACTAATACATGGGAATTTTTGTCAGAAAGGCACAGGAAAACTCATCCAGAACTTCCAGCTGGCCCTGTACACCTCACATTCAGAACAGCAAGCCTGGATTTGAGATTTAGGCTCAACCCTGATGGCCTGCCAGTTGTTGTTCCATTCACAGCCACACTCTTTTCACTCCTTACTTGCTGCTCAGCCTCTATTTCCTGGTGATACAGAAACTCCCCAGAATATTTTGGACTTGATGGCTACCAAAAAAAAATGCATGGAGAGGGAAAATGGCTCATTATGAGCTCTCCCCCACTAATGAATTTTTTTCTTTCTCTGTTCTCCCCACTCCCTTCACTTTTCCTGTGTTTCAGTGTTATTTTTAACACCATTAACAGCTCTGCTCCCCCACCCCCGATGGGACCAACCCCTGGGACACCCCAGGAGCTCTCTGCCCCCACACAAACCAGCCCAGGCAGAGGGGCTGAGTTTTAGTGCTCTTCAAGCACTCACTTCTTTGTCATAATTTTCATGTTCAATCCTGTAAGAGCTCCAATCATTTTCCACTCATTTGCAGGAATTACAATATCCCCTTTCTCTTTCACTGAAACAGAGCTGGTTGTTGAGGGCTGCCATTCAGGCAGCCCACAGAAAACCCTACAATAGATTAAGCCCCAAAGTAAAGAGCATTTAAACATCCATTGTACCCCAGCTGGCACGGAGCTGATCACTAAATTGTGGCTTTTGCACAAAACACTCCCAGACATTAAAGCTGCCTTTGGTTGTGGAGGGTTTATTTTGTTTGTTTTTTTAAATGAGTTTTCTGAAAAAAAAAAATTTCACCTGAAAGCAAAGTGTGGAGACTTGATTACAGTTCAGAGGCTTAAAACTTTCTGGTTTTTCTATTTGAGCTTCCACCCACAAAAATAAGGGAAAAACTTCCAGATAGCAGAATGAAAACAAAAATTCATTGTAAATCTGGCTTTCTGACCAAAAACCACAACGGAAAATGTTGAAGCAGCCCTTAAGGAAACCATTCAGCAAAAGCCTGGCTGTCCACTGTTCTGTCCCTGCAGTGTTAGTGAGGAATAAAGAGGAGGAAATGGGCAGATGCCTCGTTGGACACTGTGGTGCCACTGCCTCCAGCAGGAATTTTACATTTGCATTTACTGCAAACCCCCCAAAACGTTGCACTGCTCACCCAGTGGCTCTTGGTTCAGCAGTCCAGGATGGGCAGTGGTGCCAGCAGGGACATTCCCTGGGGAACACATCCAGCAGCACTCCTAAATCCCTGGCAGTGCCAGTCCCAGAGGTTCGTGGGGCTGACCCACCAAGGCACCTGCAGAGCTCCCTGAGGATCAGCTCTGTGACTGCAGCTGCTCTGAGCACACTGGCAGCAACAACAGGACAATTTATCCTTGATAAAATTACAATTTTTATTTTTTTTTTCCCCACTTACTTTGTTCCCTGAAGGAGATCAGTGCTTTCTTGAGTTCAGGGAGATTATTGAACCCTGAAAACTCAGTGTATGTGAAGCTTGCTGGGAAAGCACCTCTGGTATATTCATACAGTCCACTGAAACACAGGCTGGCAGCACATTAAATTGCTTCTCCATGAAAGCTCTTCTCCCACTGAGTCTGCTAATTGTCTGTGCTTTTAAAAGTTATTATTGAATTTAGAGTTGGCTAGAGATGCTAATTTAATCACCCCCCAGACTCCAAACCAGGTACTGGAGAAGCAGCACCACCAGAAGCCTCCCTGCACTGTTCATTAATCAGGGCTTTGAGAGACCAAGCCCATGAAAAGCCAAGCACAGCCAGTCCATTCCTCACCCCTGGCACTGCCCTCACAACCCCAGCCATGGCAGGACCCCAGCCACCCAACTGAGAGCAGGGACCCCAGCACAGCACCTCCAGTGCTCCTAGACAGGCAGATGTGCCCTCAAGGCACTGCCAGCCCCCATCTGGGCACAGATATTGCTACTGGGCCATCTGGACAGGAGGCACCAGCACTCCCCATCACAGAGGAGCTGCCATCTGTCCCACTTGTGCCACCCCCAGTTGGGTTTCCAAGAATAAATCACTGTTTCTTTCCCCTTTTAGAAGCATTTTTTCTGTAGCAATGTGGTGACCAGCACACCCCATTCCCCCTGGCCAGTCCAGTGACACCAACTGGGAGCTGCTGCTCCTGTTGTGTTGTGCACAGTGGGAAGAGCTGACTGTGAATCCTCACCCAGAAGCTCTGCTCCCTCCCCAGGAGCTCAGCATTTAGTGTCAACCTTCAGCTTCCAGGCTGAAAACACATCCCACAGTATCACTTCAGACTCTGAGCCAAGCTTTGGGAATCCCAAAGCATCCCTGGGCTCTCACTGCCTCTCCCACTCTGATCTGTCTCCTGGAGCTGCTCTTTCAGAGCTGAGAGATGCCTTCAACAAGGCACAGCCTAACAAAGCCTTCAAGCCTAACCAGTCCTTCTCCATCAACGAGGCTCTCACTCTTATTCCCAGATGTGCATCCATCCTGCCTGCTTTGGAAATTCCAGCTGGATCTGCATGCCAGAACACCTGGAAGGCTCATAAACTGATATGGCAGGAGGGAAAAAAAGCTTTCTTTGTCCATGAAAGCTGCCTGAATATATCTGAGACAATGAAACAGCAGGACTAATACCTCCAAATGCAAGCATTTCTCCAGTTTCAAAAAACTGGAGTCTTCAAAAAGTGGATGTGGCACTTGAGGACATGGACTAATGGTGACTGTGGTGGTGCTGGTTGATGGTTGGACTGCTCTTAAGGTCTTACCAACCTCAGCAGTTCTGTAATTTTATGATTTGACTGATTCTATCCATACCCTGTGCCCCTTCCACATTCCAAAACACCAAGGCATTGATACACCCTCACACAGAGAGGAAAGCAGGTAAACAAAGGAATACAAGCAGCATTTTCCCCTGCCAGTGACATCTTTCATCCACCCACCCTGAGCCGAGTTCAACACCTTTCTCTTTTTTTTGGCATCAAATAATTAATTCAACCACACTGAGCAGAAATTAAAATGACACATAAACCATGAAAGCCATAAAACGCTTCCCAAATCTCCTTTTGCCCTCTCACTTTGCATCTCATTTAGTGTCTGGTGGATGGATTGAGCCCATCTCTGTGTGCTCTCTGCTGAAATGAGACTGGCAGCTCCTCGCAGCAAGCACTGGGGCATTTTTTCAACAGCCATTTAGCCAGCTGGCTTTGCTATTCACAGCACTATGACCAATCCACTGAAGCAGACTTCAAAGTATTCAACACTTAAAATCAAACAGAGGCTCCAGGAGTGTTGGGTTTGGGGCCTGGGTGGTAAATGTAACACCAAAGCTGACAATACACTTCAATGACTGCTGTGTGATGCTAAATTGCCAACATCAAGAGAAGCAGTGCCAGCACAAGTGCAAGGAAATAATTAGCATTTAATATTTCAGCAAAACGTTGAATTTTTAAACACTGGAGTTGTCAGGGTTTTTTGGGTTTGGGGTTTTTTTTTTCATTATTATTATTATTAGTTTTAATTATTTAGCTGGTTTTACAGAGTCCTTGAGAATTGATCCCAGTGCCTCAGGTGGCCCCGATGCCAACTGCTCACCAAGGGATGCCACACACGGTGTTTTTCAAGGTGCCAGCTATCAGGGAGCTGTTTAATTAAAACCTCTGCTCCTGACTGCCACTCATGACTCATTCATGAGGAGAAGCACCTTCCCCTGAGCTCACACACTCCTGGGAGAAGCCCAGCCCTTCTTCAGACAGCAAGGATGGGTCTGTCCCACACCTGGCCTTGGGTTTGAGGTGGGGGCTCCCTGAATATGCCCTGAGCATTCCAGCACTGCTGCCAGCACAGACACATCCTGATGGAGCCCATGGCCAGCCCAGGTGCAGGGACATGGCCAGGCTGTGCTGCTCCAGTGCTTCTGCTCCTGTCCCACCCTCCCTCTGCAGGCAGGGCAGCCCCAGGCACAGCCCACAGTCTCACATCAGCCCTGGCTTTCCTTCCCTCAACCCCAGCACAACACATCAGAGTCCTTCCCACCTCCCCAAGAGCCTGAGGGATGCAAAGTACTGCTCACTCCCCTCTCTCCCCAGCAACATCACAGCTCTGGGAGAACAGCAGAGTTCATTTTGACCCGGGTCTGGCTGACAGAAGGATTTTTATAACTGTGACGTGCACATGCAGCAGGAGCACGCTCACCTGCCAGGTCCCACTCAGAGCCTGGAGTGGCAGCGAGCAGGATCATCCCTCCCCTGGAACCAGAGCGTGGATGTCACTCAGGAACAAACCCCAACCCCTGAAAGCCATTCCCACTCTCTCTTCCCTGCCTCTAATCTGCCCTTTAGCATCCCAACACAATGGCTTGGGAGCCTCAGGACAAGACAAGCTGGCAAATCCTGGCTAAACATCCTGCCAAAATTCGGACTTTTAGCACCAAGCCTTGACTAAAAGCACCTCAGGACCTGCTTCTGTGCAGCAGAACGAAGCCAGAGTGTTCCATGGCTATCTGCACCCAGCTGGGGATGGCATGGGAAGTGCCTCCCAAACAGTCTGTTGCTAGGATTACACACAGTGCTCAACAATTTTAATCCCTCTCATTCTGCCACTTCCACAAGCACGGATTTGAATGGCTCCCCACACCAAGAGCTGGTGATGCAGGAGCTCGTGAGGGTTTTCAGAGCTCAGTGCACTGAGCAGCCAGCAGTTCACCTGGAAACCAGGACATTCAATTGGATTCTTGTTTTCCCAGCTTCTAAGAAATAGATGGGGGAGCTAATATTAGCTCTTCCAGGAATAGTTAGGTGGCTAAAAAGAGAACAAAGGTGATAAAACAGCCTGTCTGTGCAGCTGCAGGTTTTATTCCTCCAGTCTGTCTGTTGGCTTCAAGAGCCTTCAGCTGTCACTTGCTGGAGGGCCTGGACAGAGCCCTTGGGCCAGCCCTGTGACAGCCACTGGCAGAGGGGACAGCAGGGATGCACAGCAGCCAAAGCTGAACACGCTGATGGGTTTGGGCCTTCTCCAAATAGATGTTGTAGATAAGGAAGGAAGAAGCTCTGGTCAGCTCAAGTGGCTCTTCCTAATTCACCTCGTTACTGAGCATTCCTCACTGCAGGGCCAGCTGGGGAGCAGAGGGGTGAAACTCCATTGTGTGTTCTGTTGTGAACATTCCCTGTGTTCCCCTGGAAGCCCTCACTGCAAAATTCCCAGGGGTTTCAGGGAACTGAATGTGGATTTGCAGATTCCCTGCTACCCAAAGAGACAAAGGTGGGGTTGACCCAAACCCCAGCAGCCCACAGAGCTGCAGTGGGAGCTCCAGTGCCATCTCTGAGCTCCAGTGTCCCCTCTGGGCAGCCAGGTGTGTTTGGCTCCTGCTGTCCCCTTTCCCTCATTTCTGGTCCCACCACGCAGCCCTGAGCATGGGATCCCTGGGATGAAATTACTGCTACCCTTTCTCTGCACCCATTTCTTTAATTTTTAAACTATAAATCACCTGATGGCTCACTGTTCACTCTTGGTTCACCTTGGCCAGGAGAGGGAAAGACCCACCTCCACAACAAACAGAATGGGTTAACTCCTGCCTTGCAAAAGCCCTGCTACAACGAGGTTAGAGCATCAAAAATCACGAGTTAAAATTCCTCCTGGATGTTTCGTTTTCAAGGAGCTGGATAAGAGGAGGGAACTGCATAATTGCATAATTTGGTTCCATTTTCATGACTGCATTCTGCCTTTTTGGGCCACCACCAGGCCTGACTGTAATGCTTTGCAAATTACACAGAAATAGTCATAAAGTGTACTGAAGTATTAAAGGACTTTATTTCCCTCTTTCTCAGAAACAAAAGTTGGAATGATGAACCTGGAGGCTTTTCCTAACCTGAATGATTCCATGGAAGGCTTACACTGTGGCCTTCTTAAGCCCATCTTGAATGTGCCTGCTTGGATGACTGTAATTACAAGAATTTAGGAGGGTGCTTTGTTTTATCAGCTAAAAATACAGGGAGCTGGAGGAAATGGAAAATAAAAGACAACTAGACACAAAAAAGTTTTCCAGGAAGCACGTGAGAGAGTGGGAGGAATGGCTGTTCGTGGAAAGGGATGACATTAACAGTGACAGTCACTAACCAAAGGACATCCAACAAGGGTACAAGGAAGATTTGGGGATCCCATTATAGGGGAGGTGTGCTCTTGGCCTGGCACCCAGGCAGGATCTGTCCCCTTGTCTGCAGAGCCCTGCTCTACCCTATATCCATGGCCATATCCTATATCCATGGCCATGTTCTGTCCTATATCCATGGACAAGGAGCCAGGAGAGGAAGTCCTACCACACTGTGAGCAAGGTGGGCTCACTCACTCCACAGCACATTCTGAATTTCTCAAAGGGAGACCTCAGTGCTGTGTCCCTCATCTCCCCAAATGCAGCCAAGGAAGGCAACACCCCAGAGCAGAACGTGGATATCATCCCCAAAAACCCCCAGAAAGCACAGCAGCAGCTTCCAATGTTTCAGTGCTCATTTATGGAGAGTAACCAGCTCTGGGATGCTGCCCTGAGCTCAGCCTCAGGAACAGCAGAGGCTCCACAGGCAGTGCTGGCATTTGGGGAAAGGCAGCTTGGCTCAGGAACACAAGCCTGCTTTCACTCATTTCTGTATTCCTGCAAACTGCACAATTCTGCAGTGGGAGGACGTGGATTTTCCCAGACGGGTCCCAAAACTCCAAATCCACCCCCTGCCCCAATTCCTGCATAACCCTCCCATGCAGACAGGGAACATCTGCCTGCACAGGTCTAGGAGCTAATCACTGTTACACAAGGAAGGAGCTTCTTTTGGGAGGATTTTTCCCTTGCTGATTTGGACAGCTGAGAGCAAACAACAGCTTGTCACTGCTGCATTCTCCCTGCAATGGGAGCAGGCCTGGGAATCCCACAAGAGATGCGTGGATCTGATCCTGTGATGAGTGTCTGATTTGGATCAGCAATCAGCAAGGTACCTCCGTGCCCTGGTTGGTACACATCACTCCTCCAAACAGCTCCCTGCATCTATCAGCAGCATCTGCTGCTAATAAATAAGGAGAAGCCAAGCTATCAGCTCGCTGCTATTTTTGGATGAGAAGCTTGTTTTGAAAGCAGAGGAAATTTCCAGCCTTCATAAGGGCCTTTCACCTTCTTTATGTGGGAAACTACCTGCTGCACATTCCCACCAGGCATGCACTCACACACAGAGCCTTTAAATTACCTGGAATGCTATTAGCTTCATCTCCAAATCAGAAGCTGCCAGAGAGAGAAAAGAGGTTCTAAATTAACATTAGCCACAAGTGGGACATAAACCCCACTCAGTGCTGGTGAGAGACAGATGAGCCATCAGCTGGTGGTGCAGAAGGGCAGTGAGCAGTGAGGGAAAATCCTTTTCCTCGTGCCACTGGAGACTTGGGGGAGCAAAGCCACACACTCTGGGATGTGAGCAGCAAGAGTCAGTCCCTGCCCTGTCAGTCCTGTGGAAGCTGGAAGCTCAGATAACAAGCAGCACTAAGGGTCAAAAAATCTGACATCTCCTGTCTTTACAGACAGATTTGCAAGAGAAGAGGGAGCTCCTTCCCCTGCAAGGTGCTCCACAGCCCAATGCCAAACCAGCACTTCTGCTACACTCCTCGGGGTCAAAAAATAATAGTGACTGCAGGAGGAGCTGAAGGCAGGCAGAGGGATCACTCCTGTGCTGAACACAGCACCTTGCCTTGTGGAACAGCTAGTCCTGACACTTTTGGCTGACTAATTCATGAAAGGTATCAAGGGCCTCAAGGAAACCCACAGATCTTTAGTAATTCTCTGCCTCACAATCGAAATCTCAGTCTGGTTATTCAAGTCTTTTATCAGCACGGGGTGTTCCCAGCAGAGTTCTGCCAGCACCCAACTCTCTGCCTGTGGGTCTCAGGGGTATGACAAATTTTGAAGCCTGCCTGAAGTCATGGATCCCCTAAACCTTCTGTATTTCCCAAGTGCTCATTTTTAATTCCTTTCTCTCAAGTGCCACCGGTCTGCATGAACCTGATGTGAACAAAACCAGAGGCAGGGAAGCACAGGACTGAGGCACATGAGCCAAACCCAACACAAGAGCTCCAGCCCAAAGGCCACTGTGGAGAAAGAACCCCAAACTAACATATTCCTTTTATTCCTACTCGAAACAAAGATGCAATTTTCCCCCTCAGTGTTATAATTTGGGGGTAGGTGGTGAGGGCTGACTCAGGACTCCTGAATGCTTCAGGCTGGCTGTGCTGCAGGGAAGGGGAAACCACCATGAAATGTCCTTTTGCTCAACTCTGCAGAGCATTCCTGCCACCAGAGAACTGCAGAGCTGCAAGGGCAGCAAGGGACCACCCCAGAGGGGTCTCCAGTGCCATTTTGCTGCCCCCCCCTCCTCCCCCAAACTCCCCCACCCACTCCAGTGCCCCCCTTGCTCTCCCTCCTCCTGCCTCTGCCGCAGTACAATCTGGAGCCCTGAATATTCACCCTGAATATTCACCCTCTTCCAAAAGCATCCAGGCTGTGATTAGGGACTGAAACATGCGTCACTGGATCTGCACATCAAAGCCCTCGCAGCCACAGCATCCGCGGGGATGGAGAGGGAAGCAGCACGGCAGAGGTGACACAGGCTCGGCTTTGGCGTAGGGGGAGCTCCCCACTGAGAATTTTGTCAGGCTGTATTTAAAGATCTGGGATGCTGCAGTCCCTCCAAGCCCTCCAGAATTCCTGCTCAGCACAAACCCGGGCTCCACCAGCCCTCCTCCCTCCCTGCTCAGTATCCAAAGTGTCAGCCTGAGACTGATGGCAGGCTGTTGTTGTTTTTGCCGTTTTGTTTTTCCACTTAAGTCTGTGTTAGCCACAGCAACTTGAATATTCTGATAGCTCAGGTAACAGAAAGGGATGCCTCCAGTCTGTGCTGAAGGAGGCTGTCAGAAAAGAGAAGCCCAGCTCTTTCAAATGCCCCAGGATGCTCGGAGCTTTTTTGGTTTTCCTCAACAGCCAAGTTCCTTTCCCCCCACAGCTTCCCACTCCTTTGATATGATCACCAAAATAAATAAATAACTTGGTCTTTGGGTACTAGTTTCACCACCAGACACTCTCTCAACAACCCTTGCAGTCACTTTATGCAGGAAAGGTGCTGGAGTTGTCTCTTGCCTGATCCTGGTGCCACCCTCTCCAAAGCTCCCGTTGCCAGAGGCGTGCAGCTGTTGGTTTAATTTTCTCCAGATCTTTCCAGCTGCTGGACTGCTCCACAGTGGCCATGCCTGAGCAGGCAGCTCAATTCCAGGTGCCTCACCTCGTGCTATCCAGCCAAATTGGCTTGTAGAGCCCTAACAAATTTCCACGGAGAGAAGCACAGGGCAGCAGATCACTCCGAGATGAATTTCAGCTGCCCATTATTTAGACTCACTTCTCTTGGTTATTGTTTAGAGATTCCTGCAAGGCAGCACAGGGAGCACAGCTCATGAACCACAGCCTGAAATTCTTCACCTGAGGCACCAGTTCCTGGAGCTTGGCAAATTTCCAGGGCTTGAGGGCTGCCCAGCAAACCTCAACTTCAGGAGAGAGAGGGAGGGAATGCTGGGGTGACAGAGAAGGATAAAGTTTTAGGCTGTAACCTCTCTTTGAGACAATACCCTAATTGTCTCAAACCCATGATCTCCTAACTCTCAGGTCAGTTATCTCCTAATTCTCAGCTCAGGTATCCAGGAGTGCCCTGAATCCCTGGGTGAAGAATCCCCCTACCCAGATGTTCATGAGGAGCCTCTTCCTTCGGTGCAAATACCGAGATGCTGCAGCCCAACGCTGAACAACCCATCCCACCTTCTTCAGACTCCTGCAGGACCATTTCACCCACTCATCCCCCTGGGTTTGGTGGAATGTGTGTCACCCTGTTCTTCTAAAGTTTTTCTGAAGTTCTGTTTCAGCCTTCTGATGTTTGCATTTTTGTAATGGAGTTTCTCAGAGCACTTTTCATGTAAATAATGATTGTTTTGCATTCCTTTCTGGAGGAGGAGAGAATTGATGGGCTGTTGGTGTGACCAGTGTGGTTGGAGAGGACAATTTCCATCCTCCAATCCACGGTCACTGTTGGAATTCTATAAATGTTGAGGTCTGTAAATGAACTGCCCCTTTTTTTGCCTTGGACATCTCAGTGTGTGAGTGTCATTCTTTTGTGTCAAATTGTGACAGAATGTGGATCTGCAGCAGCAGTGCAGAGGTGATGGGGCTGCCCTGCCCTGCCCGAGCTGCCAGGAGCACAATTCCAGCCCCCAAACTCCTGTGAAAGCCTCCCCAGGGTGTGCTCACATCCACATTCCTTACATAAGCAAGCAGCAGAGTGTGAGCTGCACACAGCAGCTAATGCTGCCTGAACCATGGGCCAGAGCTCCCTTTGGGAGAATCCTCCTGCCTTAGAGACTGAGGTTTGTTATTTAATGAACACACGGCTCCAGGTGTTCATGTGGCCACAGAATCAGGGATCAGAGAAGGGGTGTGCACACACCTTCATCAGCACTTCAGTCTTTTTGTAGATTTTTTCCAATCCTTTTCACAGCTCCAACAAAGAACAACCCATTAACTGAACACAAAAATAAACCCCAACAGCTTCAACCTATAAATAACCAAGTCAGATATGCAGGATTCTGTAAACTCCTATTTTCACCCTCCAAGAAAACAGGAAAGGCGAGGAGAAAGGGTGGAGTTAGATCCTTTTTTTTTTTTTTAACAGCATATATCTGTAACAACAGATAAGAGATCTACAGGGATCTACACAAATAAGGGATCTACACAAAGATCAGGATCCCAGAGCACCACACTGGGAAAGCCTGGAATGATGTCTCTGACAGAGGAAGGTTAGAACTCCAGGCTTGCATCAGGAAAGCCACAGCACAGAGATTTCCTCAAGCATCTTTTGCAGGCCTGGGAGGAGCTGTGGAAGTGCAAAGTGTTGTGAGTGGAGCAATGGCAGAGAGGGCAGTAAAGAAGAAATTAAAGCAAATCCAGTGCTGCAAGACTGGTGTGATCACCTGCCTGCCCACTTCACCAAGCCTGCACAAATAGAGGATGATTTCAATCCCCAGCTGAACAATTCCCTCATTCCCACCAGGCTGGCACACCCCAGCAGCCAGTGACTGAAGCCACACCACTCCAGCCCCTCAGGAAGAGGCCAGGAAGTCCCTGGGGGATGTTTGGGTGTCCTCCTCACAGGAAAACATCTCCATGACCAGCAGGGATGGACCCACACTTGGAGGGGTGGAATTTGGTCACCTGCAGCTCCACAAGGCTGCAGGGGATGCTCAGCACCTCAGCCAGAAGGGCTGCAGGCTTCCTGGCCTGGCCCCTGGCAGATCCCTGTGATCAATACCTTGTAGGATACCTTAAAAACCTCAGCACCTTCCTCCCAATCCACTCCTATCCCTGTTTCTTAATAAGAGCTTGCAAGCCTCGTTTTAAAAATCATGGTTCTCATCATATTCAGGCATAGTGGGTTTGTTTACAAACAGAGCACAGAAATGGTATAAATTATGCTCAAGAAAACCCTTTGGCACTTTAACAGGCATTGGAAAGAGCCAATTTCAGAGCAGTGTCTTATAATGGACATCTCCATGGATACCTCTTTGTCAGCACCTCATTAGGTAAGAGCTGAGACACCTAAGAGTTCTCCCGCATTTCAGAAGGTACCTCCAAAACACTAATTATGCAAATCTCCATCCTCTTAACTGATGGATACTTGGAAGTTCAGGTGACAAGGCAGATAAGCTGAGCCCTGGCAGGAAAGGAAGGAAAGATATTTCATTTGGACTCTCTTCTGGTTTATGATTGCTGATGCTTCAACAATTACTGGGGCCACAAAGCTGTTCCCCCACACTTCCCCTTTTCCTCTTAACAGCAAGAAAACAGAAAGGAGGAGACAAATGGAGATTCCAGGAGCAGCATGAGGGACACCTGTGGTGTTTGAAAGCAGGAGAGGCTGTGTGGCAGACTCAGCAGGATTTTGTGATTTTTCACTGAGCAGTGACTGCACCCACATTGAGTAGGTAAAATATTTCTGGTTCATGTGTCAGCAAACACCAGTGGATTTAATTATACCAAAATTAGCCCCCTTGTGACCCATCTTCATTTTCAGTCCTTTACCTGAGGCTGTGTGAGCAGAAATATTCTGAGTTTTCCTAATGACAATTACTTGTGTTTCTATACTGGCACGCCAAAGAATCCCCCAGAACTGTGAAAAGCACTTTATTTATCCCTGAACTGCAGCCACTTCAGCAATGCAAGGTGGCAGCTCGAACACAACACAGGGCGTGAGAGGAGGGAAGTTTTCCCAACCTGTGATGAGAAAGCAAAAGAAAAAAAAATCCTCCAGCTTGCTTTTCATCACTGAGACCTTCAGCCCAGTCCTCCCACCCCAGGCAGTGCCTTTGGGACACTGCCATGCAGACACAGGGGTGGCTCTTCAGAAGCACAGAAAACACAGAAGCTTTCATGCTCTGAATGTGCTGAAAACAGATTTTTATTTTTTTTTTTGGTCAGACTTTCAGGCTGGAGCCACAGAATCAGGGACCCTAAAGTAAACACTGATGTCCTGCAGCTTGAGGAGAGCTTAGAGGAGGTGCAGGCACTGCTCAAACACAGGAAGGAAACTCTGCAATTTACAGAAAGCACTTGGGAGTCTCCAGCGCTGCTCATTTTTTAAAGGGCAGACTTATGCAAACCTTGAATTTTGAGTGGTTTTTTTCTCCCAGCTGCTTTCTCTAGGAATCCTTCTCAGAGAACAAAGCCTTGCTGTACACGAGAAAGGAGATGCATCCATGCCTGACAAAAGCTTCTTTACACAGGGAAGATTCTCTCAGAGATTCCTGGCTCCCACCTCTGCTCCCCTCTCCCAAGAGGAGCAAAGCAGGGCTCCCAGTTTCAATCAAGCACCACTAAACTGTGACTCCCTGAAGACTCAGCAGCACAATTACACCGTGGGAGCTATTTTCAGCTGAACATCTCCTTCTCAGCAGGTGTGAGGGAGGTGAGTGACTGGGGTTAACCAAAGCCAGGTTCTCCAGATTGAATGCGGCCCCAGAAATGCCAAAGCCCGAATAAAAACACTCATAACCTACAGAGAGGGCAGCAGTGGAGGGCAGGTAATTCATTTCCTCCAATTCATTTCCTCTGTGACCTGGAGGAAATCATCAGGCTCTTCTGAGTTTCATTTGCCTCTTGAGCCTCAGGAATGATGGCTCAGAGTCACAGGGGTGAAAAGCTCTCCGTGCCAGCCACCCTCTGTGGATGCTTCTGGGAGGTGACATCCTTTCTATCACAGGACTTCTTCTTTTTATTCTCCAAGAATTTCCTCAATAACCACAGCTTTCAGAACACATTTTTTAAGACAAAAGACCTGCTTGAATATTAATGCTATCAAAAAATAATGGCAGTTGAAAGTATGTCCTTGATCATGTCTAGACAGGAGCAGCTATAATGGATTTCTAGGCTCAAGGTAGTAGATTCAAATAGATGAATATTACTCAAAGACCTGCAACGTCTCTATGCATTATCCAGAGAGGTGTGATCATACAGCCTTTCATTAAGATCTGCTGTCTAATGAAGAGTGAAGAAATTGTTCCCTGTGAAGGTGGTGAGGTGCTGGGACAGAACTCCCAGAGCAGCTGTGGTTGCCTCTGGATCCTTGGAAGTGTCCAAGGCTGGACAGGGCTTGGAGCAGCCTGGGACAGTGGGAGGTGTCCCTGCCCAGGGCAGGGGGTGGAATCTTTAAGGTCCCTTCCAACCCAACCCATTCTGGGATTCTATGGAGGTATCTGGGAGAAAATGGTCAAGGGGTGCAGGGGAGCTGCTCAGAGTCCACTCCTGCTCTGGTAAAGGCAGTGACAAACACCATCAGAACCAACAACAAAACTGAAGCTCAGTAAACTTTAACGGTGAGGAAATGGCATCCAAAGAATGCAGGCAAAGAGCCCTTCCATCCTCTGAGACAGAGAGGAACCTCAGTGCTCCAGTCAAATCAGTGGCCAAGAGAAGCTGATGTGAGGTCAGACCTGGGTCGGATGCCCATGGCTGTGCTTCAGAACCCTCAAAGGCAGCAGGTGAATTCCTGACTGCAGCACTTGGTCCCCACCCCCTTGAATCTCAGTGCTGCTGAGTATCCCAAATGTTCACTGAGCAGCAGCAAAACCAAGGAATCTCACCCAGACCTGGCAGGAGCAAACCCAGGGAATCTCACCCACACCTGGCAGGAGCAAACCCAGGGAATCTCACCCACACCTGGCAGGAGCAAACCCAGGGAATCTCACCCACACCTGGCAGGAGCAAACCCAAGGAATCTCACCCACACCTGGCAGGAGCAAACCCAAGGAATCTCACCCACACCTGGCAGGAGCAAACCCAGGGAATCTCACCCACACCTGGCAGGAGCAAACCCAGGGAATCTCACCCACACCTGGCAGGAGCAAACCCAGGGAATCTCACCCACACCTGGCAGGAGCAAACCCAGGGAATCTCACCCACACCTGGCAGGAGCAAACCCAGGGAATCTCACCCAGACCTGGCAGGAGCAAACCCAGGGAATCTCACCCACACCTGGCTGCTGAGCAGCTCCTGCACTCAGGAGCCCAGGATCCTTTCCTTGCCTCAGCCAGGCCCCATTCCCCCCACTCACATCCACAGGTTTGTCTCCCCAAGAGGAGCACAGAAATGCTCATCTGGACCCAGAAGTGGCTGGGTAAAAGCAGCAGGCTCAGCTCAAGAAGCATTCACACTTAGCCAAGTTCAGCAACATGAAGTCCACAGTGGGCAAGAAAGAGGAAGGAGGAAGAAAAAAAATGAAAGCACAGGAGCAGGTTCATTGATGAGTTAAAGCTGTTTTAGGTATAAACCTGGGGGAATTAGTTTAGCACTCCATTTCAGCTTCTTTTTCCCATTTTCTTTTGCACCAACTTGCATCTCTCTCCTGTCAGACCTTGATGGCTTTATGTAACTGTTTAAAAATTGAACAAGCTTCTTAACTTAGGTTTAGAAGAACACACTTCTTTGCCTCTCTGTCTCGAATGCACATTAAGAATCAAGATTTCCGGAGAAAACAAGACCTTTTCCATCCTCTGACATCAGCCACTGGAGTACACAAAGCCAAGTCCTTGAGGAGTGGCTATTTTGTACATTCTGTTCCAGCACAGCTCGGCACATCTTCAGCCCCCAGTGGGTTTTACAAGAGAAAAAACTCAGCCCAGAGAAAAGGCACAAGTTACCCATCAGTGGGGGAGAATCCTAGAAAGCAGGAGTGAGGGAATAAACCCAAAACCTTGGCAGGGGAGCGTGGCAGGCACAGGCCTGAGTGGCACAAGGGGTTTGCCCCATGGTACAGCCTGAGAAACGACCTCTGCTGCTGCTGTTGTGAGAATAATTTTTCTCTTTTTTTTTACCTTCATACAAGCTGAAAATATTTGTGCTCTGTGTGACTGGATGTAAAAGCTTGAGAAGAGCCTCCCTCAAGGCTCAAAAAACAGAGGCAAATAGCCCCCACCCTTTTCTGTGTGTTTGCATTTCCTAATTACACCAATTTCTAAGCCAGAACCGTGTTTGTTGATGCTTCAGGTTGGCAATGCTGATGGAAGAGGCTTTCAGGAAAGCCACTAAAAATATTCAACGGCAAGATTTGTAATTAAAGCTTTTTTTTTTCTCTCGTGTTTTGTCTGTTAGGAAGTGTTTGTGTTTGCAGTGTGGGCTCTCGAGGGCAAATGCTGCTTCTTGCTGCTTGCACAAGCTCAAAATGACCGACCCAGCCCCAGCTGGTGCCACAAGCTTTGCCCAGGCTGACACACAGCATGGACACCTCTCCATGGGCTGCTCTGCTTCCAGCCTGCAGCAAAACCACAGGGCCAGGCCTGCAAAAGGCACCAGGCATGGAATGAGCCCAGCTCCAGTAACAGGGCCCATGGCAAAGTGCACCTGGCTCCTGGGATCTCAGGCTGGAAGGGACCTCAGAGGGGATCTGCTCCCACTCCCTGCTCTGGCAGGGCCACCCCAGAGCACAGGATTGCACTGGGATGTCCCCAGGGTGGGAAACACTCTGGACAAGCAGGGCTCTATCACCTGCACAGGAAATATTTTCTTCCTCATGTCCAGGTGGAACTTGCTGGGATCAGTCCCTGCCCCTTCCTTTGGTGCCACTGCTGGGCCCTGCTCTGAGCCCTCCCTGCACACGGGGACAGATTGATAAAATCCTGCTCAGCTGCCTCTCCCCAAGGCCACTTCTGCTCCTGGACATCCTCTGCTCCCAGACCATCCTGCAGCAGCCTCTTGCTGCTCCTGGAGCATCCCTGGGCAGTGATCCCAGGCAGCAAGGATCACCTCCCCAGCAGTGCTGTGCTTCCCTCAAGTCACAAAAAATTCCCAAGGGACACAATTGCCTTGAGCACCACAACCCCAACTGCACAAACCAAATGAAACATCTTGTACCCAACAACTCCCAGTGTGAGAAACTGGGATGAGGGGAGGCCAGCCCTGCTGGGATGGGAATGCCCAAGTGCAGCAAAAGCTGGGAGTTTTCCTGTATCGCAGTGACTCAGCAAAATTACATTAAAAAATGTAATTTTTTTTAAAAGTCCCATTTGCTGGGATTATTTGCTGCTTGTGGAGGCTCTAACCCAGCCCTGCCCACACCCAGCATGGGGCAGGGTGGGCTGGCAAACACCAAAAATGAGCTGCTGCGAGTCTGCCAGTCACGAGCTGTGGTGCTTCCCCCTCTGCTGCTTTGGCTGCCACTTCCCACACCAAGCTTCCACATCCCACCAAGGATGCTCTGCCCTGACAGGACCCTGCTCCCCAGGGCTCATCCCTGACAGGACCCTGCTCCCTAGAGCTCATCCCTGACAGGACCCTGCTTCCCTGGGCTCATCCCTGACAGGACCCTGCTCCTCAGGGCTCATCCCTGACAGGACCCTGCACCCCAGGGCTCATTCCTGACAGGACCCTGCTCCCCAGGGCTCATCCCTGACAGGACCCTGCACCCCAGGGCTCATCCCTGACAGGACCCTGCACCCCAGGGCTCATCCCTGACAGGACCCTGCTCCTCAGGGCTCATCCCTGACAGGACCCTGCTTCCCTGGGCTCATCCCTGACAGGACCCTGCTCCCCAGAGCTCATCCCTGACAGGACCCTGCTTCCCTGGGCTCATCCCTGACAGGACCCTGCTCCTCAGGGCTCATCCCTGACAGGACCCTGCTCCCCAGGGCTCATCCCTGACAGGACCCTGCTCCTCAGGGCTCATCCCTGACAGGACTCTGCTCCTCGGGGCTCATCCCTGACAGGACCCTGCTTCCCTGGACCTGTCCCTGCCAGGACCCTGCTCCCCACCTCAGCACAGGCAGCTGCAAACTGGAGCAGAATGTCCCCCTTCCAGATCAGAGCTTAAAATTGCAAAATCCTGCCCCCAGCCCAGGCTGACGTGCTCTCAGCCCCCATTCCTTCCCCATCCTGCACAATCCCCAGGGGATCAGCACCCCTGGGAGCCCAGCGAGCTGCCCAGACCTGCAGGGTGCTATAAAGGCCCATGGGAGCATTCCCTGGGCAGCCCCAGGGTGCCTCCAGCAGCTCTGCTCACTGCTCCCTGCCGAGCCAGAGTTACCCAACTTCTGACCTACTTCTGCCTTGTGTTTCTCCCCCTCCCCACTCCTGCCCTCAGTCCCCAATTAAATCTGTGTGAGATTTCCTCAATTATCCCCTTCCTGCTAATAGATGTGGAAAGAGGATGCCATAACAATGTATTCCCCTGGCACTGGTTCAAAATACATCTCGGAATTAATGGTGAGGAGTGCAGGATGTAGGAACACTTTAATTAAACAGGAATGTATAGGAAGCAGCAGTCAGGTTTAAGAAAGCTGATCTTTTGCTGCCACCACGCCACTTCATCTCAGCCATGCTCAGTGAGAATCCTCGTGCTCCTCTTTAATTGACAGGCCAATAAATCAGCACTAATCTCCCCTCTCTGTGCAGCTGTGCATGCTGATGTGCAGCTAGTTTGGAATACAGCAGCATTCCACTGGCACCACCTGAGCAGCAGCATGCACGGGAATCCTGCATGGAAAACACTCCAGGCAAACCCTGAAACCTGTAACAGAGCTTGGAGGGGGGAACCTGAGCAATAAAAACCTGTGTTTGAGAATTCTGCCAGGAGTATATAAAGAATTCTTTATAGACACCTTTGGAGAGAGGAGGAGCAGGAAGAGAGAACTCCCATCTGAAGCCATTAAGATGATCTGATAAGCACTTGCAATTCTGGATGAATACAGAGATAATTTGAACACGATTTCTAATTGAGACAAAAACTGTCTGTGAGGAATAGGGAATGAGCCTGGGAATCACTCTGCCCATTACAGGAGGCATCAAGCCCCTGCTCAGTTTTACAGCCCCCTTCCCCCTCATCCCAGAGAATTAGTGTGAGATAAGAAATTGCAAGTCTTCATGCAGAGGAGGCTTTAATCCAATGGAAGCTCCATCTGCACACCTACAGCTGCATTTTCCAGAGCTGAGCTCCTGCTTTATTGCCTCTCTTGGCCCAAAACAATCACCTAACAGCTCGATAACAAACTGCAATTAACCACAGCACTGCAAAGGGAGCTCGGGGTGCTGATGGTACAGAAGGAAGAAACAAGATTATTTTAAGCCTGGTGGAGAGTAACTTGCAGCACTTGAAAGGAAGGCAGGCCCCAGCCCTGCTGCAAACACCCCGAAAACTCCCAGGCAGCAAGTCCCTGAGTATACAGCAAACAGCCACTGGGGTGATCTCAAAATTATTTAGGGCACTGCAGTAGCTGGATGAGGCTGAAATGAAAGGAGATGAAGACTTAAGCCCAGGCAGCATCTCTGCATGAGATGTGAAGCCAGCCCTCAGAGCTCTCTCAGAATCCCAGGGGAACACAGCAAGGACCAGCTTTTCCTCGTGCTGGAGATGAGCAGAGGAAGGAAAGGGAACATCTTTTATCTCCTCTCCAGATCTCTTCATGCTGTGTGTGGGACCTGGATGTTAAAATTACCAACACCTCTGGGACCAGAGTGCCATCTCCCAAACCTTTTACCTGTAAGGGAGTAACTCCTACCCCACTAAAATTACAAACAGCAACACTCTACTTGTCTCTGGAAAACACACTTTGCTCTAAATGTGAGAGGCTCTAAACACAAAGCTGCAGCTTGCCCTCTTGCCTCCCTTCCTGTTTGCTCTGTGTGCACCAAAGGCCTTCATTTCCACCTTACTGCACATGTACAGGAGCTATTTTTGGCCAAGAGTGATGTGGCTTTGTTTGCATAACTGGGTTCCCACCTCCTGATCTGCCGCTCTAATAGTTTGCAAAATAATAGCTGGGAAATGTCTGATTCCCAAAGAAGTGCCTGCAAAGTTCAGTTTGCCTTTATCTTAAGTCCATAAGAAAGGAAAAGGAAAAAAAAAAAACAAACCACCACCACACAAAACAGGAAACAAGCCATCCTGCAGCATCACTTATACAATGCTTCAGCAAGATGTAAAACAAATTATTTAGTGGTGACCAGCTGGCATGTGGGGATTTCATTCTGCTTCTGGTTTGGATGAGGCTATCAAATCAGAAAAGACAAGCCCAAAGTCACACAGGAAGAAAACCACTTTGCACAGTGGGGCCTGAACAACTCGTGTCGACCCAAAATATCATCTGCAGGAAATGCAAACTTATCACTGATGGCTAAAAACAAAAGCACAGCTCAAAATAGCAGCATTTCAGATGAGGCAAATACGTCGGTTGGACTATTCTCAACTGTCAGAACTGAGCTGCAATCACAGATCTCTCTTGAGGAATATTTGGTATTTGTCCAGTATTAAAAATAAAATGTGAGGTATCTTAGAAAAGAAAGAGATGGCTCAAATAAAGAATGTATGGAAATAAATGCTGAGTACAGAAGGAACCAGCCGCTGGTTCTTCTTGTCCAAGTCCCAACTCCTGGCAGAAGTGGGACAAAATCCATTTCTACAAGAACTTTGTCACTGCACACTCCTCTCTGCACACTCAGGAGAGTTAAACCCACTGCTGAGGGCAAGAGTGGGCCAGGGCCAGGGGCCAAAGGCCCTCCAGAAGCCACAACCTCTGTGCTGTGTCTCTGCTGCTTCACAGTGGTGCAATTCCTGCAGCCTTCCCACTCCCCAAAGGCTGCTCCCTGCATGTGCACAGTCTGCCTTGGTCCTGGGTGGCAAACAGGATTTCACACTGGGAACAGCAGCACTGCAGCCAGCTGTTATTCCATCTCTTCTCCAGTGGCACAGCAGTGCAATCCCTGATCCTATCACAGCAGAGCCACCATGAAATGTCTATTCTTGTTCAGGAAAGACTGATCTCTCAAGGTTTTTGGACAACAGGATAATGTATTTCCCTAGATATTAGAGACTGAAAGAGATTTATTAGGGGAATTATTCTCTGTATTCTGTGCAGTCCATTAAGAGATGAAGCTTTCCCTGCTCCATCAGGGAGCTCATTGCAGCCCATGTGACTGCACTGATGTAACACCCCAGGCCCCTCTGCAGCCTCTCACCCTGCTCAGTTCATACTCCTCCAAGTACAAGCACAGTGTTGGGTCAATATCCCAGCTCAATTCACATGTGAAAACCTCCACAATTCTGCAGGACGAAACCAGGGACAAAATTAGACCCTTTACTCCCACCTTTGGGACAGCTTGTTACCAAATCCACTTCAGCTTCTTGAATGCCAAGGGCAGAGCAAAAGCCAGAGCAGCTGCAGTTTCCCTGTGAGCCCAAATTTTCAGGTGCCAGCATCTCAGCAGTGTGGGCAGGTCCTCTGAATTTGGGGTTTATGGACACACACCCTCAAAACTGGAACCAGACCAGTGCTCTGGACACTCTGGGATCACAGAGCTCCTCACAGGAGCAGGGTGGTGCTGCAGTGAAGCACTCAGAGCTCATCTCAGAGCCCAGGGAGCCCCACACAAGCACTCCCTGTCATCCCCTGGTACCTTTCTGGGTGTATCCACCCACCTGGTGGCTTCAGCAGCACTTCTCAAACCTGATGCATCTCAGAATCGAATCTCAGCAGCTACAGAAGACATTCTGGAGCTCTGACCTGTGCTTTTGCCTGTCCTTCCCAAATTTAGCTCCTTTTCAGCTGAACACTGGTGCCACCAGAGTGGCCTTGAATCACGAGTGCAGCCAGGGCTTAGGAAGCACTACAAAAGCATTTGTTCCAATATTTACTCAGGGGTTTTTCATGCTACACCTACCACGGCCTTTAGTTTATTGGGAACACAGTGCACTGGGGAAGGGCAAACCACAGAGTCTATACTGCTGCCAAGCAAAATGTCATTAAGGTTTTAGCAATGCAACACAAATTGAGTTTACATTAAAGCTTCTTTTGTATAAACCATATCCCAGAGCGAAACACAGTGACAGAGCTGAGTAATGAGTTGAAGCAGAGCAATCAAGGTGGAACTACTGAGCAATAGGAGAATGGAGCCATTCCAAAGTGCTATTTAAAGTTAGGCTGAGAGCTCCATTTGAACTACAGAAGTGATTATGTACAGTCACCATTGCACACACGTTTAATGCCATGCAGGATGCAGTACCCACCACCTGCAGCTGCACAGAGGCACCCCGAGGTTCAATGGCACTATAAAAACCATCACAAGCTGGAAGCTGAGATCCTTCTTAGTACAGACTTACACATCACTGCCAGAGAGCTGAGGAGTCTGGAACTTCAGATCTCTCTTGTGCTACCCAGCACATGAATCCACAACTCAAAGGTGACCATTTGTCATTGCAAACCTCTGCTTCCTGCAAGACTGAGAGGCACTGAAGCCCTGGTTGTCCCCAGGAGTGCTGGCAAACACCTGTGTTATGGCACTGTTGGAGCAGCACCCACGTCAGCAAGGGTTATGTCCCCCCAGCCCTGCTCTGTACAAACCACAGCACTTCTGAATGCTTTTCTAGAGCGTGGTAAGTGTGGAATTAGCACTCATTTCTAGTTCCAGGCTTCCTGACTGTGCTTTGCACTGCTCCTCATGCCAGTCTCTGGGGAGTGAGCCCAGAGCAGGGCCCTTCCATGCCAGAGGGATGCAAATGGGCTCAGGGCTGACCTGGAGGTCACACTCAGCTCTGCCTGCTCTGCCCAGCTCCCAAACCCAGCAGATCAGACAAAGCTCAGGTGCTGAAAAGGCAGCAGTGCTGCAGCCAGGCTGCAGGGCCCTGGCTGGGCACTCCTCACAAAGACAGATGGGGCTGGATCACAGCACTGCAATACTCTGAAGCTCCATCCCTGTTTCCCCCTCCAACGAGCAAGCCAATTTTGATTTATTTGAACAACAGCTCACAGACAGAGTTTTTCAGAACTTGCAAAAAAAAAAAAGGCATTTATAAATGGCTGAATATACAAAAAACTCCATAAAGACTTCAGAGCACTGCTAAGTAGAGCAACATAATCGGTTTATCAAGATATAAAGCAGCCCTCCCCAAAATATACAGCTCAGACATACCCTGCCAGCAGAAGTACTCAATGTTTAAGATGAGGGAAGAGAGATTCAATGAGGATTTGTTTTCCTGGCAGCCCTCCATACTTGCACATAAACCTCTTGTAGCAGCACACTGATATTTAAACTAATTAGCACCAGGAAAGCCTGGGGACTGTGCCTTTCCCCCAGCCTCTTCCCAGGGACACAGGGGCTCCAAAATGACCGTGATCACATCCCACTCCCATCCCAGGATGCTGCAAGCCCAGGAGCCCCAGCACACCCCCCCTTCCTGCCCAAGTGCACAGGAACACGGGGCAGGACACTTGGCAAAGCAAAAAAAAAAAAAAAAAAAAAATCTCCCCTCTGCCCAAACTGCCCACTCAGCACTTTGTGAGAGGATAAAAATAGCAGGCAGGAGAGCTGGCCCTGAATATCAAGCAGCATTCCCACCCAAATCAACTTCCCCTTCACTCTGTTCTCCTGCAGGCTGCACGTTGCCTGAATTTCCTACTCCTCATCAACACAGCCAGTGGGGATTCAGCTCTGGGGAGCTGCAGACTGGCACATCCACCATCATCGCTCTGGCAACCCCCCAGCAGCCTCTGGAAAGAGCTCCTGACTTCCAGAGGAGAAAGGACAGGCTGGGGGGGGTGGGTTTTGTGAATATTCAACACCTCTGCACAGCAGGCCTGCCTATTATTAGTATAGGGGATGTCAAAGAAGCTCCTCTCATGCAAAGTTTCCAGCCTAGCTAATTAACAGTGGCTTCCTCCAGCATATAAATTTGGGCTTTAGTCCCTTGTACACAAGCACACAGGGCAGGAAGGGAGGGAAGGAGCAGAGAACAGGAATGGCTGCAGTCATCTTGAATGGCTGGAAATTAAATCTCTCAGGTAAGACACAGAGAATTAACACACATGCACACATTGAGAGGAGGCTTCTTGTTTTAGGAAGGGGAAGCTGAATCTCCCTTCTTTTAAAAAAAAAAAAAGATTAGATGTGGCACTCAGTGCTGTGGTTTAGTTAGGGTGTTAAGGCATGGGTTGGACTCAGTGATCTTAAAAGTCTCTTCCAACCTGGTGATTCTGTGATTCCTCCTGGAGCACATCCCCAGAGCATCTGTCTGGAGAAAGCTGAGCTGATTTTGACTGGGCAGCTGACAAGAAGCAAAAAGTTCCCTCACAAGGGGCAGCAGAGGCCAGTGATTTGGGTCAGGATGGGACTCTCACCCTCTGCTCCTGACATCCAGACCATAAAACATCTCCCAGCACCAGAAAGGAACTCACTGCTCCCCTTGCCCCAAGGATCAGCCACGTCCCAGCTGGCAGGACCTGCCTGAGGGGAAATCAGAGGCATGAGATGCTGAGGGTCCTGTAAGGGCAGCTTTTCAGGGCACTCTGCTGCAGCACAGCCTGCAGTTCAGGGCACCTTGAGGTCTCCTCCTTGATTGTGCCAAACTGCTCCCATAAAAGCAAAGGCTCTAAAGTGACCTAAGTGCTAAACTGAAATGCTCTGCACATAAACTGCTTCAACACAGTTTTCTCCAGGCTGAAGAGTGTACTCTGGAAAAAGAATTAAAGACTGAAAACTTTAGAAGTCTGACCTTGCTTATTTTTACCCACTTCTTAAATTAGGAGATAAATAGAAAAAATATTGTACCATCCTCCAGTGCTTCAGTTTCTTATTCCCACCTACAAAGTGGGAACAATGACCTTATCTACTCCATAAAAAACTTCCCCAGCTTGTGCCCAGGTAGACACTCTTGCTTGGAAGGATAAATCCCTGCTTTCTGCACTGTTCTGCCACCTCACTGGTGTCAGCTGTCAATGAAAGCACCTGACAAGAGACACCCATGCCCACAAATCTCACCAAATTTACACATCTTGCCAGAGCAGAAACTTCTTTCTGGCCAAGAGGTGATTTGCAGCCCCCACACTGATCTTCACTGAGCTCGGGGCAGAGGTGACAGATGAGTTTTCCAGCACTGCTGTTGTGAGCCACATTTATGTATCCCTGCTCCTGCAGCACTTGCACAGCACCTCTGATTTATAAACCCCAGCAAAGGTTTCAGAGCTGCCTGTTTGCCATAATTTAAAAACAAGCTGCTTTATGAACAGGCCTCCCCAAACCAAATTCTCTGCCTCAGTGGTGCACAGGGCTTTGGCATGGCTGTGTCTGAGCCAAACAGCACCCACAGATCTCTGGGGTCATGAGCAGCTTCATTTCCCTTTCCAGCTCCACATCCCTCCAGCTATCACCACAGGAGAAGCAGTTTCTCAGCTAACCTTTCCCAAACTTCAGCAGGGTGTTTGGTTTGCTGAGGTTTCAGTTTTCCACAGCTTCTCTAAGGATCTCTGCTGCAATCCAGGCTCTGTTTGCAATGTGAAACAGGCCTGGCTTTATCAGGATGCTCAGGGCACAGATAGTTCAGGAGCAATTTTGTGTCAAAACAGCACCTTGGCTCCCAGGAGGGTCTCCAGGATAGCTATGAAAGCTGCAAAGGCTCCTATTAAAGGATTAATAAAGTGATTAATTAAGGTGCAATAAAGTGATTAATTAAGGACCAAATACATCCATGCACTGGTCAGTACCAGGTCCTGAACATGGACACAGCTAATGGATAACACACCTGAGACAATCCAAGGCAGGGCTTGCACACTGCACAACAGGATATTCCACTGCTCTGCAGTCACCTGCCTTTATCCTGGCCCCAAGGACAAACAGCTTTATTGGATCTGGATCATTTTATCTTCCAGGAAACTTTGTTCAAAGCTTTAGATGTTCAGCTTGTCTGAAACCAGAGCAGCTTTCCTGAGTTGAAAGAAGCAGTTCATGTCTCGGCAGCGAGGTAAGACCCAAAGGGAAGGAAGAGAAAAAGGAGAGCTGAACTCCTTGTCTTTCCTCTGCCTTTGTACCTCAGCCCACAAAAACTCAGCAAAGAAAACAGAAGTGATGCAAGTTGGAATTCCAGAAAGTCACGAGCGACCAAAAGTGCAGCACGTGTTCCCTGGAAACCTAACACCCAACCCAAGGAGGATGGAGAAGTCAGCGTCACTCACTGCCAACTTACTGCTCCTGTGATGGAAAAACACACACAGAGGCCAGGGCCCCTGTAGAAATCACATTTCAGGAAGGCAGTTCTTAACTATCAAAGGGGAAAGGAACACAATAAAGGTCTGGTAAGGAAGGACAGCGGTGGGGCGGGAAAGAGCCACAGAGACACAACAGAAGGTCAGTTCCCCTCTCCACTCCAGCAGGGAAATTCCTGGCTCCCAGATCATCCTTTGTTCCCCTGCCCTAGAGGAACAACAAGGGCTAAACCTCTTCTGCTATATTCAGTAGAAAACTCTGCCTGCATCACTGCAAGCTGGGAAATCTGTAGGATTTGGGACAATCTGGATCTGCTGGGTGATCATTCTTTGTTCCTGTGCCCTACAGGAACAAGGGCTAAACCTCTTCTGCTAAATTCAGTAGGAAACTCTGCCTGCATCACTGTAAGCTGGGAAATCTGTGGGGTTTGGGACAATCTGGATCTGCTGGGTACCAGTGAAACCAGGCTCATGAGCACTACAAATCCAAAACAAGACCATGAAATAACCAAGGCCTCCAGACTTCAAACACAGGGCAGAGCAAAAAGACCAACCCACCACCCCAGCAAGGAACCAGACAAATTATACCATTTTTGCCATCTTTTCTGAATTTTGCCCAGAGAAAAACATGAACATCCCCAGGCCCACAACAGCTTTTACTTCCCCCACTGGAAGCATCATTCACAAAAAAAGAACCATGTGGATTGTGCCTGTATTTGCAAAACACTTTGGGAAAGAAGCAGTGACATGAATTTGTCGCCGAGATGGTGCTGGGAGCAGCACCAAACCCAAAGGACACAGGGCTAAAAAAGGAAGGAGAAAAAATAAACCCATCAAAACCATGGAGCAGATCTGAAGGCGATGTGAAACGTCACAGTTCCCTCCACCTGCACTCAGCCACAGGCACAGGAGGCCCAGTGACAATCCAAAAGCCTCTGCTATACATTGAAGGGACTCTGATTTGGGGAAAAGGCAATGCACCTAAGCTTTTATTGCTACCAAATAGTAACAAACCAAAAAAAAAAAAACAACCCAGCTGTGGCTGAAGGACCCAAGGATTGAGGAAGTTGTTAGTCAAGCCTATTGTTACAATAAACAAAGCCCAAAGCAGGCAAATCCCAGCCCTGAGGCAGGCAGAGGCATGCTCCACACAGCTCCTTACCCGACTGATCTGCAGCTTCTCAGCTCCAGGCTTGAAGAGGTTCCATCGACGGCCACCGTTCCTGCAGTTCCCGCGCACCTTCAGGGTCTTTGAAGCCTGCTCGTTCTCAGCTGCCAGGAGAAAATCCACGGGAACAAAAAGAAAAGAAAAAAAAAAAAAAGGAATGACAAAAGATAAATGCTGTGCTTTAGCTCAGGCTGGGGGCGGAGGCTGTTCTTTTAAATGAAAGAAACAAAATTGTTTGCAAGAGACTCATTCAAGCTCTCCTTTAGAAAAAGAGAGCACGGGGTATATTTAGGTGCTTTATTCAGTGCTCTTGGGATACCAGAGAAATAGTGCAGCTTGGATACTACAGAAAGGCAGAGCCGGGAGCCACATCCCGAGGTGGGGTCAGCCCAGCTGGGTGTGGAGCCAGGATGCTCTGCCAGGAGCTCCAGGAGCAGGAGACCCTCATCAGCCTGCACCAGTGTGCACAGGACAGCAGCTCCCTGGGTCACACCTGCTGCAGCAGCAGCACCTGCAGCAATCCCAGCTGCACGCTCACTGTGCTGCACAGGATGCCCAGCCTTTGAAAGGAAACAGCTCCTCCAATTTACACACAAACCAGAAATGGGGAAGTCCATAAAAGGTGGTTTTTTTAAGGAAACTGGGCTGGTTCTCACCCCCAGCGTTTCAGGCAAACCACTCACAGATGCAGTTCTGCTCTAGCTTTGAGTGACCAACCACCAGACATACCACTCACACCAGACCCCAGCCTGGCCTTGCAGATGGCACTACCCAGGCACAAAGCAGCTTGTGAAAAGGAGGGAAATGAGCTCTACTTTTCCAATCAACAGAAATTTTCAGCTCCACATCCGATCCCTCTCTTTTTGGGGTGACGCTGCTATTCTGTTTGAGACCAGAGTTCTCCCTCTCACATTTGGCAAACTTAGATTTTAATCCTTTCTTCCATCAGGTTCTTCACATCCCCTGGCCTGGAGGGAAGGAACAGAGCTGAGCACCACTGGTGCCCCCACAGCAGCTGCCAGCACAGGTCTATGTGATCCTAGGCAGTGCACATACATGGCACATGCATCCCCACAAGTGTTTCCAGCACCTGGAGGCTCCTCTGGTCAGGGAGCAAGGATCTACAGAAAACAGCCACATTCTGGAATCCTTCCCTAAAAGATCCACAACGCTCTACTTCTGTTTCCTGACATGCCTCTAACCAGGCAGAGGCTTCAGACCGTGTCAGTCCTGAGGGGTTTGAGACCAGAAGAAATGGTTCCAGGCTTTGGGAGAGTGGAGAACCCCAAACCAAACAGGTGGGGGCCCTGCCCTGCCCAGGCCAGAGCGCAGCAGGGCTGGGATGCTGCTGCAGGCTGCCTGGGCAGCCATCCTGATTTTCTTCCAGCGTTGCTGGGAGAGAGATTGCACTGAGACCTATTTCCTCAATGCTGATGCAGGCAGCCTGCTGCTATTTTTAGCAGCCCACGTTTCACTTTGGAGACTCTTGGAGAGCCAGGCTGCAGCACGGGGCCGGTGACAGCGGGAGGCGATGGATGGAGCAGCGCTGGGAGCGGCGTGCAAACGGGGAAAGCTCACTCTGAGGGGCTGTGTGACCCCCCTGTGCTGGGAACCACTGCACCCCAGCAGCAGAGCCATCAATTAACAGCACAGGCAGCTAATTGGCCTTGTCCTGCTCAGTTCTTCTTGCTGCCACCATCCATCAGCCGCCCCGGATCCCCGGAGTGCTCCCGAGCAATGCCAGCACAATCTGGCAGCGCTTCCGTGCTTGCCCGTCGTTAAATCACAGGATTCTTCATGCCAGCAGTGGCCCTTCAGGAAATAATTTCCTTTCTCTCATTATCAATCTTTTTAATTAGGAGGTTCAAAGAATGATGTCATCTGTTCAGCCAGCAGGCAGTTTTACCTGCCAGCACGAGACCCTGCCAGCAAATACGTTCCAGGGTGCTCTCTCCGGTGTCACTGTGAGTAGGACAAATGCAGAGAGGTCACCTCAGTCTTTGGCTCATGAGATTCCCTCCTTCATCATGAAAAGTATCCAAGCACAGAGGAAAAAACCCCTCACTTCTTGCATTTCCAAACAAACATCAGGCTTCAGTTGTGATCTCAGTATCTGTCATCACTCACCACCTCCAAACAGTGAGTACTCAGTGAGTACTCACCACAGAGGATTCTTAGAGGACGGAAATTCAAGAGAAAACCACCAAATACAAACTCACACAGCAGCTGCTGAACAGCTTTTACACCTCACGTGCCTACCCCTGTTCATCCTCTCATAACCAGATTATGGGGAGCGTGTTCAGAGACATGAAGGAGAGCAAACAGCCTTATTTCATAAACACACTGTACACACCAAGATCCCATTTGCCAGCAGGAAACTCCTCAGCACGCGGCTCTCGGAGCTCCCTCACCTGGTGTCAGGGATGCAACCAGCACGGATGCAAAGCACATCCCTGACTTTCCCACCCCTTGGCTGGCTCTGCAGCACGGGTGACACCCAAAAAAAAGCAAAGCTGGGAGAGGAGAGGAGAGGCACTCACCACGTCTGCGGAGCAGGTGCTGCATGCGCCCTCCCAGCTGGTCCAGCCCCATGGGGGTGCTCTGCGAGAGGGGCTCGGAGCGGCAGCGCTCCACCAGCACCTTGAAGGGTTCTGCTCGTGGGGACGCCTGGGGAGGGTGGGATGTTGGCTGCCAAGAGAAGGGACACACAGGAGAATTTTACCAACAGCAGGTCAAATCTCAGGCAAAGCATACAATAATACACAGAATTTCCAGGACAGAGCAGCACAGCTCGCTGCAGTCTGCACGCAGTGCATTTCTGACTGCAGGGTCACCTGCTGGCCCCCAGTGCTCCATTGCAGGGGGCTCAGACCTTGTACAGCTTTGAGCCCAACACTTCCAGGGGCACTGAGTGTTCCAGGAACTTCTGGGAGTAACCCTGATGGAGACCCCCTTGCTGCTCTGCATTCTGGGGGCGAGGCTGCTCTCCCATTCCCAAGTCCCAGCAGGAGCACACACAGGGAAGGAATTAGCTGGTGCTGAGGACCCCAGCAAGGGCTGGCTGCTTCCAAGGGACAGCAAAGAGCAGCCAAAGGGGTTGGCAGCTCGCTGATGACAACAGCCAACCAGACATGTCCTTGCATCCATGGCCTGCAAAATATTTACTTGAACAGAACAGCTGCAATTAGTTGAAGCACCCATAAAATGGTCAAATACTTCAGTTATACCTTAATTCTTGGTAACACTAATCCAAAGAATTGGCATTTGCAGGTAAGTGGAGAAAAATGTTGGCGTTTTTCCTCCCTCCAACTTTTATTATTCTATTCCAGGAGGAAAAGCTCTTGAAAATGACAACTGTACCGTGACATTTTGCAGAATGGAACGTTCTTTTTAAAACATCACAATTCCAACTCCTACTTTTCATTTTATTCTCTGTGACATGTGACACCGTGGAAGTCTTGTGTATAATTGAGTCAAGAAATAAGAAGAGAAATCATTTGACAAAGGTCAGGGGAAGCAAACAGGAGGTGTTCCTCTCTGGGAGGTTTCTAGGCTCAATCACAGACACATCTGTCACACTTCCAGGAACCTGCTAATAACTGGGTGCCTGGGATGGTTTGGTGGATCCATCCTCAGGACTCTAACAGCTCATTTTCACTGATGTGCTGTTATTTTCATTTACAGATAAAGAACAAAGCAGACAGGCTGTAATTACCCCATAGGAAAGCTGTGGATGAATTAAGGCTCCATCTCCCAGCACCAGCATCATATCCAGTGAACCAGCACACTTCTCTTGGCTGGAAAACAGCTGGGGGAGGAGGCAAAATCCAAAGAAAACCTTCCATCCAGGGAATTTTGGACACAGAGTCCCTTTAGCATAAGGCCAGCAATGCCCAGAGGTTCCCCTTCCCACCCCTACTCTGACACCCTGTTTTAACTTTGGAGGCTGGGAATGTGTTTAAAAGAAAACACATGGAAATCTGAATTATCCATGTGTTCTATAGCTGGTTCTGTACACATGCAAAGCCTATCAGCTTTGCAAACTCAACCTGCCTTTCCCTGCTGATGTTAAAAATACGTTTCCTAAAAATCTCTACCCCACTTTAGATAGCACTAAATATAGGCTTTAATTCAAGGATTTTGCTAGCAGCTCCTGGTTATTATGAATACAAGAATCTGAACAGCTTGCAGATAGGCTTTAGAGGTTTTGTCTCCTCTAAAAATAAAATGATTGTCAGACACAACCATATTAAAAGCCATAAATACACAAAATCTTCATTCTGCAAGTAAATTGCACCTCGCTGCAGACAGGAATACAGCACTCATTTGGCAACAGCAGGATTTAGAAAGTAAAGTGCTATTTCTTCATTTGGAAGGACTATAAAGTCTTTTGTTACAGCAGGCTGAGACACAACCCAGGAGCTGAATAACCAGGAGATGAAGAAGCTCTGAAGATCAACTCTCACAGATACCTTATCCTGGTCAGTGTCTTTCAGCAGTGGGAGGGAAGGGATAAATCCACTCAGCAATCCCATCTCTGCAGCTGCTCCCACAATAAACCAATCTCAAGCTAAAATTCACTACGGGCATCACCTGCAATTTCTCAGCAAACACAGAAAAGGGGAACTCTGCTGGATCTTCCTCTTGTGGAAAAGCACTTGGATGTGCACTAAAGCCAAACCCCAAAGCTGTGGGAGGATCTGAGCTGTGCCCCAGCTATCAGGCAGATCTGCAAACCCATCCCCTGGCATGCGCACACTCAGGCAAATCAGTAATCCTGCACTTCCAGTCGGACCCACCGCAGGGAGAGGCTCCTGCTTTCCCACACACAGGAATCCCAAAAACCTCCCAGTGCCCTCACAGCACCCAGAGCCATGTGGGCCACTCGGAGCAGCAGCACACTCTGCACCAGGGACAGCCTTTGTGGCACTGGGACAGTCTGGATCCCAAGTCCAGGGCTCAGAGGAACAACCTCAGCAGCAGCTCTGGAGAAACATCTGCAGCAATGCAGGAGTTTGAGCACAGGGTCCCTTACAGAGCCCTGAAACCAAGCACAGCATCCCATCAGCCTGGAACCTCATCCTCCGGGACACACAGCTTTTGCCAAGGCTGACAAGCCTGCAGAAATCTCATTTTCACACTTCTGGCAATCCTAATTCCCCCAGAGAACATCCTCACAAACCCAACTGGGGTCTTTGCGCAGCCACGACAGCCAGAAGCAAGCTGCAGCCTGCAAACCCTTTGGAGATAAAATTCTGAACCCCAAGGAAAAAGATGAGGCTTTTTGTTCCACCAAAATAACCTCTTAGTTCCCAAACAAGCCAGCAGAGGGCACAGAAAGCCTGCGGTGAGAGCCCTCTGCTCTGTCACTGCCAGGGTGACACCAGCCCAGGCTCCGAGATGCTCCCGGTCGTGGCCCTGGGACAAGCAGGGACCCCACCCTACGGCAGATCTCTCTGCCAGAAATAAACCTGACACTTGTTTCTGGGTCCTAAAAAACCCAATCTGATACCTGAAATATGAATTCAGATGCCTGTTTTGCAACCTCTCCTCATGTCACTCCAAAGGAGGCATCTAATCACCCACAAACCCTTGTCCAGGGACACACCAGCCAGTTTGGAACCCTGATGGAAGGCTGGAATTGCAAACTACGTGCTCTCAAAGCTGCTTTCCATCTAAACATCACCTCAGGCTACTGGAAATGCTCAAAGACAACTCCTGGGGCTATGCCTGACTTCTGCAGCAGCAGTTTCCCTGTTGGGGTGCTGTGGTGTTTTTAGAGGTTGGGGGAGGATAATTCACTTCAGTGAAGACATCAAAAATGGAAACTCTCCAAAAACTAGTGAAACCTCCACGTCATCTTTCAGTCCATTTCTGTATCTCAGAGTAAGGATGGCACTGTGATTCCAGAGCTGCAGCAGTGTGAATGGAATCGTGCATTTCCCACTGACAATTTGTTTTGACCTTTACTGTTCTTCCAATTCTTCAAAACATTTCATCTCCACTGTTTCACAAGCTCCCAGAGCAGGTGAGAATTTGGGATGGGGTCTGAAAGCAACTATCAGGGATGTGCTTTTCTACTTTTCTGCATCTGCTTTTATTAAATGCTGCTGCAATGCTATTTCCTTTAAAGCACCAGGATCAAATCCTACCAAACTACTTGCCCATAACATCACTCAGCTCCTGCCCAAAGACATTAGAATTTTAAAAGGCAAGACCAGGAAATCAAAAACTAGGGACATTAATTGCAGATACAACTGAACAGATTTATTTACTGACAGAACCAATGTACAGATCCCCTAAATCCCACTCCAGCTACACCAGCCTCAGTTTCTCACACTGTCTCCCCACAGGAGCCTCAGTGGGAACAGACACTTTTATGCTTTTTGGGGGCAATGTTTAAGCTGCTTGGGAAATGCTTTCTGCCCTACTCTGCTCACACACTGTAAAACTGCTGGGGAACTTGCTCAGAGCAGCTGGCCTGGCCAAGCCACCCCATCCTGGCAGCACCCTCTCCCTGCCTGTGGTTGAGCACTTCCCTTGAAATACAAACCCTACAGTTAATCAGAGCAGCCTGGAGTGGAGGCAGCAGGGCCAGCCACTGTCCTGAGGAACAGGTGCCAGCAAAGAGATGGATTGAGCCCTAAAACAATAAGAGGCTGGAGGTTGCTGCTACTGTCACGCTCAGGCTGAAGTTACTCCTCTTCCATGTTTATTTTTGGAAAAGTGTTTCTGAGTGCCGCTCCCTGATGGGAGATAGGCCAGCAAACCCCTGGGGTATCTCAGGTCATTTGTTGCTGCTGGCAGACTCTGCAGGGCTGTTCCTGTCCAGGAGATCCTTTCTTCAGCCTCCCTTTACTCTGGGTTTGGTGCCACCACCACATCACTGTGCATCTCCAAACCTGCAGCAGGAGTTGCTGGGGTGCAGGAGGCGTCCACAACCCAGGTGGGGCTGTCTGCTTTCCCTCCCACCTTGCTGCAGCTCCTGCCCAGGAGGGGCCAGCCCTCCCTGCCAGAGCAAACGGCGGCAGCCCGGAGGTCGTGTGCTTCGCTCCACGGGAACTCGGGGGAGGTTTCCTGCCCAGTTATCTCAAGCACCATATTTAAACTTCTCGCTCACGTTAGTGAGCTGCAACAGCTGAGCTGGGACTGAGGGCATCCTCTGTTCACACAGCTGAGCTGGGAAAGTGCTGGGATTGTGCTCTGAGAGCGCTGGGGTCAGACAGGCAGCCCCTGCCCTCCCAGCAGGGATGTGGCTGCTCTGGGACAGGAGTGCTGCTACTTCCCTCTGCTCCACTCCATCCTTTCGCTCCTCTCTCATCTTGCTCCTGCCCAGAGTACTTTCAGCTTGGTCCCTGTGAAGGGATATCCAAACCACAGCCCTCTCAAGCTCCTCCTAAAAATGTTTGTTCCAGAAACCCCAAGAAGTGACCAACCACTACTGACTCCTCTGGAGTGCCTGGGATTACACAGAGAGCTTCTGTAACTCTTTGCATTACACAAAACAGAGCAGAAAAACAAAACCAGGAATAACTAACAATGCTGCTGCCTGTTTTAGCTGCGAGTCAGAAGTTCAGATTTTTCCCCCAGCATTTCTAATCTGCTGCCAATTTTCAAACACTTCCCCTCTTGGCTCAGAAGTTACTGTGACCCCTTTTCCAACAGGCAACTGTGTCACCACCTCTGGAATATCTCTGGTCTCTCCAAACCCAAAAGGAAAAGAGAAAGTTTCTTCACAAATCAACCTAATTTTTCTACCTGACACCTTGAAAAAAAAAGAAAAGTCTTCATTCCAGCCTCAGCAATCCAGCTGGTGCCCAAAAGAACCCTAAAGCTGGGCTTCACACTGGCTCCTCAGGACTTCTGAGGTTTCATAGCAATAAACTGGACAAGACAGATAACCTAGTCCAAAATGCAATGTCCACTCCAATGTTTTGAGGATTTTAGGGCTTTGAACGACTTACTTGTACCAGATGGGAACATCCTGCCATGACTGGAGCCACTAGCATTGCCCACCTCTCATTCATCACCCACCCCATCACTCCTACAACTATTTTAGGTAAGAAAACACAGAGGCCAAAGTGCAACTGCTGAATTCTGTTTGCCCATGGCGCACTCAAAAATTCTCAATTTGCTAAAATCCTTCTTATGAGCTTCTACTTCAAATGAACCTAAATGCAGAGAGGAAAAAAATCTCAAGGTGAAAAAAACTGAAGTGTCTAGGAATATATAAACTGCTACACTCTCTTCAAGAGACACTGATTCACTTGAGGGGCCATAGGAAAAGCAGCTCTGGAGGTTTAAGAGCTCAGACTGATCTAAAAGCTGTGTCTGCTGCCACCATTCACAGAACAACCTCCTTAGGTGGAAATCCCAATGAGTGATGTAAAACAACTTGCTTCCAAGTGCAAGCCAGCTTTTTGAGATGTACAACAGCATGGTCTTATTGCAAACCTTATAGAGTTGCTCCTACCTTTCCATTTTTGAGGCGTCCAGAAGAGACAATCCTGGAGACGTGCACTTGGAAGGGCCTGCACTCCGTGCTGCAGTCAAACTCGTCCACTCTGTCCATGACCTCCACAGAGTTTTGTTCCACAAATGAAGTGGTTCCCCGCTTCTTAATGCGGCCACCAGCCTGCTCCAAACCCTGCCTTTTCACTGTGGAACACTTTAAAAAAGTCACCACAGAAAAGTCCACGTCGGCAACTGCAGAACAGCCCATGTCTGCAGCATCCAGAATGTTCTCGGGAATGTTGTGAGAAGGTGGCAGGTCCCTGCCCATGACCTGACTCTTCTCCAGAGTACTGACAGTGTCTTGGATCTCCTCAGTCAGGGCTGCATGGGGAAGGTGGGTCAGAGCCTCATGTGCTGCAGAGGAGTCACCATTGGCAGCTGGGGAATGGTCCAAGTCCACGGTACCCAGCTTATTCACAGGAAGGTCAGGAGAAGGTGGCACATCCCTGCCCACAACCTGTGATGTCTCTGGAGTACTGCTCAAGTCCTGAATCCCCAGCTCACCTCCTGACAAGTCTTGCAAAGGCAGCTCAGGATTTCTCAAGTCCTGATTATCCAGTTCTGTCCTTGAAATTTCCTGAGCCACAGCTGGAGATGGATCCATGTCTTTAGCAACCACTGGGGCACAAGCCACATCCTCAGTATCAAGTTTAGTCAGTGATGTCTGTGGAAGGTGGGTCTGAGCCTCAGTCACTGCAGGAAAGGCACCATCAGCAACTGGAGAACAGCCCAGATCTGCAGCATCCAGATTATTGACAGGAAGATCAAGAGAAGATGGCAGGTCCCTGCCCACAACCTTCTCCAGGGTACTGCCAGTGTCTTGAAACTCCAGCTCATCTCCAGACAAGTTTTGCAAAGGCAGCTCAGGATTTCTCAAGTCCTGATTATCCAGTTCTGTCTCTGAAAGCTCCTGAGCAACTGCTGGAGACAGATCCATGTCTTTAGCAACCACTGGGGCACAAGCCACATCCCCAGAATCAAGTTTAGTTGGCGATGCCTGTGGGAGGTGGGTCTGCACTTCAGTTTCTGCAGAAAACTCCCCACTGGCAGCTGGGGAACAGCCCAGGTCCACAGTCTCCAGACTATTCCCAGGAAGATCATGAGAAGCTGGGAGGTCCCTGGCCATGACCTGGGTCTTCTCTGGAGTTGTATCCAAGTCCTGAATCGGTTCAGCCAGAGTCGCCTGTGGAAGTTCAACCAGATCCTCAGAGGGGTCTTTGCTGTTCAGCTCAGTGAAAGGGCCATCTGCAAGCTCTGCCAGCTGGGACAGGGATGGCTCTGGTCCAAAGGGAGAAGGTGAGGTGTCATTAAGCCTGTCACTGCCACTGTCCAGACCAGAGGAACCAAGGCCTTTCAGCCCATCCGTGGTTCTGCAGTGCTGCAGGGGCTCCTTCCCCGCTAAGCTCTCAAAGCTCAGGTTCTCCCAGGTGCCTGAATCCGGGGACTGCAGACAGGCTCCCACCGTGCACAGGGCCTTGGCGCTCTCGTTCTCGATAACCAAGCCCTCTTTGGGGGAGGCAACGTCCTGCCTGCGGCCCCGGAAACTGCGCTGAGGCCTCTTCTCATCGGGGGAGAAAGCTCTCGAGGAGCCCCGCAGCCGCCGAGCTGCCTCAGCCACGCTGGTCAAGAACCTCACAACGCCCCCAAAGTGAGTGGCTTTGGCGGCACCGTTTGATTTTTTTCGCTGGCTGAGGTTCTCCTCGCATCTCGTATCAAAGTCAAGGTAAGACGCGTAATGATCAGTTGTATTTTCTAAGTTCTGGAAATTGGTTTCAGCCCTTTGATCTGGGAGCTTTGAATTATCTTTGCTGGCTAATGAAATTCCTTTCAGATAGCTCCAGACATCAGAGCTCCTTCCTCTCCTGCTCTCCTGTGGGAGCACGGCACACCTCTTTTGATTGTCCCCCTCTGTGACTGCAGGACTCTTAACGTGCTCAAAATTCAAAGACTCGCTCTTCCTGGCTGGTGCTCTGTGGCAGTTACCATCATTATCCTCACCGTGCAATCTGCCACTGGTATCCCTGAGACATTTACTTTCAGTGGCATCGAGCTCAGGAATGCTGATGTTCAGCTCTATGTCCTCAAAGGAAGAGTCCAAATCCTCGATGTACCCCGCGTAGGAGTGGCGGGAGGGCCTCCGGCCATCGCCCAGCTTCTTAACCCTGTAGACAGCCCTCTGCCCGCTGCAGGGAAGGTCCTCCTCAGGATCACACCCATCCTGCCCTCTGGATGCTCTCAAATCCACGTTCTTGGGCGCCCTAGAGGATCTTCCCTTTTTTGACGAGCGTACCCTGTCCATGAAGGATGGCTTTTTTAATTCCGAGACCTCGGAGGCAACTCCCAGCAGAATCATGGACTGGGGTCTGTCTTTATTCGTAGAGAGTCCTTTCCTTCGTCTGACAAAGTTCCAGATCCGGCTGCCCTGGTTGTCTTCTTATACCTGTGTGTTTCCTCCTGCTCGCTGGGGATTGCGTCCCCAGAGGCGCAGTGCTCAGCACCACAGGCCTCCAAGGCATCAGTGCTCCCTCCATCCATGTTTCCTTGGAAAATCCTGTTGGCATATCCATTGGGAAGGCTCATGGAAGCAGTACGCTGGCGGCCCTCTAGAATTTCCATCGCCCTGGCTCACAGGCTGGTTCCAGGAGTCACGGATGCATGGTCCTCAGATTGCTTTCTTCACAAGGCTTTAAGGGAAAAGAACAAAGGAATGCAATTAGGAGCACAAAACCTTTGGAAGACACATTTCTTAAAGCATCACAAGTCAAACCTTATCCCAGGGGCTGTGGTGGTTTTCCCCCATTGATTCCAGGGAGGCTGAAATTTTGCTTCCAAACCATATAAATTTTAGAGCTGCTTAAATCTGATTTAAATGACTGAACATTTAGAGACCACAAATAAACTTCCTGCACTAATAAAGTTACCACAAAGTATGCTCAGAATCCCATGAATCACATCTTCGTTTTGCAAGCCGTGGAGACTCTAAATGCATCAAAGTTCATGGCAGAGAGGAGAGAGGAAATTCCAGTGAGTGTCCCTGCACATGTCACTGTCATCTCCACCATCCCACCTGCCAGAAACTGGCACCATGTTCCCAATAGCACGGTCTCTCCAGGCAGCCATTCAAAGAAAGTCAGGATGAGCCTTTTTCCTGGAAGCAATGCAACTCTAAAATACTACAACAGCAGAAAACTCATGGAATATCCAAGCCAGGTTTTTCATACAGTAGCGACGGCACCAGCACGGGAATCCCTCCTGGCACCAGTCTGCTCAATGAAAGCTGCTTGGCCACCACTCAATGCTAGGAAAAACATGCTCCCCTCAAGTGAGTTCCAGTGGACAGGATTAAAAATACAGTTCCCCCATCCGGAGCAGCAATGGAAACCACCCTGAACCAGCTGTGAGAATACAGCTCAGCTCCTAAAGCTTCCCTTCCACTGGAATACATCTGCCCTCTCTCGATATTACAGCTTCCTGGGGCTGGGTCTGCTGGCCCTGGGTTTGCTGTCTAGAAAGCAGAACTACATGCCAGGCACTCAATGGGGTTAAATTCCCTCAATTTCCAATCCTACTCTTAGGAGGAAGAAGGAACAGTGAGCCCCCAAGACATGGGTTTGAAAATGGAGAAACTCTCCACTTTCCCCCAAGAAGCATAAGAGCCACACTGGCACTGTGAACAGTCCCCGTATCTACTAAAAACTCTTAAACTTGCTACTGCTGTGAAAACGAGGTTATTAATGCAGCAGCTCCTGCCCTGGACATCTCAAGACCCTTGTATTCAGTCAAATAAGCCTGTTTCTACCTTGCCACCAACATGAGACCCCCATGGATGGCAAAGGCACCACAAAAGCAGAGCATAGCCAACAGAAACAACCAGCATCCCTCTTTTTTATGGACAACAGTCATCTGGCTTTCCATGAGCCCTGCCACAGGGAGCATTTGTGCCAAGCATTTTTGGCACCAGCTGTGCTTAGGGTAGCAGAAATGAGTGTTTGCTGCTGTGGTGGGCTGCCAGATGTCCACTCACTGTGCTGCCCAACCGAGGCAAGGGGGGAAATAAGATGAAAAAGCTGATGGACTGCTGTAAAAATATGGTGACCCCTTTCCAATCACTGTCAATTTGATTTGTCACCAAGATAAATCAACACAATGTCTTACCCCTCCCACCATGGCTCAACTTTCCCATCTTCTGAGGGATCTCCCTCCCACCAAGGGGTGCAGAAGGATTGGGAACTGAGAGAGGTATGGTTGGGACATAATAGTTGTCCTTTTTCTCATACGTGTCCCAGGCTCCTGTGGGGCCTTCACAGGCCACAGCTCCAGTCAGGAGAACCTGCTCCTGATGTGGGGCCTCCACTGGTTACAATTCTTGCCAGGAATCAGCTCCACAGGCTACAATTCCTACCAGGAACATTCCCCTGCCCTTGTGTGGAGCCTGCAGAGGTCCCATTCCTGCCTTGTGGAGCCACCACACGTCCCATTCCCGTCAGAACTGCTCCCGTGTGGGGCCTGCACAGGCCGCGGCTCCTGCCAGGGACAATCCCCCTGTTCCAGCACCTCATCCTCACCATCTTCACCAACCCCTGGGCTCACAGAGCTGCTTCTCACCTGTTTTTATCCCCCCATCACTCCTCCTGGCCATTTTTGCCCTTTATTAACCATGTGAGGTGCTGCCAGCGCTGCTGCTGGCTCTGCTCTGGGCTGTGGTGGAGCCGCTGGTGGCACCGGCTGTGCCCAACACAGCCCACGGTGACACAGCCTAAATGTGCACTGCCAAATACACCCCAAAGCTACACAGCCTAAATGTGCACTGCCAAATACACCCCAAAGCTACACAGCCTAAATGTGCACTGCCAAATACACCCCATGGTGACACAGCCTAAATGTGCACTGCCAAATACACCCCATGGTGACACAGCCTAAATGTGCACTGCCAAATACACCCCAAAGCTACACAGCCTAAATGTGCACTGCCAAATACACCCCATGGTGACACAGCCTAAATGTGCACTGCCAAATACACCCCATGGTGACACAGCCTAAATGTGCACTGCCAAATACACCCCAAAGCTACACAGCCTAAATGTGCACTGCCAAATACACCCCATGGTGACACAGCCTAAATGTGCACTGCCGAACACAGCCCATGGTGACACAGCCTAAATGTGCACTGCCAAATACATCCCACGGTGACACAGCCCAAATGTGCACTGCCAAATACAGCCCAAAGCGACACAGCCTAAATGTCCACTGCCAAATACACCCCAAAGCTACACAGCCTAAATGTGCACTGCCAAATACACCCCATGGTGACACAGCCTAAATGTGCACTGCCAAATACACCCCACACTGACACAGCCTAAATGTGCACTGCCAAATACACCCCAAAGCTACACAGCCTAAATGTGCACTGCCAAATACACCCCATGGTGACACAGCCTAAATGTGCACTGCCAAACACACCCCATGGTGACACAGCCTAAATGTGCACTGCCAAATACACCCCATGGTGACACAGCCTAAATGTGCACTGCCAAACACATCCCACGGTGACACAGCCCAAATGTGCACTGCCAAATACACCCCAAAGCTACACAGCCTAAATGTGCACTGCCAAATACACCCCAAAGCTACACAGCCTAAATGTGCACTGCCAAATACAGCCCAAGGTGACACAGCCTAAATGTGCACTGCCAAACACATCCCACGGTGACACAGCCCAAATGTGCACTGCCAAATACACCCCAAAGCTACACAGCCTAAATGTGCACTGCCAAATACACCCCAAAGCTACACAGCCTAAATGTGCACTGCCAAATACACCCCATGGTGACACAGCCTAAATGTGCACTGCCGAACACACCCCATGGTGACACAGCCTAAATGTGCACTGCCAAATACACCCCATGGTGACACAGCCTAAATGTGCACTGCCAAATACACCCCATGGTGACACAGCCTAAATATGCACTGCCAAACACAGCCAAAAGCTACACAGCCTAAATGTGCACTGCCAAATACACCCCAAAGCTACACAGCCTAAATGTGCACTGCCAAATACACCCCATGGTGACACAGCCCAAATGTGCACTGCCAAATACACCCCAAAGCGACACAGCCTAAATGTGCACTGCCAAATACACCCCAAAGCTACACAGCCTAAATGTGCACTGCCAAACACACCCCATGGTGACACATCATCACTAGATACAGCCAAATACACCCCACAGTTACACATCCTTATGGGATACAGCCAAATACACCCCACACTCACACAGTCTAAATGTGCATTGCCAAATACACCCCACGACGATGACAGAGCATCACTGGATACAGCCAGGTGCCCTGTAATCACACACCCTAAATGTCCACTGCCAAATACAACCCACAGCTGCACAACCTAAGTGTACCCTACCAGATACACCCCACTCAGTCACACCTCCTGAAAGAATACAGCCAAATACACCCCACAGTTACACATCCTAACTGTGCCCTGCCAAATACACCCCACAGTTACACAGCACCGCTGGATACAGCTAAACACACCCTAAAATTACACACCCCAAATGTCCACTGCACAATAAATCATGAAGTTCCCCAGCCCAACCACGCTGCCAAACACAGCCCACAGTGACACAGCCTAAAAGTGCACTGCCAAATACACCTCATAGTGACACAGCCTCACACAGCTCATACTGGGTACCTTCAGTGCCACCCCAGAGTTACCCAGCCCAAGCACAGTGATGATGCTCCACACGCTGCCCTGCTTTAACCATCTCTTTACTCAGCCTCTTGTACCCACCACCATGGAGACTTTAAGAGAGAACCTCCTTCCCCAGGCACTTTTGGGGCCTCAGCACCACCTGCCTCCATTTAAACCCTGTAGCAGGAATTCATGCAGGAGCTGTGTTGTCATGGGTCCCTGCAGGGACCACAGAAGCTTTTGTTCCCAAAAATTCGAGGGTTGAGCAGGACGGTTCCTCCATGTGGTGCCTGAGGAGGAGAGCAGCTCCTCATTTCTCAGGCTGTCGCTCTGGGATGTGAGTTATTCCCAGACACTCCTGCTGCAACTTAAAGAGTAACACATTGGAATGGGTTGGGAGGAGTGGGGGGGAAAAAAAGAGCACTTCAGTCGCTTCAAGTTGTGCAGCCAACTGGCAGCAAAAGACAGAAATCACAAATGGTCCTCTTTTTTTTGTTTGTTTTCTCTTTCCAGTTTTATGTTTTATTGTTTTTGGCTGGGTGGATCCTGCATGAGGAAAGAAGATTCAAAGGGAAGAGGCTTGCCTGTGAAGTCTTTGGAGGGATGCTAGCACAGAGGAGACAGGCTGTTCCTCATGAAGCAGGCAAAAGAGAGCCCATAACAAGGGACAGATCCTGCACAGCCCTCCCCAGAGAAGCAACAGAATCCAGAATCACAGGGCACATGGGTGGCTTTAAGATTAAGTATGGGGGGTTGTATTATTTTTTTTAAGCAGCTTTAAAGCAGATGTAAATTCGAGCTGCCACCATGAAGCCAGAACCCAGCACTCTCAGAAGAGACCCATTCTGTGACCAGTGTTTGGTTCCTCCTCTCCATCTCCCCTTCCACCACAGCCTCACCTGAACCTCTCCTCATCTTCAAAGCCACCTCGTTGGTGTTTGAATTCCCCGCAGTCACACCTGCAGGACTGCACACACTGAAACCACAAGCTGACCTTGGCAGGAGCCAACTGCCAGCACAGCTTCCTCAGTGCCCACCAGCCCCAGCACTGCCCCTGAGCCAGCTCCAGCCCCAGGACTGACCCAGAGCAAAGCTCCCACCACCCAGGAAAATCCCAGCCAGCTTCCCTGTCCTCCCTCAGCAGGAGCTAAAATCTGCTGCACTCCACTGCCTGCTGGAGCTGCTGATTGCAGCCTCTGCCACTGTGCCAACACCTGCAGCAGCTGCCTGGGGGAAACCTGGGCTTTCCATCAGCCAAGCAGGGCAAAGGTGGCTTCACCAACCAAACCACATGGCCTTGAGGGCATTTAGGCCCATCATGACAAAATAAAATTTGAGTAAGGAGGAGAGCAGCCCTGAGCGTGTCTGATGAACCACTGCTCACCTTTCTGGGGTGCAGGGGGAAGAGGTTTTGAAGCAACATGCTGGGAGCAGCTATTAGTCAGAAAACTACACCATTTGTCAACCACATGTTTATTTTTTCCCTCCTTGAGCTGCAGTTGCAGATGTCAAGTCGTAGCAAGTTACCACCCAGCAGCTGAGCTGGGACTACCATCACTTAAACCACAGAAAACACAATTACCTTCTGCCTCTTCCACTGCCCTCAGATTACCTGAGCCCAAGGAGAGTGGCTCAGCCAGCTTTGGAGACCAAAGGCTCGTGTGTTTGCTCTCCAAAACACACAGAATCTCACCTGGAGGGGAAGATGGCTTTATAAAACTCCAGCTCTCAACCAAACACTGCCAACAGCTCCAGTGCACAGGGGCTGTGTGGGTCCCTGCCTTGCCCTGCTCTTCTCATCACAAAAGCAGCCCCCCTTCATTCTGAAAATCACTTTCCTTTCCCAGGTCACTGAGAGGGATGAATAAACTGAGATTAATAACATCCCCAGCCAAGGGCACCAGCTGTGCTACACAAACATCTGGATCTACAGCCAGGATTCCCCCTCCAAATTCTTTCCATATTTTTTGTGTTATCCCAATCTCTAAGAAAGAAATAGGTGCTCTGTATCCCACTCAGGATTGCACAACATCCCCTTGGCAACAGGCTCTTCCTGCACCATACAGGTGGGAGTAAGAGCAATTTTGCTCCATTTCAGTGTGATTTAGCAGCCAGCCAGCAGAAACAACAGCACGGGCCCAGGGAACACCCACTGAAGCTGACAGTTCTCACAGACTTAAAGGACACTGAATCAAGCCCAAGCAATCAGGGCTGTCACAGGCCACCCATCAGGGAGTGATGCTCTCCATGCTGCTCTCTCTGCTGCTGAGCTGCCCTACACAAGTTATCCACAAGCACAGCAAAACCAGGCTGTGAAACCAGGTTAAACCATGACACCAGGTTCAAAGGCAGCAGGGTAGCAAGACCTGCTAAGAAGGAAACATCAATTAGGAAAGGTCTGATCCAGGCTGAGTTTTCTCAAGAGACCCCAATGATGGAAAGAAACTGCTCATTTAACAGCACACACTTCAGGCTGTTTGCCAGGCAGGCACCACACAATCCCTGAAATCTTCCTCAGATCACTGCAGGTTTTGGGCAACAAGCAGAAGTAACTTTTTTAAAAAACATATTTAGTGCTCTGAAGGACTAGGAAGGCACTGGCAGAGGCTGCCCAGAGCAGCTCCTTGATCACTGGGAAGTTTCCAGTGCTGGGTTAGACTGGGCTTGGAGCAACCTGGGATAGTGGAAGGTGTCCCTGCCCATGGCAGGGGGTGGAACAAGATGATTTCAAAGGGTCCTTCTAACAAAAACCATTCTGTGATTCCAGGATCCCTCAGTATTCTGGGATCCTGGAGCACACATATTCCAGGTTCCAGGCAAATGATAAATCCCTTCTATCAAGTGACCTGAAAGAACTATTTTGTCTGGGGCCCTGAGAAACAATAAACCTTTGAAGGGAACAAAGAGGAAATTGGTGGTGGGGTTGCCTTTGGGGCAGCCTAGACAGGATCACGTGCCAGAAACAAGCTCTCCACCACAGAGTCACTGGCTCAACACACCTGGAGAGACCCAAGGTCATCTTGGAGGGGTTTGGAGCAGAGGTAGAGAGGGTCTGAGGCTCACTGCACCCCATGTGCAAAGGAGAAGCTGGGGGGTTCAAACAACGTCAGAACAGTCGGCTCCTCCTGGCACTGTGACAACCTGTGCTGTGCTGGACATCCCAAGGTCAGGATTTGCACTCACTGTGGAGCAGCGACTCCAGACACCCCTCCAAGGCTCTCCATCCCCACCTCTCACCTCCCAGCAGTGCTACATTTGCTTCCAAGCCCTGTGTCCCCCCTCAGCACCACGGGGCTGGAGCGAAAGGCCCGGGGCCGGCGCAGCCCAGGCGCCGACAGCCTCGCCGGGCGCTGCCGGAGCTGGAACGCACCGAGGGCCCCCGGGGACACGATCTTCCACTCTGCCTCTTCCTCTGCAGGATCCAAAATAACAAACAAGAAGGAGCCTTTGGCCATTGTTTCTCGGGGGAGGGGGGTGACGGGGAGAGGGCACGCGGCGCAGCCTGCCAGAAGGCATGGCTGAGCTAAGGAAGTCCTGCCCGGGCTTCGCTGTATCCGCTCCTCTCCAGGAGGGGTGGGGGGAGGCAGGAAGGAGAGAAAATAGAGAACAAATGATCATATAACCCTTGAGAGAAACCTGTCTGCTCTCGGAGAGCGCATTTAGCCCAAGCATGCAGCGCCTCTCGCTATACAAAAGAAAAAGAGGAAAGAAAACCCCGCCAGTTCTTCCGTTACCGTGTTCTACCACCGAAAAAAAATGGGAGGAAACAGATGTTAAGCTCTCCAGCATCAGGAAATTATCTCTTTCATGGGGGTACAGTTACTTCGGTGTATTTAGGTCAAACAAATAGGGAGAGAATCGTGACTTCTCCCCCTTTCTGTTTATGTCTCCGCAGACATTTCAGACTCGCTGGGTGCCACATCCAAGGACCAAGGGCAGAGCTGTGTTTGCTCACAGAGCACAGCCCGAGGATGCAGCCCGATGATCGAGTCCCTGGCCACCCCACAAACCACTGCAGCCCCTACAAAAATCCAGCATCCTGCTTCTGGGTCAAGGAGGACAGTTTGCTGCTGGGCCCCAGCCAGGCATGGCAGCACTGCAAGCTTGATTGTTCACTTCAACAGAGGTGGAAGGAGAGAGCTGGGTGAAACATCTGCAAAAGGGATCTCCAGGCCCTCAGCGAGCGCAGTTACGACTTTCCGGCACCGGGCTCCCCAAGGAGCGCACGGCCCGTGCCCATAGGAAGCGACCAGAGAATTGAACCAGCATTTCACATGCTCTGCAAAATCCCTTCCACAGGAAGCTAAACCCCTTCATTAGGAGCAGGAGGCAGACAGGGGAGCAGTCTGAATCCCTTCCCAGTCAGGAGTAGATAGACATTATCAAAACATTGAGTTTTAGAATGACAGAATCGTTAAGGTCAGATAAAACCTCCAAGATCGATTCCAACCATCAACCCAGCACCACACTAACAACTAAAGCTCAGCCATGTCCTCAGGTGTCACATCCACACATTTTTTTTACTATTTCCAGGGACAGTGACTACACCACTTGCCAGGGGCAGAAGGGCCCCTGCAGCAATGGTCTGCTCCATCACCGAGGGCAGACTTCCAGACAAGATAACCCCAGGCAAACACACCACGTTCCCTGTGGCAGCAGCATCTGCCCCACACGGTTTGCACTGGTTTAAGCCAAAGCTTTTACAGTCCTGGCTCTGCATTTGTGCTCCTGCTAACTCAATCTTCACCGGGCAGACGGATGGATGCACAGACTGATAGCTCCAGCCCTGTATTTATAAGGACGGAACTCAGAACTTCAGGCTGAGCAGATCAGTTCACTCGTGTATAATTTAAACATTACTTCCTTCCCATTTCAGGGAGCTTTAGAGTTTGTGCGGTGGCTAAACACAATGAAATTAGAGCAGGAGACTCATTTTGCCTGCGGCCGAGGGGGAGAGAGAGATAGAGAGTTGCTCCACTGCATCTGTCAGACAAAGTGGGCTGGAGCTGGCGCTGCCAGGCAGGGAGCAGCTCACTGCAAACACCACAGCCCCACACTGGAGATGGGTTGGCACTGCAGGAAGGTGCCAACCAGCTGAACAAGGCACCAGTCCTGAGCTATGGAGCACTAAAACCTTACACCAAGCCAGGAGGAGCTTTACATACACAGGGGAGGGAGAGAGGCAGCACCCCGCTCCTCGTGCAAAGCTGAGCAGGAGAAACTCGAGATAAAACCACAGAGATATAAAATCCCTGGAACACAACTGGAACGAAACAATGAACATGTGACAGATGAGTCCTTGCTGAAGGTGGATTTCAGACCGAGTCTCTCACAAAGCCCACACACCTCTGGCACTGTGCCTGTGCTAAATGTCCTCCAGACCCAGACTGCTGACCCAGGAACTGCAGATGCAGATTCACCCTCTGCCCACTGAACCATGGCAGCATCACCCCTTGCACACTCCTCACATTGCCCCTTTTTCTGCAATTCTAAATTCTTCTGCTCTACAGAAAATAAACCAGAGGCGAGTCCTGAAGAGATCCAAAAGGATCCTTTTGGTACTGGCACCCAGGATGGACAGGGACCCCCAGGACAAGGAGGGAGCCTGAAGAAGGAGCCATCTGCCAGCACAAGGTTGTTTTGATGCACAGTAGCTGTTTCCCCAACCTCTCCAGCTATTTGGCACCAACTGTCACCAATCTAACACCAAAATATCTGCCATTACACGTAGATTATTTAAACTGTTCAGCAGCCAGTTGAAAGTAGTTAATTATAGGTAAGAACACTTAATTACTACCCAGTAGCAGCTGTAGGTACTTTATCACCACAGTGATGAGCCAAAACACAATAGAACAGGCAGATTCAGGGGTCTACACCCATCCACACCCCATTAATGTCATCTGAACAGCACTGAACCAGTGGCCATACCTTGGGAAGCAACAACTTCGTGGTGCTTGTGACATGACTCTGCATTCTCAATTAGTCAGTTTGGTAGAGCTGCCTCAGGAACTCTACAGCTGTGACATTTCTCAAAATTCCTTGCCTTCTCCACAAATCCCTAAGCAAGAAAGCACGGCCTGAACATCAGAGCAGAAATCAGTAGCCAGCGTTTAATTGTTTATATCTTGAGACAAAGATAGTGTCTAAATAATTGTCTATTGTATCCCAGAGACAGCACAGGAAAGCTCTTCCCCTCGCTGGGAGCCTGCAGGTCACACATGCTTCTGCCATAACATTTGCTATAAATAACCCTCGCTGAGCCAAGCTCTGGGTTAGGTACAGACCAAGGCAGCACTGTGCTCCTATCGGTTTCAGCCACTAGCCCTCCCCAGAGAGTGCATATCCTACCCTATTGTTCCTGCTCAAATGTTTGAAAGAATTATTTTTTCCTTGCTTCTTTTGTTTAGGGAGTTTATTTATGTTTCCTCTCTGACATGGACTTACTACTAGAAGAAAGGAGTGCCACCTTACAGGGCAGCTTGCTGATGCCAGCGTTGAGATGAGGAGCAGAGTGTCACGTTTGGAGGACGCTGTTGTAGTTACAGACCTCCCAATCTGGGATTCTGTGCTAATGCAGGTTCAGCACATTCAGAGCAGGATTAGAAACAAAGAGCTGGGTGCCAACGCCAGCCCCAAATTCACATGCAGAGACTCGGAGCACAGGCAGCAACCCGTTCTGCTTACACATTTCCAAGGATTATTTCAGCAGGGTACACAGCAACTCCCTGATGTGGCCCTGGTGATGTCAAAGAACACCTTACCTCTACTTCCACTGCTTCACTTCCATCTATTTCAACCTCCAAACAGATCCCAAGTGACCAGTTCCTCTCAGGCAGCTGCATGGGTGGACTTTACCCTGCTCTCCTTTCCCCTCTTCCTCACAGCAGCTGGGCACAACCACACGAGCACAGGGCTGGGCAGGGGCTGGTTGGCTCTCACCTCTCCAAGCCCCTCATTGTGGAAAACCCAACTCATCAAGCACAGCTTCTGGAGTACAGGGTGAGGTATCTCCCTACCCTGCTCTGAAACTGGTGACAAGTCTCACTTTAGAGCCTCAGGTATCAAGTGTACAAATGTCTTTGCCCTCAGCAGCAAACAATTCCTTGAAGAAACTTCTGCACTGTTTTTCCATAAAATCAGTTCAGTTCTGGCTGTTGGAAGGTTTGATGTCCCAAACAGGCCAATGACACCTGCTGTGCCTCTGTCCATCGCAGCATTCTGGGATGTCCAGCTCAGGAAGGCAGGTGGCCTTGCACTAAATTGCATTTTGGCACGTGAAAAAACTACTCTGGTGTTTCCAGAAAATCAGTGACTGCCACGTGCCTGACCTGCGCTCAGGCTGGGGCTTTTCACCCCAGAAAGGCACTTTTAGGGGTCACACAGAGAACTTTTAGTGGTTTGACACCTGCCTGCACCTTACTTTTCCCTCACAAGGTTGGCACAGAACACTCAAAAGGTGCCTCCCAGACAGGCTGACACCCTTCTGCTGCTTCCCCCCCTACCAGCAACAACCAAACATCGCCCTTATCTCCATCCAGAGCCACTGCACTCCAACCAGCAGCACAGGCTGAGCCCAGGCTGGCACACAGCAGGAACTAGGGGTGAGTGGGTGATGTCTGCAGCCCAAACTTTTTGGGAATGCTGCTGTTGCTGAGTTATCCTGCATCTCTGCAGCCCAGCTGCTCCTCATCTCCTCACCCAAGGCTTCAAATCCAGAGTATTTATCAGGGCCAGCCCAGCAGGACAATCCCTCAGGGACACTAAAGCAAGCGAGGCTGGGGAGCACAGCCCCTGTCTGGCCCATGGCTGCTGTCCCCAGAGGGGCTTTGCCCTGCAAAAGGGGCTGTCAGCTCCCATTGCTCACGCTCCAGGGCCTGCCCCAGCCAGCCACGCTCTGCTGGGGCCATGCAGGGAGCCAGGACTGCATCCAACTCACATCCCTGCTCCAGAGCTTTTCATCTCCTGCCCCCTCCCCAGGCACAGGCACAGGTGGCCACAGCCCTGTCTCCTCTGCCTGCCCACCCTGCTCTTCCCCCAAGGCTGCTCACCCCTTTTTTTTAGGGATTAAAATTCAGCAGAGCAGGAGCAGCTAAAGGTTCCCTTTATCCCTATTTATGGAAGAAACCCTGAATCTTTTTACAAGGAGCTGGGGATTGCGTTCTGAGGATTAGGCACCTTTCTATTTCACCCTTTTCTATATTCTGTATATTCTATAGTCTCTCCAATGACTCCTTTTCAACAGCAAACAAATTTATTGCCGTGTGCGGCAAAACTCTGTACAAAAGCCACAAGCAGGGGAGGACAGGACCAGTCCCCCTGAAAGGGCCCATCCCCTCTGAGGTGCAGATCCAAGGATGAGCCCAGCACACCTACAACTGCAGCCAGGCTTTAAAACACAAATAGTTTGGGAACATGTGCAGGCAATATCTACTTTCTGCAGGAAATTGCACAGTGTGGATATCCAAACATTGCCATCAGGCAAAAAACAACATCTCCATCTGCCAGCTCATGTCACACAAACCTAAATTCTTTACAGGTGACAGTGTTCAGCCAATGCTGAGCAGCAGTGATACCCTTCCACAGCTCTGGAAAGCCCTGGAGCTCCACAGCAGCTGGGTGTGAGGCTGCAAATCCTTGGAAAAGACAAGGATCCGAGTTCTGCAGGGATGTGCACCCTGTGGAGGGTGCAGTGAGCCAGGGCACTCCAGCTCGTGTTTCCTCAGTGCTGGGTTGCAACCCCTGCTGAGCTGCTGCAGGAGCTGCAGGAACTCCCACGCAGGCTCCACGTGCCTGCACAGGCAGGGCAAGGGCAGGACCAGCTCCCAGGAGCTCCCCAGCACTGCCAGCATCCACAAAACCTGCTCAGCTCTCTCCAGAGCTGTGCCTTTCTCGTGGCTGGAGCACCGTGCAAAACCCTCTTGGCTCCCAGGCCATCTTTGCTAAGTGCTGACACATTTCCACCCTGTAATAAAATCACCTCCCATCCACAGGCTGCAGCACTGCCTGGAAATCCAAACTTTTAAGGAATCAATCCTGCCTGCCCACCCCCCTGGAGGAGCATCAGCAGTGCATCCTGAGCTGTGCTCATACCCAACCATTTGGCTGCAAAATGCCTCAGGACCTCGGGGTGAGGGCAGCAAATATTCTGACAGGTGACTGGCCCCAGTGACAGCATCTTCCCAAAACCACTGTGAGTCACAGCTCACGTCAGCAGTGTGGAAAAAGTGACCCCTTCCTCCTTCAGAGGAAACAACAGACGTGTTTAAACAACAACAACAAAAATTAAAGAATGTGGGCTTGTCCAGCAGAAAACCTGAGCAAAACTCAATTCCCACAAAACCAGAGGGATCTTCCATTGATTTTAATTCCTCTCTTTCTTGTCTGTCCTTAATTCACTCTCCCTCTTCCCCACAGGAGCAGGCAAACGAGTGCCAGCCCAGCAGTGGCACTTGCAGAACAGCTGCCCTTTCACAACTACCTGCAGCAAGAAAATCAAGAAACCTGACAGAGCGTGCCAGAAATCACCTCCCTGAAAGACAGAGCAGCTGGGAAGGGCTGCCAGGAGCCAGCCCTGGCACAGGGCAGGTGGCTGCTTCAGCCCTGCTTGTGAACACAGAAACACAGGTCAGGCAACCCTCTGCCCCACAGCCCCCAGGTCCAGGAGGGCAGGAATGAGGCAGGAATTAAGTGCCCAATGAAAATCAATGAAACCCACTGAAATCTTTGTGACCCTCAGGTCCAAGGCATCACCCTTGTTTCATTTGTTCCAACCCTGGCAGAAGCCTGTGCTGAGCTCCCCTCCCCTGGGTGTATGAGCAGAGAAGAGGAAAAGGAAGAGAGAAATTAATTAAGCCTCTCATCTGGGAGCAGGGTTATATGCTGATTTGAGGGTTGTCCCAGGAGATGGACTTCAGTGATCCTTGTGGGTCCCTCCCAACTCAGGAACACAAAGTTCTGACCCATCTCTACAACAATGAAGCTCCACAGCTACACCAGAACAAACCCAGCTGTTATTTATCCAGCTTAAAATGTGGTGTCCCCACACCTCCACAGCCAGAAATCACAATTTTAGCCATGTGGGGCTCAACCCCAACTCTCTACCACCAGCAAAACAGCAGATGAACAGCAGGCTCTGCAGAAGATCCTGTCCCAGGTGGTTGCTTCTCTAGAAACCCTCCTGCAGGCTCAGGAAATGCTCCCTAACCCAGCCCCCTCCCAGGGGGAGAGCTGTGCCTTTAACACCAAAATCAGATTTCTCACCAACACACACCAAGCTGTACTTGGGTGCATAAACTGAACTCAAATTAGGGATGTCAGTATTCACTCCTAGGTTATCCTCATGGAGCAGGGGGGATAGAAAGAAGCAGGGGAGGTCCTCCAACACCACCTAAAACCATGGCTCCCTCCTGCTTCCAGCCCAAGCTGCACCTCCTTTTGTGTGTTTGAGGGAGGACAGGCAGTGCTTTGGGTCTTCTCAAGGAGCACCCAGCCATCAATCCACATCCCATGGAGTTGTCCTGCAGTAAAGCTCTTCCCAAAAAAACAAATTTGTGTTTTTCGACTGCCTTAATTAACACACTCACACTGAGCTGTAAATAAAGGTGAGGCTTTCCAGGAATCAAAGCAAGGTGCCTGGAAAGATTGCAGAGTAATTATCACACACGATGTTCCAGCTTGAAATCACAGGAACAGAGCCCCTGCATTTCCTACAGAACTTTTCTGTGGCGTTGCCCTCATCCTTTCTGGGTGCAAAACCCACTGATCACACAGGAGCTTGGAGGAGCACAAATCTGCCAGCCTGGATCATATCACTTCCATATATATATAAAAATATTTATACATATATAACCTGCTGCTTCCTCCTGTGCTCTGGACACGGGCAAACCCTTCAGAGGAAAGAGGCAAGAACTTCATTAAGGAGCAATTACAGAATAATCTGTGTCTTGGAGAAAACTGCTTCCACCTGTGTCAAACCTGAGCTGGGTTATGTCATTTATTTACTTCCATTTTACACAAATATTTCTACCTAATGCAACTCATTACCTTCACAAAAGTTCATTTAAATACTTGGCTTTAATTATTATGGCAAGAAGTCACAGGGACCAATTATAGACTGGAGAGAGACCACAGAGGAGTTCCTGCCCTGAGAGAATTACAGGCACTGCTGCTGCATCCCAGAGTGAGAAAACATCAACCCCTGAAGGGTCAGAAGTGAAGATCCCTTCTGCAGAATCCCTGCTTGCAAGCCCCCACTCATTTACAGCTCCCAGCATCAGACCTGGCCACTGTGGACAGCCCAGCTGAGGAGCTCAGCTCCCTCATGGCTCAAATATTTGCATTCCCAAGGGGTTTCTGTGGCCCCCATTTCTCTCACCCTCCACTCCTGAGTGCTGGGACAGCCCTGCCGCCCTGTGCAGAGAGGCAGCACCTCACCCCAGTGACTAACTGCCTTTTTTCCTGGTTTTCCTTCCTGCCAGCAGCCCTCTCTTAGGAACAGGAGCCCAGCCTGCTCAATCCCGATTGTTCAGCAGCGACTGGAGCCCTCCCAGCTCCCGGAATTATTCCTTTATCATAAGTCACCACAGCTGACCCAGCACTGCCTGGCACAGGCCCACATTGGAGCCCTACAAACCTTCCAGAGGAAGGTGTTCCTGCCCATCCAGGGCTTGGAACAACGTGTTCTGTAAGGTCCCTTCCAACCCAAACCATTCTGGGATTCTGTATTTCTGCTGGCCCTGCTTTATATTCGGTTTGTTCACTCAAAACAAAATAAAAACCAAGCAGAAGGGGGTTTTAACATCCACCCTCATTCCCTTTGGAATATTTAAGGTCTGGCCTTAAAAATCTGCCTCTGGAGGAACAGAAACAAAGCGGTGTGACAGGAGCAACCACCAGCTGAAGGCACCAGGGCTGAGACCTGGGATGGTCCCACAACTCCAGTGCAGATGCAGACACTGCCTGACACTGTCTCAGCTTTCATTTTAACACAAGACATGTCTTCAAGGTCTTTGCCCTTCATTGACCACCTCCATGAGCAACTGAAGACATGATTCATAGGAATTATCACCCAAAATGAACCTGATCCATCTAGCTGTGGAGAGACCCTACCCAGACCATACTCAGACATTCCTTAAATCATTTAACTCAATCTAACTCTGAATTTAACTGAAGGACTGAGGGAAAGTCACCCTGGGAACTGCTGCTCGAAGCTCCCATCTCAGAGCAGCAGAGCCCCTGGGAGAAACCAGGTCCCTGGCAAAAAGTTCTTATCACTCCTCTAAAACTGGAGCAGCAATAACAGGAAGAAATTGTTTTGGCAGGACTTACACCACATAAAGCCAACTCATCAGCCAGTGGTGTGTGAAATCTCCCTGGAAAACGCAGAGAGAGAGCACAGGGTGCAGAGAGCATCCCCCAGGCTCAGGTGGGCTCCCAGGCACCCACCCTGGCCACGCTCAGCATTCCCACACCACGGGGCCGTGCCCAGCATTCCCAAAACACAGGACCATGCCCAGCATTCCCACACCACAGGGACACACTCAGCATTCCCAAAACACAGAGCCATGCCCAGCATCCCCACACCACACAGCATTCTGTGGAAATGCCAGCACAGCACCGTCAGCACTGCTGCTTCTCCCAGCTTTCCCCGTTATCCGTGAGCAGATGCTGCAGGTGTGACTGCAGAAGGACACGGGCTGTGCTGCTCTCCTGCTCTCAGAGCCTTTTCCCAATGGAAACCCAGTTTAGGACATGCTCTGCACCCAGGAATGTTGTCCAGCTCCCTACAGTGCAGGGGAGGGATGGGAAGATGGGAACAAGCTCTGGGGGTGCCTGATGGGAAGCGCCCTTCCAGTGCAAACCCAGCACCTTCCACTGCTCAAACACCTGCTGAACGCTCTCCTCCTCCTCCTCCTCTCACTCTCAGCTGCACTGAGGGGCTCAGGCAGGACCCTGGGGGCAGCAGCCTGGCCCAAGGAGGCCAGAGGGTGCCGTGGTGAAGCCCAGCTGCCCCCCAAAGCTGCGGCCACCAGCAGGACGTGTGCCCTCCCCCTGCAGTGCCACAGTTCCCACATGGCTGCCGTTGTTTCCTCACACAATAGGCACTTCTCACAGCCACCAGTGACACGGGGCAGCTTTAACCTGATGAATGGCTCTCTCACACAAGCCCTGAGTGTGCCTGGCAGACAATGCCAGCCCAGTGGCAGCAGGACGGCATCAGCTGGTGCCCCGTGCCAGCGTGAGAGCAGCAGCAGATGAGCTGCAGCCACTGCCAGCGTGGCTTGTTCAGCCAAGGGGACACAGCACGGCTGCTGCCAGGCTCCCCGTCCCTCTGCCAGGCACGTGGCAGCACGGGCACGGCACAGAAGCTGCTTGGGTCCCTTTTCATGCCAGCTCACAGCTGCTCAGCCACCCTGCACGGGCTGCCCAGGGCAGCACAAGCTCAGGCAACAGCCCCGGGAACTTCCAAGCCGAGCTGTGGCCACTTCAGGAATGTCACACGTGCAGCTTGGCTCTTCACACCAGCCCTGAATCCATGTGCCTGCTTTCCAAAGGAAGTTAAAAATCCATGAATTAACCCACAAAATAAACGGGATGCCAGACACAGCAGCCTCAGTTATAGGGCCCATGTTTGGATAATGGCAGAAATACAGCCACGACCACAAGCCACCCAAACCAGGGAAAGCTAGACCACATGGTTCTGAGCAGTGGGCTTCTATCTAATACCCAAGAACTGTTATTCCTTTCTCTCAATGCCCTTGTGCCCCACACTTGGGGAATGAGAAACCCCAGGGGGGTGAGCAGCCATCCCCACAGCCTGGGCAGCAAAGCTTTTGGATCCAAACATCCCAGGCAGCCTGAGGGGAGCTGTGCCTCTCACAGATGAGTGAGGAGCAGCTTTTGCAAGGAGCAGAGCCCAGCCTGGGAAAGGCAGCTATCAATGCCAACCATCTAAGCCACAGAGATTAGCAAAGGGAGAAAGGCAAAGGGAAAGCATACACAGGCAGAGCAGCTCACCCCAAGACTCTGAGGCATGGCCAGGTGAACAGGCAGCCTTGGTCATGCCATGAGGCTGTGGCAGGTGAGAACAGAGCTGCCGTGTGCTGTGCCTGCCCACACACACCCTGAGATCCAGGCCACGTGTGCTGGCATCCCAAAGGCAGCACTTGGTGGGTTCTGTATCGCCCCAAACCCTGATTTTATGTCCCTGCTCCACCCCACCCGGCTGCACAAGGTGTCCACCACACACCACCCCCAGCCAGGAGCGGGCTGAGCAGCAAAACGCTGCAAAACTGCAACAAAGCACCGTGCCCTGCTCCAGCCTCACTCCAAGTTCTCCTTAACCCCGAGGTTTCCCACGAAAAACCAGAGGGGCGGGTTTGGGCAGAAACACAGATCTGGGCTAAGCGTGAACTCTGCACAAAACCAGCTCGGGGCTTTGTGCTCCTCCCGCAGCCCTGGCCACCCCAGCACATCCTCTGAGCACAGCGAGAGGCTGGAGGATGTGAGCAAGCCCGACTCCTGCCCTTGCCCCAAACAATAGGCTCCGCAATAATGGTGCAACCAGAATTTCCTGTGCGGCGGCGCGCGCCAGCTCCCGGCACAAAACAGCCTGGGAAAGAAAGCTCTGCCACAGGAACAGGGCAGCTCCTCCACCTCCTGCCCGTGCTGGGATGCTCCTCTGGCAACAGGGAGAGCACCACAACCGGGCCCAGCAGGGAAAAAACTGCTTTGGGACAGAAGCCGTGCAGGGAATGGCTGTGGGTAATCCATCAGCACAGCAGCCTTCTGCAACATCTGGCCCTGGCTTCTCTCTCAGGGATGTTTCGTATCCTGCAGTGCTTGGGGAAGCAGCATGGAGCAGGCTGGGGTTTGGGAGGCTCATGGAAATCTCTGGAAAGATGGCACAGGTGCAGCAAGGACAGAGGTGCTGATGGCATCAGGCACTACAGGCAGCAAGTGCAGCCAAAATGCTCCAGTGTTGGAGCTTCTGCCTGGAACGAGGGATCAGCACAGCCCCAAACACTGAGAAAAACCCCAAACACTGAGAAAAGCCAAGGACAAGCTCCTAGAGCAAAGCAGGAATGGTGGATGATCCCAGGCTGGAGCAGGGGAAGAGCACAAGGAGTGCCCTGAGAAGGAAGCAGGGGCAGAGCCAAAATGTGATGAGCTGCCCACAGCCAGCACTCTCCATCCCCCTGCGCCACTGAGGGGGAGAAAGGGAAGGAACTGGGAGAGAAGTCAAGCCTGGGAAGAAGGGAGGAGCAGCAGGAAGGTGATTTTAATATCTGGTTTTATTCCTGCACACCTTCCCCATGCCCTCAGGAAGCCCATCACTCTGGATGTGCAGAGAGAACAGCATTTACTGCAGAAGGAAAAAGCTCAGGAGGTGGGTGATGGCACCTGAGCCAAGCTTAGCAGTGATCCTGAACAACTGGGGATACTCCAGCACCTCCATGAGACCTCCTGGAACGAACACAACTGGCCAAAATCAGGCCCTTCCTGCTGGATTTAGCACCCAAACTGTAACCCAGCAGCTGGGACATCAAAGAGGGAACCAGGGAAACACAAACAAGGTTCTCACCCCGTTTCTTCTATCAGCTCCCCTAATTTATCTCTGCCTTGTTCTCCCCAGGGCTGAAGAGGGGATGAGGTTCCCCCTTGCAAAAATCCCACCCCCAGAGCTCCAGCACAGCTCCTGGTGTGCCACAGGGAAGGAATGGCTTGGCTGGGTCAGGATCAGCAAGGGGAAGCTCAGCAACACCTTCCAGCAGAGGGAACACAGAGCTGTGGGCTCCACACCCTCTTCCCAGAGAGGAAAAGCAGAGAAACCTCATGCAAGAACCCCAGAGCCCTCAGAGCAAGAAACAATTACTGGGAGATAACTGGAAAAGGCATTTTTAAAGAGTTTCCTCAGGAAAAAAAAAAAAAAAAAAAAACAAAACCAAGGCTACTCCACAGTTTCTTATTTTAACAACTCCTTGGAGCCAGCAGGCTGCAGTGGGACTGGGAACTGCTCTGCTTGCACTCAGCCCTCAGCACTGAATGACCCCAGATTCATTTGTTAGTGTTTATTTGCACAAGAATTCTGCCCCAAACTCCACGGCTCCCAGCCAGGCACGGCTGCCTAATTCTCTCTACCCTGACCATCTCCCCGCCACCAAAATCCTTTGTGATGTTTGCAAAATGCCCCCTTCTGGCAAATCCCAACGCAGGTTTTCAGCTGAAGAAAACTCCAACAAATCTGTCATTTAACAGAAAATTCATCCCTAACGTGTCCTAATGTCAGCACCAACCCAGAAATAACCTCCTTCCCACAGCTGGGTGCAAGAAAGCCAAATGCAACAGACTTTTCATCAAAAACAGCCCGCAAAAATCAAAGTTGGTGATGCTTGTGCCCTGAAACAAGGCTGGCAGGGGGACAGCAGCACACGTGGGGACATCCCCTGCTCGTGGTGCCAGCAGGGACCTGGCCCATGGAGGGGCAGGGCTGGGAGCAGCTCCCACCCATCCTGAGGCAGAGGAATTTTATTAGATCAGCTGCTATCAGTGCAAAAATTGGGGAAGTCTTTAGGATCACAAGACACAAATACAGGGGCAGGACTACAGGCAGAAATAACTGCTGCAAGTGGCATTAACTGTGGGGTTTTCAGCCCCTGGGATCCCCCAGGCTGATTCTGAGGCTTAGTAAGGTAAATGGAAAAGCAAAGCCGCTCTCGAACTTCACCTGGAAGTTTCACAGGGTCCTGCAAGCTGGAGACAACAAAAACCTCACTGAACGGGATGGCTGAGAGCAATTAGCACTCAGGAAAACGAGCAGTTCACAGCCTCCGGTGCTCGGGAACCAGGATGGGGAGGAATAACGCTTAGAACAGGGGTGGGATGAACCAAAACTGGAGCAAAAAGCATCAGAAATCAACTTGCTGCACCTGTGGCTTCTAGTTCGACCGTTCCTGACTCATCTTTCCTAAGCAGAGCTTTCTGCAGCACTTCCAGCTGAAATCATCAGGAGGCTGCTCCAAGGAGGGGAGGCATTTCCCTCCCCTTGTGATGATGCACCTGCCTCCTCCTCCTCCTCCCTTGCCACCTGTGCCAGCGAGGGCACCACCCGGAGCCCCTGGGGGTCCCACCTGGACAAGCCCCTGAGCTCTGGGACAGCTCCTTGTGCAGAGGGAGAGCGAGGCAGCGAGGTGACTGTCACCTCTCTGAACGGCAGAGTGTCACACAGGGGGACTCGGAGTGTCTCTGAGCCCAGAACTCCCCTGGACACCCCAACACCAACACCCGGCCAGCTCTTCTTGCAATGCACAGAAACCAAATTAATTCCAGGAAAAGGAGGAATTCAGCACTCCCAGTCCCTGTATGGTCAACGAGGCACCAAACGCCGCTGGAATGAGCTCTCCTGCCAGCACTGGAGCAGGGATAACCCAAACCCTCTGCAGCAAAGCATCCACCTGCTCCAGCCCTCACTGTAACACAGCGAAATTTGGCAATTTTACTTTCCCCAAAGCCAATCAGAGATGATCCCGGGGAGGGAGTGAGCAGCATTCCATAAATACTTGATTTAAACAGTTACAGCAGGTTTGGAGCCAGCAGAGCCAGGGTTTAATCAGCTGCCAGCCCCGTGGGCTCGGGGGTGACCCGGGCACCGCAGCCCAGTCCCGCAGGAACACCGGGCCGGTGTCGGGATCTGCCGTCACTCGGGGGAAGGAGCCGTGCCTCGTTTTATAACCAAACCCGAGGGAGGAGCAGGGAGGTGCTATCAGCCATGAATCCCCGCGTTTGGAAATCTCTCATCTCAGCGGTGTTCAGGTGTAAAACGAACTCACCGAGGCGGGGGTGGGAACAGGAACCCTCCAGCCAGGCTCCGTGAACACCTGAGTGAGATTTTTCTCTCCATCAGCTTCCCCAAGACCACTAAAACCAGTGAGAAATAAACGCTCCCAACCACGGAACTCCCACAGGAACGTTCCCCCGGACTCAAACGCGCCTGGAATCAGCCTGGGCAGCAGCGACCCAGATTTTGGGAGCTCACACGGGTGTGTAAACCGGGCTCAAACCCGCTCGGTTCTGAAACACGCGGCGGAAAATAAACCCGGACCCGGGGGCCGCGGCAGGAACTGCCCCGCTCAGCCCCGAGCCGGTGCTTCCTCAGCAGCTCCGACACAGCCAAAAAAACCCCAACAAAGAAAAGATTCCCACGTGATGTTATATAAAAAAAAGGGAGCTTTTTGCGAAACTAATCCGAAGTTCGCGGCTTTGTGAGCGTTCTGGGGGACAGCAGGGTTTGTCCTGCAGGTACCTGCCACGGATTTGTGGGGTCAGAAGACGAAGAGAAGTGAGGCGACACTTTACTCTCGTTAAAGTCGCGGCTCCGGGGGCAGCCCCGGTGCCGGTGCCAGCCCGGCTCTTACCTCGCTCACCGCATGGCCTCGGCGCCGCACGCTCCCGGCGATCAGGGCAAAAACTCTGCGCTGGCGTCGGAAAGTTGAAATGTTAAAAAAAAAAAAAAAATCTTACAAAATTAAAAAAAAAAGTTTTAAAACACCAAAAAGAATAACAATAATAATAATAAAAAAAAAATTAAAAAGCGCCCGAAGGTGCGAGCTCTTGCGAGAGACTCAAGCCGAAAAGCAAAAGCGGGCGGCGGAGGGGGTGCCCCGCTCCGGGAGCCGCTCCCGCCGCCCTCCCCGGCTGCGCCCGGGCGCTCCCCGCCGGCCCCGGCCCGGGAGCCCCGGCAGGGCCGGCGGAGCGCTCAGGGGGCGGCGGCGCGGCCCCCGCCGAGCCGGGCTCGGGCCGTCCCCGGCGCCCGCCCGCGGGCAGCGGGGTTCGGGGGGCGGCCGCCGGGGCCCGGCGCGGGCCGCGCTGCTCCGCGCATCCCCCGCGCCCCGTCCCGTCGGGGCCCGCTGCGAGCACACGGCACCGACGGCCAGCGACGGGAGGCAGAGCGGGGCTGCGAGCCTCGGGATCGATCTCTGTGGGATCTCTGTGGGATCGCCGTGCGCCCGCCCGCCCGGCCCGGCCTCCCCCGCCCGCCCGGCACCGCCCCGGCCCGGCCGCGCTATCCCGCCGGAGCTGCTCGAGGCTGGGGGCGATGCCCGCACGCAGCACTCGAGGGTCGCTGTCCCCGCCGTGTCCCCGCCCCGCTCCGCTCCGGCCAGAAGAACAATCGGAGGAAGCGCGGCCGCGGCCCCGGCCCGGCCCACGCAGCCCCAGCACCCCCGAGGCTGAGGCGCGGGAGGGGCCCGGGCTCTGTGCCCCGAGAGGTGCCCGGCCGCTCCGGGGTCTGCAGCTAAATCAGCCCCGAGGTCCCTTCCAGAGTGACAAGAAGACACCTCGGGCACACTCAGAGCACGCAACACCGACTCGTTCATCCCAACCCCGGCTTCTCCCATCCCAACCCCGGCTTCTCCCATCCCGGCCCCGGCTTCTCCCATCCCAACCCCGGCTCTCCCATCCCAACTGAGCAGCGACCAGGGCGGGAATTAATTTTACCTCGGTTTTATCCGGGTTTCTGATTCCCGACTGGAGTTGCTATCACAGGCTGTTATCCAGCCTCTCTCGTTCCCCGTCTCTGGGAGGAAGACCCCTTCTTTCCCCTGCTGGGAGAGGAGGCCAGCACAGCTGCAAACGCAGCTCCTTGGGGTCTGACCAGGTGCTTCACATCATCCCGGAAAGCAGAAACACCTGGAGAAACGGCGCCCGTTCCCCACAGCACCGTGGTGAAGGCTGGAAAAGCCCTCCCGGAGCACTGAGTGCCCCCATTCCCCACCTGCCGAGGCCACCAAGTGTCCCCAAGTGCCACAGCCACACAATTTTTTTTTTTGAACACTGAAAAATGACAAGGCAGAGTTTTCCCACCCTGACCGTGCATCCCCCTCTCCATAAATCCCTGCAAACCCAGGCACGCTCTCCATCCTGCTCCCCATCCACACAAATAGGAAATCACCCAAAGAATTGCTTTGACAAAACCGGCCTTTACAACGTTAAAAACATCACAGGGAAATTAAATAATTATTTGGACAAGGCTTAGTGGAGTTAATTGCTGCTTTTCCTTGGCGTGTAATTGGTGTTTTAAGTTATGTTAGCGGCGTTTCCCACGGAGAGGCAGGTGTGTGCCACGGAACGAGGCTGTTATTAATGGGATAACCACAATTAAATGTAATTGGGAGCATCATATCAATCACTCCTTCGGAGCAGCGGAGTTTCCCAGCTGCTTTTCCCGTGCTTTCAATGGAAGCCAAAGAAAATATTTGAAATTCACCGGGGGCAGCAAGAAACTCCTTGACTTTCTGTGCCGATGGCCCGATGATGGGGAGTTAATCTGAGGGGCGAAATCCCATCCCAGCTCCTCCCAGGAGCCAACACCTGATGGAACAGTGCCTGGCAGGGCAGCGTTTGAGGCTGAGGTGCCTCCCCAGCGCCCTCCCCATCCCCAAAACACCCACAGAGCTGCTGGGACTGGGGAAATGGGGGGCTCTGCCCCGAATTGCAGTTCATATTCCCACTTGGAACGTGAAGTGGTGTCGTCTCCTGTCTTCCTTCCTCGGGGGAAGCAGCTAAAACTCCCTTTTCCAGGAGAGGTGGGAGTCTGAGGGGGTCACACAGCTGGGCTTGAAGAAAACTTTCGGATGCAGAAAGGAAGGAAAAGAAAGGAAAAGAAAGGAAAAGAATCACAATAAGCACAGAATCCAGGGGCAGCAACACTGACGTGGCCAGCGGGATGAGGGTAACACCTCACACTCCCCCAGCCCTTTTTTCTCCCTAAACCCCAGCTTTGATGATGTATCAACACTGAAATTTGAAGCAGAATCCACCAGCCAGGGCCCCAGCCCACGGCGTGGCCTCCCCAGCCACCTTCCCTTCCTCCCCCCTCACCTCTCCCCCAGCAGACACTTTGCTCCCAGTGCCATCCAAGGACATAACCCCCCCAGGGCCATCCAAACATATCTCTGGAGTGCAAAAAAACCCCACAAAAACAAAAGTGATAAGGAACTAGCAGCCTCTTGGAAACCCAAACAACGTTTCTGCAGCGATGGAGGAGTCAGCAAACGCGATTAAATGTGATTAAGACATCCCCAGCACTCCCTGCTGGGTGCCTGTGAGGAGCTCAGCCCCACAGAGCCGCAGCTGCCTTGTCCAGGAGATCTCAGGCTTCTGCAGGGGCTCAGATTTACAGCTGGGTCGGCTCAGGATTGGGTTGCAAAACACCCAGGTTGGTAAAAATGAGGCTTCTCCTGGTAGGCACCCAGGGGAGGCCCCACTGTGTCACCCCACCCCATAACCTCACTGCCACTCTCAACCCCCTGTGGGTCTCACAGCTCTCCAGACCTGATGTGTGCACTGAAATCCAGGGAAACACAAAGCCACGGACTCCTGAACCCTCAACTTTGAATTTTGAACTTTGAACTCTGAATCCAGGCCCCGTGCCCAGGTGCTCCAGGCTCCTCTCCCTGCCCAGAAGGGTTCAGCACCTCCACGCCCCCATTTCTTCCTTTATTAGGTCCCAGTGGTTTCTTGTCTCCTCTCATTTTCTACGACATTTAGTTCAAACAGTTTAATTCAAACACCTGGTCCCAGCCCCCTCCCATCCCACCAGAGCTGCTGGGTGGGCACAGGCTGAGTTCTCCTGTTCCTGAGCCCCAGGAGCTCCCTCCAGCCCCCAGCACCCCACAGGGAGCAGCGTGGGGAGACAAACCCGAGCACAACCTCGTGAAAAAAAAGGCAAAATTTCCCAGCTCGCTGCTTTCCTGGCTCTCAGGATGGACAAACACACCTGGAACTGGGCAGGGGCTGAGCCCAACACCCCCTTTTAATTCCAATTAATTCATTCAGCGGTGACAGAGGCTGGGTTTTCCTCCCGGGGCAGAGAAAAGCGCTGCTCACCACCAAACCACGCTCATTATCGCCTGATTGGTGCCCTAATGAGGGCTCCGTGTGCTCCTGTGCCCTGCACACGGCGCTGTCAGCTCAGCGGTGGCTCCTGTGCTTGCCCTGGGCTTTGCTTATTCCTCCTCTCAAGGTGATTTTTGGGGAGGGGAAGGAGCCCGGGAGTGCAGGAGCTGTCTCAGCATCACCCAAACCACAGGGAATCAACCCCAGGGAGGGGTTTGAGCAGCCCGAGGTGAGGGCCGAGCGTGGGGCACATCCCGGAGCTGCTCTGCTTCCAGGAGCCCCTTCCTGCTGCAGTTCCCGGCTGGGTTTCCAGAGCTCCATCCTTTGCAGGGTGTGTTTCTGGGTGTCCCCATTTCCCTGGCCTGGCTTTGCAGGGCTGATGTGCTGCTCCGCCTGTGGAGTTTTGGGGGGTTTTTTTGTGGCTTTGTTTGTTTGTTGTTGGGGGTTTTCTGTGGTTTGGGGTTTTGTGGGGGTTTTTTTGTTTGGTTTTGGTTTTTTGTTTGTTTGGTTTGGTGGGGGTTTTTTTTGTTTGTTTGTTTTTTGTGTGTGTTTTTTTTGGTTTTTTGGGGGTTTTTTGTGTTTTTTGGGGGGTATTTTTGTTTGTGTTTTTTTGGTTTTTTGTGGGGTTTTTTTTGGGTTTTTTTGGTTTTTTTTTTGGTTTGTTTTTTTTTTGTTTTGTTTTGTTTTGTTTTGTTTTTTGTTTTTTCATGTGATGCAGCCACTGCAGTGCTCTCCTTCCACCCCAGAGCGCATCCTCGACTCCATCTCCCTCCTCCGGCTCTGCTCCGCCCAGGAGCGCGCTGAGGACGATCTTGTCTTAACAAGAAACCGGCTGGCAGGGGAGAGCAAACAACAAAAACAACACCGAGAGTTAGCACAGCCCCCAAACCCGCCCCACGCCGAGGAGAGGCAGAGCCCGAGCTCCGGGATGTGCGGGAGAGGCTGAAAAAGCTCCGGGGTGTGCGGGAGGGGCTGTAAATGCTCTGGGATGTACGGGAGAAGCTGCTCTTTGCCGAGGTGAAGCCTCGAGCTGTGCTGGGGGTCAGAGCCGGGGTACAGCCCCGAGCCCCCGGGCCAGCATCCCCCCGGAGAAGGGCAGGAATAACGCCGGGTGCCTTTTCCCTCCCTAGGAATAGCCCCCTCCCTGTTTCTAAGCAGCTCCAACACACCTGGACAGTCCTTTTCCCTCTTGGATCCCCGTTCTGCCACACTTCTTCCCCAAGTGTGTTCTCAGAGGCAGCAGCCAGCCCCTGAGCCCGGGGAGTGACAGGGAGCAGCAGGCCAGCCCCGAGCAGCAAGTGGGAAAACAAGGCAACATTTCCACGTATTAACTTCATTTCCTCCCTTTCCTCCGGCCTGGCAGCCTCGCAGGGGGTTATTAATAGCCCAGGGTGGGTGAGAGCTCTGCCTGGGGCTCCAGGATCCCAGGGCCTGCCCTGACAGCCCTCTGCACCTAGGAGGGGGTGATCCTGGTGGGATCCACTCACTGAGCTCACAGCAGCTGGCTCCTCTGTGAGATCCACTCACTGAACTGAAGGAGAGTTCAGATCCACTCATTAACTGAAGGAGAGTTTAGATCCACTCATTAACTAAAGGAGAGTTTAGATCCTCTCATTAACTAAAGGAGAGTTTAGATCCACTCATTAACTAAAGGAGAGTTTAGATCCACTCACTGAACTAAGGGAGAGTTTAGATCCACTCATTAACTAAAGAAGAGTTTAGATCCACTCATTAACTAAAGGAGAGTTTAGATCCATTCATTAACTAAAAGGGAGTTTAGATCCACTCATTAATTAGAGTTTAGAGCCACTCATTAACTAAAGGAGAGTTTAGATCCACTCATTAACTAAAGGAGAGTTTAGATCCACTCATTAATTAAAGGGGAGTTTAGATCCACTCATTAACTAAAGGAAAGGTTTAGATCCACTCATTAACTAAAGGAGAGTTTAGATCCACTCATTAGAGTTTAGATCCACTCATTAACTAAAGGAGAGTGTAGATCCAATCGCTGAACTGAAGGAGAGTTTAGATCCACTCATTAACTAAAGGAGAGTTTAGATCCACTCTTTAATTGAAGGAGAGTGTAGATCCACTCACTGAACTTAAGGAGAGTTTAGATCCACTCATTAACTAAAGGGGAGTTTAGATCCACTCATTAATTAGAGTTTAGATCCACTCATTAACTAAAGGAGAGTTTAGATCCACTCATTAATTAGAGTTTAGATCCACTCATTAACTAAAGGAGAGTTTAGATCCACTCATTAATTAGAGTTTAGATCCACTCATTAACTGAAGGGGAGTTTAGATCCACTCACTGAACTAAGGGAGAGTGTAGATCCACTCATTAACTAAAGGAGAGTGTAGATCCAATCGCTGAACTGAAGGAGAGTTTAGATCCACTCATTAACTAAAGGAGAGTTTAGATCCACTCTTTAATTGAAGGAGAGTGTAGATCCACTCACTGAACTTAAGGAGAGTTTAGATCCACTCATTAACTAAAGGGGAGTTTAGATCCACTCATTAATTAGAGTTTAGATCCACTCATTAACTAAAGGAGAGTTTAGATCCACTCATTAATTAGAGTTTAGATCCACTCATTAACTAAAGGAGAGTTTAGATCCACTCATTAATTAGAGTTTAGATCCACTCATTAACTGAAGGGGAGTTTAGATCCACTCACTGAACTAAGGGAGAGTGTAGATCCACTCATTAACTAAAGGAGAGTTTAGATCCACTCATTAACTAAAGGGGAGTTTAGATCCACTCATTAACTAAAGGGGAGTTTAGATCCACTCACTGAACTAAAGTAGAGTTTAGATCCACTCATTAATTAAAGGAGAGTTTAGATCCACTCACTGAACTAAAGGAGAGTTTAGATCCACTCATTAATTAAAGTGGAGTTTAGATCCACTCATTAACTAAAGGGGAGTTTAGATTCACTCATTAATTAGAGTTTAGATCCACTCATTAACTAAAGGAGAGTTTAGATCCACTCAATGAACTAAAAGGAGAGTTTAGATCCACTCATTAACTAAAGGAAAGTGTAGATCCACTCACTGAACTAAGGGAGAGTTTAGATCCACCCATTAACTAAAAGGAGAGTGTAGATCCACTCATTAACTAAAGGGGAGTTTAGATCCACTCATTAATTAAAGGAGGTCCATGTCCTGCAGCTGCCCTGCAAACCCCTCTCAGGAGCACTGAGGGGAGATCAGGGAACACCCAAATTCTCCCCTTTTCCCCAGCCTGGGCTTCTGGGAACTGTGCTTTTGACATCAAACCTCCTGCAACCTCATTCATTTCTCTCGGGGGAGGAGGGAGCTGTGCTCTGCTGTGTTTGCAGAGCAAACGGTGCTGGGCTGAAGGAGCAGAGAGGGGACAGCCAAGGCCCCCCCTCAGTGACCCCAGGGCCCCCAAAGCCCCCTGTTCCCCCCTCAGTGACCCCAGGGCACCCAGAGCCCCCTGTTCCCCCCTCAGTGACCCCAGGGCCCCCAGAGCCCCCTGTTCCCACCTCAGTGACCCCAGGGCACCCAGAGCCCCCTGTTCCCCCCTCAGTGACCCCAGGGCACCCAGAGCCCCCTGTTCCCCCCTCAGTGACCCCAGGGCCCCCAGAGCCCCCTGTTCCCCCCTCAGTGACCCCAGGGCACCCAGAGCCCCCTGTTCCCACCTCGGTGTCCATCTCTGGCTGTCCCCCCTGTGAGGACACCTTTCTCCAGGGACACCCTCCAGGCACAGGGGTGGCATTGGTGGGACCACCCCGCCGAGCTGGGATGGGGGCTGGAGCTGGAGAAGCAGCGGGGAGAGCCCGAGCAGGAGCCCCCGGGGCTCTCCCCAGTGCCGGGGCTGCCAAACCATTCACCCAGCTCGGCAGCTCTGCCCCAACCAGCCCCAGCTCGCCGGAGATGGGCACGGTCTCTGCAAAGGCAGGAGGAGCCGGGAGCAGCCCCGGGCAGATTTCCGCAGCCTGAATCACTCTCTGCCTCTGCACAGCCACCGGGACAGCCCGGGGCACACCGGGGGCTGGGGACAGAGAGGTGGGACACGCCATGGGATGCTGGCAAAGAGCCCTTTTCCTCCCCTCAAGGATCCATCTCTCCCCCCACGGGCTCTGCAGTGGTGCAGAGGGGTCCCCAAGAGGGGAGAACAGAGGGTCCCAGTACCCTGTAAAACGCTGCAGAGGGTTTGAAGCATGAAAGAAATCATTTTATTTATCCAGCCTGCTCTGAAACCGTGGAGTTCCACCTAGTGCTGCCCTGGAGAGGCTGCTGGAGGTCAAACCCACGATGCTGTGCCCCCAGGTGTGCCCCCAGGTGTGCTCAGGGCTATCCCTGCCCTCGGGGCTGCTGGCTCCCAAGGCAGCCTGTGGGCAAGCAGGGAGAGGGAGATGCTGTGACCAAAAAAAGGATGAATTGATGGAACACCTGGCCACTGTTGGGGTCATTGTGGCTCTCAGCTGCCCTTACAGGGGCTCAAGGCCTTTCCCCAGGCAGGGAAGTCCCTCCCTCTTTTTATCCTGGAGGGATTCCTTCCTCTGGTCCTGTTTTTCAGACTCAGCCTTAATCACTTTTCAATCAACTTCGAGTCTCCTTTGCCTTTGGCATTCCCTCATCTCGGAGATTCTTCCTAGAAAACCCTCCCAGGGCTCCCAGGTGGGGGCTCCAGGTCTCATCCTGACCTTCACTCCAGCGACTTTTCCAGCCCTGGAAAACCCAGGCAGATTCCCATCACTGCTTCCTGCTCTTGGCGCAGTGCTTAAACCCCAAATCCAGCTCTCCTGGAGCCCTTTAGGGCCTGGAAGGGGATCTGAGGTCTCCCTGGAGCCTTCTCCTCTCCAGGTGAGCATTCCCAATCTTCCCTCCCAGCCTGCTCCAGAGGGGCTCCATGGCAGTTCCTTGAGGAATTCAGCCCCGCAGTTATTGGGGTGGGATTTTAATGGCAAATTTCTGCTGAAATCCATCCCTCACTAACCAGGGGCACTGCTGGGACATCAAACCCTCCAGTTGTGATTTTTCCAGCCCCTTGGTGTCCCCTCCCACGGGAGCCGAGCCCGCCCTGCCCCGGGCGCTCCGTGCCGCAGCCTGCCCTCCTTTGGAAAACAGGATTTTCCCTTCCTTGGCGGCATGGGAAGGGAGGAAACCCGGGAGCAGGCGGTGCCTGCAGCTCCTGCCCTGCATCCTGCGGGGTATCCCGGGCCAGCAGGGAGCCCAAACCTCCCCGGGGGAGTCCTGGGTTATTTCCTGGGGCCGGTGCTGCCCACCCCGGGGCTGGGGTGACATCCCGGCCCGGCGGGAGGTGCCACCAGCTCCGCACCAGAATCCAACCGTGGGGAGACAGCAGGAGATGCTGCTGCAGGCAGTGTCCCCTCTGATGGGTTACAGCTGTACTAATCACCCTAGAGTAGAAACACCTTGCCCTCACAGCCAGGGGCGTGATAAAAAGTGAGTGAACTGGGAAGAGTTCAGTTGGAGTCTGCTCGCTGTGCTGACAGACAGACAGACAGGGTTAGGTGGCCGAGCTAGGGACAGGAAGGAGCTGAACCACAACTGAGGAAGAAGAGAGACAGAGCCAGGGCTGTGTGGAGCTGCTCAGAGGAGAAATATTGAGGAAGATCTGGGAGACTTTTTTAAATAACAAGATGCAGATGCTTGGAGCCTTCTGATGATTCTAATGAAGCACCTCGAGTGCAGTGTCCATGTTCACTGCCACACATATCAGTGACTGCAACACCCAACTTCACCAGATTCCTCAGGAGATAAAAACCTGATAACCACAAAGCCATCCCAAACAGAACCACCCAGCTGCTCTGTGGGACAGGGGCTGAGCAGGCTCCAGCAGTGTGGGTGTGCTGGGGCTGTACCACAGGACAGCTTTGCAGCTCTCCCCACAAAGGGGGTGACCCAAAGCCACCCCCTGCCCTGGCCCTGGGCTCACTGGTGCCACCAGGGCCCGGGCACACTGCAGTGCTGGCTTTGCCTGCCTGGCTTCCAGTCCCTGGGAAGTCACAAAGATTTGGCACCCAGGGTCCCCTGAGGGTGTGAGACCCCACAGAGCCCCAGCACCTGCAGTGCCCTCACAGCCAGGTGACAATTTGGGTGGCACCAAAGCCACCAAACCCCTCCAGGGTCACAGAAAGACTGATTTGGGTTGGGAGGGACCTTAAAGCCCATCCAGTGCCACCCCTGCCCTGGGCAGGGACACCTCCCACTGTCCCAGGCTGCTCCAGCCTGGCCTGGGGCACTGCCAGGGATCCAGGGGCAGCCACAGCTGCTCTGGGCACCCTGTGCCAGCCCTGCCCACCCTCCCAGGGAACAATTCCTGCCCAATCTCCCACCCAGCCCTGCCCTCTGGCAGCTCCTGCCCTCCCAGTCTGTCCCCAGAGTGTCACAGCCCCCTCACACCTCACCCTGGGTTGTGACTCCTCAGGAATGTGAAGCTCTGGCTCATCTCCCTGTTTTCCCAAAAAGTGCTCCAGGCCCCCAGGCTGCCTCAGAGGAATTTTGGGGAGACCCAGCTCAGCACTGGATATGATAACAGAACAAAGGGGAACGGTTTTGAACTAAAAGAGGAAAGATTTAGATGGGAGATTGGGCAGGAATTGCCCCTGGATCCCTGGCAGTGCCCAGGGCCGGGCTGGATCACCCTGGGGCAGTGGGAGGTGTCCCTGCCCACGGATGGGGCTTTTAGATCTTTCTAATCCGAGCCTTTCTGAGATTCTGGGAGCTGCAATAACGGAGCGCTCCCTTAGAGGTCAGCCCAGCACCAGAACTGGCCCGAAATTCCCCGCAGGTGGATGCGATCCCTGCCGGGAGCTGGGGTTTGGTGCCCGAGGGTGGGCGGGGGATGGTCCCCAGCGCCCGCAGCCGCTCCCCTCGGCGTTCCCAAAGGAAATTCCCCAAGCTGAGCTCTCCCGGGTGCTCTCCTGCTCCTTTCCGTGCAGGGACTGAGCTGCGTGGCTGCCCCGAGCCGGGGATGCCCCTGCCTGGGGAAAGCCCGGCCAGCTCCGGGTTTTGGGGAGCAGGATGACCTGGTCCTGCTGCCAGTGCTGCTGTGAAATTTCCCGTGCCCAGAACAGCCAGGAGAGCCCCTCAGAGCTTTTCCTTAGGGCTCAATTCCTCCTTCCCTCCTCCCTTCTGACAGACAAATAGAACTAAACAGAGTCACCCTCCCAAAAAGGCAAAATAAAAAAACCCAAACACCCCATTCACTGACAGCTCCGGCATCAGAAAGGAAATTACTCTTCTTTCTTTGTTGTCTTTTTCTTCCCCAAATCCCTCCAGCATTAAACAGATTTCGGCGTTGTTCTAAAAATAGAGGGCTTAGAAATAATCCTGCAGCATGGAGCCACTGGTGGGATGTGGCACCCGGGGCTGGGGGCTGCCCTGGGGGCTTGGACCTTGGGGGGGACCCAGGAACCCCCAAAAACGGTGGCTGTGGTGAGGTGGGGGCATTGCTGTGTCCCCAGGATGGGTATCCCAGGACAGGTGTCCCAGGACAGGTGTCCCAGGACAGGTGTCCCTGGCTGTGCTGACCCAGTGGGAGCCACCAGCTGGGAACTGACCCCATAAAATCAGGTGGGGATGGGATGGGATGGACAAGCTCCACTTGATCCATGGAAATAGGGAAGGAAGAACATCCATTGGAGTCCAGGGCAGGTGGAAAATCCCTGGTGCTGCCCTGGAGGATCCAAGACCCCAGCTGGGACCCCAGGAAAGCTCTGCCTTTGATCTGAGTCCATGGGGAAAACTTCCAACACTCAGAGAGGAGTTGAAAGCAACGAAGATTTGAAATAAATAGTAGTTTATTTTGTCACAGGGTGAAAATTTGTAATTTTGGGTTTTTAGTACAGACATAGATGAGAGCAAGATGGAGAATTTTGGGCGGTGTCTCCTTCTTCTTCTTCTTCTTCTTCTTCTTCTTCTTCTTCTTCTTCTTCTTCTTCTTCTTCTTCTTCTTCTTTCTTCTTCTTCTTCTGCCCCATTTTCTGCTGTGCTGGTGGCACAGAGACTTTGGCAGGATGGGTTTGACACAGAGGTTGTGTGTTTAGAGCAGGCAGTGATTATTGGCACAGAACAATAAACACAGCACGTTTTAGGAGTTAATTGGGCTAGAAACGTTTAAGAACCTTGGGATCTTCTGTCTGGGATGGGGTTTCACTGTGTTTCTGGTGCATTAAGCCAGGTTTGTGCAGAGCTTGAGATCAGAAACAGAATAAAAAGCTCTGAAGACCACAGCTGCAAGTCTCGTTCATCTCCTTAACCCTGGTACTGGACTTGTGGAGGAAAACGATCACCCTCACATGCAGGGACTCCTGGAAGGGACTTTCTGCAAACATCAGCTGCCCCAGGGGTGCCACCAAGGTCACCAGGCCATGCCAGAGGGCACAGCAGCCTGAGGAGCCTGGCAGTGGCACACACCCCTCTGTTCCCTCACACGGAGCAGTTGTTGTGTCACTGTCAGTGCTTTTCAAATCAATTTGGAGAAAAAAAAAAGGGGGAAAAAAAAATAGAAACACTTCAAAGTGTGAGCTACATTCCTGTGATGACAACAACTTCCAGCCAGGTTCTGTCAGCTGCAGTTTGTTTGCAGCAAACGAGTCGATTTGTTTTTCCAAGGAGGCAATTAGAGCTGAGGGTTTGAAGCTTTCCCAGTGGGCTGGGCCATCCCAGGAGCTGATCTCATCACCAAGCAGGAAAATATCGTCATCAATGCTCCACTGCCACCTGCAGCAGGGGGAGCAGGAGGAAACAACCCAGGGACCAGGTGAAATCCATCCCTGCCCGAGCTGGGGGTGCAGCCCCCCTCAGGCACCACGGAAAATGGGGCATTGAACAGCCCCAGGCATGAGGAATCCCCTGGACAACCCCAGTCCCTGGCAGGGAATCCCAGCTTTGCCTCACCTCAGGAGAAAACACCCTTGCAGCTTTTGCAGGCTCAAACCTCGGGGTGGGATCTGGAAAGGCTTTGGGGGATGGGTTGGGTGGGATCACAGCTCCAGAGGGGGAATTTCAAACCTGAACTTTGAGCTCATGACCCAGGAACCCCCAGGCACACAATGCTCACCCCTGCCCAGCCTTTCCTCAGCTTTTTGGCTCCTCTGGCTGAGTTTTCCAGCCCTGGCAGTGCTGACCCAGCCCCACGTGTCAGCATTTTCCCAGCTGATTGCCCTTCCAGACTCTTGCCATGTTTAAAATGAAGGAAAATCATCAGAGCTCGTCCACCAGCAGCTGCCAGCTCAGGCTGTCTGCCCTTGCAATTTTTTCCCTCCCTAAATTCACTCAGGGATTCCTGGGGAGCCCCATCCCCACAAAATTCACTCAGGGATTCCTGGGGAGCCCCATCCCCACAAAATTCACTCAGGGATTCCTGGGGAGCTCCATCCCCACAAAATTCACTCAGGGATTCCTGGGAGCTCCATCCTCACAAAATTCACTCAGGGATTCCTGGGGAGCTCCATCCTCACAAAATTCACTCAGGGATTCTGGAGAGCCCCATCCTCAAAAAAATCACTCAGGGATTCCTGGGAGCTCCATCCCCACAAAATTCACTCAGGGATTCCTGGGAGCCCCATCCCCACAAAATTCACTCAGGGATTCCAGCTTTGGGAGCTGCTGGAGGCTTTTCCAGTGGGTTAATTCCCAGCACTTGAGGAACACATCCAGCAGGAATCCAAGATAAAACCATCCCTCCCAGCCCTTCTTTGCCATCCCCAGCCAGGTGGGGCCACCTCAGAGCCAGGGAATCTCTGCTCCCTGGCACTGCTGGAGCCCAAAGAGGGAAAAATCTGCCTCTGGATATTTCCCAGGGTTCATGCAGTGAGGGTTTGAGGAGCCTTACCCTGTTCCAAAGGGTCTCTGTTGCCTTCTCCCATGGAAAATTCCACCTCACTGGCAAATATCCAACAGGCAGGAGAGGGAGGGAAAGAAAAAACATTGAATCAAGGATAAAATAAGCAGGAAAACACCAAACCACCAGTGAAATCCAATGTTCTCTAAAAATCTGCAGTTTATTCATTAGAATTCGGTGAAAGGAACATTCATTTTAAAACACAATCAATACATTAAAAACTTGAAAGGACTAGTAGCAATGAGACCAGGAAGGAAACAAAAACAAAAAACAAAACGAACCCAAATTCAGCCAGGTTGGTCACCTGGGAGGAGCTGCCAGCCTGGCAGCAGGATGGGGCAGCTGGGGACAAAAATTCCTTATTTCCTTACAACTGAGAGGCTTTTTGGGATTTGAATTTCTCATTTCACCCCAATGGAGCTTTGGGGTGACTCCATGTGGGGGTGAGAAGAGCAGGAAGCCCCAGCTGGAGGAGGGAGCCCAGAATTGCAGGGCAGAGGGAATGTGGAAGGTGGGTCTGAGTGCCCCAGGAATGTTCAGTGAGAAACCTTCCCGTCCATCCCTGTGGGGAATGGGGCAAACCCAATCCAGAAAAACTTTTAAAAACATCATCAGGTGACAAGTTATTAATTAGAAGACAAAAAAAAAAAAAATAAAATCTATGCAGAGCCAAATCAGTGACAATTGCCACCTCTGCTGGGGAACAAAAGGGGGGAGAACCTGCTTTGGGCTGGATTTTAGCATTCCAGAAGCTCTCCTCTCCTCTGATCCCAAAGTTCAAGGCAGTGTCATTGCAGGGAGGTGTTTTAGTGATGCAGAGCACAGGGCTGGAGCTCCCTGGAGGAGGGAGGAGGAGGTGGGGAGCCCTGCTAATCCCAGGATTATTTAAGGAGCAATCCTCAGGCACCAGGGTGAAATCCCAGCTGCCAGCCCGGCCAGGGAGCACCAAGGGGAGAGGAAACCTGTCCAAGAGCATTTCCATGCACCAGCCAACAGCATCTCCTGCACAGGGATTGAAGAAAAAAACCCCAATTTTAGATAAAATATCAGCAGACAGCAGGGAAAGCCTCAACTGAAACCTGCAGGGGTTTTACAACGCTTGGGAGGGAGAAATCACCAGAATCCACGAATTCAGCTTAAAAACAACACTGAAAAGCAAAGAAGGGACAGCTGAGTGTGACAGAGGAGGGTTAAGGACGCCTGAGGTGTGTGCAAAGTGTGTTGGTGAGGGGCTGGGGTCCCAGGGAGCAGGCTGGGATCCAGGCACAGCAGCAGCAGGAATGACCTTTTCTCCGTGGGAAGAGCAAACCACACCACGTGGAGAGACAAGACACACGAGTAAAGGAACAGTCTGTAAAATTTCCCCATGGTTATAAAATGCAAAACGATACAAAAATAGAGAGAAATCGACCATTTTCTTATGTGTATAAAAACAAAGAAAGGAAAGAAAACCCCCCCAAGTCCCCAGGATGCAACACAGAACCTCTTGGCTTCCATCACAACAGCCCCAGCCCCTCACCTCAGGCAAAGCCTTCCCTGCAAGGGACAGGCAAATCCCTCAAGGTTTTGGGTTTTTTTTTTATTTTCCTAAAGATCTTGGCAGGACATTCTGCTCTTTTTCCTGACTGGTTTCTGCTTGGGAAGCTCTTTTGCATAAGAAAGCCTCAGTGACCACCCCCAGATTGAGCTCCTGGGGTAAGGCAGTGTTGGGCTGATCCCAGGTTTGCTCCCACGGAACCTGGGTGGGGTTTTTTTTTTGGGAAGAGTGGCTCAGCAGGCAGTGAAATCCCATCCCTCCCAGGCTGAATTACTGCACTGGAAACGCCCATTTCTTTGGGTTCATGGGGCAGAATCTTGCCAACAATCCAGCAAATTAGTGGCTAAACTGCATCAGGGGAAACTCGTTTGAATTCCAGAGATTTTTGCCTCATTGAGCTCCCATCGAATGACGAGGAGAAACCTTTGGTATGAGGTCAGATCATCAAGCCTTAGCTGTACACTGACCCTCCCCTCCACCCCCAGGACCCTACAGACACCTTGGAACATTCATTTAGCACCCAGACATTCCCAGCCCTCAGCAGGACTTTGGCTGAACAAAGCTCCAGAGCCTGGAACCCCCCGAGATGCCTTTGGTGAGACGCTGAAAGGAAATGAAGCAGGGATGAAACCCAGCCAGGGGGGTGAGGGGGTCCCTGTGGTGTCCCCAACAGGGTGTGCCCGTGGTTTGGGTGCTGGCAGATGGGCACAGAGCTGCTCCAGGGAGGGATAGCCAAAGTTCATTAGCAGCTGTGCTAATGAGGGGAGACAACCTCCCAGCCAGGGCACCTCCCTTGGTGGAGGTGGCACCAAGAGCCAGGTGTGCCCCAGGAAATCCCTCCCAAGAGGGATGAGGGGAAAGAACCACAGGTCCCTGTGGAACTCCCTGCAGCAGGGCTGGCAGGAAAATATGGAAAAATTCAGGTTTGAGCCTTTTGCACAGGTGGATGTGCTCTGCCTGGGCAGGAGAATCACATCACACACAGGCTGAGCCAAGCCTGGCCCTGCCTCCTCTCCCTGCTCCCTCCCAGACAGCCAAGGACAGGGCAGGAGGAATCTCTTCTCAAAAGGAGTATCAAGACCTCATTTTGCTTGGGGGGGAAAAAATCCCCATCAAACCCAAAGCAGCTCCTTGTGCCTGGAAATCCAGGGATGGCAGGGAGCAGCTGAAGGAGCCACATCCAGGTGGAGCAGGAGAGCAGCAGGAGGGTGACCCAGCAGGGCAGGACCCAGCAGGAAAATCGAGCCTGGCCCAGGCAGAGCCATCCCTCACTCCACAGATGTGGTAAAACTCTGGTATTTCCACTTTGGGATTATTTTTTTTTTTTCAATGCTACAAACTCTGCTGCAAAGAAGAATGGCAATGAGGTGGGGGGGAACAAAACTCACTGGTAATGGAATTAGAAGACAGAGCTTGGACAGGACAGGGAAGCAGCTTTGTGTCGTGGATTGGGGGTTTGGGATCATGGAGGGGGCCAGGAACAGGTGTCACAGGAGGTCACAGGAGCCCCCAGACAAAGTCTGTCCCCTCAGCCTGTGTCCCTCCTCCACATTCCTTCAAAGAGGCAAAAAATCCCAAACCTCCAGCAGCTTGCAGCTTTTTTGTTCCCTCCAGTCAGGAGGAGTGAAGCCCAATGCAGCTGCAGTCCATCCCAAACTCCAAGGAACACAAAACTTCCCTCCCGTGGGTTTATGCAGAGGAAACGACCGTAAAATAAGAAAATTAAATTAAAAAGCCACAAAGCTTCCTTTTGAGAAAGTAACAGCATCTGCCACTTCACAGCTACAGGCAGGATGCAAATTTAGCTTATTTCAAAGCCTCAGCCCTGTCCCCACGGCCCTGGAGAGGCCAGGAGGATGGGACAAAGCAGGGGAAAGGTTTCCACCAGGAATTCTGCACCGTGAAGACAGACCACAACAAAGAAGGGACCAACACTTTGTTCTTCAAAGGGACACCATGGACAGCACATCTCTCTGAGCAAACTGCAGCTAGACCTGGAGAACGTTATCGGCACGCACACAAAAGCTCCTGCTTTCCTTTGGGGCAAGGACAAATGAAATAAATAAAATCATTGCTGCAAAGTTCCCCTTTCCAGCTGCCCTGCCCCATCCTGCCTCTGGAGCAAGCAGCACCCTTCCTCCCAGCTCCCCACGCTGAGCCCGGGCTGGAAGACATTCAAAGTGAGTCTGAACCAAAACGTTTCACCCAGAAGAGGGAAACAGCCCCAAAAAGTCTGCCCAAGGCCTGTTCTCCCAGCTCTGATCCTGCACAAACCCCAGCCTGCCATCCCCAGCTTCTGCCAGGGGCTGCTGCTGCTGTTGGAGAGGGCTGGAAAACCAGAAAGTGCCTCAGTGGCGATGAAGGAATCCTGGAGGCAGCTCCAAACCCCTCTGGAGCATCCACAGGGGCAAAGCCACGGGTGGCTGCAGGAGAGGAGCCAAACTCAAGAGCCCCCCAAACTGTTCCCAGTTTTCTCCCTCCCTCTGCCTCCCTCCCACCCCTGCTGGGAACAGCCTCAGCGTGGTGACACGGTGACATTCCTGCAGCCCCTTGGCTTGGTGACACAGTGACATTCTTGCAGATACTCAGCCTTGGTGACATGGTGACATTCTCACAGCCCCTCAGCTGGGTGACACGGTGACATTCCTGTAGATACAGCCTTGGTGACATTCTCACAGCCCCTCAGCTGGGTGACACGGTGACATTCCTGTAGATACAGCCTTGGTGACATTCTTACAGCCCCTCAGCTGGGTGACACGGTGACATTCCTGTAGATACAGCCTCGGTGACACGGTGACATTCCTGCAGCCCCTTGGCCCGGTGACACGGTGACATTCCTGCAGCTACTCAGCCTCGGTGACATTGCCAAGGGTGCCCCGGCCGTGCCCCGGGCTGGCCCTGCCCTTGAGGGGCTCGGAGCAGCGCTCGGGGCTCTCGGTGTCCCCGCTGCTGCTGTCCCCGGGGTGCTGTGGCACGCCCTGGGCGATGCCCACGGGTTTGCCCCTGGCTCGGTGCTCCGGGGAGCAGCCGAAGCCGAAGCTCGGGGGCAGCTCCGCCTCTCCCAGCGGTAACAGGCGGGACGGCTTGGGGACGTCCCCGTGGTAGCGGTAGGAGGCGGCCGCCTCCCGGGCCCGCCTCGCCTCGGGCTGCAGGGGGAGGTTGGAGGGCCGCAGCGGGTGCCTGCTCAGCTCCGGCTCTTGGGGCCGCCTCTCCGGAGCCTCCCGGGAGAGAGGCAGGAAAGGGGACACGGCGTCTGGCGGCCCTGATGGCTCCCAGACGCTCTCCACGGCACCGGCTGGAGCGAAGCCCCAGAGCTCCACCCCGCCGGGAGCCGCGTCGGTGCCGTGCTGGAGGTGCCGCAGGCCCGGCCAGCTCAAGCCACCCTCGGGGGCCGCCAGCTCGCCCTCCTCCTTGCTCCTGCTCCTCCTGGCTCCAGCAGAGTCCTTCCTGCCAGCGTCACGCCTGGCCCAGAGCTGGCAGGGCTGGGGGCCGCCCCGGGCTCCCTGCGGCTCGGCCAGCTCGAACTCCAGGCTCTCGGTGTCCAGCGAGCGGCTCCTGCGGTCCACCGAGAGCGGGGCGGGCATGGAGGGGCTCAGGTGCAGGCGCAGGTGGCGGGGCAGGCTGGCCACGCCCCAGTTGCAGCTCTGGAAGGAGCCCGGGGAGAAGCCTGGGGACATTCTCTCGTCACATTCAGCCAAGGACTCTTTCTGCCCGTAGCCATCGTCGAAGGCCTCGGCGATGTCCTCGCCCGCCGTCAGCTCCGGGTGCTGCTCGCACTCCCCTTCCCCGTCCTGCTCCACGTCCACCACGTCGAAGGTGACCATGGTGGGGAGGGCAGGGAGGTTCTGGGTGAAGGAGGAGCTGGAGGCCGAGCTCCCCAGGCTCTCGGACAGGCTGGAGAAGAGGGTCCCGCTGCTGGCAAACTCCACCAGAGCCTGCGAGAAGCTCACGGCGTGCTCGGGCTCGCTGCCCACCTGGGGCTCGCCGGGGCCGGGCTCCGCTCCACCACCACGCTCCTGCTCCGGGAGCCTGAACCCAGGGAACATCCCTGCCTTGGCTGGGGCTGCACTGCCGTGGATGGATTCCCCAAACATCCCACAGTCCAGGTCTGCACTGAACCCCGGGTTGTTCTTTGTGAGCTGGATAAGGCAACTCCCGGGGCCTTTTTGGCTGTTGTAACAGTTTTCTGGACACAGGGTCCCAGGAAAATCCCTCCACTCTGCATTTTCAGCCCTAGCCACTGCAACCCCACCGTTGACAGCCCGGCTCGGGGTGTGTGAGGCCACCTGCTCACTCCCAAGGCCACTCTGACTCTTGCCAACGGAGCTGGCTGCTCTGCTTTTACATTCAATGCACTGCTTCTCCCGGGGACACTTCTCCTTGCTGGAGACATCCAGGCGTTTCAGGACGGGCTCCCTCTGCAGCTCCCAGTACAGCAGCTCTTTCTGAATGGCTGCAAGACCTTCCTCTTCGGTATCCATCAGCCCTCTTTTCTGATCCATCATCTGCTGGATCAGGCTCTTCTCTGCAGGGAGGCAGAAGTCCATGAAGTAGCTGAAGATGCCCTGGCGTGGGACCTTGCCCTCGAACAGGGATTCCTCCCCGTGAGAGGGGCTCATCAGGGCATCAAACTCGTAAAGTGCATCGCCGCTGTAGCTGTCCCGGGGCAGTCGGTCCTTCTTGAGCTCCTCTCCAGCCTCATCCTCCGGCCCTGGCGTGGTGGAGTCATAATACCCCTCGTCACTGTTTGGGGCAGACTCCTGCTGGTCACTCTGGGGCGTCATGAGGTCGACGCCGTCCCCCACGTACGGGTGGGCGTCAGCCTCGTGCGAGGCGTGCGTCTCCAGGCTGCTGCTGGACACCTGGGCCCCGTAGCTGCCGTCCCCCGGCCCGCTGCTGTCCCACACCTGGTGCAGGTACTCCTCGGCCTCCTCGGGGATGGCCATCTCCTCGCCGCCGCCCTGGTAGGTGACGAGGCAGGAGCCGCGCTTGGCGCCGTCGCGGCCGCGCTCCGCCGGGACGCTGCTCTCGGCCATGTCGGGCTCGGCGATGTCGTCGCCGCAGCCCGTCAGGGAGTCGAAGCTCTTCAGGGAGGTGACGTCCCCCAGCATGAGGCTCAGCAGCTCCCCGGAGTGCAGGCAGGGAGGCTCGCTGTCCATGAAGTCGGGGTGGAAGGCCAGCAGCAAACTCTCCCGGTCGAACTCGGCGCAGGCAGCGGCCTCAGCCTCTGGTTTGGCGTCTGGAGCGTCCCCGTTCGCTGGCACGGCCATGGTGTCACCCTCGGAGCCGCCTCCATCGGCCGCGGGGCCCGCAGGCTCGGTGGCCTCACCGCAGCTGGGGTCACCCCCCGAGCAGACCACAGCCTCAGGGACTGGCCCTGCTCCCCTGCTCTCCACAGCCCCTCGGCTCTCCGCTCCCATTCCGGGAGCATTCCCGGCCTCCTCCGCGTCCCCGTTCCACTCGGGCGGCTCCGCCTTCTCACTCTCAGCAGCCTTGCTCTTCCGGTGGCGCCGGATGCTGTTAAAAAACCCTTTCAGCCCTTTCTTGGGTCTGGGGAAAGAGGATTTCTCCCCGTTGGGCTTTTTGTCACAGCCCTCGATGCTGCCGGGGGGAGAGCCGTCCTGCTGGCCCAAATCCCCCCTGTGGCCGGTGTCCACGGGCAGCTGGGCGCTGCGGGAGCTGGGCAGGGGGCCGGGCTGCCCATCCCTGCCGCCCTCCGAGGGGCTGTCCGGCTGTGTCGCCCCTCCCCTGTCACAGGCAGCGCTGCTCAGCCCGTCGTGGGTCTTGCACTTGCTGAGCCCTTTCTTGCCGCGGCCGCCGAAGAAGCTGGGCAGGGTGCAGATGCTCCTCTTGCCCCCGAACAGCTTGAAGGCCGTTTTCCTCAGCTTGCCGGGGGGCGGCTGCTGCAGCTCCGCCGCCACCACGGAGCCGTTGGCGCTGTCGGGAGGGGCGTCCCCGCCCTCCTGCCGCCGCCGGTCCCCTCCGTCCCGCTCCTCCGGGCTGCCCGTTTCCATGGCAGCGGGCCGGGCTTGGATCTAGCTGGAAGCGGCGGCTCCGGGAGCGCGGCGCTCCGGGCGCAGGGATGGACGCATCACCGCCGACCTGAGGCACAGGGAGAGGGCAGAGGTGAGGGCACGCCAGCGGAAGGGGCAGAGCTGAAGGCACCGGGGTCTCAGGGCTCCAGCACCAGCTGGAGGAGCCTCCAAGCTCTCCCTCCACTTCCAAAATCCAAAATGTCGCTTAAATCTACCGGTTTGCCAGAGCAGGAACACCACACATCTCCACTGGGTAGAACACCTGGGGACAGGCAGGTCTGATCCCTACACCTCCTTGCTCCAAGCCCTGCAGCTTCCCAGGTTTTTTGTCCCCGGGGTGATGAGGTTTGGCTACCTGAGAGAGCTGGCACCTCCCAACCCCGCTCCAGCCCTCATGCCAGGCTCCAAAGAGCATCCTGAGGGAGGCCAAACCAGGACACAGCCCTCCCCACGCACGTGTCCAGGGAAAAAACACTTTGGTTACTGCCCTGGCTTTTTTTATAGAAGATTTCAGTTGTTTTTTAAAATAATCTGTCCAGCGAGAGAGAATCGCCTTAAAAACACCCACTGTGAACACCCTGATCAGATTATCCCAGAAGCAGAGAGGTAGCTTTGAAATTTGACCCTGGATTGCTGTCAGGAACATGAGAAATAAAACAATTATAACCACGTTTCTTCTGCAGAGCTGAGGGTGGGGAAACTAAACGCAATAAAATCCTAATGTGCTCCCAAGCTGTAACGCCCCAGGCTGAGCTCTGACGGACTGACAGGAGGCCAGGAAACCTTCCCGAGGTGTTTTAGCCAGAGATCCCAAATTAAAAATAAACCCAAACGATGCTCTCTGCTCCTGCAGCCCCACAGCAAACCCGCAACCCCAGGTTTATTTTTACTCCTCAGATCTAGGCTGCTTTGCCTCTGTATTGATCTGGCACCGCTGGCACTGGCCGGGCTTTAAGGTCCCTCCCAACCCAACCCAACCCATTCGTGATTCTGGAATGCTGGGATTGCTGATAACCCCTCACGTTCACCTGTCCCGCTGGAAGCACAGCTGGGGCGTAGCCGGCTGCCCACAGCCACCTCCCCACCGGCAAACTGGTCCTTTCCAACCCTGCCAGAGCCCACCACGGGTCCCAAAGCCTCTGGAGAGACCTGGATAGAGCGGCCTGGGAGAAACCCCCTGGACAAGAGCGGGGCTGCTGGAAAATTGGGGGGTGAAATGACCCCGAACCTGCAGCTGGACTGCTGGAAAACAGCCGGGGAAGGGCATGAGACAGAGCCAGGATTTCAAAAATTCCTTTTGGGAATCGTTCCTCTCCAGCTCCACGTCAGCACCGGCACTGCTGCGGAGGGCAGGCTGGAGAAGGATTAAAAAAAATGAAATATATATAAAAAAAAATGAAATAAAGAGAAAGAAAGGGCCCCGAGGGCAAAGAGCCACGAGCGATAAAACGTGAAAAAATAAGGTTTAAAAGCAACAAAAAGCAGCACCGTAACAATGAAACGCCGCGTTTCACCCGCAGAGGGGACCCTCAGGGACCCGCGGCCCGCCCAGCCCCGCACGGGGACGCTCCCCCAGCCCGGGCCCTCCCCGTTCCCCCCGCCGCGCTCCCAAACTTTCGGGAGGATCCGGGAAAACGCGAGGGGCGGGTGGAGGAGGGGGGGGGGGGGGGGATCGGGCCCGGCCGCGGGGACGCGGCGCGGAGGGCGCGGGGAGCGGCGGCCCCGGGCCCGGCCCGTGCCCAGCACTTACCGGCGGGGGCGGCGGCACCGCGGCACCCGGGACCCCCCCGGCCCCGGCCCAGCCCTCAGGCCGCGCGAGGGGCGCGGGGCCGCGGGTCCGCCCGGCGCGGGCGGCAGGGGCGGCGCCGCGTGACGGGCGGGGCGGGGCCTCCTGACGGGGGGGCGGAGGGGGCGGGGCCTGGCGGGAGGGGCGCGGCGGCGGAGGGGCGTGGCCTCCGCGTGAGGGAGGGCGCGGTGTCCACAGCGGGCTCGATGTAACGGGGAGGGGTCGCGGTAACGGGGCGCGGCCGCTGGGCAAGGCCCCCGCGGTGTCCTCTCACGGCCGTCCCACGGTGTCTTCCCCGGTGGCCCGGGGCGATCCGGGGGCATCCCGGTGGCGGAGTGGGCGTGGCCTCAGGGCGGGCCCCCGTGTTGGGGGCGTGGCCTTGTCCGCGGGTATGATTGACAAGTGGGCGTGGTTATTTCGGTGAGAGGGGCGTGGTCTCGCGCGGGAGCGACACCCGCGGGACACGCGGGGTCACGGACTCGCGGGGGGATGTCCTGTTCCTGTCCCGGCGTGTGACACTGCGGGGGGCAGCGATGTGACAGCGCGTGTGACACCGGGGGGGGGCGGTGACACGGCGTTGCTTGCCGTGGGACACCTCCCTGCGTGTGCTGTGTCACCCGCGGGCGTGTCACGCGCGCCACGCCACTGCCAGCCGCCTACCCGCTGCACACCTGCTCACACCCACAGTCCCACTCCCACCGAGCAGCCCGGCAGTGAAGACCCCTCCCCATTTTGGGGACCCCCAAGTCCCGAAAGCCCCTCAAATCCGCACATGAGGGTGACGGCAAGGGTGCCACGAGTGGGAATGACAGCAGAGTGTGGCAATGTCCCCGCGGGGCAGCCTCTCCCAGCCCCCATCTCCTACCGTGTTCCCCAAAGTGGCTGCGTGGGGAGGGAAGTGGCACCAGTGTCACCATTCCCTCTGGAGCCTTGTCCAGGCTGCTTCCAAGCCCTAATGCTCCCCCTGGGAGAAGCCCCGCAGCCTAATTAACAGCTGCTGATTAATAGATCCCACAGCCCCTGACACAAGCCCATAAATCCTGCAGGTCCCTGCCTGTGTTTGGCCCAGAGTGACCCTTGGGATCACTTCCCTTTGGGATGCCACAGGGTGAGAGGGAATGAACCGTGGGACACCTTCGGCTGCATCCCCAAAGTGGTCCAGAACATCACTGCTGGGTGGGTGCTGAGCTGCCAAGGAGCAGTGGGATTGATTTATCCATCAGCTCCTGGGTGCAGGAAAGAGCCAGGAAGGCACCTCCAGCCCCCACTGGTGAGGGTGACCCCGGTGCCAGAGGTGGGAGAGACGGAGGGACACAAAGGTGGAGCTGGGATGTCCCAGCCCAGCCTGAAATTCCCCATCTGCAGCCATTCCCTTGTCCCTTCCAGCCATCCTGGCAGGGCTGCCAGACATGGGACGTTTCACCAGACAGGCCACAGCAGTTTAATACCAGTAACAAAAAAAATACCAATCACAAAAGACCCCTGGCTGCCACATGAAGCACTTTTGGGGTGAGATGACAACGTTTAGGGTCAGAGCTGGGGCTGGGAGAGGAGTGAGGGTGCTGGATATGTCTCCCAGCCACTCCTGTGCTGCCAGGTGGGAGCTCTGTCCCTGCTGGGGTGGGCACACACGGCCAGGGCCAGCCCCAGTCCTGCCTTCACTGGGAGGAATTCCCATCCTTACAGCCAAGAACTCCTCCACACTCTTTCCCAGCCCCTTCTCCAACCAAAATCAGCTGAAGGTGTCAGATCCCTCAGTAAAGGTGGGGGAATCAGGTCCTGCTCTGTCCTCGCTTTGCTGCAAACCAGGAGCTGAGCTCTCCTGTTCTCTCCCTTCCTTCCCTCCCCACCTCTCCACACGGGTGCTGCTTTCTGGAGACACCTGGTCAGTAAAAATGAACCTGTGACCACAAATCCCCAGGGGTCTCACAGATTCACTCCCAGGAGGTGGGGCAGGTTGCAGCTGGGGTGCTCAGGGTGGATGTCCCTGGGTGCAGCTGGGATCACGCCTGGTGCTGGAGGTATTTGGCCAGGACTGTGGGGATCTCCAGCTCTCTGAGGGTGGCTGAGCAGCCAGGCTGCTTCAGGAGACGCCTCATGGCCAGCCGGGCTTGGGACAGCAGGGATTTGGGATGAGCTGTGGGAGGAAAATCACACGGTCACCCTCAGGACACACAACCCTGCTGCCCTCCAACCCGGCTTTGTGCAAAGGGACCTGGATTGAGCAAACCAGACAGGGCTGGAACAAAATTATCTGTAAGGTCCCTTCCAACCCAAACTGTTCCATGATCCTGTGAAAATTCCACTGTGGTGTGGAAACTCAACCTCTGTGCTGGGGCTGGGGCTGTGGGCTTGGGCACAAGCTCCCACAGGAGCTGGGCATGGAGAAGGAATCTTCCATCCCCACACGGAAATACGTGCAGGATTTTAGACTTGGGGAGTACGGGAGAGCCCACGCTGAGCAGCAGAAAGGACAGCAAGGGTGAAAAGCAGCTGGTAACCCAAGTGAGCTAAACCCAGGCTGTGAGAATCAGGGAATCACAGAAGGGTTTAGCTTGAGAAGGGAATTTAAGCTCATCTCATTCCATGGGCAGGGACACCTTCCACTATCCCAGGCTTCTCCGAGAATCAGGGAATCACAGGAGGGTTTAGCTTGGGAAGGGAATTTAAGCTCATCTCATTCCATGGGCAGGGACACCTTCCACTGCCCCAGGCTGCTCTGAGAATCAGGGAATCACAGAAGGGTTTAGCTTGGGAAGGGAATTTAAGCTCATCTCATTCCATGGGCAGGGACACCTTCCACTGCCCCAGGCTGTGAGAATCAGGGAATCACAGAAGGGTTTAGCTTGGGAAGGGAATTTAAGCTCTTCTCATTCCACGGGCAGGGACACCTTCCACTGCCCCAGGCTGCTCCGAGAATCAGGGAATCACAGGAGGGTTTAGCTTGGGAAGGGAATTTAAGCTCATCTCATTCCATGGGCAGGGACACCTTCCACTATCCCAGGCTGCTCCAAACCCTGTCCAGCCCAGCCTTGGACACTGCCAGGGATGGAGCAGCCACAGACCCACGCAGCCAAGTGATGCTGCGAGGGGAACTGAGGCCAAACTGGGTATGGCCGTTGGGAAGAGGCAACCAGAGCAAAGCTGTGCCCACTCCAGCCCCCCGGGGACACGCAGCCAGGTCACCTCTGGCCTGCAGCAGCAGCTCCATCCCCTCGCTGCGCGGCGCCGCTCCATCCACGGGCACCCGGGGCAGGTACACGTTGGCCCCGAAGTCGATGAGCAGGCGGACGAACTCGGCACGGCAGCCGTGCCTCAGGCACGTCTCCAGCAGCGTCCTGGGCTCGCGGATCTGCGCCAGCACCGCCTGCTCGGTGCAGTTGTAGTCGGGGTCGGCGCCGTGCAGCAGCAGCAGGCGGAAACACTCCAGGTGCCCGTAGGCGGCCGCCAGGTAGAGCGGCCCCGAGCAGGCCGCCGAGTTGGCCGCCCACTCGGGCAGCCGGGCCTGGACGTCAACCCGGGCTCCGTGCTCCAGCAGCTGCCTCAGGATGTCCGCCCGGCCGTCGCGGGCGGCCAGCAGCAGCGGCGAGCAGTTGTTGTGGACGCTGCCCGCCGGGCTGGCGCCGGCCTCCAGCAGCAGCCGCACGCACTCGCCGTGCCCGTTGCTGACGGCCACGAAGAGCGGCGTCTGAGCCTTGACGTCCAGGCCGTCCACCTGGGCGCCGTGGGCCAGCAGCAGCCGCAGGCTCCGGGCGCAGCCCCGCGCGGCCGCCAGGCGCAGGGGGGTGCTGGGCACGCCCCAGCCGCTGCGGCGGTTGATGAGCCTCTTGTACCTGTCCTGGGCCAGCAGCTTGGCCAGGGTGCTGTGGTCGTCCCGGCACACTGCCCTGCTCAGCTCCTCGCTCGCCCTGCTGTCCTCCTCCTCCTCGTCATCCCCGGGCTGCAGCAGGGAGAACATCTTGTTGATGTCCATCAGGCTCATTTTGTCCGGCCTGTGCTCCATGTGTCGCTTGCATGGTAAAGGATGAGGGCCGAGATCTGCAGGACAGCAGGAGCAGCATCACCCCCGGGTTAAAATCAGTCCCTGGCACTGACAGATGCATTTTAGTGTGGGTTTATACCCCACGTAAGGGAGATTCTCCAAAAAAATGGGCAAACGTGGGGTGAGGATGCTGCTGATGTGCTCATGGCCGCAGCACCACGTGAGGAAATGCACGTGGATGAAAGGCTGAGGGAACAATGGAGCTCAGTGCTGTGGTGGGTACGTGGGTCAGGATCCCATAAAATCACGGACTGGTTTGGGTTGGGAGGGACCTTAAAGCCCACCCAGTGCCACCCCAGCCCTGGCAGGGACACCTCCCACTGTCCCAGGCTGCTCCAGCCTGGCCTTGGGCACTGCCAGGGATCCAGGGGCAGCCACAGCTGCTCTGGGCACCCTGTGCCAGCCCTGCCCACCCTCCCAGGGAACAATTCCTGCCCAATCTCCCACCCAGCCCTGCCCTGGGCACTGGGAGCCATTCCCTGTATCCCGTCCCTCCAGCCCTTGTCCCCAGTCCTGAGGGATGAGGTGAATGTGGTCACTTTGATTAGGGATCAAACATCTTCCAGCATTTCCTTTCCCAAAACGATGCCAGCGTTAGAATTCCAGTTTTCCTCCCTCCTGCCTGCTCGAGCCCGAACTGCACGAAGGGTCTGGGATGTTTCTGGTGAGGGATTTGGGGGGAAGGGTGGGATTGCCGAGTGGGACTGAACCCTGCCAGCTCCGCTGGGCTCTGGCCACAGGATGTGGCCTCAGGGGCCGGGGGACAGCGGGGGACAGGGCTGGGATGTCCCGGCCCTGTGGCCTCAGGGGCCGAGGGACAGCGGGGGACAGGGATGGGATGTCCCGGCCCTGTGGCCTCAGGGGCCGAGGGACAGCGGGGGACAGGGCTGGGATGTCCCGGCTGGCACCTGGGCAGCTGGAAACGCTCGGGGCGGGCAGAGGAATTTCTCGGCAGCCCTGCGGCATCTCGGGTTTCCTCGGGAGGAGGCAGAGCAGGGGCTGACCTGCCCTGGGACGAGCCGAGGAGCAGCACGGAGCAGTTAATTAGCAAAGGAGGCGCAGCAAGCTGTTAATTAGCCGGGGGGCTGCACGGAGCAATGGGCAGCTGAGCCCCCGGTGCCGGGGCAGTCACGGGGGACGTGTCCCACATCGCCCACGGGGACACGGCCACCAGCTCGGGGGGACCCCAGCAAGGCCACCAGCACCGCTGGGGACACTGAGCCAAGCCTGGTGGCACCACAGCTCTGCTGGGCCGCCGTGCATTAGCCCAGTTTGTACAGAAATGCAGGGAATTCTAACGCTGCTGCTGCTCACTGGACACGGCAGGAATGAGCTCCGGAGCTCTGGGAGCACCCCAGGCACTGGGGGGTTACTGCAGGTCTGAGTCAGTGAGACAGTTGTGCTCCCAGTTACATCCCCAAAGGAAATTGTGTGGAAAAGTCAAAGAGCAGCTTTAACTCCTCCTGAAAACACAAACAGCACCTCCAGAGGGAGGCTCCTTGGGCTGCCTGAGACCTCGAGTGGGGAGCTGAGGGAGGGTCCTCAACCAGGAGAGCCCAAACCAGAATTCATGGAACCACAGAACGGATTGGTTTGGAAAGGAACTTAAAAATTCATCTCATCCCACCCCTGCCATGGGCAGGGACACCTCCCACTGTCCCAGGCTGCTCCAAGCCCCAGCCTGGTCTGGGACACTGCCAGGGATCCAGGGCCTGCCCACCCTCAGGGTGTTTTGTCACCCCCAGAAGCTCTCCAAGCACCTGCAGACCCCCAAAGGAGGCAGTGACAGAGCACACAGAGCACACCTGTGTTTGTCCCCTCCCTGGCCCGCCCAGGTCCCCGTGCTGCCTTACCTGGGTGTGGGGGATGCTCAGAGCATCTGAGGCCAGGGGGGTGCCATGGGGAGCCCTGCCGGGGTTTCACCCCCAAAGGAGCAGAGCAGGAGAGGATCTGGCAGAGCAGGGGCTGGGAGGGTCGGGGCTGTGCAGCTCACAGCTGAAATGCCACGGCGGGACCGGCCCGGGGCTAATTTTAGCCCCTCGGGGGTTTTATCTTACCACTTCCATTCTTGGAAAGCTCCCCCTGGGTAAATATAGAGAGGGGCAGCGGGGTGGGGGCAGGCTGGGACAGGTGCTGGAGGCTGCTGGACCCCACTGAGCACACACAAAGCTTTTTCTCTGCTGTTTCCTTGCAGAAATCACAGGGAACAGGGTGGTTTGGGGTCCTCTGCCTCACCTTGGCTGCTGCCAGCCACTCCAGTTCCCTCTTAACCCCTCTCCTGCCCTCTGTCCCCCTTTTGAGGGTGACACAAACGGCCATTTGCAACCTCCAAAATGATTTCTTAGATGATTAAATGATTTAAAAGGTCCTGAAGATGGTTCAGATTCCCCACCTGAGGCACTCTGGGCTGCACCTGCCAGCAGGAACCCCAGCCAGGGCTTCCCAAAGCTGAACAGGAGCCGGGAAGGCAGGGACAAAAGGAGTGGGAAGCAGCACTGGGGCTCTTATCAAAAGCTGTCAGCTGGGAAGTGCAATCCTATTTTATCCAGCTCCCTTCAAACCCTCTCCAGACTCCTGGGCACTGGAGCAGGGATGGGCTGGCAGCTTGGGGCAGCCTTATCGAGGGATGAGATAATGAGAGAGACTCAAATCATCCAGCAGGAAAATCCTCGTTGCTGCAAGAAGGGAAATCAGGGTGCTCTGTGGAATGTGGGATCTGTGCCACCAGCACATTCCTGCCTTGGAGCCTCCCCAGGGAAAGCCTGGGATGCAGGGAAATGCTCAATATTGATTTGCTTCAGACTTTTTCCTCCCCAAATTCACTCAAAAATAGATTATTGCTTCACCCAAGGCAATCCCCCAAAGCCAGCAGCAGGAATGGAGTTATGGGTGTGGAGGAACCCTGGAGCAGGACAGGGGGCTTTGGGTTTATTTTTCCTGACTGTCAGGAAGATGCAACCACAACGGGGATGCTGCAGCCACAAAAGCCAAGGCTGGCTGGAAACCTCTCCCACAAACCACAGAAATCAAAGCAGCCATTAAAAAGACAGAGTGCTAGAAAGGGGAAAAAAAGGCAATGCAGACAACAGAAGTGCTAGAAAAATGTGAAATGTAGGAAACTTGGAGATGAAAGGGAAATCCTTGAATGGCAAATTAATGATAAACTGCTCGTTCTTTTGTCGTTGCTGCTGCTGTTGAGTTGTTAACCAGGAGAGATCTGAGGCACAAGGAGCAGATTAAACCCAGTTCTAACCAGGCAAACCCCCCCAGCCCAGCTGGGATGCAGGAACCTTTCCCTGCAGCCCAGGGGGGATTTCCAGCAGCAGAGCCAGAGCAACCCCAGAAGGAGCCCAGGCAGAGGTGACAGAGCAGCCTGACCCCCTTTGGGATAAACTTCCCAATGCTCCAAACTCCAGGGAAGGATGAGGAGTTGGGAAAAGCTTCCACCTTCTGCCTGAGCCCAGGGCTGACCTGGCCTCTGCTCCGAGCAAAGCAGCTCTTGATCAGCTCCCTGTTAATTGGGGAAGAATTAGAGGGCAGAAGGGTATTTACTGACAGGCAAGGAGTTTTTTGGGAAGGTAAATCCTGGCCAGAGTTGCTTCCATTAAAGAGATTATCGTTATTAACGCAGCTGAGGAGAGCTAATGAGCTTGTGGATTTAGGAGAGCTAAGCAGTTCAAAGTTTCGAGCTAAACAGTCCCAAATAAATGATTTTGCAGGGATTAGGGATTTACTAACAGTGCTCAAGGTCGGGAAAGCAGAGCTGGGGAGTGGGGCTGTTGTGTCTCCTGCCTTTGGGCCGGGAGTCTGTTGGAATTTGACACAAATGAACAACACTCACACACTGAGATGTCCGAGGTAAAAAGGGGCAGTTCATTTACAGACCTCGACATTTATAGAATTCCAACAGTGACCGTGGATTGGAGGGTGAAAATTGTCCTCTCCAACCACACTGGGCAGCCCAACAGCCCATCAATTCTCTCCTCAGAAGGCCGAAATAGAACTTTAGAAAAACTTAAAAAAAACCAGAGGAGAAGAGAGAAAACCCAGGGCAACAAGGAGGTTTTGTCTTTGTTTCACCAATGGAATTGCTCTGTGTAGAACAAGATAAAAGGGAGACACAGCCCAAAAACAGAGGAGTCATTTTCAGCCTCCTGAGGTCGGGGTCTGTGTGTCACAATACAACACAAAATGAACAACACTCACACACTGAGATGTCCGAGGTAAAAAGGGGCAGTTTATTTACAGACCTCGACATTTATAGAATTCCAACAGTGACCGTGGATTGGAGGATGAAAATTGTCCTCTCCAACCACACTGGTCAACCCAACAGCCCATCAATTCTCTCCTCCTGCAGAAAGGAATGCAAAACAATCATTGTTTACATGAAAAGAGTGTGAGAAACTCCATTACAAAAGGTAAAACATCAGAAGGCTGAAAAAGAACAGGGCAGCAGGAGTCAGTGCCACAGCCCAGCTCTGGAGCCCCCTCTGTGCCCTCACATCTGCTCCCAGCATTCCAAACCCCATCCCTGGGCGTTCTCCCGGCCGCCTGCTCCCCACCCAGCATGGGAGAGGCTCCAGCAGCACCTGGCCCAGGTGGGATCCAGGAATTATCCAGGAGAGGGCACAGACAGCAGCTCAGCATCCCTGGGCTGCACTGCACGTCCCTGCCAGGGCCCTGCTGATGGAAATTCCAAATTTATCTGGTGCATCAACACACAAAATAATGGAGTTAGAAAGGAAGGAGGAACCCAGCAATGTTTCTTCTCCTCCATGAGTCCCTCCTCGAGGAATTTTGGCAGCATTGGAGCACCAGGAGTTCATCTCTCTGCTTCCACTGCCTTCAGGGAGCCCCGTCCCTTTTGGGAAATAGGATAAAAGGATGGTTTGGGGTGGGAGGAACCTGAAAATCCATCCCACCCCAGCCCCTGGCATGGCAGGGACACCTCCCACTGGCCCAGGCTGCTCCCAGCCCTGTCCAGCTGCCCAGCCCAGATCCCCCTGCTCCATCCATGCTGCTTTTTGGTTTTTTATAGATTTTTATTGATTCCCATTCACACTGGATCCCTTCCCTCTCTCCCACAGCTCCAAGACCTCTTGTTGAGAGAGAGGCTTTGTATCCCCCTCCCATCCCCTCCCCAGAGAAGGAAAATAAAATTCCAGCACACTGGAACCCATGAGCTGTTTGCAGGCAAGAGAAACTCCAATTACTACACCTTTTGTCCAAATTCCCCCCAAATTAAATTGCAGCTTTATCAATTCTAGCTGGTGTTAATGCTAATAATCCAATTAAATGCGAGGCGAGTCTAATTAAGGTAAATGAAGGATTTCACTGGCAGCATTAAGAACATTTAAAATGAGCAAGATGGGAAAAAGCCTGAGAAACACCCAGGGACTGAGTGCAGCACAGTGCCAGGCCCATTTCATTGCACTAAACCACAGAAAATTCCCATTTTTAAGGTGGAAAATATTCATCAGGGGCTGGCTAGTGGCTCTGGAGTCTGTCCTGGGGTTCACAGAGAAGTTTTGTTCCTGGAATCTCCCTCTTGAGCACCTTCCCATCTCAGCTGAGTCTGTCTGCACTCAAATCTTTGAAACTTCACCATCCATGACTAAAAAGAATGGGGTAAAAGAGGATTTGCCCAGGATGCCATCACAGCTGGACTGTGGGTGCTCCACTCTGAAGCCATCAGAAAAAAAAAAATCTCTTCCCTGCAGCCCTGAGGCTGGGACTCAGCTCCTTCCAGATGCTCCTCAGAAAGCTGTGGAATTCAGCCTGGAGACACCTGTGGCCAGGTGGGTGAGGGACAGCCAGCTCTCCAGGAGCAAGGAAACACTGAGGAGATACTTGGGTTTAATACAGAAAGAAAAATCTAAATAAATTTAAAAAAAAAAAAAAAAAAGACCCAGAATAGCAGAGTTTGCAGAAGACAGCGAGGTTTGATACAGTTCCATTGGTTATATTCCATTTTTTTTCTGTTGGTTATGTTCCTTTTTGGGTTGTTTTTAACACCCTGCAACTCTCCAAACCAGGGGGATCACCCCATTTCTGTTCTGTAGAGGGGAAGTGGCTCCACACTCCCTTTATTAATTAAGATTCTTTAATTGACTTGACCTTTCCCAGGGTGGAGTTCTGAGTGATCACCCAATAAACACAGCAGCCACCTCCTTTAAAAAGGCCAAGTGTTTATTTCTGTAGGGAATAAAAATACCTTGCAATCCAAGAGAGACTCCATGGGACAGACAGACAGACAGACAGCAAAGACACAATTCTCCTCTAGACAAGATCAGCTTCGAGCAGAGCAGGAACCCAGGTGCCCCCCAGAGCCCTGGGGGCACAAACAGGGGCTCATCCCCCCCAAATGTCCCTCAGCAGTGACACAGACACAGACACAGGGACATCCCCAGGGTTTTAGGGACATTCCTGCAAGGAGCAGCCTGGGGGTGCCAAGGAAAATCCAGCTGGAGGATGGGGAGCCAGGGCTGAGTTACTCCAGTGGTTTCTGCTCCATTCAATAGATGGAAATGCAGAAAGGATATTAAAAAACAAGCCCTTGCTCCTGCAGCTCCCAGGGGGACACGTTAATTAATGTCATTAGCAAGCCTGCCCTAACGAATGGCCCACCTGGCTGCCTGGTCCCAGGCAAAGGTGTCACCATTCCCTGCTTCCCCAGCTAATTAATCGAGTGCTGGGTGATAATTAAAACCTAAATAGGGCATTCAGAGCCAGGGAATGCCTGGGTGTGCAGGAGGGAGAGATGGAAAGCAGGAAGAGCTGGGAGAGGTCCCTGCAAAAACAACCCCAGAGGGGGTGGGGAGGAGAGGAAAAGACATTTGGAATTCTCCTGGGCACCCCTGGACACCCAGCACTGCATCCTGCCAGGAAATCCCTCTGGGCTCTGAGGCTGCCAGGAGCTGGAAGAGCCTGGAACAGGAGCTCTTCCCTTTCCAAGGCTTCTCCTGGGGGTGCCTCAGCTTTGGGAGCACCTCTGAGGGCTCTCTGCTTCCAGAGGTGATGGAACACTAACCACAGGGCTGCTCCACACCAGCATTCCCACCTGGAGACCCTCTGGAGCTCTGGGCACCTTCAGCCCCTGACAAACCCCACTCTGCAGGAGTGGGGAAGCTTCCCAGCTCCCTCCAAGCCCATCTCCTCCTCCATCCCAGTCAGGATGGCTCTGCATCAGAGCAGCTGGAGTTTCATTCCAAGGAATTAACTTGGAAAGGCAATCACCAAGCACAGGAGCAGACCAAGAGTCAATCAGGCCTAAAAAGCTTCCACAAACTGCTTTTCCTCACCCCTAAAGAGGCCACAGAGAACTAAAACCATGGACAACCCAATTATTCCCACTTTGTCCCTGCAGAGCAAAGAGCACCAACTGGATTTTACTCTCCCACAGGTGACAACTGCAAAAGAAAAGCCCAGCCTAAGAAGCCTCAGAAAGAAATTCACATTAAAAAACATTTCAAATGAAGCTCCACCAGTTCCTCTTGTGCTTCAGAGCAGGACAGGCACTGGCCCACTACAAGGTTACACCTGATTGTAGGACAGGAGATGCTGGGAGCAGGCAGGAAGCCATGGAATGTCCTGGAGAAGCCATGGAATGTCCTGGAGAAGCCATGGAATGTCCTGGAGAAGCAGGAGCAGCTCCAGAAAAGGGAGAGTTTTACACAAGCAGAAACCATCTGCAGCAAATCAGACCCCTCTCCTCTCCCAGTTGTCCCAGTCCCAGGAATCCAAGTGGGAAGAGTTGCACTGCTCCAAATCAAAGCAGGATTTCTGACCTCACAAAGCAAGGGTGCTCCCCCAGGAATAAAGCAGCTGCAGAAACTTTCCCCAGCAGCAGCAGCAGCAGCTTCCCAGGAGCAGGAACAGCTTCTCCATCCCTTCCACACTCCCAGGGAGCAGAGAATCCAGGCAGGGCACTGCAGGAGCAGGAACAGCTCTCCTGGGCAGCAGATCCCACCTGAGCTCAGGCCAGGGCTCTGAACAACTCATTTCTGCTCTTCCACCAGCCCAGAGTCACCACCAAAACCAAAAAGCTTCTCCTGCATTGCTTTTCTAACCATGAACTCGTGGGAAAAGAGGAAACCCTGGAATCTTTTCCAGCTCCTGAATTCCAGCATCAGCACAAAAGGTTTTTACTACACTGCAGCCTTTGCCTGAGCCTGTACACACAAAATTCAAGAAGTTTGAGAGACAGGAATTTTGGGGTTTGGCTCTGTTTTGCCACTGGAGTTAAAAGCAGCAATGTTACTCCAAGCTTACAACACTGAGTAACCTGGTTGTACACACTTGGAGTAACACTGGAGTTTCGTGGAGACATCATTTTTAGGAACAAGTAAAGATGATTAAACTCCTCCAATGGCAATTCCAAAGGCAAAGCAACACACAAACATTTCCAGGAGCCTTCTGCAAGCTGGGTTTGTACAATAATTAACCAGTGGCACCTTTAAATCCTTCAGCAGTCAATCCAAATCCTCTCCAGGTTTGGATCTCTAGTGGAAATCAGAGAATTTATTAAAGATATTCAGAGAGCTGATGATCCATAGAATAACTGGTCCTAAAAAAGTGCCTGTCTTGGCTTCATGTCCCATTTTCTCTCAGAGTTGGGGGTGGATGTTGCCCATTACCCCTGGAAAGAAAAGCCAGGGCTGCTCCCTCAGTCACCCCTGGGTCAGGATTCCCAGAGTTTCATTTTTTAACCAATCACTCTCCTAGCTCCCACTCCTTCCTTGACAACAACTTTATTCAAGTCTGACAAATTTAAAAAAATCAAAATTAAAAAAAACCCTTCCTCTTTGCCATGCCAGGCAGTGCTCTCTTTTTTCCTTGGTTCTTTCATGTGCTTTATAAAACAGGAATTTTTCTTACCCAGAATGAGCAACTCAGGGAGGTTTGGGTTGGTTTTTGGACACTGGATCCAACCAGGGATTTTACCATGAGCACAGTTATTCCACTTTCTGGTGGTACAACAGAATGTTTCTACTTTCACTAGAGATTGGGAAATATTTTCAGCTGGCTTCCAGACTTTTTATAAAAGAGAAAAAAGGGATTTGAAAGGTTAATGGCAGCACCTAATTGAAACAACAGCTTGAAAAGAGAGCAGAGCAGCCTCCTGAGTGAAGCTGCACAGGGGGTTCTGTGCAGCTCAGCACAGAACAAGGACAGAGGCACAGCTTTCCTGGGGGGAGGTGAATCCTCCAGGCCCCCAAGGATCTCAGAAATGTGCTCAGGCCTTGATAAGCAGCACCCTGAGCTTATCAGGAACACTGGCTGCTCCCAGGGCTGGAGTACAAACTCCTGGGTTCAGCCACCAGCCCTGAAATCTGATTTTTCTTGCCTGGACAACAACCCAAGTGGAACATTTTTGTTGTTGACCTTTCAAAGGAAGATATTGACCCAGATTGCAGCCAGGCTGGAAGGTGGCTCTGATCAAAGCCACTCTCTGTAACCAGGGAACTCCAGGGGAATTTTTCCCTGGGATGCACCTGGACCTGGTCCTTGGTGCCAGAGCCCAGCACTGGGAATGCTGCCCTCCTGGCTTGTGGAGAACTTGGAATTTGTGAGTTCAGCCTCTAAGGGAGCTCCTGTTGTGCTCATAGGAAATTCTACACAAACCCCTTGCTCAATTCCTCACCTGCTGACTCTCTGCTGTTGAGTTCAAGTGCTGCTGCTGATTCTCTGATTCCAGGAAACCTTTAGGCCTGAGCTGTTGGTAATTCCAGGGCTCAGTCTGGCAGGATGCTCCACTCTGAACCTTATGACTCAACAGGAGAATCTCCCTCACTCCCTTTCATCCTGACCCTTTTCCATCCCCAGCCTCAGCACTGGTTGATTTTAGTTTTAGATTGCCTGATTTTCTATTTCAGTTTTTTCTCTGTGTGCTTCAACCATTTAATAAGGAACAGAGTGAACCTTGCCAATGAATTTGGTCACAGCTTTTTATATCAAACCTGCTTTTGCTGATGCCTCTTCTTCCAAGGATTCTTTGGGTGACCTTCAAACACTGATTTGTGACACCCAACCCCTGAGGAGAGAAGTCCTTGTTTCTTCTGTTTCTTCCCAAGTTCATTGCCATGAGAGATATTGCTCATCAGACAGACAAAACACCCCTAAAGCTCCCTGAATTTGAGCATTCCCTAGGATCAGCAAGTGATTTCATCATTTTAGGCCCCATTTCAATACCAGAGCACACCCCATCTGTGATTGCTGTCTCATCAATGATTCCAGCTTGGGACAGAGTTACTCTCTTGCTTCAGTTCAACCAAAACCATAAAATAAGAGAGAAAAAATTCCACACAAATGTTCTCCTGTCTTTCCTCATTTCCAATCCTCCCTCTTATCACAAATCCAGGTGTCACAGGCTGGCTCTGGGGTTTGCTGCACTCCCATCAATAAATGAGTCCACAAAAGTTGATTCTTCAAGAGGGCAGCTTGGAAAGAAGCTGCTCAACTTAGGGGATCAGCAAAAAAAAACCCTGGAGAAGCTGCAGCAGAAGAAAACCTCCTCACAAACACTGACTACAGACAGGAGCCAACAGCACACTGCAAACTCTGACACAAAACCAGCCTGGCTGGACAGGGACACAGTCTCAGAGAAGGCACAGGGGGTTTGGTTTTGTGTAACAAATATGCATAGGAAACAAAACATGAATCAGTTCTGCTACAAGGCAGGGGTCCATGCAGAGATTCATTCACAGCTAAGAAAGGTTGGGGTTTTTTTTTTTTATCATTTGAAGACAGACTGAATTTTTTTCTCGTTTTAAGATGACCTTGGACCACCACTGAGAACAGAGGGATTTGCATCCTTCCTCCTGCAGCTACTGCTCAGCTCCTCGTGGAACTGGCAAGATTCCTCCCAGCCTCAAACAGCAGTGCTGGCAGGCAGTCCTAACCCTCAGAAATGCACGTGTTCCCACTGAAAGCCAAGCTCCCAGCAATGCCAGGCAGGCTCCTGGAGCTCTGCACCACCTGAGCTGCAGGAGGTGTCCCCCAGCAGCTGCTCCCCCAGCCCTGCACACCCCTACTCACAACTCAGCTGCAAATGGGGGCTGCACCAGCTCCCCAGAGCTTCTCCCAGCAGCTCCCAGAGCTCATCCCTGGTGCTGAGCCTGCCCATCCTCCCTGGAGGCTCCAAGGGGTTGGGCTGGGCTGTCCTTGTGCTTCTGGTGCCCCAGGGAGGGGCCATTGCTCAGCACAGGGGCTGCTCCCTCTGCACAGTCCTGAGGAGGAGCTGGGGCTTGGGCAGCAGCAGCTCCTGCCTTGGGTGAGGTGCAGCTGTCGCTGGGCACGGGGCCATCGAGGATAGGGAGTTTCTGCACAAAGGAAAAGGCACAAAAGCAAAGAGTTAACACCCAGATGGCAGAGAGGGACAAAAACACAACAGCCAGCACAACAGCTCTGGGGCAGTGCCTCTTTTCCAGCTCTGAAATCCAGCACTAAAGTAGCTGGACACAAATCCTCCAATGCCTGACACCAACATCAGAAATACCTGGACACAGGTCTGACACCAACATCAGAAATACCTGGACACAGATCCTCAAATGTCTGACACCAACATCAGAAATACCTGGACACAGGTCTGACACAAACATCAGAAACACCTGGACACAGATCCTCAAATGCCTGACACCAACATCAGAAATACCTGGACACAGATCCTCAAATGTCTGACACCAACATCAGAAATACCTGGACACAGATCCTCCCATGCCTGACACCAACATCAGAAATACCTGGACACAGATCCTCAAATGCCTGACACCAACATCAGAAATACCTGGACACAAATCCTGCCATGTCTGACACCAACATCAGAAATACCTGGACACAGGTCCTGCCATGTCTGACACCAACATCAGAAATACCTGGACACAGGTCTGACACCAACATCAGAAACACCTGGACACAGATCCTCAAATGCCTGACACCAACATCAGAAATACCTGGACACAGATCCTCAAATGCCTGACACCAACATCAGAAATACCTGGACACAGATCCTCAAATGTCTGACACAAACATCAGAAACACCTGGACACAGATCCTCCCATGCCTGACACCAACATCAGAAACACCTGGACACAGATCCTCCCATGTCTGACACCAACATCAGAAACACCTGGACACAGATCCTCCCATGCCTGACACCAACATCAGAAATACCTGGACACAGGTCTGACACAAACATCAGAAACACCTGGACACAGGTCCTGCCATGTCTGACACCAACATCAGAAATACCTGGACACAGGTCTGACACCAACATCAGTGTTTAATTAACAAAGCTGAAGTTTTCAGCATTCACATTACCCCAGCAAAGTACACTGATATTCTTCTCCCTGGTGCATTTTAAAAGGTGCATTTTAATTTGTTTGGGGGTGTTTGGAGCTTTTTGACACACACAGAGCTTTGCCACCCAACCCCTCACTTTCACCCAGCTGGCTGGAACAACCCTTCAGAGCCAACATTTCACCTCAGCCAACCCTTCCAACCCCCCCAGGGGATGTGAAGGCCCCTTGTGCCTCACGTTTTCCAGGTGGGATGCGTTGTCCTCCAGTGTCACCTTCTGGCTGAGGCAGCTGAGCAGCTGATCCAGCACACACTGCTTGGGGTGCATGCCCTTGTCAAAGCGGTTGTACATGCCACACCAGAACCTCAACAGCAGGCAGAAAAGGGGAATTAGGGGCTCAGCTGGACACCATTGCCAACAAAGAGATGTTGGTTAATATTTTTTTAGTGATTTGAGATTAGGAATTAGTTTTAAAAGCTGTCACAGCCTTGGATTGTTAGATTCGGTAGCAATGGGGAACTTTTCTTCAAGTTAAAGAAGCTGGCAGCAAATATTAGAAGAGGATGAAAATAGTTTGGGATATTTTTTTTTTTAATAGCAGATTTATTGGAAGCTTGGGCAGCTTATCTTCCACTCCTTGGTTTGCCCAACCTCCCAACATTCATTTGCATACACAGCACTTAAAATCCCATTTTCATCCCCCTCTCTCTCAGCAGGGCCCAGGAGTGAGGCAGAAATACAGCCTGGGAAAAACCCTGAGCTGGGCACCAAAATTCCTGCTTGAAAAACCTCCTTAATAGACATTAAAGAGGAGGAAAAGAGGAACTTTTTCAAACACTTCAATGTGACAGAGCAAGCAGTCAGGGGTGTGTGTGGTTCTGTCTGAAGTTCTGCTTTTCCTTGCCTTTCCCAACCCTCTTTTCTCAACACCAAATTAAAAACATTACTTTAAATTACCAATAATATTACAAACAAATAATCTGACTTAATCTGATAATTACAAATAAATTATCTGAATTTATTTCACCTTTGCACTGCTCATCTTGGTTTATGCCTGAGGAATGGAGGGGAAAGGTAAAAGAAACCAAGCTAATCAGTGCAAATTTATTTGATTTAACCTGAGTTAGCAAAGAAAGAAATGTCCCCCTCCTTCCCCTTCTGAAGTGAGGCACTTACTGGAAACTGAAGGGCAGAGTGTTTGGTTGAAGCTCTTTGTAAGCTGTAAACCCTCTGTACAAAGGATTTCTCAACTCCTGCTTCCTCTGTAAGAGGAAAGGCCACAGGGAATGGGTCTTCTCAAATATTCTGGCAAGTACAAAGAACATTTGATCACTAAAGAAAAGCAGCAAGTGGATTAATAACTGCAGCTGTTGGGAGTAGCATGAGATTAAAGGAGCTAAGAATTGGTTTTATGCTGGATCTGATTGATTTCATAAGCACAGGATATTAAAATGGAGATTCTCCTGTCCAGAAGGGATATCTGCAAGTTATTACTGTGCTCCAAACTGAAACTCCTTTTTTGGGATTTAATTCAGATTCTTTTTTCCCCTTGCTTAAGAGTAACATCATCCTGATAAATGGTTGTGTTCTACCATCTCCAATTCCATAAAATACCCCCATCCCACCCCTTTTTCAGACATCCCAAAAATGGGATTTAATTCAGATTCTTTTCTCCCCTTAGTTAAGAGTAACATCATCCTGATAAATGGTAAACACACCCATCCCACCCCTTTTTCAGACATCCCAAGGGATCTGTGGCCTGCTGGCTTCTCCTGTCCAGAAGGGATATCTGCAAGTTATTACTGTGCTCCAAACTAAAACTTCTTTTTTGGGATTTAATTCATATTCTTTTCTCCCCTTGGTTAAGAGTAACATCATCCTGATAAATGGTAAACACACCCATCCCACCCCTTTTTCAGACATCCCAAGGATGGGATTTAACTCAGATCCTTTTCTCCCCTTGGTTAAGGGTAACATCACCCTGATAAATGGTTGTGTTCTACCATCTCCAATTCCATAAAATACCCCCATCCCACCCCTTTTTCAGACATCCCAAGGATGGGATTTAATTCAGATTCTTTTCTCCCATTGTTTAAGAGTAACCTCATCCTGATAAATGGTAAACACCCCCATCCCACCCCTTTTTCAGACATCCCAAGGATGGGATTTAACTCAGATTCTTTTCTCCCCTTGGTTAAGAGTAACATCATCCTGATAAACGGTTGTGATCCACCATCTCCAATTCCATAAAACACCCCCATCCCACCCCTTTTTCAGACAATCCCAAGGCATCTGTGGCCTGCTGGCTCCAGGAAGCCCCAGCTGACCTGAGCTCCTCCCTCTCCTTGTGGCAGGTGCCCAGGAAGTTGCCAAACTGGCAGGAGTAGACGTGGTCGTGGAGCTCCAGCAGGAAGCGCTCGCTGAACTCGAAGGAGCAGGGGAACTGCTGCATCAGCTGCCACACACACTCCACAAACTGGGTGAACACAGGGGACACCTCTTTGGGGTCCCCATCCAGGTGGCCACACCTAGAGAGGTGCAAAAAGCAGAATAAATCCTCTGGCACCCGCCACGAAATGTGCTTTTGCTGTCAGTTTTCTTCCAGGTCAGGTTTGTGCTTTGAGCTTGGGGAAGTGCTGGGGAAGTGGCTGAGATCCCCCTCATCCCCAGGAGATGGCTGCAGGAGGATTGCCAGGTCTGGCTGGAGCACTAGGGATGGGACAGGCTGCCCACCATCCCCAGAAGTGTTCAGAGATGTGTGGATGTGGCACTTGGGGACATGGCATAGTGCTGGGTGGTGGTTGAACTTCATGATCTTGGGAAGTCCTTTCCAACCTTCATGATCCTGTGATCCCATGATTAGCACTCCTCTCAAATAACAGAATTTTGCAGGTAGGAAAACACCCAGCATTCAAACCATGATTTTGTAAAGCAATAAAAACACAGTGATGAAATAACAGCCTTGGCAGACCCTGGCTCTGTGTCACCAATGCCAATATTTTCCCAATAAAATTGTTTTCTCCATTTCAGTTTTTCATGGGATCCCCTAAACCTGCAGTTTTGGTTCCACTCCCCCCAGGGGAACGTGCCCCCCTCACCTGTGTGAGAACTTGTGGCCCATTGCAATCCACTCCTTCTCTATGAGGACCTGCAGGTTCAAAACAGGGATTAAGGAAAGAGCATTAATTTGGTTCAAAAAGCAAAATGAAGCCTTTGGTGTTAAAGCCTAAAAAGCTGCCAACCTGCTGACCCTACTGCTATAAATACACCCCCAGAAATCAATGGGAACAGGAATTGTGATTTACAGATTATCCAGTTACCAAGGAAATGGCCCTGCTGGAATCAGAACTCATTTCAAAACTATCATTTTGAGGGAGTTTCTAAGTTGTTAAAATCATAATATATAAATACATGGAGCTCAAAGAATTAACAGCTTAATATTACACTGTGCTATTTAATTTGGAAAAGAGTGGTGTGATATTCATCAAAAGAAATCAGCATTTCTGGAGTTCCACAAATGTTTGTAACAGACAAAAAGATTTATGAAGTACAGCTGGGTGATGAGGAGTTCAGGATGAAATCAGAACAGCTATGTGGCATTTTTTAAATAGAGGCTTGTAGTTATAGAAAATAATATTGCTGTAATCTGGTTTTTTTACAGATAAATTAGATAAAATAATCTGCTTTCCTTACAGATGTCTCACAAGGAACCACCCAACTGAAGCTGCATCCATCATTTATTTCTTTGCTGGGTCATATAAAAAGATAATTCCTGCTATCCAGATTAAGAGAAGGAAGGCAGAAACTCACAACAGAGTTCTTAGAAAATTTCATTTAAATTGCTTTTTGAATTTTTCCACTCCTTGCACTGCTGATGAATTCCTTGAGGAATAACCCCTTGTCAGGGGGCTTGTGCCTACAGACAGGGATGTGTCTGTGTCACTGCTCCTAAGCCAAATCCTCATTCTCAGTTCATGCAGGACTGTTCAGAGACAAAGCCCAGGCAGATGTTTCATGTGCTGATGGAATTTTAACTGTTAAAAGACTGCAGTATAATCCAGAAACAAAAATAGAAACAGTAAGACCAGCATGGAATGCAAAAGGAACAGTCCTGGCACTGGGAAAGGCAAAATCTGCATTGTTCTGATTTCAGGGATTCCTTCAAGGAGCTCTCCTGAGACAGAGCAGCTCTTCAGGTATTTAACAAGAGATGGATGGAAAGAAACATCACAGACTGCCCTGAATTCGTGCAGGGATGGCTGCAAATTAAGAAAAAGCCTGCACTAGAAGCAAACAGCCAAATTAAAATGAAATGGCTTTTTAAAAGGCGTGAGATGATGCAGATTTGACAGATGGACAGGGGACAGGACTGAGTTCACCCAATTTCAAATCCCAGCAGATCAGAGACCTGCAGGACAAACCCCTCCAGCACTTTTTGGTGGATTGCTGCCAGAGCTGCATCCTTTGCTGAGATCTCCCATGAGTGGCTCCCATGCAGACACTGCAGGAAACAGGGATTTGGGAATTGTCCATCAGCTGCTGCCGTGCTGCTCACAGCAACTCCAGCTCGTGACAGAAGCAAAGCTGCTTTATGTAGGTCACCTTTATCCATCCAGGAAACATCCTGAGCCCTTCCCCAGGGCCTGCTGGCACTGGAATTGCAGCGTGGCCTTACCATGAAGCCTTTGAAGGTCCTGTAGAAGGGGTCCAGGAGGAGGCTGGCCAGGGAGCAGACCTGGGCCGTGCGGTCCCAGCCGTCGGAGCAGTGCACCAGCACGCTGGCCCTCTCCTCCTTCACAGCCTGCCAGGGACACAGCACAGAGCTCAGGGGAGTGCTGGCCCTCACCTGCACCACCCCAAAACCCTGGGGGAATGGTGATCATCTCTCCTCTGGCCTGTGGAAATGCACCAGTCCACCAAGAGAAGCCCCAGCTAGAGCAAAGTGCTGCAGCAGGCTGGTAAAAACCTGGTGATCCCTGGAAGGCCAAGCTCTTCCTCCAAAAAAAAAATTGGTGGATGAGTAAAAAATAGTTGGACAACTAGGGATTAAGACTTCAAGATAAATTAGAAGAGTTGATCCCAACTTCCCCCCATTTCATCACCTTTTGCCACCTAGGGCAGGAGAGAAACACAAAAGCTTCTTGCTTGTGACACGGACAAATTGTGAGAGACAACCAATGTTTACTACTCACTGCTCTCACCACACACTTCCTGCACACCCTTTGCTACTCCTAAGTGACTTCCTTCCTTCTGCCTGACCTGCAAAGCCACCAGCTCTGCAGAAATGAGGACTGTGTTGAATAGTCTAAATTAGTGTCCACATCGCATCAAATCAGGAGAAAAAAAAAAGTCAGGGTCAAAACAATCCCTCAATTAAAGCAGAGCAGTGGATGAATAACGAGCACAGGGTTAGGAGTTGTTTGCACTGCTATACAGAAAGGTTTATAAAGGTCATTTATTCACATTCTGTGATCTTATGTTTCAAATGAGCTCTAATAAAGCCCCAAATACAGGACACAGGACCTGGATCTGCCCAGCAGCTGCACGACCCAACATTTCTGGAGAGATTAAACCAACCTGAACAACACCTCCTCCCCAGAGCCACCTCCCCAACCTTGCAGCAGCTCCCAACACACCAGCAGGCATTTTTGGAATGCAGCTGCAGCTGGAGAGCAGCTCTACCTTGGCCAGGAAGACACCTGCATCCATCACAGCCTTGATGTGCCGTAGCCAGCCCGAGTTCTCCAGCCCCGTCAGGAAATCGCTCATGGAGGGGGATTTCATCTCACACACTGGGGGAGCAGACACAGAGAATCAAAACAGCATCCCCTGCACCTCCTCATTAGCTCTGCAAAAAATTTAAGTGCTTGCAGCAATATCCAGTCTAAAGGACACACTAATGGTTGGGTATCTAAAATTCATAACTAAAAAAAATCGCTGGGTTTGTGAGAATTTTGAGGCTCTGGAAATCTCCTCCTGCTCTTTGTTTAAAGGGTAACTCATTATTTGTTCAGCTGGGGGGTTCTTCCAGCAGTGAGCTCTAAATCACCATCACATCTATAACCACTCACTCACTTCCCAAAGATTTGAAGTTATTTCTCCCTAATTTAGAGACAGAAATAACTTGTCTAACCTGGAAGGCAACTCAGTTGCTCTAATGAAACCCAGCACAGAAAATACTTAAAAGCAATAAAGTTCAGAACAGTCCATAAGCCCCAGTGACTGAGATTTTACCACTGCTGGAGAAGAACAGGGGAGCAAACAAGTTTTTATTCTGCCTCTTCTCCCACCACAAAATAAATCTGCCAGGAAGAGGCAACAGAGGACTCAGAGTTGTGACCAAGCCACTCTTTTGGGTGGGAACAGCCCCATTTTTGTCCAAGGTCACCATGGATCCTGCAGAGCCACCTGGGAGCATCAATTACCCAACTATTTTGAAAAAAGATGAGCATTCTAAAACACTAAAATATTAAACTCCTATTTGGGATGACAGCACTTGAATTGCAAAATTCTCCAAAGTTCTGTTGGTGAAACTCTGGGCCTCAGAGTTTCACCTTCTTAATCCCCAGTGCTCAGGTGATTCTTTTGCTCTGCTTTGCATTCTTCCCTCTGATCACAATGAGCTTGATTACTCTGCATTTTCATATATTTATGTACTAAAATGTACTATTTATGCACATTATTTTAATATGTTTTAAAGAAGTTTAGTTAAAAGGAATCAGACATAAATGAAAAGTTAGAACAAGGTATGTATGGGACTCAAGTCTTTGGAAGATCATGCCAAAATTGTATTTCTACTCAGAAATTCTGTTAATACTCCATATATATATATATATTTGGAGTATTAAAAGAGTGAAATACATACATATTTCTGAACAACCTCTGTTGGTTTTCTTTCAGTAAGTCATGAGGCAACCATGAGGCTGTCTTAGGTGTAAAATGTAATATTTCTCTATTCATTTGGCACATTCATTAAGGAATGGTTTTAGCACTAGATGCTATTTTTGAACCACTAAAAGACCAAGCACAAGAACAAAGAAAAAGTCAAGCAGGAAAGCATTTTAAGAGCATTAATACTTTCAGCCACTTGAATGCAGCAAACAAAGCAAGATGCTGACTTTGCTTCCATCAGAACACGTTTGTCCAGGGAACATTTGGATGTTCAGCAGGAAGTTCTGTCCAGAGGGGCAAGAAAAACCCCTCCCAGGGCTGTACCCACCTTCCAGCAGTTTCTGCAGGCTGCTCCTCATCACATGGATGTTCTCTATGCCAATGAATTTAAAACGAATGTTCTCATAATTATCTTCGTTCTCATAGCCCTTCCCAGCAGCTCTGTTGGCCATGGCATTCAACTGGCAAAATCAAGGAGCAGAAAAAAAAAGAAAGAAAATCACAACAAAATTCAGAGAGGCTGTTTTGCAACTCCTCTTTTTATTTTGTTTGTTTAAATCTCTCAGAAAATGTCCTGGACAAAGCTGTTACTCAGCTGTACATCCCCACCTCCCAGACACAGTTCTTTCAGCTGTTTCATTAAAATCATTGCAGTTCATTAGTCAGAGGCTCATTAAAACCCTGCTTAGGGTAGTGTAAAGCCCCAGTTTCTGCTATCAGAGACACCAAACCTGCCCTAAGTGGGAGTTTACCTAAGGAAATTCAGAGACAGGCACAGGAAAGCAGAACTAGGCAAGCCATTTTTAACAGGGCCATACATACATGGTGCTGTAGGAACAGTAAGGGAATTCCCAATTTTCACAGACATACATGCACAGAGGAAACAAAGCCACCTGAGGGAAACACAGAAACATGCAAGCTGAGCAGAAAGAACAGAGCAACTGCAGGAGAGAAGCAGAAAAGTTGCTCTAACAATCCCCCAAACCAGTTCAAGAGTTACCAGGACAGCTTTGGTGGGGACAGAAAACAGAGCAGCTCCACACCCCCTCATCAATTTGGGCAGCTTTTGGGAGAGGAGAGTCAGATAGGGTGCAGATACCTCTAGAACTGTAAAATAACCCCAGAGCTTCAGTTCTGCCAGAGTGGGACAGGTTGCCTTAGAAGGAGAAGTGTCACCAATTGTAAGTTCTCCCCTTGTCACCAACAAGTGTGAAACACTTTCCCCAAAAAAGATTTTTTCTTTCTTGCTTTTGCCATTGTTTTAACTAAACTTGTAGCTCATATAAAATAACTGCAAGATCTGAAGCAGGTTCTCAGAAAGCTCCATTTCCAAATAATCAGAGCAATTTAAATCTTTGCATTTAAGTAATTGTGTGCTATGAAAACCCTTGTGTTCTGAATGGCTTCTACCAGCACTCCCAATCCATATGTTTACAAGAGAATCATTGGAATTGGTTTCTAAATTCAGTTCCTCAAGATGACAGTCATTAAAATTTTCATTTTGCAAATATTTCCTCACAAATAAACCCTCAGCTCTCAACTTCTAGCCCCAAATAGTGGGGCTGAGTTGTATTAAGCTGCATCATGAGTGTTATTTTTAAAAAGAAAAAGAAGAAGGGAGGGATTGCTTTTCACAGCTCCTCTTCCCCCCAGATCTGCCACTTCAGCCTCACAGAGCTGAATCCTGAGGCTCCTTTCCAACTCCACTTCCAGTTCTCTCCTTTATCCTTTAGGACTCTGCAGGAAAGTGCTTCACTGTCCCAGCCAGGTTCACATCTGCCAGTTCCATCAGGTCATCCTGAACACAAACCTCAAGCCCAGGATACTCCAGGAGGGCCAATCCTTAGGGTCAGTTCACATTCCAGCTGCACACCCTGAACCAGGAGCCCAGTCCCCCATTCCTGCTGCGGGACCGACCCAGAACTGGGACAGAATGAACTGCAAACAGCACTGCTCCTTCAGACAAGAGATTGAAAAGCAGCCCAGAGCCCATGGAGGTACCTTTGGCCTCGTGTCTACAACATACATGAAGGGGCAGCCGGGGTTGGCCTCTCGGATGGCCTGGAGCATCTGCTCATCCTCCAGGCAGCGCGCGCTGAACCCGGCCAGGGGCTGGCTGCAGCGGCACAGGGCGGCCTGCAACACAGAGAGAGAGAGACAGGGAGAGTCAGCCCTGCTGCCACTGCCCCAAAGCCCCCAGGGCTCCAGGTTCAGCCTCTCCCACTGCCCCAAAGCCCCCAGGGCTCCAGGTTCAGCCTCCCCCACTGCCCCAAACCCCTCAGGGTTCACAGCTTCAGCCTCTCCTCCTGCCCCAAACACCCCAGGGCTCCAGGTTCAGCCTCTCCTGCCCCAAACCCCTCAGGGTTCCAGGTTCAGCCTCTCCTCCTGCCCCAAACCCCTCAGGGCTCCAGGTTCAGCATCTGCTCCTGTAAACCCCTCATGGCTCATAGCTTCAGCCTCTCCTCCTGCCCCAAACCCCTCAGGGCTCCAGGTTCAGCCTCTCCTCCTGCCCCAAACCCCCCGGGGCTCTCAGCTTCAGCCTCTCCTCCTGCCCCAAACTCCCCAGGGCTTCAGGTTCAGCCTCTCCTCCTGCCCCAAACCCCCCAGGGCTCCAGCTTCAGCCTCTCCTCCTGCCCCAAACCCCCCGGGGCTCCAGGTTCAGCCTCTCCTCCTGCCCCAAACCCCCCAGGGCTCCAGCTTCAGCCTCTCCTCCTGCCCCAAACCCCTTGGAGTCACACCCTGACTGTCCTCTGTGCTCCTTGGACAGCTGCTGCTGTGGTGGACACACACACACTGGGCCATTTCACAAAGCGAGAACTTGAGGAAACTTGGAGTAGTGAAGATTAGGAGGCTCAAGCTGCTCTGCCTGATGGTCACCACCCAAATGTCAGCAGTTCAGGGAACCCCAGAATGGCTGGTTGGAAAGAACCATAAAAATATCTCATTCCATCCCCTGCAATGGGCAGGGACACCTCCCAGTATCCTGGGTGCTCCAGCCTGGCCTTAAACACCCACAGTTGCTCTGCCAGGGCCTCCCCACCCTCCCAGGAAACAATTCCTTCCAATATCCCATCTGACCCTGCCCTGTGGTAGTTTAAAACCATTCCCACTTGCCCTGTCACTATGCTCCCATATAGAAATCCCTCTCCTTCCTTTCCATGAGCCTCCTGGAGGTGCTGGAAGACAGCAATTTCTCATGTTTTCCATTTGGTTTCTATTTCCAAACTATTCTTTTGAGTTTTCCTTATCAGTTGTTGCTGTTGCACATTCAGAGCAGCACTGGGTGTATTTTAAGGAAATTTCATTAGTTTCCAGCACAACTCCAGGCAGTGCCCAGGTCAAGGCACGCTTCCTCAGGAAAACAATGATTTGGCTGTGACTGAATTTTCCTAACATCAGCATCTAAAACACTGCTGAGGCAGCAAAGTTATAAATTTACATTCTGGTCTTCAGTGGAAAAAAAAATAAAAATGAAACCTTCACTTATTCTGAACTAGCAGGGATTTATTTCAGGGTGGTTCCTCCTCTTCAATACTAAGAAAATCCAGCCAAGTCAACATATAACCTGGTAAAACATTACTCAGTATAGCTAAAGAGATTAAAAAGCCCCACATCAGAAGGAATAGCTGAAAGCTGATTAAGAAAAAATTCCCAACAGGAAGCTTGGAAAGTCTGTGCTTTTGGCAGAGCTCTGGATGCATTCCAAGAGTTTGCCTTCAGCGCATTCTGTGACTCAGAACCGAAGCCATTAAGAGAAGCACAGTCCTCAAAGGCCTCAAATCTAATAATTATCTTATTCTTTCCTTTCATTAGGAGGGAACTGGACAAAAAGGAGAGCCCTCATTCCCCCCCAAGGCAGTGAAGCACTCACATTGTTCTCCTTGTACAAGTAGGAAAGCACCGGGATCCGCCCTCGGCTCCTGAACCTTGAACTTCCCATCACCACGGCCTTGGTGGCAGCTCGAGGCACCACGAGCTCAGGAGGGTATGTGCTGCAAACCTGAGGGAGAACAGAGAGAAAAAAACCACATATTGCTCCTGAGCACTTAAAAAATCACAAAAAATTCATCTTTAGCTTCCTAGGTTACAAGGTATTCAGGAAAACAATGCAAGTCAACCTAAAAACTGGACTGCACAATGTAGATTCAAAGGGAGTTCTTGAAATCCAGAAGTTTGATGGAAGTTTCTGATTTAGATTCACAGAATGGTTTGGGTTGGAAGGGACATTAAAGCCCTCCCACTCCCTGCCATGGGCAGGGACACCTTCCACTGTCCCAGGCTGCTCTCAGCCCCAGTGTCCAGCCTGGCCTTGGGCACTGCCAGGGATCCAGGGGCAGCCACAGCTGCTCTGGGCACCCTGTGCCAGCCCTGCCCACCCTCCCAGGGAACAATTCCTTCTCACAGAAGGAGAAATTAAGAACAACTGTATTTAAAAAGTTCTCTCTAATCTCACATAACTCAAAAGGCACTTCCAGCACTCAGATGGAATCCTCAGGGAGCAGCTTCATCCCTTCTCCTCAAACGAGCCCAATCTTTGCAGCACAGACTTCACAGATAAGCTGCTCTCCAAACCTGGCTTTACATCAGGCTTGACAATTCTAAAACACAGCCTGGAAAGCGTGAGGAAACTCTAAAGCACCTGAGAGCTCCACTGCAGCAAGCAAAGGCTCAGAGTGATTAATGATTTGAGCTGGCCACGTCCAGGTGCCCTCAGCAGCTGCTGGAAACAGCACCTCTCACATCAGAGCTCGCTTCAGGCCTCCACAGGCACAGGCAGGTAAAACTGGCAGTCACCTCTGAAAGCACAGCCTTGTGTTTCTTCAACCCTGAGCTTAAAGTACAGAAAGTTACCAGGGAAAGGGATTCAGGGTTATGAATGTGTTGGTGTCTTCCTTGGAGTTGCTTGCCTTGCTTTTCAACAAGCAGGTCTGACTGCACACAGCCCCAGAGGAAATAAAAAGGGAAATAATGTGGAGCAGGATTTTGAAGAAGCTTGCTGACAAATGCTTTTGTTTCATGGTGTTTAGATCCAAGTTGGCCTTTCAGGGAAAATAACAACAGCAGGCAGTTCAGACTGAAATGACAGAGGGCCCTTAGGTAGCAGAAGATCCAAATGAGCAGGCAAAGAAAGGTCTGTTTTCCACTCCCTCCCTCCCTTCCTTAGTCCCTCTCCAGTCTGCCTCATTCCCCACCAATCCAGACTGCTGCCATTTCCTTCTCTCCTCCACATCTTTCACCAGCCAGGTGGGACAGGCTTTGGAAATACCAAAAGCAGCTCAGGGTACTCGAGGCTTTGCCTAACAGATGGGTTGACATTTCTGCAGAAAAACAAGGCTCTGCTCCCTTGCCAGGGGGATCAAACACAGCAAGGTGACTCTGCAGCTCTCCTGGAGCATCATTATCTGCAACCCCCCGTCAACATGATGTGCTTTGACTCAAACCAAGCGAGCTCCTTCCTCCCCAGAGGCAACAGCAGGGCTGTCATTAATAACAACAAGGAGACAGTGCATGGAATGGCTCCTTTGGGCAGGAATTACCTCATAGTCCTTGTTAATATCTGTGATTTCCCAGGAGTCGTTGGGAATCCCCATGCGCTGGTAATCCAGCCTCAAATCAATCAGCTTCCAGCCCATTTCCCGGCTCTCTTTGGACATTTTGGGATTGTAAGAGAAGGCATAAAGTTCTTCGGGTTTCACTGGGAAGGAGAAAGAAAAAAAACAAGTTAAGAGATGCAAAGGCATCCAGGGAGGCCAAAACTTCTGGAAATCAATGACTGAGTGCTACAGAGGAGTATTCAAAGTATTTAAGACTTCTCAACCTTTTAGAGATTTTTGGTTGGGATGGGACCAAGTGCTGAAACTCATCCTGAAATCCTCAGGAAGTTCCAATATTCAGTCAGCAAAGGCAGGGAGATACATTCATTCTAACAAAGTGTTTTAGCCCAAACTGGAAGAAGTAATTTCTCCTAAACAAATTATTTCCTCCTGAATTCATCACAGTAAGCATGTTAGATGGGATTTATATCATAACCTTTAACCCACACATGAACACATGGATTAAAAGATCTGTTTTCTGTGGAGAGTTCATACAACAGCTCCTGCAGTCCTGTTGCTCAACAACAAATTCTGAGGCTGCAAAACTTGAGGGATGTGTGGAACATTGCTGTCAGCCCAACAAAGGCTTCAGGCTGGCTCTGACAAGTGCCCATTTACCATCCCAACTTCCTTCCCTCTCTTCACAAAATGCAAATCCAACCAATAACTCATCCAGCTGATTCCCAAGGGAGAGGGGGAAACCTGTCAGAGGCTGATAAAGCAGCAGGGTACTGAGCAGGTAACCCAGAGGTGTCCATCACATGTGTGCAAATCACCAGTAATGATGTGCTCTGCCAAAAATCCATGAAGGGAGCACACTCAGACATCTTAAAACAACAGAAATGTGCTGTTACAACCCAGAAGTAGAAGAAAGGAAAGAGCTACAGCATTTGCACAGCTGAGACCAAAGGAAACTGGTGTGAGCCCCTGCAGTGACACCTCCCACGCTTCAGGCACTACCCAAACCTCTAATTTGCAAACCTCAAAGAGCAGTGACAGCCTTGAAATGTAACACCACAAAACTGCCAGCCACAGCATCAGAGGCAGAACTTTGGAACTAAGAAAACTCCAAGGAGCACAAGGAGGGTGCTGGCAATAGACATAGGCCTTAAGATCAATTAAAAAAAAATCTAAACTTGGCAAAGCTCATTTCTCCTACAGGATTTCCAGCCCAGCAAGAAGCTGCCTGGTGCCATTAATTGCCCTCCCTCAGCCTGGTGGCACCATCACAAATTGCAACTAGAAATGACATCCCTGTAATAACACAACTCCAAATACTGGTTCCAGCACCCCAAAAGCAGAGGCTGCCAGAGGCAGAAGCCAGGTGGGAGCTCAGTGGAATGCTGTCCTGCAAGAAAAGCCTGAAGATTCATCCATGCTGGAATAAAAAGCTGCAGCTAGAAGAGAGCACTGGCTTTTGAGGGTGTCTGGCTCACACTTTAGGAGTGACTCCAAGTCAGGGCAGGGTGAAGCACAGGCTTTCAAAAGTGAGCAAACACTGCAGAGCAGCCTAAACACACTGCTGGAAACACAGCAAAGGTGCCAGTTAGTGGGATTTGGGAATTCTGTGACTGCCTGGATCAGCTGGAAAGGGCAGAACTGCAGACACCCAGCAGCTGGATGGCACAAGGGACTGACAGTGGCCACATTTGGGATCTGAACTTTGCACAGCTCTCCAGAAGTTCCTCATGGGAGACCACGTCACTCCCACTGTCAGAGAGTCACAGAATCACAGAGAGGTTTAGGTTGCAACAGCTCATCCAGTGCCACCCTTGGGACACCTCCCACTGTCCCAGGCTGCTGCCAGCTCCAGTGTCCAGCCTGGCCTTGGAACTTCCAGGGATGCAGGGGCAGCCACAGCTGCTCTGGGCACCCTGTGCCAGGGCCTGCCCATTCCCACAGGGAAGGATTCCTTCCCAATATCCCATCTGACCCTGCTCTTTCAGTGTGAATCCATCCCCATCTTGTCCTGTCACTCCAGGCTCCTGTAAAAAACCTCTCTCCACCTTTCTTGTTGGTTCCCAAGACTCTGTTTAGCTTGGAAGCAAATGTCCTGCTCCACAGAGCTCAGCTCCCTGAGCCCTGCCATTGTCCCTGCTGCTGGAGGCTGACTGTGATCCTTCTCCCTCCCTCCCAAACCCAACTGGGGGGCAGCAGAGCTTTCCCAGGGAGCTCTGGAGCATTCCAGAGATTCCCAGGACACATTCCCAAGGCCAATACCTGGCTGGGAGAGCTTGAGCAGGGAGGTGAACACGTCGTGGCAGTCCCTCTCCTGCCCAATCACAAAGTGAGCCACGTGGAAGTTCTTGCAGTGGATGAGCAGGGGGTACCCAGCTGTGGTCAGGGGCAGCTTCTCCACACTGGAGATGTGGTGGTGCAGGATCTGGGGAAAAGGGAACAAACATCATCTGTCACTGATGAAGCTGTGAGCAGTGCAAGCAGATAGGAAACCTTTGTAATGCAATCAGCTGTTTGTGCTTCCTGCAGCTAAGGAGCAGCAGAAAATGAGTTTATTTGTGGCATCTATCAAACATAAACTGCACCCAAACCCCAGGGAACTAAAGCAGGACTGAAAAAACACAGATGTACACAAATTACTTTTCAGAGGCAGATGTGCAGCTCAGTTTACCTGGTGCACTTTGCTTTCCTTTCAACTCCATGTGAAATACATTCTGTCATTCCCATTTCACCTTAGAATTAATAAAATAGGCTGATTCCAGTGCTAATTCTGCACTTCTAAAAGCTGCAAATTCACATTTAATGGTCTTATATACTGAGTTTGAGATAGGAAATTACACAACATTTTTTACATTCCTTGAACTGGCACTAATTCCATGAGTGAACTCTATCCAGTCACATCGCCATTGTGCTCATTTCCTTCCAAAGCTGTTTCTGGAAAGCATTTAATATTAATTAAAATGCTCTAAAAGACGACTACAGCAGCAGAATTCCCAAACCTGCTCATTCTGGAAACGAGAGCAGTAAGTTCCAGGACAAGGGGGAATGGCTTCTCACTGCCAGAGGGCAGGGTTAGGTGGGATATTGGGAAGGAATTCCTGGCTCTGAGGGTGGGGAGGCCCTGGCACTGAGAAGCTGTGGCTGCCCCATCCCTCGAAGTGTCCAAGCCTGAGATAGTGGGAGGTGTCCCTGCCCATGGAATCCTTCAAGCCTCTCCCCACCCAATCCATTCTGTGACCTGCAGCAGCTTTTCCAGGTGTGTTTGCAGCCCAGCATACCCATGTCTCCTTCCTGACTTCAGCAGAGGCATCCACGTAGATGAGGTGTGTGGCTGTCAGGTACAAGGTGCCGCTGGCTGCCTTCCTGTTGGCGTAGCGATCCAGCAGCTTCACGTTCTCCACCTGCAGCAGGACACACAGCATGAGAGCACCACGGAATCCCAGGATTGCTGAGGCTGGAAAAGCCCTCTGGGATCACTGAGTGCCCAATTCCCACCCTGTCACCCAGCCCATGTCTCATTTTTCCTCGGGCACCCCCAGGGATGGGGACTCCAAACCTCCCTGGCAGCTCCTTCCAAGGCTCCTGACCACCCTTCCCATGGAGAAATTCCTCCAAGGCCTGACCACCCTTCCCATGGAGAAATTCCTCCCAGCCCAGCTTTGATGGAAGAACTACCCAAGCACCTGTTGAACTCCACTCTTTCAGCTTCTAATACACAGCTCTCATGAGGCAAGACAGAAAAATACAAGAATTTAAGTCGCCCCTGCAACACCAAGTCAGCCTTGCACCGTAAACTCCAATTATTTCTCCACGAATTGAAGCCACATAAAGGTTAAGCAAACAGCCGTGGTTCAGCACCAGCAAATCCTAACAGGATTACTGGATTTGTAGCCAAGATGATCCCAGTTCATTACTGTGTGAGGCTGCAGAAAAATAACAAGACAAAGAACTGCAAAGGAAAAGCTTTTCTTGTGCTCAGGGTCATGAACGTGTTGCTCTGAAAGGAACAGCCCTCTCCAGTCTGACTTCCCGCTGCCCATTCCCTGTTAGTTGCTGCTTCTTGAAACTCACTTCCTGGCCTCCAAGTGTATTTCATAAACCACACCAAGGTAATTAACAAAAAAACAGCTTTAGAGAACATCAGCATGGAAAAAAATAAAAGATATTACAGCACTGGATTGATTTTCTCCTGGCCTATTTGCTGCCTAATGAACGCACGTGGAATTTGTCTTTCACCATTAGGCAGAAATAATAGGAAAAAATAATTAGATGGACAATGAAAATAAATGTTTTAGCCGTAAATGATAGATTAGTTCTGGGTATTGAATGTGTGAGCTTCCTTATGTCTCAAGTATATTATGGAAAATCTTTGCAAATAAATTGCAGAGCTGAGGCCTGGGCTCAGTGTCCTCTTAGCAGGTCGTGTTTTTCAGCAGATATAACAATTAAATATAAAATTGCCCTTTTCAGGGGTACAGACATACGGGACCAGCAGACATATGGGACCAGCAGAGCACCTCAGAGCAGAGGGTAAGGAGCATCCCCAAACTAACTCCCTACAGAATAAAACGAGTAACAATAACCTTCATTGCAGCGAAGGATATAATTAAATTGTCATCTGCTGCCCGAACAAATGCAATTCCTTTTAGTACAGCATTCCCGGAGCCCCTGTTTTACTTAATTCAAAGGGGAAAAAAAAAAAAGAGCATCATTTGTTTCACTCACTGGGACTGAGAGGAATCCCCGCGCTTTGACAGAAAGGAAACATCCCGGAATCACCCCCAAACCACCTCGGGATCTGCCCACCACTGAAACCCCCTCCCCACAAAGCGCCGGAACCACGAACACCGGGGGGACCGCGGCTGCCACCCGCAGCCCCGAGGGCGCGGGGGCCGTTGTGCGGCGGGGGAGCGGAGGCAGGGGAGCGGAGGCGGCGGGGAACGGAGGCCGCGGGCGGCGGGGTTACTTTACCTTCGGGGTGCTGATGTGCTCCATGGCCGCCCGGCCCCGCCGTCAGGGGCCGCCCCGCCGCCATCAGGGCCCGCGCGCCCCGCCCCGCCCCGCCCGCCTCGCGAGAGCCGCGCGCCGCCGCCGCCATCTCGGCTGAGGGCAGCGCTGAGGGCAGCGCCCGCCCGGTGCCGCCGGGATGTGCCCGGAGAGCACGGGGTGTGCCCAGACCCTCTTCATGGAGCCCCCGGGATGTGCCCGGAGAGCGCGGGGTGTGCCCAGACCCCATTCATGGAGCCCCCGGGATGTGCCCAGCCCGCATCCTAGAGCGCACGGGATGTGCTCGCAGCCTTCGGGACGCGCCCGGAGCCCACGGGATGTGCCCAGACCTTCTTCATGGAGCCCCGGGATGCGCCTGGAGCCCACGGGGCCCAGAGTTCCCGAGATGTGCCCAGCCCCCAGCCTAGAGCCCCCGGGATGTGCCCATAACCCCTGTCCGGAGCCGTCAGGGTGTGCCCAGAGCCCGGGGTGTGCCCGGAGCCCTCGGGATGTGTCCGGAGCCCTCAGAACGCGATAGGAGCCCCCGGGGTGTGCCCGGAGCCCTCAGGATGCGATAGGAGTCCTCGAGATGTGCCCGGAGGATGCGATAGGAGCCTCCGGGGTGTGCCCGGAGCCCTCGGGATGTGCCCAGACCCCCTGCCCGGAGCCCTCGGGCTGTGTCCGGAGCCCTCAGGTTGTGCCCGGAGCCCTCGGGATGTGCCCGGAGCCCTCAGGTTGTGCCCGGAGCCCCCGGGAGCCCTCATGCTCCGCTCCATCCTGCTGCAGTCCCACTATCTCCCCGTGTCTTTCCCCCTCCCAGCACCGCCGTTTGCTGGTGAAGCTCTCAGGGGATATTTCAGGGAAAAACCCCCACATTTTTATCCCCCTCAAGGCGTGCGGCCATCACCCGCGCCGTCTGGATGGGCAGCAGTCTGACAGCATCCTCTGCCCGAGAAAGAGGCTGGAGGCCCATAGATCACTTCAACACTTGTCACACTTCCCACAGCTCGTAACACCTGTTCGACCTGTTTGTTGTGTATTTTAAATTCCAGGCACGATGCTGTGTCTCGTGGGTGCCCAGCCCGGATCCCGGGGAACTGCTGGAATTGCTGCTCACTCCTGCAACGTGTTGGTGTCTCACAGCCCCAAGGGCAGCAGCTTCCCGGGGGTTTGTTCGACCCAAACCTTGAATTGCCAAATAAATTCCTTTCAGGAGCCTCAGAGTGTACAGGTTTCAATTGTGATCTTGTGCCGAGCCTGGAAATTTACAGGTTTTAATTATTGGTGATCTTGTATCGAGCCTGAGAATTGACAGCTTTTAATTTTACCATAATCAGAATTCCAGACCGATTTGGGTTGGAAGGGACATTAAAGCTCATCCAGCTCCAATCCCTGCCATGGGCTGGGACACCTTCCACGGGTGTTATTCCATATTCTATAATTTTTACTGCTCGTACAAACCCACACAGCCTCACGTAAAGGCAAGAAGAGACACACGGGCTGTAATTCCCGGTGCGGAGCAGCACAGGCTCCTCCTCTGCAATTAGTGGGGGCAGCGCTCGTTAATTAAGGCTTTGTGTTTGTGCTCCACGTGATCCAAAGTCGTTTTTCCCCCCCGGTAGCTTCTCCTGGAGTTTGCAGAAGGATGAGGATGGTTTATAAAGTTAATAATAAACGGGGTGGGCATCACTTAGGGGACTTTGCAGCACTGCACAAAATGTACCTGTGGAATAGCAATGCTGCTTCCTCCTCTTCCCAAAGGAAAGTGCAAAAACACAAGGCAAAAATAAAAAAATGAGGGAAGAAATAAGGATGTGGAGACGAGAAGAGCTGGAGGAACAGCTGCATTGCTCAGCCAGGCACTTGCCACCCTCACAGCTTCTCCCCAAACTTGTGCCACAGGGATCACTTTGAGCAGGAACCTCAGGGAATAAAGAGAGCTGACTTCTCCCAGGGAGCTTTTCCCAAGTCACAGATGGGTTGTGCCCATCTTCTGGCTGAAATCTGCATTTATTGGGCCTGAGGAGATGAGGCAAAAGGAGGTGTCAGAAGAACATAAACAGAGAACAGGGCCACAGTGTGAAGCTTAGAAAAAAATGCACTTTGAGTACATCTGAAGAAGCAGAATGTGTAAAAACCCACCCAGATCAGAGATGAGCTGAACTTACAAGGGGCTATTCCACCTCTGCTCAAGGAAGGAAGGAAGGATGACAGAACTGGCACAGTGCAGGGAGTGTCCTGTACAAGGCCACCAAGGCAATGTCCCATCCCTGACTGAACTGCTGAGTTCAGCCCACAGCATCCCCAGGATACCCGTTTTTGCTGTCATTTGAAGTCCTATTTATTCCAGAATTTCCCCTGTACTACAGGAATCTGTTACTCCTTTGCTCTTGCTCTGAGTTCCTTACTTTGACATTGATTCTGCCATTCATGCTCACACTGGACAGGCTTTGTACCAACAGGAAAGTGATCTTCTAAATTTATTTTGCAATTTGCAGATCAGTTTGAAGTTCCTCCGCTTGCAGGAACAAGCAAGCTAAATTGTAGGTCTGGTCTGTTCCCCACCAAGCAATTCCTGTAGTCTCATTTTTATTACTCACTCCCCACTTAGGAAGTGTTTAACAGGCAGATAAAATCTGACACGATAAACCCCCATCAACAAAACAGCAAAATCTTGTGTGATGCAGATGAAAGTGACATTTATGGGGGGAGATGTTTGAGAAAAGAACAATTTCTTGTGCTATTTTTACTTCGAGAAGGGTGGGAGGGGGCATTGCCAGACACCCACATTGAATGCCAGAGGGGCTGTTGCAGAGCTTTGTCTACAAGTGTCATCAAAAGAGTGCTGCCAAAAATACCCTGAGATGATGAGTTTAGATACAATTCCACCCCCGGGCGCCTGCCCAAACACTGGCTGCTCTCATTTGGGAAGCAGAGAGCCCAAGGAATGTGCAGGGGGTGCCAAGGGCAGCTGAAACACCAGCGGGAATTTGGCCTTTGGAGTTTGTTTTCCTCACCTGAGTGATAGTCAAGAAAGAGCTGTCTCAAAAAGAGCCTCAGGGAGAGCAGTTCCTGCCTAGAGTTTAGAATTTTGGCTGTCACAAATAGATAGTGAGGTATCTTCCCAGAGAGGAGAGATACACAAGGAGCTGAATCCAGGGAATGTGAGGCTGCTGAGAGGAATGAAAGGAGAGCTGGGCAGGGGCTGCTGGAGACTTTAACCCTTGGCACTGCCCTTATCCCCAGGGGATTTTTAAGTGAGTTTTGCTCTCCTGAGGTGGTGTCAGGGTCCTTGTGTGAGGAGTTGCACATCCCTGTGTAAGCTGGGCTAGGGAAGGTGTCCCTGCCACAGCAGGGGCTGGATGAGCTTTATGGGCCCTCCCAACCCCAGCCACTCTGGGATTCTGGGCTTGTAATTACAGCCTGTGCTGACAGAGCTGAAATTGTGCAACTGGAGGTTTTGAAAGTAGCTCATGGAAAATAATCTGTGCTGTTTCTTCCACCTTTTCCTGCTGGCATCCCTGGACAGTGATGATGTTGGTGCTGTGACCCTGGGGCAGTGCAGTGGTTGCTGGTTTCATGCCATGGGATAGCCAGGGATCTGCTGGACCAAACACAATCAGCTCATCCCTTGTGCTGCTGAAGGAGTCCAACAGGTGCTGCCTCTGAGCTGATCCTGCTGCAGTACAAAATTCCAGCCCCTGCTCTCCCTTCCAAAGGTTTTACACCAGGCAGGGGCTGTGATTGCAGCAGCCCTGAGCACTCAGCATGCAGGGCCCATCCCTTCCTCCTCTCAATTCCCTACAATCGGGGAGCAATCAGGTGTCCTGGGTATTTTTAGCCTCCCTGGTTGTGCTGCTTTGCCTTGGATTAATGACCTGCCCCCCACGCTGTGCTGGGGCTCTGGGACAGGCCCCCACCCTGCTCCCAGGCAGGGAATGTCATTAATTAAAGCATCATTTGCAGAGCTGGAAAATCACTGAGAGGCTCTGAGGGAAGCAAAGGTTTGGTAGAGTTGGTTTTTTTTTCCCTTCACAGTTGCTGTGGCTGGATGGCTTTAGAGGAAAGAAGATAAAATGTCATCTTAGTGGGTGTGATGGAATCACCTGATACTTGTGTCCACTTCCAGCAGAGTCCAGGAAGGGAAGTGAAGAACAGAGAGTTTCACTCTTGGGGCTGAACTGGATCTATGAACAAACAGCTCACACAAAGAACTTCCTTCTCTGTTCCAGTGACCAGCCAGGAGCAGGTTGCGATGATCCTCAGTTTCAAAATTATTCTACACGATTCTTCTTGTTTATTGCCTTGCAATTTGAGCTGCACTTCTTGTTTTTAACAGTCTAATGATTCAAGGGCGTGGTTTGTATCCCTGAATAGGAACAGCCTCCTGAGCACCCCAAGGCACACTCACAGAAATTCTCCTTGCTGTCTAAACCTGAGCAAACAAACAAAACAATCTGCCTTTCCCAACAGGACAGCTCCCTGAGAACTCCCTGGCTTCAGCACTCATGGATTGGGAGCAGCAGGGAGGGCTGAGCAAGGCCAGAGCAGATGTGTTTACAGCTCCAGACAAATCTCTGCAGCTCAGGCAGTGCAGCGTGTCTGTCAGTGCTGCAGAGCACAGCCCATCAGTCTCCAGCCCTCTCGGATTCCCCAGGACACGGAGCTGTTCTCCTCACCCTGCTGCCAAGTGCCAAAGTTGTCTCCTGGAACTCTTTCTTAGCAGCTCCCATTGCACACTGGGCTCCCAGTTGGATTTAAGCCCTGCATGGATGAATGAGCCAATGACAGAGCTGGGAATTGTTGTCTTCCCCTTGGCACTGTGCTGAATTTGGTGTCTTCTGTCTGCCACTGACACCTCAAAAAAACCCCCCAGATCTTGTTGAAGCAGCTCTAGAGCAGAGCAGGTGCCCTGTAAGGGTCTGATCTTCCTCCAGTGCAGGACCTGATCCACAAACTCAAGTGATCCAGTGCATTCCTGAGGCTGAATGGAATTTCCTCTGCAATCCAAACATGTTCCAGGGTCTTAAACTCTTTGTTCCAGCACACAAAGCTCTGACCCAGTCAAGCTTGTTAGCAGTGGCAAATGTATTCCTAACTGCTTTTCTTTGATGCAATGGAGTTGTTCTTTTTTTCGGGACAGGCATCAATCCCCAGTGACAAAGGGGGGATTATCTGCCTCTCAGCAAGACACCGAAACCTATCCCAGGGAATTCGGATGTGGGCTTGGGAGAGCTGTGGAAAACATGCCAAAAACTGCGTCATCCAGGAAGGAGAGCAGCGATGGGACTGAAAGGCAACATGGTTTTAGGATGTTCGTAGCATCTGCAGAGCTGAGCTGGAGTTTGGCGAGTGCCAGAGAGGGATGGAATTCAGGATTGGAGCCAGACTCCAGCTTTACTTGGCTGCAGACAGGATCTCCTCTGGGCTTTTCCCCTGTCATCCTTAGGAAATTGTTTTTTCCCCTTTGTAATGAAGCTCAGATTTCAGGATCTCTGCATGTCTCTGTGTGCAGGAGTTTTCAGTGAGAAAATTGGCTCGACCTTTTCCTCAGGCCCAGCTTTCATTCCTAGGTAAACAGAGGGGCTTTTGGGCAGAGCTTCTTGTTAGACAGCAAATTAAGGAGAAGTGTCCCTGGGGCTTGCAGTGGGAAAAATACTTCAGGATTCAGGATGCTGCCTCTCCAAGAGCCTCCTTCTCCATGTTGTGCCAATCCGTGGGTTTGACTCTCTTGTTTAATTACAGTTCTAATCATCTTACTCATGCTTCATTTCCCACTGTAAATAAAAGGAATTTTAGGCTGCATTTCCCTTTTTTCTTCCAAGTGGTTGAGTAAATTTGCCCCTTTTTGAGAAGTGACCGATTATTTTATTGTGAAATCGTGCTCACCCAGTGCACATGGCTGGGCTGAGTCAGCCGAGGGTCAGGGGGGCATTGCAGGGACAGAGGGACAAGTGCAGGGTGTTTGTCACCAGCAGCGTGTGGAGGGCTCAGGCTCTGAGGGAAAAAGGACAGCGAGGTGACTTTGTCCTTACCCAGTAAAAAAACCAAACACACTCTGGTGAAACCTTTGCTGGCTTTATCCACGGGGACAATGGCAGCTTCAAACTGAATGTGGGTGTTTGTCCTGCTCTTGCAATTTTCCCTTTGCTTGGGAACAGGGGTTTGTTCTGGGCTTGGCAGTGCTGGGGGAACAGCCAGACCCCATGGTCTGGGAGGGCTTTTCCAGCCTCAATAATTCCATGGTCCTGAGAAAGCCTTACAAGGCTCTTGGTGCTGGTTAAGAATTCAGAGGGTTCCTTTACAAGCTGTGCACTCTGAGAATACCTGGGGGTGGATCACCTCCCAGCACCTTGGAGCATGGATCCAGATGGAAAATGGGGCTGGACCTGGCTGTTCCCCTGGAAAACCTCTGTGCCCGTGCTGGGGCTTTGTGTCCAGCTCTGCTGAACTCTGCCAAGGCACAACATCTCCCCTTCCAAGGAGGGAGCTGAAAATAAAAGCTGATTTTCTCATCTCTGTGTATTCTCCTGTGCTCAGGAGCACTGGGATCTCTGCAATCTGTGTTTCCCAGTGCCTGGCACCCTCTGGTGTCAGAGGGCTCTCAGGGAGGATTTTATTGCTCAGGCACAAGGGCAGAGCTGGGTTCTTTGACTGGAGTTTCTTTGGGCACTGAAGTCACTGCCTGAACCTGTCCTGGACCCCTCGGGCTTGTGCTGGGTCTTGGCAAGATCCTGGAAGCAGCCAAGGTCTGATCTCTGCTCGGGGCATGGCAAAGCCTTCCTGGACAGGGTGAAATCAGAGACAAATCCCAGTGAAATGCAGATTTCAATTCCTGGAGTGCTCCCTGATGGAATTCAGGGATCTGAGTTAACCCCTCAGGACAGACACCCCTGGAGAGGGAACAGCCACAGCCCTGAATGTGGGATAGACTTCAAAGCCACACTTTAAAGCCCCTTTTTGTTCTGATTATTTTGCTTTATATCAGAGATCAGTGGGAAGAGGAGAAGGGCTTTGAGCCTGGGAATAAAGTAACACATGAGAACTGCTCAATGACTTAATCTGTGAGGATTCAGTCCCTTATCTCTGGGCCAGCTGGGGAGAATAAAACACTTTTCTTGGCTTTAGATGAAAATTAAAACAGCACTTACAGTAATAATGGTCAAGCTGAAGAGGTTGAGCTTTGGCTCTGATCAAGTATCCTGAAATAGCAATGCTCTGAACCTCTTGGTTGGACAGGACAAGAAAGATACTTTGGTTTTCCAACATTTTTTGTTGTTCCCTGGGCACAGGAATATAATGAAATGTGGCCAATTTTTGCTTCCTTTTCTACTCAAAAATCAACGAGATTTTATTTTAATGGCCATGGAGCAAAAATTAAAATACAGTAAAAACACCAAGTGAACTGAACTCTTCTAAAGTGAACTAAAAATACAAAACAAACCAAAACCAAAACCAAACAAACACAGTAAAAATGCCAAGTGAACAAAACTTTTCTCAAGATATTTTGGTCTGGTGGTTTGGTTGGTCTTAAATATTTCCCTTTGCCTAAATTCCACGTGCTCAGTTTTACTGGACATGCCAGAGCTTGTGGTTCAGTGACTTCCCAGCTGCTTTTCCTTCCTGAGCTCACTGCTTTGTGTCCACGTGGATCTCGTCAGGACATTTTAGGTCACCAGCTCCAAATTCATCCCTGGTGTAAGTTTGAGGGAAAAGGACTGAGGGGCATCAGGAAAAGATTTGATGTCCGTGGTATCCCAGGGTTTGCAGCCTGTTGAGTCCTGCTTTTATTGCAGCCTGAGTGGTGGGACTGGAATGTGACACCACATCCACATTCCCAGGGTTTGCCCAGGCTTTGTTTTGGGAAAAATCAGGACAAACAGCCTGGAGGGAGGGCTCTGCAGCCTCCTCAAGCCCATTTCATGGTTTCATCCCCACTGGTCACTGCAGTGTTTTACTCACAACTGCTCTTTGCTGCTTTGTGTGTTCTCTCTGTCTCTCTTGCAGCTCTGGGGTCCCAAATCCCCATTTGTGGCACCGCCTCCTTCCTTGTTTAAAAGAAAAACGATTTAGCAAAGCTTCTCCATTATCCCATCTTCTTTTCTTAACAGAACCGTGGAGGATGTGTTCCTGCATGAAATTAGCTCGTAATTTTCTTGTCTTGATTTTCAGTGTTTCAAATGCTCTTAGGAGCAGCCCTGCCAGACTTCCAACATATTGTTATGGTTATCACCTTGATAAATATAACCCAGTTCTGTCTGTTCCCCCCCTCTCCCTGAGTCTTCCCTGCTGACGTTTTCCTCTCAAGCAGAAGTTTCTTTTCTTTATTTCCAGCACCTCCACAGCCTTTCCCTCAACCAGTTTCCAAAATCTTCATGATTGCTCTTCACCTTTTGCTCTGAGGATGCTCGTTGCAGTTCCCTGCCAGCCCACAGAGAGCCTCCAGCTTGTTAAAGCTTCAGTGAAATTGGGTTTTTCTGCACTTTCCACTGCCCTGACTGAGAGAAGGTACCTGTAACTGCTCCCAGCTCCTCCTCCAAGGCATCTCTGCAGTGCTGGCTGCTGCAGCTCACACTGAGCTGATCCACAGCCCCACTGTTCCATCCAACAGCTCCTCACAGGAAATCATTCCTGGGTTATCTTCCAGCACCTTGCCCAGCTCTCCTGTCTGACAGGGAATGCACACACAGAAATACAAATTCATTTGCTCTTCCCCAGCCTAACAGCCCCAGCCATGCTCTGGAGAGCCCCAGTGCTGCAGAGAGCTGGAGTTCAGCACAGTTTGTGGTGTCAGGCATTGCTTCCTTCTGCTGGAGAGAACCAAACTGTTCCTGGGTGTGACACACAAATCCCGGGGTGACACAACCTCAGGGAAATGTATTCCCCATTTCTTGGGAAAGGATGGAGCCTCTTTCTGCCTCGGGAGGATCTGCCTCACCTCAGTGGATGTGCTGCTGGCACTGGGAAGTGCCCAGGGAGCCACAAAAGTGGTTCAAGGCTGTCACTGAGAGGGGCAAGCAGACAGATGTGTTTGGGAAACATCCCAAAAGATGCTGGGACACATTCCAGCTTGGTCCCAACGAGGAGCCGGGCTGGCACAGCCCAGGGGGCACAGAACTGGGACAGGCAGCTGGGCTGAGGGATGGGAACTCATCCTGTGTAGGCAGGAAAGCCACAAAGCCTCCATGAACTCCAGCTTCACTTGGATATCCCAGCTCTGGTTCTCCCAGAGGCAGAATCTGGACAGGGATGCTCCAGGAGCTGAGCTCAGACACCAAGCCAAGCTTTGGCCATCAGCAGCCCTCAGAGATCTGCAGCCCTTTGCCCCCTCTCAGGACATTTCACTGTCAGGCACTTGGGGGAAGAGAAACCTAAAAATGAAACTCTTCCCCCAGATTTTGTAGCATTTGTAAAGTGCCAAGACTGCTGGGGTCCTGCTCCCTTCCCCTCAGGCACTAGGGAATAATTGCTACATAAATTAGGCAGAAATTTAAAAATATGAGCAAGATCAACCTGAGCTCAGCAAAGCACCAGATGATTGACAACACCCTTCTTGTTCTGCAGGGAACAGGCATTCCAAGGGGTTTAGCTATTTCAGGCAGCATCTCTTCCCACAACAAAGGGAACCTGAGTGGCAGAAAGTGCAAAACCTGAAAAACCACGGCTGTTTAAAACATCTCTTAGCAACCCCGAGATCCCCCAAAGTCACTGCCACAGGAGAGCACTGGTGCCAATGCTTCTGGGATTTCTGCTTTCCTTGGATCCTGATGAGGAATTTATAAGCAGATTGCAGGCAACTCGACAGCCCTTATCCTTTTACCTCGCCCATTCTTATTCAGATAATTGTCTAATCCTTGTTTGAAACTCCCCAAGCTCGTTGCCTCAGTAATTGAAGTTTCAGTCGTGCTCTGGGGTTTGGAGAGCACAGAAAAATGCAGAGGATGCTCCTTTGTGGCTGGAATTCAGTGCTCCCTGCTGCTCTGCTGCCTGTGGGTCAGCTGAAAACAGGAGAGATTTCAGTGCATGCAGGGGTGCAAATGTATCAGAGCTCCAGAGGCCATCTAAAATGTTGATGGAGTTGCAGAGCTGGAGCCTGAAGGACACAGAGCCCTCAGCACCCCTCACATAAAGAATATTCCTGTTTTCCACAGCAGGGAGTGCTCCTCACTTCTCACTGTTCCATGGAGAAAGTGGCCTTGGGTTTCACTGAGGTGAGTGAGGGTTGTGCCCAGCCTTGCTCTCCAGAGGTTAATTCCAGCTGTGGGGCAGTCACTGAGTGCTTTCCAACATTTCTCACTCTGCTCAGGTGGAATCTGCTCTGACAGGCAGAGCTTCCTCCAGGTCCCCAAAGGAAAGGGTAAAACACATTGCAGAGAGCAGAGAGGAAAATGGGGGAAATCTGCCACAGTTTCATCAAAGGAAGTTTTTTCTGAATCTCCTCCCCACTCAGGTGAACAGGGAGTTTAACCAGGTCATATTTTAAAGTCAAATAATTTTAAATCCCTTGCTAAGGGCTTCTGAAAGCATTCCAGAGTGAAATGCTCTGCATTTCCTGGCTGTCTCCACAACAAGGACACTTCCCACTCTCCCAGGCTGCTCCAAGCCCTGTCCAACCCGGCCCCATCACCTCTCTTGGGCCAGAGAGGTATTAAAGCACCTGAGCTCCTGGAGAGGAGGATCCTGGATGGAAAGGGAAGGGCTGGAAATTTGTTCACTGAATCTCAGTCTGAGGTGAGTTTGAGCTCTCTCAAGAGGCTTCAGCAACATAATTGCAAATAGTTATTTGAGCTGAACTTCATAACTCTGAGTTGCCGTGATTAAACTGAAATTCCCATATCAGACCTGCAGGAAGACAAGTCCTAATAACAACTGTTAAATCTCAATATTGCATTCAGCCACCTCAGTAATCTGTTTAAGAAAGCAAACATCTGCAATCCCATTATCAAGCAGCCCAGGGACTGAGACCTTCCAAGTGGATATGTTGGGGAAAAGAGAAATTTTCCTTAAAAAGGAAGCTTATCTCATCAGGATGAAAAATCTCAACCAAGGAAAGGATGAAAAATCACAACCAAAATGTGCTGTGAAACATGACCACAACCTGTTTTGTCTCTCAGTGTCTGAGGAATTAAAATTCCCCAGTGGATTCTCCCCCTGTGAAATGCAGGTGCAGCTCATCTTTTAAAACAACAGCTTCAGGTTTATCACAGTGAGTGTGGAATTGTTTCTTGGTGACAAGCCCAGCCAAATACAACAAACAGCCTCACACTCTTAGGGGGTGCTGGGAAATAAAGAAAACTAATTCCTCCCACCACCACAGCTCCCATCACTTCACTGTGATAACAATGCTCTGGAGCATTTCATCCCTGCACAGCCCTCATCCATCCCAGGCAGCCAGGGCAGCTTTTCTCCTCTCATGAATCAAGAGAGAGGAACCAAATGCTGAGGCTGATCTTGCTGAATGTTTTCGGGTGGCTGAGCAGAACCCTGGCTGCATGATGATACATCCATTAAAAAAAAAAATAAAAATCCAGAAACTCGGTTTCACACAGCTCACAGCACTGCTGGTGCTTCAGTTTCTCCTGGAAGACAAAGTTTCTTTGGAAGGATGATGAAAAACATCATTACATTCATTAACTCCACCATGTTTCTGTGAATTTAAAGCGTTGCAGAGATGTGGACAGAGCTAAGCAGGCCTGCAAAGCACATTTTTAAACGCTCAGTTTTACATCCTCAGTTCTCTGTTGTTTTTTCTGTGAACTCCAGAATGAGGGGGTTCTACCTCAAGGAAGCAATTGAAGCCTTAAATGCACATTTGACTGAGTAAATTACCCAGCAACTCCTCTGAGCATCCAGCTGGAGACAGGCAGAGATGAGGCTGGGGGAGAAGCACAGCAATAGGTTTTATGTAACAGAATTTACCTCTCTTGGTGGGAAGCAGGATGCTGAAGGCTTTGGAAGCACTCTGACACCCTTGGTTTCCTTTACATCAGAAAGGCACTGGCTTTAGAAGGGGTGCTACTAATTAAACTGTGGCTAATGTGTTGAGTTAATAAATAAATGTGGATTCAAGCCTCAGCATTAAAAATTGAATATGAGAAAATGTGTGTGGGGTTTTAGATCTGGGGGTTTATTTTAGCAGCTGTAAAAGACAGATCAGAACCCATTTGCCTTTCAAACATGGAATTTCTACCCATGGAAAAATAATAAATGGTGGAGAGCTGTCCTGTCAGCAGAGGACAGCGTGAGGAACAGTGTAAATAATATTTTGTTACTGACTTTCCTTGAAATGGGCAAATTCCCTTCACCTCCCCAGCCCAATGCACAGTTCTGCAAACCAGGGCTCTCTGGATGTGCTGCTATGCCAGACCTTGCATTGGACACTAATTCCTTAATGCTCCTAAAGCAGCTGCCTTTTTTAGCCCTGGCCTGGCCCAGACAGCCAGGAACAGCCTGACCCAACATCTCTGCCCCTGCATCAATCCTGTCCCAGTGTCCCAAGCACCCCCTGAGCCTCATTAAACCAGAATAATGAACTTTTTACTGACCCTTTGTGACCAATGTCCAGCCCAGGCCACCAGCTCTGTCCTTGGCTGGGCTCAGGGACAGCAAAGCAGATTCTAAACAGCAACACCTGAAGATTTCCCTGCCAGGCCTCCCTGTTACACAAGACTTAAATTAAAAATCAGGAACCATTGCAAAAAAACATTGGTTAAAGGGCTGGCCAGGGAGTGTTTCAATAACTTCTGTTGAAAACATCACATGCTCCAACTCAGCTCCAGCTCTGCCATAAGAACAGAAAAGCCAAGTGGGTAATTTTTAAATGACTTTTCTGCCATTAGGGCAGTGTCATTTACCCAGAAGAACACAGATGGCCCTCAAGACACCTGTAATTCTTTCTCTTCAGTAATAAACATGCAAAATGAGTAATGGAGAGGCACCTGAAGCCACTGGAAGCTGTGTCCACAAGCAACACTTGCTGTGAGTCTATAATTTTATTTTCCTTTCTAATTTAAAGATACTAAAATGTGTTATTTTGTCCTAGTAACACTGGATAGATCATTGCAACAAGGGTGTGATAGCAGGACTGTGATAAGGTGCCCTAGGCCAAGAAGGAAGTATGGGGAAAGTGTTTTAGATGTGGCTGATAAGATTCCAAATGCTGTGCCTGTGGAAAACTCAACAAATCTGGGAATGCCCAGGGGAAACCAGGAAAATCACACATGGACATCATCTCCAGAGGAGCAGCTGCAATTGCAACAAGGAGAAAGCTTCCAGGTCATTTTGGGAGGAGATCCCAGGACTCAAATAATGAAGAATCTGAATTCTTGAATTATTCCATGTATACATGGAGTAGGAAGCGTTCACGGGGACGTGGTGAAAATACCTGGTTTGAACCAAAAAGGGAAGGTGGAACTGGTGCTGGGAGTCACTGAAGAGAGGCAGGGAATTCTGCTTTTGTCTCCAAAGCAGCCCAGGGTGGGCAGCAGCTGTGCCAGCCTTGGAGCAGCAGTGGGAGAGGACTGGAATTTCACTGGATGAGATGAGCCTGGAGGGCTTTTCCAGCTGGGATGGTTCTGTGACCCCCCACAAACAATCCTGGTGGAAAACAGCATCCCCCACAAACAATCCTGGTGGAAAACAGCTTCATCCAGAGCTTCCAAGGGCAGCACCCACGGGATTGGCACCTGCCACACCCACAGCCAGGAGGGCAGCACCCCATGGAGGTGCCCTCAGCTGGCCCAGCCAGACAAGGAGATTTTGTCAATATTTCCTTTATTTGAGGAGGGAAGAGCATAGAGTTGAAACAACGGCCTCGCTTTTAAGTTTTAATAAAACTCCTGCAGCTCCTGGGACTCTCCCAGCTGAGCTCAAGGTTGCCTTCTCTGGACTTCTGAGTTTTTAGACACCAGCCTGGTGTTTGAAGCTCCCTGCTGCTGCCAAGGCCCACAGTGACAAGCCCTGCTGGAAGGACGAGCAATTTTATTGGGGCAGAATGCATTTATCCACCCAGAACTGCTCCTGCTCCATGCTGATGGTGCCACAGCTTCACTGGCTCATCCTGCTCTGTCAGCTTGGGGGCTGAGTTATGGTTTTAATATCTCGCTCCCTGCTCTGACTGTGATTTGTTCTTCGTTGTGTTTCTGATCTGTACTTCAGGGTAATCTGTTGTTCAACACACTCAGGCTGCTGGGCACAGAGCTCTGCAAACAGAAAAGCTCCTCACTTCACAAATCCTGTGTGTCTGTGGCTGTCCGTGGTGGGAACGTGTTCAGGATCTGTGAATCTTCCAGAACATTTGAGCACAAATTCCCGACAGAACAGAAATACATCCTCACGCTTCATGTTTTAATTAAAACAATCAGCACACTCCAGTGTGTGTTTTCCCCCTTTACACATTTTCATTCAAAATGCATCTTCATCCATTCTTCACAAGTATTTTACTTCAAACATTTAATGAGCAACACAGAAAATGCGACATTGAATCAATTTGGCTCTCCTTTAATAAACTATTCCCAAGGCACATGTGGATACACCTTAACACATAAATGAGTGTGCAGTGGGTCAGAGGCTGGATTATTATTATTCATAACAAAGAGAGGACTGTGAATGTATTTTGTTTTTCAAAATTCAGGAGGAATCCAGCAGAGGCTTTTGAGTTATCACAGGAGTCAGGAGGTGTTCTGTGAACGAGGAGTTGGGGAGCTCAAGGCCTCAGAGCTGTAAGCATTCCTTGGTTTGAAGAATTTAGAAAGGTAAATAAGTGCAAGAAATAATAATGGGAAATTCCATTTAATGCAGGGCAAAGGCAGGGGGATGTAGAATTGCCCTTAATGAAGGGAATAAAGCTTGGCAAGGAGCTCAAACTGGGCAAAACCTTCAGACAACTTTCCCCAGCTGAATCCATCTGTGCAAATCACACAGGGGGGAAAGTGAAGATCCCCCATCCAATTCTAATCCAGCTGTGGAGAGTGAAATTTTTACAAGTTAGAAAGGCAGATAAAATAATTAAAGCTACAAGTTTTGATAGTTCTGCAGCTCAGGTGTAATTTTTGGTTCAGGTAACCAAAACTGAGTTTTACTTTAATGACATTTCACCCCTTAGCTCCTTAAGATCAGTCCGTTTGTTTCCCTTGTTTTTAATTATCTTCTGTGGAGTCATTCTGGTTTTCTACTGGTGTAAACACATCCCATCCCATGTTATTTAATTTCCTTCAAAATTTTATTTGCCCATTTCTGGTTTCATGAGGACTTTAACTTGCAGGTGTTTAAATCAGCAAGGAAACAAAAAGATCATCTTAGAAGGAAATGGAGTCAACTCAAGCTATATTTTAATTTTATGCCTGTTCATTTTCTTACACTGCCAATTCCCAGTCAACAACTCAGGTGAGAGAACATGACATTTTTAACACCGAAATCCCATAATTTTGAGGTAACTATGGGCTTCTGCTTGTTATTGCTTAAGATTCAACAGAGGCTGCATCAGAAATGAGCCTTTGAGGAAACCAAGTCTATTATCCCTGCTAGCTGGGGCAATGGCAACCATCATGAAAGTAAAATTACTGCCATTAAATCAAGAAACTAATTAGAATCAGATCATCAAGTTTCCTTCTCTGCTGGAGCCTTGGTCTCCTGGCATGGGATAGGGTGATTTACTCCAGAGTACACACCAGGGCTGAGCAGAGCCTGTCGGTTTAGTGCTTTTCTGATACTCCCAGAAATTCAATGAACAGCTCCAGAAGGTGCAGTGGCACTTGTGGACATGGATCTGGGCTGGCAGCTCTCAGGGAGGAAGGCTGGCAATGCAGAGCTCAGGAAATCTGGCTCATGCCTATGGAAGGAGTCAGAGGGAATCAGCCTCTGCTCTCCCTGCACGGCCCCAAGCAGAGCAGGAGCCTTCAGCTGAATGTCTCAAACACAAAAATCCTGAGCTTGATTTCCTCCCTTTTTCCTTCTGGAGAGGCTCCCTCTCCCAGCCCTGCCAGCAGAGATGAATGTGGTATCAGATGGAAGGATCAGGAGCACGGCTGTGCTCTCAGACAGAGAGGAGGGATCTCTGTGGCTCCCACAAGGAGACCTTGACTGGGTCTGACAGCATTTGTGAGGCTCTGCACTCTGAAATCCCCTCCATCCCACAGCTGGGAATCTCCTGGGCATGGCAGCGTTTCACCTGCCTGCCAAAATCACTGCCAGCTTCCTCCTGTCAATCTCCTGCCACTCTGGGTGGTTCAGCCACTCAAATGGAGCACAATTATCTCATTAAATATCCACCAGTAAGCTCAGGAAACTTGGGAGGAAAGCACAGGGCTTGTGAAGTTTTCATATTGAGGAGGAGAAAGGTGATTCACTCCTAATGATGCCACAAGCAATTAGACAATTTTACATTATCAAAGGTTAATGAATAACAAGATGCATCTGTCACAGTAAGAAGTGCCCCAATGAGCATCCAGGCTGTCACTGGAGTCATTTACTCTTTCTGCCTTTGATTTCCCAGCACTCTCCCTTATTTTCCCTGTCTTTGGAGAGTAATCAGTGTTCTAAATGTTCTTCAAAATTATATGAGTCAGTACAAATTGTCTCCCCGTTTGTACCCTTAATTGGGTTTTAAGGCCATTTTAGGCATCTGCATGCTCACAAGTCTAACAGGAACTCTTAAAAGCCTGAAATAATTTGGGACCAAAATTGACACCCGAGGGCCATTCTATTAATGTGGGTTGAGAGTTAACAATTTTACAGTTATTTTGTTTATAACCAGAGGGAAGGACAACTTTGCTCAGTACCTGCAGCATTACTCAGCACAGAGACCTGAGGAATGTTCCAGAAAGCACCAAGGAATTTGCCTGGCCCACAAATAAAATCACTATTTAAGATTATAGGGGCTACATTTATTGAGGAGATCTGCCTCAGGTTAGGACACTGAAATCCTCAAATATCTACACACAAAAGTGGCACAAACTGGTTGCCAAAGTTCAAATTAATGTTTATTTTCTGAGTTATCAAACAGCCACAGAAAATGAAGGGAGAAGTTCTTTCCCAAAAAATATAACCACTCAAAACAAGTCACCTCCTTCCCAGAAGGGAAATGCTCAGAGCAACATTGATGTTCCTTCCTTCAGGACCATGAGATTTCTCTGAAATGAGCTTAAACTCAGAAGAGATTATAAAAGTTCTCTGAACTAGAAAATAAATCCCAGCTCTCCAGTAGAAATAATATTCCACCAGCAAAGGAGTGGAAAGGAAAACAGAAAAATCTCTTGCCAATGTGACCCACAGCATGTGTAGGGCACTTCAGTACTGCAACAAACCAGCTGAGGAAGAAATAAATTCTGTGGTTTTGGGTTAAACACAGAGTCAGCATGAAAAGCTGCAATTCCTAAATTAAAGCATTTGCTGAACTGGCAGAGTAACTCATCAGTTTGAAGCCAATCCTGAAAGATTCCCAGAAGAGTCAACCTATTAGCAAAGCAAATGGATTAATAAGTCCAGTATTGATCTGCCTTTGCTGATCCCTTTGGAAGCTCATCCCACAGCAATGCACTGGGAATTCAGCAGGGTGGGCCACAGGGAAATCATGAAGCAAAAATAATAAAAGGAGAGAAGAAAAAGAAGGATATCTCAAGCCTTAAACTAGGTGGGTTTCTGATTGATTTCCCATGAATTGATGCCATGCTCAGGCTGTAATATTCCTTGGAAAAACAAGAAAAACACTGCTCTCAAACAGCCAGCTATTTAAATAGCTGCATCTACAATAACTCTGTACAATAATTCTGGAGAAAGAACTGAGGCAAACCTGCAGACAAGAAACCAAACTGAGCTAGAACCCAACCCCTCTGGGTGTCCCTGGAAGCAGCAGGATCTGGGTTTTTTTCCAGGCTGCTGTTGTAAAGCAGCACTGATTTATGCAGATGAAGAGTGTTGGGGAAGATGTGATTTACAAATCCAGTGTCCAGTGAGGACCTGAATATTTCCATACACATGGATATCTATCCCTCTGAAGAAGGGATATTGGATAATGCTGCCTAATGGAACTTTATTGCATTTTCAGATGTTTTCCCATTGGGTTATTGAAATTCTGGCTCCTGTAGAAGAAGACTCAGAAGGAAACCTGCAGTTTGCAGGCACCAAAGGACAAAGATAAAAATTTGCTCTTTCCCACCTCCTCAGGACAGGGTGAGGAAGGATATTTGTCCAGCTGAAAGCACAAAAAGCAAATCAGGAAGGCAGAGCATGGCCTTGCTGGCTGGAATGTTTCCTACACCTCTCCCAAAGCACAATTAACAACAGCTGCCTACAAATATGGATTTTTTTTTTTTTTTTTCCCTGTCTGAAACTCAGGTTCACCACTCATTTGTATGCAGAGCTCTGATCTGCCAGGGACACCTGCCAGTCCCCAGCAACTCTGGGCAAAGATCTAACCATTTTCTAATTAGGCATGGGAGTTAATGGCAGCCGAAATGACCCTTTTAAATACAGCAGGCCCTAAACAATGACTTCTCAGGGTGCTGCCTGCCCCAGAGCGTTTCCTTTGTAATCTTCTCAGCCTCTCCACTCTCCTGGATGATTTATGGTGTCTGGGGGCTCCTTGGCAGTACTTTCTGTGCTGATAAAGAGGAAAACCTTGACTGTATCTTAAATTGTCAACAAATGTTTTCGAATTTCCTAAGAGTTCTTGTATTTGTCCTTCATATTTCCAGAGTTAAAAAAAAAAAAATGCTCCAGCCTGAAACTGCCTTTTCCTACAGAATAATGGCGTGAGCACCTCGTTATTGAGCCCCATGAACTTTCCCCACATGCAAAATGTGCTTAATTCCACTGGCCTCACCCTGTAATTCCCAACTGGATACCCAGCCCAATTAATTCTGCTGGCATCATTAATGAGAGGCTGGTTATTTGAGAAACACACCTTGCAAGAGCGAGTGTCGCGGGCTAAAAGGGACATTACAGCTTTAACAGAAGGAGACATCAAAAAGCGTTTGCCCACAGCAAGGAATTCAACATTTGTGTTTAAATTGAATATAATGTGTGATAAAGAGCTGAGCTAGAGTCAGGGTCTGTCACTGCCTCTCACAGAATATTATTTATGGCTCTATATAGGCCCAGCTCCATGACTTTAGCAGGCAGAAACCTTAATGCCTTGTGACACAACTGGGCTGAGCCATCTAATATCACCCACAAATCCTTGAAAAACAAATAATCTCCTTCAAATAATTATGCTGTTCCAACATGTTAACTTCCCAGGCAGTGATGAAATGTCCTGGTTTAGGGAAGACCACTGAAAAGCCTTGTCTGTATCTTAGGCTTCAAATCAAAAAACCTTTAATATTAGGATCACACTCTGCACTGAATAAATGTCAGAGAAATAAACTTGACGGAACAATATATTTTTCATGGTCTAAAATGAATTTTAAAAAGCACCTAGAACAGGAAACTACAAAGTCTTCAACCTCGAGGGGAAAAAAAATCAAATACCACCCAGGTCACTAATAATCTAATGTCAACTGTTTCCATAAAAAAATGGGCAATGATAAATAATCAAAGCATTTAGTGGGAGCTGTGGGGATCTGGGTTCTTCTCAGTTATTCTGGGTTATTCTCTGTGCATGTTGATTAGAATTTTAAAGAAAAGGTAATGTTTCTCCCAGCCCTGTTTCCCCGTGGTTTATATCCCAGAGCATGAAATCTCTCACTTTATATTTTCTGGATCCTTCCAGGTCCTGATGTCCCTCAGCTTGGCTGCCACGTTATTTCCTTGAGAAGGAAAACATCCCAGAGCAGCCAATGCAAGATAAACCTCTGGGCTGGAGAGGTTTAGGACACAAGGCAGGTTGGGCTGATCTGAACTGTACAGAATTCCTTAATTCCATAATTGCAGATTCCTGCCTCCGTGAGCTCCTGGCACTGAGCTGACTCCCACCTCCTGCACTGGGATAATTGCCCTTCCACTCACACACCCCCTCTGATCACTGCTCTCGTTTGTATGGGCAGAAAAAGTAAAAAAAAAATGTTTATTCCACATGAATTATTTTAATTTCTTGCAGCAAACGACAAGAAAAGGGCCAGCCCCGAGCAGCCCACTCATCAAACAACTGAATCTTAAAACTTGAACAATGTGTAGGCAGAGCTGTTTATTCCACTCTGCTTTACACTCCACTGCATCAATGCATTTACTACTCTCCTGCATCCATCTCCTGCTGGCCAATCCTTCTTTATACTAAATGCAGAGATCAGCACAGAGTTCTCCGTTCCCAGAGACACAAGATCACTTTTGCTGCACTCCATCAAATGTGAGAGAAGACAAAATCTCTGTCCTTTGGCCAGGCAGTCCAAACTCAGCATGAGGATAAAATCCCAGTGACAGGCAACAGGCTCTGCATCCCGGGACTGAAGAATCAGCTTTTCTTGCCAAAAAAGATTTCACTGAAACAAAGAATAAAAGGGGTATTAACTAACCTGAAATAGCAATTTTAAAGCAAGATCCCGGGGTACAGAAGAGTATCATGATGTAACCTATGGTAATTGTACCTGAAAATATGGGAAGATTTCATGCCCTGGAATACTTTCTGCATCTTATTTCCATGAAGTGTCACATCCAAGGCCATCTGCATTTATCTTCTTGGATGTAATACACTGTCCTAAAGGTTAAGAAAAAGTAATTTAAAAATCCCCTGGTGTTTCTCTTGGCTTTTCTGCCCTTATGGCAAGGCAGGGCTGTAGCTGACCTGCAGCATGCGAGATGTTTTTAACAGAAGCCGGTGTCACACCTCCGGCCAGCCCCTCCAGCGGTGTTTTTGCAGTGTTTTGCCGTGATCCTCCTCGGGATTAAACAAACGCAGCTCCCTCACCGTTCTCACACATCTTTTCCAGCATCTCCCAAATCGCTGGACACGCTCCAGCTCCTCAGTGTCCCCTTCAAGGGGAGGGGGCTACACCAGGGACTCGATGTGAGGCAGGACCGGGGCTCGATGTGGGGCAGGGCCGGGGCTCGATGTGCAGCACAACACCGATCCTACAAACACGGGACTCGATGTGCAGCACAACACCGATCCTACAAACACGGGACCCGAGGTGCAGCACAACACCGATCCGACAAACCCGGGACTCTCTGGGGCCGGATTTTCCGCCTCAGCCGCGGCCGGCCCGGGCTCCCCGCCCCGCTCCGCCTTCAGCGCCCGGGGCCGCCCCTTCCCTGGCCGGGAAGCCGGGCAGCGGTAAGGAGCGAGTTCCCGAGGCCGAGAGGAGGGAAAAAGCAGCTCTTAGAGCCCGTCCCTGAGAGTCTAGGGGAGGGAGGGAAGGGCAGAGCAGCTCCCGGAGCCCTTGAGGGGAGGACACGGCCCTGGCTGCGGGGATTGCCGGGCACGGAGCCGCTGGAGCGGGGGAGGCCGCGGAGCTGCTGCGGGGCTGCTGCGGGGCTGCAGCCCTCAGAGCCCCTGCCAGGGCCTGGAGGGGCTCCAGGAGAGCTGGAGGGACAAGGGCTGGAGGGACAGGACACAGGGAATGGTTCCCAGTGCCCAGGGCAGGGCTGGATGGGAGATTGGGCAGGAATTGTTCCCTGGCAGGGTGGGCAGGGCTGGCACAGGGTGCCCAGAGCAGCTGTGGCTGCCCCTGGATCCCTGGCAGTGCCCAAGGCCAGGCTGGGGCAGCCTGGGACAGTGGAAAGTTTTTTCCCACTGTCTCATCTAACCATAGTCTCTTTCAACTTTGTTCCATCACTACCTGCTGTTGTAAACAGTCTTACCTCATCTTTCCTGTAAATTCCTTTTAGATACTAGAATGGGGGAAATTTGCATTTAATATTTTTTTTTAATGGAGAATTTTATCCAAGCATCGCTGTAATCCACTGCAGATTTGAAAGGAATGCTGCTCAGATTTCACAGCTAATGTTCAGTGCTAACTGGTGCTGTACATTTACCCCGTGGATCTGAACGTGTGCTGCTCTAATCCGTGCTTTGGCTTGGTCACAACTGAGTTGTGATTTTACCCAGCTGTTGTGGTGGTTAAATCTGGTGTGATGTGACTGTAACAGCCCAATGTGTATCCCATGTTGCTGTAAGTAATCCTGAGCAACTGACCTTGTTTTTGTTTTTATTTTTATTTGCAGTGTCCCATGGCCACTGCCCCAGCAGAGAGCTCTGGGAGCCACGAAAAGGGGCTGAGGCTGAGCCAGAGTCACAGCAGCTCTGCTTTGGACTATTCAGGAGACACCTTTGAGTCCTTCAGCGAGGAGGAGGAGGAGGAGAGCAAAGCTCCTGGGTCCTGGTGTTCCACAGAGGATTTGGAGGGCACAGCTGTGTCAGAGGCGTTGGAAAGCTCATCATCACTGGCAGGCCAAAGTCCTGCAGGTATGCTGAGCTCTCCCTGCTTGAGGGCTGCGTTTCACAGCTTCAAAAAGTGCAGTGGGGAACTTGAATCAGCAGAAATAAATGTGAAAATTGCATACAGTGTCCTTGCTGTGCAAAGTGCTGAGCAGATCCGTGCTTCAGACAGCTCCATGGGAAGGACTTGGCCATGGAAATCATTCCATAGTAGCCTTGTGGTGCTGAAATTCTGTTGGCACCTTAAAAAACAATTCTCCCAGCTGCTTTTTACTATGTATGAAAAATAGCTGAACCATAATACAATTTTTCCATGGGAGAGTTCCAGGATTTGAAATACCTGGAGAGGGCTGGGCAGGACCTTAAAGCTGCATCAGATGAGGGATAAAGCAGAAGCTGAAATCTGTGGCCTCATCTGTGCATTGCTGTGGCTCAGGGTTCCTCCTCCCTCAGCAGGGAGAGCTGGCACATTCAAGTGGAGGATTATTTGCCTCCCACTCTGCTTTCCTCACAATGTGTGCTCAAAGTTGCCTTTTTTTCCCTTTGCAGAGGAGGAGTCTGAAGCAGCTGTGGGAAGAGCTGCCATAGGAAAGTGGATTAATGCCATGGGAAAATGGATTGATCTGAAAAATGAAGACCCTGGGGTTAGGCCAGACAAATCTGTCATCAGAACTGCTGCTGGTGAGTTTGGTAACTTCAGCAGTGGTTATAATTGTTTCTTTTGGAAGGAGGTGGAAACTTGACCTAAATTCTGTGCACAGGCTAATAAATTAAGACAGCTAATTAGCCTGGCTTAAGTAGCCAAGGAATTAAGTCCAAAGTTTCTCTTTCATGCTTTCTTGGAGAGCAGTTTGTCTCCCACATCACACATGGCTTTGATGCTCCCCCTATGTCGTGACATTGTCCTGGTGATGCATTACCACAAAATCTGGAAAAGTACATTAAAAAATGTCCCCACATTTGACATTTAATTGTTTGATTTGTTTAATTTAGTTCAATTTTTCTCTCCAGCTGTAGAGGTACTAGGAAATCTGGGCGTTTTTCCTTCCAAAACAAACATCACTTCAGAATTTATTGTGTGAAATGGTTTTTCCCCCTTGTTAACCAACAGTTGTGATAATTGAATTATTTGTTTGCCCTGTTTTAGTTCCTTTCCCAAGCTGAGGGAGGCAGTAGGGCACCAGTTTTGGCAGGAACAATGGAGCAGCTTTACCCAAAAAATGATGGAGTGTGGGGAGGAGGAGAAGGGGAAGGAGGAAAGGAAGGATCCATTTCCATGTGCTGCTTATGCAAGGAACTGTGAGAGCAGATGGTGGGATGCAAGCCCTGCTAAAGTCTGTCAAAAAGTGGGTCAGAGGTGCTATTTTTAATTAAGAAAAAAGAGCAAGAAAGCTGTAATTGAGCAAAAAAATAATGGGAGCAGACGGGGAACCTTCCTCAGTCTGCCTGTTGATGGGGAAGCGAGCAAACTTGGGAGTTTTGTGGGACTGATTAACCAGGAGATCCTCCTGCATGGGGTTTGTGTACCAGCATCCTCAAAGCACCCATCCCTCCTAAAAAAAGCAGCACCTCAGGTCACTCCTGGGCTGCTCTGAGCTGCAGAGCTCGGTGAGTCAGTGTTGGGGGCTCCTGACTCATCTCCTGCCTCTCTCTGTTCCTGCAGCCCAGGGAAGGCAGCTTGTGTGGAGCAGGGAGGCTTCTCCTGGCCTGCTCCTCCTAAAATACATCAGAGCCCTGTGACTGATTCCTGGAGGCAGTGGAAGGGACCTGATGAGTTCAGAGGCACTGAGTGAGTGATGAACCACAGCTGAAGGCTGAGGATGTTTTCCATCTCCACAGGGTTTTTTCCCTTGAAAGTTGCACTCAGAGGATTTTATTCGTGGAATCACTTGCAGATCCTGGTACTTGTGCACCAGGGAGTGCTCTGCCTTTGGCTGATGGGTGTGGATGGCAGGGAGAGTCAGAGTGGTCACTGAGGCTGGAGCAGCAGCTTCTGTTCCATGAGCTTGGGCTGATGGATGCAGAGCTGGTTTGCCTTTGCTTCTCCTGTCACTTGTCCCTGCAGCAGCCTCAGGTCCACCAATGATCCACATGAAGAGCACAAAATGTGGTTCATGCTTCTCTTTGATGCAAACACAGCCATGAAATCCCCAAATCAATCATAATTAGCCACGCACTGCATTTTTTTATTGCAGAACATTACCATAAAATAAGAACAGAAACTTTCATCTTCTGATAAATGCTTCTCTTGGACTTCATCCTTCAGCACTTGGTAGCCCCCAAATCTTGTAATTTTTTAGCAGCTTGGATATGTTTTGTTTTTTTTAATGCAGCAGATGAGCTCTCCTAGAAGTGGATTGCTGCACAGTGAGTCCCCTCAGAACACTCAGCTCAGTGAATCGTGTGCACTAAGCACACAGGGACTCTGAATTAGGCTTTGCTTTATTGCCTCAAGACTTGCCTTCTTATCTTACAATGTCATTTTTGTTTTTCATGGGTTTCTTTGTGGGCTGGAAGGAGAAAAAACACACTGGCCTCGGGAGAAGTGAGAAATTTTCACCAGTTGTCTTTGTCCCTCCACCCCAGTGTGGTAGCACGAGCTGTTATTAGGCAAATGCATCACAACAGGACTAGAAATTCTCAGTTCCACAGAGACTGCTCCACCTTAGTCATCTTTCAAATGTACTCAGGAAACTGCAATTCTTCAGCTTGGATGTGTCTGAAAATTCAGGTGGGGCTCTTTAACCCCCCTGGCTGGTGCTGTGCTCACAAGTTGCCTCACACTTCTGTAATGTGTCTCCATTAAACGCTTTGCCTGTTTTATTTTCTGCACTGTTGCTGTGATGGTTCCCTGGGAGGGTGGGGATGCCCTGGCAGAGGTTGGATGGGGCTGGGAGCAGCCTGGGACAGTGGGAGGTGTCCCAGGGTGGCACTGGGCTTTAAGGTCCTTCCAGCCCAGGTGGCTGTGTGACTCTGGGATGATTCACTGTGCTGGAGGAGTTTTACTCATTGTAAATTCCTGTTTGTGATGAACAGCCTGACATTTCAGCCTATTTCTCTCAGTTCTGTGTTACCTGCAGGGGTCTTTCTTATGCTCTTGGCTGGTCAGGCTGTCAGCATGTTCATCTGAGCTGTAAAATCAATTTAGGTCATTATGGAGATGTTATCTGGAGCTGCAGAGGTAAAACCTCACTGAGGAGCAGTTATTGATTATTGCCTTTCACAGTTATCTCTTTTTACTTTTTATCTTCTTTAAAATAGAGTATTAGTAGGGAATAATAACAACAAAATGCCTGCCAATTTTCCTATTAAATCAGAATTAGACATCAAAGGAAGAGGAAACTCATAAAGATTTTCTTCTTTTACTCCCTCCTCGTGGATTTCAAATGCCACACTTAAGGCTGGAGTAAAAACCTACACAGGTCACTGAGTTCCTCTCCAGTGGAGAGAGGGAGCACTGGATTTGGGGCAAGCAAACATCAGGAAAATGTCCTTGTGGAGCAGTCATTGGCCCTGCTCTTAGATCTGAGCTTAGATCTGCCACCACAGGTGGGGAAGGAGCATTCCAGCATGTCTGGGTCACACATGGCAAAGAGGGAATCTGAGAGAGACAGGGAATGAACCAATCAGCCCCCAAAGCAAGAGCTGGGATCCCCTGGGCAGGTGAACCTCCCCACACCTGGGGGAAATCTGAATGTGTAAAGACTCCAGTTAAAAGATATACTTTTCTCATTATTTTTAAAATTCTAGTCCTTGATCCCTAATTTATATTCCCTCTGAAATTCCCGTTAGACTTGAGTTACATGAAGAAGTAACTCCAGCACTGAGTCGTGCAGGGAGGTTTAAAAATTGCTGTTCCCTTTGCCAGTGATTCTTCTGAAGTCTGGAGGTGCAGATGAGCAGATGGGTGGGTGTGTGGCAGCACAGGATTTATGCATTATTAGAAACCAATTCTTAATAGAATTGCACTTTTGGATGTCAGAAGAACCTTAAGTGAATTCAGGCTGGTATTAAACTGTCACTAAATGCTCAGTGGACCTGAGGTGTTTTACTTCTCCCTTTGAGTACTCAAATGCTTTTGTTCTGGGTTTTTTTTCCCCCCCTCACAATGGTAACTTTTCAATCTTTTTATTCATTCTGTGTTCAGCATAAATGAACCTGCCAGGAATATTTTATTAGTGTGATTAAAGCCAGTAGTGGCACATGATTTCCAAGAAAATCACCTGATGACTGAAATGGTGCTTTCCACTCAGATATTTATGATGCTCCCTCAGAATATTTTTTTTAATTAAATTTCATCTTAAGGTATTGCTACTTCTTGTTTATCTGTCTATAAATTGTCACCATGTCTTTGCTTTTAATCATTTTGATACATCATCTTCTTAGGAGGAGTGAGTTGCACTGTGGTGCTCAATTCTGAGCTGTGGTAATTGCACTTAAACATATTTTCCATGTTGTCCATGAAGCCACAAAATTCCTGCTTTGCTTAGTTTTAACTCCTAACCTTCCCAGCTGAAGTCTAATATCTATTTTATTTATTTTTACGTGCCACAGGGAAGGATAAGAGAAGATGAAAGAGGGAATGATGTTTTTTAAATAAGATCTTATAAAGAATTTAGGAAATTATTGTTGAAGCTTTAGAGGAAAAGTGTTTTCTAATTGCATTTCCTCCAAAAAAAAATTGCCTTTCTGTAGTTTGTGGAATTTATTGGACTTTGTGGAATTTATTATTCCAGTGTGACTTCAGTGGACACTGCCTCTAATTTTTCTTACAGATTGCTCCTTAGAGTTATTGATGAAGAGCTCTCTTGAAATATTAATTAATTTGGGTTTAGCAAGTTGTAGTTTCAGGCAGTGAGATGCTAAATCCATATTATTGACAGCCAGTTTATTTAATGTCATAGTGTTTAACTGCTTGCTTTGCTAATCTATTTATCCTGTGCCATTAACCTTTTGTCTTTTTATTTCCTCCTATCTTTGGAGCCTGTTCCAGAGCCATTTATTGTATGAATTCCTCCAGCTCCCATCCACATTTGTGTTTAAATGCTGATTTTGGAGCCTGTTTCAGGGCACTGATTGTATGAATTCCTCCAGCTCCCATCCACATTTGTGTTTAAATGCTGATTCTGGAGCCTGTTTCAGGGCATTTATTGTATGAATTCCTCCAGCTCCCATCCACATTTGTGTTTAAATGCTGATTCTGGAGCCTGTTTCAGGGCATTTATTGTATGAATTCCTACAGCTCCCATCCACATTTGTGTTTAAATGCTGATTCTGGAGCCTGTTTCAGGGCACTGATTGTGCAAGTTCCTACAGCTCCCATCCACATTTGTGTTTAAATGCTGATTTTGGAGCCTGTTTCAGGGCACTGATTGTATGAATTCCTACAGCTTCCATCCACATTTGTGTTTAAATGCTGATTTTGGAGCCTGTTTCAGGGCACTGATTGTATGAATTCCTCCAGCTCCCATCCACATTTGTGTTTAAATGCTGATTCTGGAGCCTGTTTCAGGGCATTTATTGTATGAATTCCTCCAGCTCCCATCCACATCTGTGTTTAAATGCTGATTTTGGAGCCTGTTTCAGGGCATTTATTGTATGAATTCCTCCAGCTCCCATCCACATTTGTGTTTAAATGCTGATTTTGGAGCCTGTTTCAGGGCATTTATTGTATGAATTCCTCCAGCTCCCATCCACATTTGTGTTTAAATGCTGATTTTGGAGCCTGTATTAGAGCATTTATTGTATGAATTCCTCCAGCTCCCATCCACATTTGTGTTTAAATTCTGATTTTGGAGCCTGTTTCAGAGCATTTATTGTATGAATTCCTCCAGCTCCCATCCACATTTGTGTTTAAATTCTGATTCTGGAGCCTGTTTCAGGGCATTGATTGTATGAATTCCTCCAGCTCCCATCCACATTTGTGTTTAAATGCTGATTTTGGAGCCTGTTTCAGGGCACTGATTGTATGAATTCCTCCAGCTCCCATCCACATTTGTGTTTAAATGCTGATTTTGGAGCCTGTTTCAGGGCATTTATTGTATGAATTCCTCCAGCTCCCATCCACATTTGTGTTTAAATGCTGATTTTGGAGCCTGTTTCAGGGCATTTATTGTATGAATTCCTCCAGCTCCCATCCACATCTGTGTTTAAATGCTGATTCTGGAGCCTGTTTCAGGGCATTTATTGTATGAATTCCTCCAGCTCCCATCCACATTTGTGTTTAAATGCTGATTTTGGAGCCTGTTTCAGAGCATTTATTGTGCAAGTTCCTACAGCTCCCATCCACATTTGTGTTTAAATGCTGATTTTGGAGCCTGTTTCAGGGCACTGATTGTATGAATTCCTCCAGCTCCCATCCACATCTGTGTTTAAATTCTGCTCTGCTGTGGCTGCAGGCAGGGCCTGACCCTGGGTTTGGGTTTTGCTCGGGTAACACGAGGTCACACAGATAAAGAGCAGCAATTCCTCTTTCCCTGCCACAGCCACTGATGCTCTTTGTCCTGTTGATTTATGGCTGGCAGGAGTTGCTGAACTCTCCCCTGGAGAAGTGGCTGCTCTCAGGTCGTTCTGCAGCAGGAGGATCAGCGGGATGCAGCAGGAGCAGCCAGAGAGGGGCAGGAGGCTGCAGGGGCCACTCCCAGCAAGGCAAACTGAGCCAGGAGATTCCTGTGCTGTCCCTGCCCAGCTGATGAACAGGATCCTGCTGGAAAACACCAGGGAGGCTGTGAAACAGGTACTGAGGGACAGAAAGGGAGATTTTTTTCCCTAAATTCTGGGAGAAGCACTGGAGAAAAAAAGCCATAATGTCAGGATCAAGTCAGGCAGACCTTGCTTTTCAAGATTTATCCTTCTCATTTCTTAGACATCACTACAGAACTGTTGCCTGGTGATAAAATCCTGATTTGTGTGATTGAGGAAGGCTGGGATCATAATTTATTTTACAAGAAGCCCTGGATCAGCTGAAGGAAAGAGCCTTTTATTTCTGGTCGTGTTTGCCCCGTTAATTTATCAGATTATTCTGCATATTATTTATTGTGAAGGCTTTGTGGCTCCAGGATTAGAAAAAATTCCAGAGACAAAACCTCCCTGTGCTCCCAGCATTCTTAGGCATTAGATAATATTGATAAAAGCAGCTCCAGTAAAATCCTGCTGACCTCAGTCCCTGGTTAAGAAGCCTCTGTCTCATCTTTACCCAACTCAAATCTCTTTTTTTGTCACCTGCCCAGTGGTTTTTTCCCCCAGCTTTTTTTTTTTTATGCCCCAGCTCCACCCCTCAGCCCTGCACCTAAAAATAACACTTTAAAGTCAGTTCTGGTGTGATAATTATTTCAGGCTTCCTGTCTTTTAAAACGATTTTGACATTTCAGCCATCTGCTTTTTTTAATTTCTATTAATGTTGATCCACCTTGCAAATTCTGTCAAATTTTTATTTCCTCCTTATTTATCTGACATTGTGGGAATAGATTCCCTAAGAAAAATAACTTTATCTGCTCTTCTGCTTGGTTCTGCCTGTAGCTCCACACAGGGGGGGTCAGGGAAAAGGGGACAGGGACTTTCTTGGGTTGATCCCCCTGCTCTTGCAGCAATTTAATGTGTTTATGGAGCCAGATGGAACCTGAGTCAATTAAATCAGATAAAACCATTGATATTTCATAAAAGCACAAGCCCTGGGATTTGTGTAATGCTGTTACACAGGCTTAAGATTTCATGGTGGATGAACCAACCTAGGAACCACTGAGCAGCACTGGTTCTCTTACAGAGATAATTGCAGAGTTTGGGTTGGATTCTGGCTCAGAGCTGTCTGTTTGAACTAATTGCTCCAGAGTTTATGTGCCTTTTAATTTATTTATAACATGTATAAATACAATTTATAATCATAACCCCTCTGGTTGGTGTTTCAGGCCTTGCACAGAGTCAGCATAGGAACAATTTAACATGATGGAATTGTGACTCTGAATTATTTTACCCCTGCCTAAAAAGCCAGTTTTTGTCTTTAGACAGTACCTCTTTTTAAATTAATTGTTAATTAATCATTTATTTATTATTAATTTTCCTTAATTACTTTATTTATTTAATAAATTATTTTATTAATTTTATTTAATTAATTTCTAATTATTTTACCACTGCCTAAAAAGCCCATTTTTTTGTCTTTAGACAGTACCTCTTTTTAAATTAATTGTTAATTAATCATTTATTTATTATTAATTTTCCTTAAATACTTTATTTATCTAATAAATTAATTTATTAATTTTATTTCATTAATTTCTAATTATTTTACCACTGCCTAAAAAGCCCATTTTTTTGTCTTTAGACAGTACCTCTGTGTATTTTTATTAATTGTTCTCAGAGTTGCTGGGCCAGATGTTGCTCATGGCATCAAAGTTTCCTCTTCCAGGTGACAGCAGCTGAAATCCACGAGGCTTCAACATGTCCTGACTGCCAGCAGAAGAAAGCAGAGCTGGCCAAGGTTGCCTTTCTCAGGCAAAAAAAGACTCTGCTGCAGAGTGCTTTAATCCAAGAGAAATTGGAAGAACAGTTTTACTCCAGAGTAAGCAAATATTGTTGCAGAACATTCGTGCTACATTTTATAGGTGCTGCAATGAAAGAATCTGTAATTCAGCTCCCCCTGATATATAGCAGTGAGATCAGTGAAAAATCAAAATGGAATTTGGGTCCCTACCATTAATAAAATGCTTGGGAGCAAGGTTCTCCTCAAGTCATTTGAGCTGCCTGATTCATGGGAGCTGAAGGTCATTCCCAGGATGTCCTGGAATTGGGTTTGTGTCCCTTTTGATAATGTCTCCCCAGTTTGTTTTCTGCTGGGCTGTCCAAGCTGAAATGTGAAATGAAATGATGTGATAGGAGGTGGCTGCCCATGCTGGGCCTCCTGGCTCATCCCTTGCCTTGGGAATCTTGGAATTCCCAGCACACTGCAGTGTGTGATGGAGCCTGAGGCCTTGGGACACTCTGGGATTCCTTCTTGGAATTCCAGTGTCCCAAAGACTGAAGCTTTGTTGGCAGGAAATGCCTCTGGAGCAGCTGGGTGAGCAATGAGATGTGCAGGGTTCCTGGGGCCTCCTGTGGCTGTTCTTCAGGAGGATCTTCCTGGAGGAAGAACTCCTCCCTGCCTCCTTGGGAGCCTTCCTGCAGCTCCCAGGTCTCTTCCCTTGTTGATGAGCAGGGTGGGAGTTTGTGCTGTACCACACATTCCTTTCTTCCCTAAAAATTCCAATCTCCAGAGTTCTGACTCTTCCTCACTCCATACCTGAGATCTGAGAGCTTCAGTCTCAGGTGAGGCTTCACTTTTCCCCCCTGCTTCCCTGCAAGGCCAGCTGCTTTTCCCTGTCCCTCCTTAGGGAGGAATCCTGCTTTTGGGGCCAGAGCTTTTAAACAGAATCCTTTCAAACCCAGCAAATGGTGTTTGAGGATGAGTGCTGCCCACCTGGCTGGGTTTGAGGGACTGGGAAATGGCAGGAATACCATCCTGAATAATTCCATGTTTCCTTTCTCTTTCAGGACATGCTCACACTTCTAGGAGAAGCACTCAAAAGCCTTCCCAAACCTTCAGAGGATCCCAGGGATTTGTGGCAAAGGCTGAAGGAAATGGAGAGCCTGAATTAACCAAACCTGCAGTGGGTGAAGAACTGGGAGAGCCTCCTGTGGGCAGCCACCTCCAGAATTCCAATCATTTTGGATCTGAGCTGCTCTGGCAGTGATGGATTGGGTGCTGCTTTAATATTCCTGCAGGTGGAACCAGATCTGCCTGCCTGGGGTGTGAGTCAACCCTTCCTCCTTCCTCCATGCAAATGTTGCAATGCATTGTAATCCATCTCCATGGGCTTATCAAATTCCAGAAGCCAACAGTTTCCATTATTAATCTGGCAAGGCAGAAGTATTGCTTTTTGTGGGATTGCTGGGGGATTGCAGAGCAGCTCCCAGCTGCTTCCATCCATAAGGAAAATAAATGATTCTGTTTGCCAGGGCAGGGAGGTGGAATTGCTGCATTTCAGCTCAGGCTTTGCCCACTGTCTCGTGGCAAATTGAAAGTGAGAGCCCCAGGTGGAGGACAAAAAGCAAAGTTAACTATAGGAAGCAGGAGAATGAAATGCAGTATTTATAGAAGGGAAATAATGAGGCTGTAGCAGAAATTAATCAGCAGGACTGGGGATGCCAATGGGATGAAAATGATAATAAATTAATCATGAAATCTATATAGGATGGAGAGGAAAAAAACCTCCATCAGATTAAAACTGGAGTGAGAATTATAAGAAAATACTTTGAAATTTCTTGTAATTTTTCAAGATGATGAAGCCACTGTTGTTCAAAGTCTGGATCTGGGGTTCAGTACACATCCAAATAAAGTGGAATTGTGGTGGGAATCTTTGGGTTAGACAATGAAATCATCCTCACTGTGGGTGCCTGGTGCTGCTCTGTGGGCACCTCTGCAGCCCCTTTGTGACCAGAGCTGACAGCAGCCATGGCCTGACTCTCCTCAGCCTCCCCTTTCCTGATTTCTCTGCACTCACATCTCTGTGCAAATCTGGGAGGAATATCCCTATCTGTGAACCCAGACTGTATTTTTGTGCCAAAGCAGAGAGGATTAAATGGCCCTGTTGCATTTTCTTCACCCATTTTGGGACAAGAACCCTCCCTGCTGAAGTGAGGTTTGTATTTCACGTGGTGGTTTCCTCCTCATGCTCTGTATTGTTTATCAGAGTCCTTGAGGGCTGTTTAGCCTCCTGTGCTCATTTCCCCAAATCCAGTGGAAATGCTGGGGTAGAAACAGAAGTGTTAGCCAAGTTCTGCCTTCTGCTGCTTGAAAATCTGCTCTGAGTGATTTCCCTGGGAGTGGATCCTGGGGAGGTGAAGCCCCAGATGGGAACCCAGCCCAGCCCTGAGTTCCTCAGTGCTGGTTGTTCTTGCAAACACCTTTAATAGTCCATCAAAAACATTCCCCCTAAAAACATCCCCTTTTTGAATTGTCCTTGCAGAGCACCTGGATAGTGGATAAACTCTGCATGTTCCTTCCTGTTGCTCTGGAATCCTTAGAAATGTTTAAATCCCTTAAACCTCCTGCCTTCCAATGTTTTCATGGATACCCCACCTCTGCTCCTTACTTGTTTTGGTCTGCACTCCCTGGTTCTCTGAGCCTTTGGGAAGTCTCTGCAAACACTGGGAAAGGCACCCAGAATTTCAGGTGGAGCCTTGGAAGGGCTGTCAGGAGGTGATCAGGAGCTGAATCCTTTGAAAATGTCATTTTGGAGCCCTTGCAGACCCACAAAAAGTGACTCCCGTGCCCACGTTGACATTTTTGTTCTCAGAACACAGGAGCTTTCTGGAGCTCCTGAAATTTCTTTGCAGCTGCTGTCAAGCCTTTCTGTAAATCCTGAACTGTGAGTTATTTGGGTTATGTGTCTGACAGTGTTTGTCTGTGGAACAGCATCTTACTCACACACAGTGCCTGCACAGCTCGTTTGTTTGCATAAATGTTACAAACAGAACTCAGGTAACTCCTCAGGAAAATCAAAGCAGATTTTGCTGATGGCTGTTGAATGCATTTTCCTCCTGCTCACTACAGTTGTTTCATTCTTTTATCAGCAGTGACTCTGAGATCTGAGTGGTTTTCTTTAGCAGCTCTTAGAGAGATGCAATGGAATGAATGATCCGAGCCCTTAAATAATTTATTTTCTAATCCTGCCGTTTTGGAGGCTGGAGATCCAAAACTCTGCCAGGGAGGATGTGGGGAAGAGGGTGGATGATGTAGGATCCTTTTTCCTCTTCCAGGAGCTTCTCCCTCCAGCAGCAGATTTTTCTTTTGATCCAGAGAAACCTCAAGATTCTGGTCAAGGAATATTGACTCATCTGCTGCCTGGTTTGTGCTTGCTGGGGCATAAAAGGAGCAGGGTGGCTCAGGAGGGATTCCTTGGGAACAGCAGCTGTGGCTGTGAAACAAATCAATCTGCCTCTTCAAAGTGCTCTGCAGCTCTGCCTTTGTGGCTTTCATGCCCCCCAGAGTTGCATGACTCAATCTTCTGGATGGTTGCTGACGTGGTGGGGTTCATTGCTCTGAGAAGGTTTCTCCCATCTCAGTTGTTTCATGCTCTGTGTGTGCTGGTACCCACTTGGGGGATGTTGGATTTTATAACTGACCCTTTGGAGAAACTTATATCCCTCAAATTATCATTAAACTCAGTTTCCCAGGGACTGCAGCACTGTCACTTTCCCTTTCATTTGCTCTAGCTTAATAAAAAACCACCCTGCATTCCAGGCTCCCTCATTCCTTGGTCTGCTTTCCATCCATCTCCTAGGCTCTGGGAATTTATTTCTCTAGGAAGAACTTCCATCTCAATCCCAAGAGGCTGCTAGCCCAGCTCTGGGTGGGAATGAAGTTTTAGTGTCATTAACTTCCCTGGATTTGCTGGCAACAAAGCTAAATATTCACAAATGGCCTCTTCTGGTGGAAGGTGGCCCTGCCCGTGCCAAGGGGGTGCCACTGGATGAGCTTTAAGGTCCCTTCCCACCCAAACCTTTCCATGATTCTGGGATATTTGAATCTGGATTTCCAGCTACTGAGGAAATCTCTTGTCTTGTACTGGTCCAGGGTAGGATCAGAGAAGAGTTCCAAAGGCCACCTAGCCCACCCTTCCATGGCAGGAACACCTCCCACTGTTCCAGGGTGATCCAGCCTGGCCTTGGACACTTTCAGGGATCCAGGGGCAGCTTCTCTGGGAATTCTATTCCAGGGCCTCTCCACCCTCAGTGTAAAAACCTCCCTGTGTCTGATCTAAACCAACCCTCCTGCAGGTCAAACCTTTCTCCCTTGTCCTGAGGGCACAGGGCCCGCTGAGAGCTGTGCCCCATCTCTCCTGTCAGGTACAGGGATGTGTCCCTGGAGCCTTCCCTTCTCCAGCTGAACACTCCCAGCTCTCAGTTCTTCCTCATGGGAGAAGGGCTCCAGCCCTCAGGGCATCTTTGTGGCCTCCTTCCATTAATCCTGGATCTTTTCTCTGAAGTAACATGAAAATCTGAAATCCAGGCTCCCCTGGGGCCCCTCAGTGCCTCCTCAGAAATTCCCCTCAGGGGCTTGGTGTCTGCTGAGACTCAGGTGTAGTTTTAGTTTTATTTTTTACCACAGCCAATTTCTTGAGGTTCCAAGAGGGTCTGAACCCATTTATTTGTGTTGGGAACTTGACAAAAATGCTCAGCTGGTGGCACCAAGGGCAGGGGTTTGCTGATGGAAGGGCCCCTGTTCCCCTGTGGAGTTGGAGCTGCCCCAGCACCCTCAGCTGAGTGCAGTCCCCTCAAACCATCCTCATATCCTCCAGCAAGAGCTGCAGTGCTCCCAGCTCTGCATTCTCCAAGCATTTTCCAATCTCCTTGCACTCTCCAAGCTGTAATTTTATTGCCACTGGATGTGATTTTCAGAGAGAGACTTTTGATTGTGCCCCTGAGGAAGGCACTGGGTGTGTGCAGCTCAGCCCTGCCTGCCCCAGGGCTGCTTTCCTGGCTGCTCTGGCTTTCAATGATGGCAGAACAGATATCCATCCTAAAAACACCACATTGGCATTGTTTTCATGCAACTAATTGTCCTTTTCATATTTTTTTTTTCTCCACTGAAGATCTTTGGCAGCACTGACAACAGCAGGATGTGGATGGGAGATGAGGGGGAGTGGATTCCTTCTGTCAGGGTCCTCCACCTTCCAGATTACCTGAAGAATTGATCAGGGTACTTAAAAAAAATAACAAACCCAAACATTTTCCAGCCTCTGGGCATGGATATTCACTGCTTATTTATTCATTTATTTATTCTGTAATAAAATAGTACTGTTCTCACAGACTAGGCTGTATGATCCATAAATACCCTTGTAAAATAGATTTGTAGCATGTAACAGAACCCTTTAGAATATTCTGTGAAAATTCTTTTTTTTGTGGTTGTTGTTGTTGATAGCACTTTCAGAACATTTACATCCCTCATCCTGACATTTTGCAATAGAACATTTTTTGCCTACAGAGGTAAGTTTACAGCATCATCACAGTATTTAAAAATACATACAGCAGTACTGGTAATTGCAAGCAAGCTGTAGACTTGAGCAGGGGGCTGGTGGCAACTTCACATGGTTTCTACTTTATAAAACAATGACATTTATTAATATTACATCCATCACTTGGTTAGAAAAAGATCACTTAGATGTGCTACTCACAACAAATCTGTCATTTCTCTGTGACATGGCAGGACAGGCCGTGGTGGGGGTGGTTTAAAAAGGATGAGATGCCTAATTTAAAAAAAAAAAAAAAAAAAAGGGGGTTAGGCTGTCTCTTCCCTTGGGAATTTGAGTTCCATTAACACTGGATGTCCTTGATCCCCTTGTGGGAATGCCACGAGCACCTCTCAGCACCACCCTGGTGTGAGGGGAACATTGAAATGTCAGCCTTGGGCCACGAGGAGCAGCCTGGCAGCACCAGCTGGGAGCTCCTTTACCCCCCAGTCCAAGGGGTTCCAACACCTTCAGCCCCTGATGGCATCAGTGCAGCACAGCTCCCCTGGCTTGGGATTCCCCAAATCTGCCTCCTCACCTTCCAGTGGGTTTTCAAAAGAGTGAAAGCAACAGAGTGAAATGTGCTCGTTCAGTAATAGACAGAAAATTGTGGTTAGGGTTGGGATGGATGTAAAAACTCATCCCAGCCCACCCCTGCCATGGCAGGGACACCTCCCACTGTCCCAGGGTGATCCTTGGGCACTGCCAGGGATCCAGGGGCAGCCACAGCTGCTCTGGGCACCCTGTGCCAGCCCTGCCCACCCTCACAATTGGCCCAGCGAGGATTAAAATGGCAGAAAAGATTAAAAATACATCATTGCATTGGTTTTACTTGGCACAAATGAGACTAAATGTATAAATATATATATATATATATATACGTATAATAAAGCTGTAGGAAATCTCCAAACTGCTAACAACTCTTAGAAATGAGATAAAACAAGGACGTATTTGCTTGGAAATCTCAAATTTGCAGTTCTCTCAGGATTTTCCTTTTCAGGTAACTCAAGAGTCCTTCATGGTGGATCCCGATTTTCTCTTTTTTTTATGAAACAAGTCCCGGCGTGCTTTGGCAAACGCTCTTTTCTTGGTCTCTCTGATACTCCTCCTGTGCTTTCTGCAGTCTTTTCCCTCGGAGTTTCCACTTGTGGAAGCAGTAGGTGACCAGGGATGTCATCACCAGGGAGAAGATGATGACCAGCACGACGATCAGGGCGATGGTGGACGACAGGGACCCCTCCAGCTGCTCGCTCTCCGTGTCCCTGGTGGAGTTCACAGCAGCAAAGTCCTCATAATCTGCCCAGGCCAGAAGTGCAGCTCCAGGAGCCTCCTTGAACTTGGGCCTCATTGGGACTCGGGAGCTGCTCTCAGAATTGCTGGAGAAGCAGGACTAGGAGCATTCAGGAGCCAGCACTGCCCTGCAGGCATAGGGGAGTGCAGGAACAGCAGCCTGTGGCACACAGCTCCCAGCACAGGTCAGCTTTATCCCAGCTGCTGGGGTCAGGAAGGTGTTGCCTTCTTCATCAAGGGGCAGGCAAGGCTCAGCCAGCTGCCAGTTTGGGATTCCTTGTTTTCTGCAAGAGAGAATTGGAGAAAATCCAATCAGCTTTCCACATTTATTCCCTGCTGCTGGGAATCAGTTAAAGCCTGGGAAAGGAAGAGGTTTGGGGGGTTTTAATGGGAAATGTCCTCCTGAGGATGTGCTGGGGGGGGGTTTAATGGGAAATGTCCTCCTGAGGATGTGCTGGGGGGTTTTAATGGGAAATGTCCTCCTGAGGATGTGCTGGGGGGTTTTTAATGGGAAATGTCCTCCTGAGGATGTGCTGGGGGGTTTGAATGGGAAATGTCCTCCTGAGGATGTGTCATGGATTAAGAATGGTCCAGTCAAAATCATTTTTATTTAATTGGCAGATAGTTTGACCATTCAAAAGTAGGTTACGACTTTAGGGTAATACTCATATAAGCCGAGAGTGTGGGGAGCAGCACAGAGCCCGGCCGGGCCTGGCCTGGGCCCCTGAGAGCGCAGCTCGGCTGTGTCTGAGCCTGGGAACAGCAGCAGCAGCTGGGAAGGGAAGAGAAGCCCTGGCAGCTGCAGAATGCTTCTTCACCTCCCCCCCTTCAGGCTGAGAAGAACAGCGCGGCCCTCAGACTTTTTTAGTTCCTGCTGCAACAAGATCACCTGAGCAGCCCGACAAGCCTGACAAGTTTAACTCTTTCTCTGCCAGCAAATAGATTCCTTCTGAGCACCGGCCTTTCCCTGAACGAAGGACAGATACAGTGATTAGACCATAAGGAGACACAGCATGGAGCTGAAGTCAGTGGAAAGAGAGTGAAAAAAGTTTTAAGGTAGAGGAGGAGGAGTGGCTGAAAATTCTAGCTGGACTTCTCTGGAATATAGGGACTGAACTGGGTTGTTCCTTTAAACCATGGAAAGATGTGCAATTTGGGGAGGTGATTGTTTTATGTGTAGATTTTTGAGCAAAGGTATTGTGTGATAGACTGAGTAAAATTGATTTAATGAAGAAAAACCCTTTGCCTTGGATGAGACACCTTTAAAAGGCGACACACCAATGTTGCAGTGTATTTGAGTACAGGGCCCACGTGTTCAGTATTGAGAATACTGTAAGTGGGTAGGATTGAGTTCTTTGAAGTCCTTGTGGACAAAGTCTCTATTGAAACAGAGAGGCTCCTTTCCTGAAGAATTGATGAAAGATTATCTTAATATGATAAAACTGGCTAAGGTTGCAGGTTATGTCTTTTTATGTTGAGTGTAGAAAAGTGAAAACTTGGAGAGGGAGGGAAAGATGTTTTGAAGGTTCCATTTGTTGTTTTTTCTTCCTTCCTATTTTCATCCTTTCAGTGTGTGTGAATAAACTATCTTTGTAATTTAAAGATGAGCCTGTTTTGCTTTTTTTATATTCTCCCAGTCAAAAGAAATATAGAATGTGATGAAACCATCACAGGATGTGCTGCCAGTTGAGATTCCAGCAGATGGGATGGGAGCTGACCATGCCAAGGCCTGAATCTCCCTGGGTTCCTCTCTGCTTCTCCAGCCTGGAGAGCCCCTCTGGAGCACAGCCCCACTGCTGGCCCTGCCTGCTTCCCTTGCAGGCTGCAATTGTGTCAGGAGCAGCTCCCTCACCCCAGCAGCCCCTGTGCCAGCTTGTCCTGGGGCTGAAAGCAAAGCAAGTGCTGCAGCAAGTGTCACTTTCTATCTGAGGAATTGTTTTCGGTGAAAGTTCCTTTTTTCTTTCCCCAAATATTCCCAGAAGAGAGGGTAATCAAAATCCTGTTTTGTACATTGACCCACGTGAACAAAATCAGTTCCACATTAATGAAGGGGTTTAATTTCCCCTCTTCTGTGTATCTGCTCTTGGACTGGGCTTGAGTTTGGGGTTTTAATCCTCTGCAGTTTTAGTTATGGTGGAATTGAGGAGGTTTCCTCACTGATTGCACATCTGGGATCTGGAGAAAGGTCCTGGGTGAAAAACCACCCCGGATTATGGGAGAGGTGAGCTCCCCTGCAGCTGTAAACTAGAACTTAACCTCCCCACCCTTCCACAATTCTGCTGGAATTTCAAAGTCTTTTAAGTCATTTGCCTTTGATATGTGTTGTGTGTGACAAATCCTAAAAAACTCACTTATCTGAGCAGTTCTGAAGTCCAAAGCTGCTCTGCCCTCCCCATTCCCTCCCTGATCCAAATCCCATTTTGGAGTTAAACCTGAGGAACAAGGCTGCTCTGCTCTTGATTCCTGCTCCCAATCGGGACAGGAGGATTTGCCCCAGGGTATTTTCCTTTGAGGAGCTGTAAGTACTGTTCAGAGCTATTTATTTCAAATAACAGCTTGCTCCAAACCCCCTCCACCCTCCTCCCAAATGCTTGGAGGCCAAAATTAGGTTCCAGAGATCTTGGGAGCATCATTGTTTGGACATGCTTTGTTTGAGAGGATGCAGTTCATCCTCTTTACAGAAATAAAGTTCATCCCACTCAGGCTGACAGAGAACCGAGGGTCTCTTTTCCTAATTAACAGCACACTCTGATTAGTAATGAGCACTGTTTATATAGCTCAGCACTCTGTTGGTGCTAAAAGATGTAAATAACAGTTCCTGCCAGTTTGGAACAATATGTTCACAGAGTCAGGGAGAAAGGGGGATTTTCAGGGAAGTTCAGAGCTCAGGTTTTGCTGTGGTTGAGCAGGGGGAGCTGAAGGAAAGCTCATTCCTCACAAGGCCCATCTTTGATGGATCTCTACAAGGGGCACTGCTGGCAAGTCGTGCATCAGGAGGGGTGACAGTGGAATATTTTAGTGCTCCTTGGCCCCGCAGTCAACATCTCTCTGAGCAGCCTGAAGAAAGAAACTGCAATAAAAGCACTTGAGAAGCTGAGAAATGCCCCTCTGATGGATGGATGGAGCAGCCAAGTGCCCACCTCCCCTGGCAGCCCAGGAGGGGGGAATGTCTCAGGCCCGAGGGGAATCTGAACTTGTCGTACTTGCCTCAGCCTGGATCTCATCTCATCTGTGTCCGCAGCTGGCAGGTTCCTGGGGGAACAAAAACACAAAGTGATGCTGCAGCTGGCTCTGTGCTGCTGTTTGTAGCTGCCCCAGCAGTGCAGGGAGGGGGAATTCCAAACCCAAACCAGGAATGTTCCTAAATCTCAAATCTGCAAAGCTCTGCTCGAGCTTCGGCTGCGTTTTGGGGAAGGGAAAGGGGCAAATCCCCTCCCAGCAACCTCAGGGCTCTGTTGGGGTGACTGTGACCAAACCTGTGGGTGACAGCAGTGCCACTGCTCCTGTGGGTGACACAGCAGTGCCACCAGTGCTCTGTGGGTGACACAGCAGTGCCACCAGTGCTCCCATGGGTGACACAGCAGTGCCATCACTGCTCTGTGGGTGACACAGCAGTGCCACCAGTGCTCCCATGGGTGACACAGCAGTGCCACCAGTGCTCTGTGGGTGACAGCAGTGCCACCAGTGCTCCCATGGGTGACACAGCGGTGCCACAGTGCCCTGGGGGTGACAGCAGTGCCACCAGTGCTCTGTGGGTGACACAGCAGTGCCACCAGTACTCTCATGGGTGACATGATCACATGGGTCTCATGGCAGTGAGGGACAGGAACAGCCCTGCTCTTACAGGAACACCAGACCAGCTTTCCAAAGGAAAGGTGAGTGCCCTGAAACCACACACCTGCTCCTTGGGAGCTGATAGAAAAACCACTTTGAGAGCAGGGGAACCTTGGGTTCTGTCTCATGTCCTCATCCCCCCACTCACCGTGCTCTCCCCACTGTTGAGTTGCTCCCTGCATTTATGGAACCCTAAATATATATTGATTTTTTTAACACAGTTTCAGGCTTGCTTTCCTCCCTTTTTTGCCTTCAGCTTTCTTGTAAATCTCCCCGCTGCCTTTCAAATTGCCTCTCCCATTTTAATTGCATTAGGGAAGGAGAATGCAGCTCCTCTCGCTGCATTTGCATCTTTTTGATGTGAAAACATTGGGATGAAAGGTGTCCCTCACAGCTTAAACCCGATGTGGGAACGGCTCTTTTCTCCTCCTCCCCCAGAGCTGGGGAGCGAGACATCGACTCCAACACTTGTGCTCAGATAAAAGGCACAGTGGGAGTGGGAGCACTGGGAGGGGGACGAGGAGGAGAAAGGGATGGGGGAAGGCAGGAAACGCTTGGAAGAAAACCACAGTGAGCTGTTTTAGCCTTGCTGCATCTTCTGTAAACTCACAGGAACAAAAGGCCAGGCTTTAAGAGCATTTAAAACAGGCCCATAAATATGTGTGTGTTTATTTTTGGGTGCTTAAAATACTTCTGGAAATTGGTCTCAAGTCTCCAAAGCGCTGCTCAGTTCAATTCCTGGAGATTCTGTGTCCTTTGGGGTGTGTGCTGCTCCCACACACTGCACCTGTCCTGTCACCAGCTTTGTGGGTGTCAAACACCACAGACTCACCTGCAAAGTCCCCACCTGAAACCTCTTTGTGCCTCTTTCTTCTTCGGTATTGTTCCTCTCCAAAGAGGGAACAGGATCTGAGTTTTCCATGTGGTCGCCCCTGGAAACGTCATTTGCACCAACCCCTGGTGCTTGCACCCCGTGCCAGAACTGGCACCTCAGAGAAAGGTTGGAGCAAGCCAATTAACTTTTTAATTAAGTGCACAAAACTCTAGCGCTGCTTGTATCCCAGTGAACAAGAAATCTCTGCTCTTCCTTGCTCTGGCTTTGTTACTCCTGAAGAGGAGAAAAAGGCTGGGAGTTTTGGGATCAGTCATTCCAGCCCTGGCCAGACCCAGGAGCCAGGGGAAAGCTGTGTTCCTATAAAAGGATCAATATCTGCTGGGATCCTGATTCTGCTGGGAGCTGCCCTGGGCTTGGATAACTCTGTGTACAACAAAACCAGGGAATTCTAGAGCAGAACCTGATCCCATTTTCCCTCTGCCCTGAGAGATCCTGAGCAGAACAACCCCGTGCCAGTGCTCGGGACATTTCTGGGGTGCAAAACTGAGGCTAATTCTGGTTTTAATTTTAATCAAGCAATCCCTGAGGTGTAGATTAATTAAAGCCACAAAGGTGTGTTTGGCTTTGGGCTCTCTCTGAAGCTGATTTCCATCCTGCTGATTCTCTCGGTGACCCCTGATAGTTTAATGTGTTAATTTAGCCTGAGTGTGATTTGATAAACACCAGCAGCTCTGAGGGTGTGATCACAGCCTCCTTGGCACCGCCTGTTGTGGCAAATCTGAGCTCTGCTCTGTGCAAAACCCAAATCCTCATGGAATGGTTCCTGTTCCTGGGGACAAAACCCAAATCCTCATGGAATGGGGACAAAACCCAAATCCTCATGGAATGGTTCCTGTTCCTGGGGACAAACTGCACCTGGGTCATGGACAGACTGGATAGTTGGTGGATTCCCTCCCTGAACCAGCCACAGGAAGGTTCCTGGGGTAGGTATTTCAACCCTCTTGCCCAGGAAATGTGAGGAAAGTTTATGATCCTGAGCCCTGGAATCCTTGGATCAGCGGGGAGGGGGAAGTTTGTTGTCCTCACCACTGGAATGCTTGGATGCCATAGGTAGGGTGGCTTGAAATCTCCAGGAAATGCTCCCCAGAGGTGAGAGGGCTGAGCTGGCACAAACAGGTGAGGAGGAGACATTGGGGGGTTATTCTTTCCACAGGAACAATAATAATAATGATAATAATAATAATAATAATAATAATAAATTTCTATCTAGGAAAGGGTCTGGATTTTTTTCCCTTTTAACCTTGGAGAACAGTGCTGTATGCAGGTGCTCCCTGAGCATGTTCCTTCCACGTGTTCCCTTCCAAAGAGGCTTCACTGCCTTCTAAAAGCTCTCCTGAGGTTGTTTTTCTCCAAGCAGCAGCACTGTTCCTGTGTGCTGGAGGGTGGATTTTCCTGAGCAGCCACAGGAGCAGGCTTCCATCACCAGCTCCAGAGTACACCCTGCAAAATGGGGCTTCTTTGTCCCTTTGAAATGATATTTTGTGGTTCTCTCATTGCTGATTTAGCTCAGGCTCATTTTTTTTTTTTTTATGCTGCTCTTCCCCTCCAAAATCAGGGGCAGCTCCATCCTGTGATTACAGAGGCAGCCTGGGGATTTCCCCTTGGTCCATGTTTCAGATGTTACTCTGTGCAAACACAAACCCTGCAGTGAGCAGTCCCCAAACCCACACTGAGCTTAAATTGCTCAGTGATTTTTTTTCCCCCCCCATTTGCTGGTTTTAGGCTCAATTTGCCCCAAAGTTACAGGATTTTGGGGGCCAGGACAAGTAGTGCAGGTCCAGGTGGATGATTAATTGTTGAGTTAGAAGGGAAATGAAAACTGAAAGCTGAATTCAAATAAAAACCCCAAACCTAAGAACCCTCATAAAATACAACCTTAAGCCAATTAATGGCTTTTTTGTCCAATTCTCATTTTGTGTGCAGGTGAAGGAGGGTTTGAATTCTGGCCTAATCATGAAAGGATGAACAAATTTGATCTGGTTTTGTGTCTCTTTCCCTGTTTAATCTCTCCTTTCCCATTTTTTCCTGCCCTACCACGAGCAAGGAAAGCCAAAGCTGGGACACTGCAGCCTTTATCTCGGATCTAAAATCTGACTGAAACTCCTGGGATAGATTTCTTTTTTTTAAAAAAAATATATTGCGAAGAGCAAAAGCTTGTTTGAACATTCCAGTTTTCATCCATCTCCTTTCAAGAGAAAACTCTCCTGCTCTTGATGAACAGGCCCAGCCTGGGACTGCAACAAATTCACTGCTGAGGGAATTTCACCTTTAAATTGTGCAGGAAAAGAAGAAGTTAAAGGGTGGGAGGGAGCAGGGGCTGGGAGGGGGAGTGATGAGTGTCAGCTGTACATTGTCTGTGCATTTCTGGGATGAAATCACATTTCTTTTCCCAGGGCACAGGCTGGGAATGCTTTCTGTGGGATTGGGGCGAGCAGGTGAGCAGGAGAACCCTTCCCTCCTGTCCCCGGGGGCTGAGCTGCTGGGCACTGAACCGATCCCAGCAGCGAGGCTGGAGGAGGGAGCGAAGCCTTGGAGCATCCAGCGCTTCCAGCACCGCCCTTCCTTCGCTCCCCATCCCATTCCCGACGGGAAAAGTGCTGGGGATGGGCCCGGCAGCACCGCCGGGGCTGGGAGGGGACGGGGGCAGCCCCGGGGGGCTGCAGGAGAGGGAGCGGGACAAGCTCGGGGTGCGGGAACGGGAGGGGTGGGAAGGGTCCGGGAGCCCCGGGATGGAGAGGAGGAGGGGCAGCTGCGCCCAGGGGTGCCCGGTACAGCTCTGGGAAGGGGGGATGGAACTCCTGGGGAAGCTCTGGCAGCGGGGACAGGAGCGTCACCCACCCGGGGGGGTCACACCTGGGAGCGGGGCAGGGCCCCCGGCGGGACCAGGGGAGCCCGGCAGGGACCGGGTCGGTGCCACCCGCTGGTACCGGGCTGTGCCTGCCTGGCCCGTGGCTGTCCTGCTGCCGTGCCAGCCCGACACCAGCGCCGTGCCGTGCCGTGCCGGGCCAGCCCGCACGCCGCTCCCGCGCTGCCCGGTGCCGTGCCGTGCCGTGCCAGCCCCGCTGCCGTGCCAGCCCCGCTCCCGTGCCAGCCCCGCTGCCGTGCCAGCCCCGCTGCCGTGCCAGCCCCGCTGCCGTGCCAGGCTCACACGCTGCTCCCGTGCCATTCAGCCCGCACGCCGGTACCGCGCTGCCCGCTGCTGGGCCGGCCCTGCCCACCGGGATCGCCGTGCCGTGCCAGCCCCGATACCGGTACCGTGCCACCCTGTGCACCGGCACCGTGACACCCTTTACAGCGGTACCGTGCCAGCCCCAATACCGGTACCGTGCCAGCCCCAATACCGGTACCGTGCCGCCCTGCACACCGGTACCGTGCCGCCCTGCACACCGGTACTGTGCCAGCCGGCACACCGGTACCGTGCCGTGCCAGCCCCAACACCGGTACCGTGCCAGCCCCAATACCGGTACCGTGCCAGCCCCAATACCGGTACCGTGCCGCCCTGCACGCCGGTACCGTGCCAGCCTGCACACCGGTACCGTGCCAGCCCGCACACCGGTACCGTGCCAGCCCCAATACCGGTACCGTGCCACCCTGCACACCGGTACCGTGCCAGCCCCAATACCGGTACCGTGCCAGCCCGCACACCGGTACCGTGCCGCCCTGCACACCGGTACCGTGCCGCCCTGCACACCGGTACCGTGCCAGCCCCAATACCGGTACCGTGCCAGCCCCAATACCGGTACCGTGCCATCCTGCACGCCGGTACCGTGCCAGCCCCAATACCGGTACCGTGCCAGCCCCAATACCGGTACCGTGCCACCCTGCACACCGGTACCGTGCCAGCCCCAATACCGGTACCGTGCCAGCCCCAATACCGGCACCGCGCCAGCCTGCACGCCGATACCGTGCCAGCCTGTGCGCTGGTACCGTGCCACTCTATACACCGGTACCGTGCCGCCCTGCACACCGGTACCGTGCCAGCCTGTGCACCGGTACCGTGCCAGCCCCAATACCGGTACCGTGCCAGCCTCAATACCGGTACCGTGCCAGCCCCAATACCGGTACCGTGCCACCCTGCACGCCGATACCGTGCCAGCCTGTGCGCTGGTACCGTGCCACTCTATACACCGGTACCGTGCAGCCCTGAATACCGGTACCGTGCCAGCCCTAATACCGGTACCGTGCCGTGCCAGCAGCAGCGCCGTGTCCCCCGCGGGGCCGGGCTGCAGCCGAGCATCCCCGGGCTGTGCCGCAGGCTCTGCCCGTGCCTGCCCGCGGCCGGGGATCGGCTCCAGGGGCGCAGCAGCCCCAGCGCGGGGCTCCGTGCCCAGACACGGGGCCGGGGCCGCTCCGGGATCGCCCCCGCCGCTCCCTCCCGCACCCCGGAGCCGCCGCAGCCGCTCCCTCGCTCACCTGCTCCGGCCGCCCGGTCCCGGCTCTCCGGGGCTGCCTGGGGGCCCCGAGCCCGGCCCCGGTGCCGCAGCTGCCGCGGGGGTGGCAGCGCTCCGCACCCCCTCCTCGGCAGCACCATCTGAGCGCCGCCGAATTTGTCAACTTTATTTAGGGGGAGGGAAGAGCGGATCACATGGGGGGGAGGCTCGGCGGGCGGGGAGGAGCGTGGCGGTGCGGAATCAGGTCACGGCAGAGAAACCCGAGTCAGCCACGGCAGAAAAACCCGAGTCAGTCAAACCCGAGCCAGCCACGGCCGGCGGGGAGCGGCGGAGAGAGCGGCCCGAGACAAAGGCGGGGGACGCTGATGGAATTCAGCGCTGCCTCCCCCTTATCTGCCCATCGAGCAGGGTCACTCCGCGCTCCTTTTATCGGGTGAGTTTTCCTAATCAAGCACGAAACGGAGCGGGATGAGAAGGAAATGTTTCCGGCTCCCCAGCGCTCCTGAGCACGTTCATCCTGCCCAGCCTCTCCACGGCTTTGTCTTTTCCCATTTCCGTCCTGCTGCGCTGCATTGATCGAGCCCCAGACCCACCCCAAAGCAGCACAGCCCAGGTGGAACATTTGCCTCTGTCTCAAATCTTTATTTTTATTTTTTTTTAATTTTTTTTTTTTTGCATCTCCTGCTCGGACAAAGGCTGCCCGGCCCCTCTCGTCCCGCTGGCCGAGGGATGGCGGTGGGGCTGGGTTTCTGCACTTTTCCCTGCCCTTTTCTCATTCATCCACCGCCCAGCAGGGCTCCCAAGCACGGGTGACACAAACTCCGTCCCCTGCTTGCTGCCAGGAGCGCAGCAGGACCCGCGTGGCTTTTTGATGTCATTTTTTAATGTCATTTTTTTAATGTTTATTCCATCCCCGCGCTCTCCCGGGGAAGCTGTGATGGGTTTGGGTTATTCAGAGGCCAGAATCCGAGCGTGGATCCTCAGAGTGTGGATCCCTAAATACACACGGAGCTTGTGAAGAAGGAGTGGGCCTGACTTTTCTAGGTGCTAAGCAACTGTTCTTGTGCGTTCCCATCTGCCTCGAAGGCACAGCCCACCCTCTCCACCTTCCTCGTGTCCACGCTTGCAGGCAGAAATCAGCTTTGCAAAGCAGGCTGGCTCCTTCCTCTGCTGCCCAAAGGAAACTCCATCCTGCCCCACAGAAAAATCCATCCTAAAGCAGGACAGCCGAGGGAAGGGAGCTGGGATCCAGGGGAATTGCCCCTGCTGTGTCCAGGGAGGATAAACACCCAGGGGAGGGGGTCTGCTGCAGCCAAAACCGGCTCAAGCAGCCGTGGCACAAAGTGGGAGCTGCCTACAGAGGGGCTTTTCCTTCCTTCAGCTCGCAGAAAAATCCTCCAGCCTTGGCACTCAAAGGCTGGAACAGTCAAAATGTTGATTCTTGGCAACTTCTTAATGAAGCCTCTGGATCAGAGAGGCTGGAAAAGGAGGATGTCACGCCAGGAAAACAACCCTCACCTCAGGGAGCACCCAAAGGCAGAGCTTGGTGAGCAGGGCAGCCCTGGGTGGGGCAGAACTCCCCGTTCCTTGCTTTCCTCTCCCCAGAAAAGGGGGGAGCTGCCCCAGCCCTGCTTCCCGAGGCTCCCAGGGGATCCAGGGGGTGCAGCTGCTGCTGCTTTGCTGGGCAAAGTGCAGGGAGAGCCCTGGGCAGCTCTGCTCCAGCACAGCACTGCCTGTTAAAGATCACAAGGACACAGACTCTGACTCAGAAGGTGACAATGACTCCGTTTATTTCTGGTTATTTTTTCCCTTTTATGCTGTTCTACAAAGAACAACCCAAGGGGTGGAAGAAAGACAAACTTCTTCCATCACATTGGTCAGAGCAGAGGGACAGCAAGGAGAAGTCCCTCCCAGGGAAAGGAATGCAAACAAAGGTCACAGTCAGGAAAACGTGTCTGTTGTTGGCAGAAACTCTCTGGGAAAAGAGTTTCAGAGAAACCCAAACATCTCAGGCACCGATCAGGGCTACAGGATTGTCACAAAACAACCCCAACCACCCCCAGCTGCTGTGCTGGATCCTTCCTGTGCTGCAATCCAGGCCAAGCCCAAGCTCCACACCAGGCTCAGCCTCCAGGTCACAGCCCCAGGGCTTCCTGGGGAAATCTCCCCTCTCCCCGTGCCAGGTAATTTACCCCTGTTGGTGCCTGAGATATTTGGGTTTCTCTAAACTCTTTTCCCAGAGAGTTTTCTGCCAACAACAGACACGTTTTCCTGACTGTGACCTTTGTTTGCATTCCTTTCCCTAGGAGGGACTTCTCCTTGCTGTCCCTCTGGCCTGACCAATGTGATTGAAGAAGTTTGGCTTTGTTTCACCCATTGGGTTGTTCTTTGTAAAACAGCATAAAGGGAAGAATTTCCCAGGTAATAAAGATTTGAAGTCATTGTCAACCTTCTAAAAGTTCAGAGTCTGTGTCGTTGTGATCTTGAACAGCATCACAATCCCTCTGCACTGCCAGGCAGGACCAGACCCTGCCCGAGGCTCTGCAGCCCTGGTCACCCCTGGTTCAGATTTCATCCCCAAGTTCTTTCTTCCTTGCTGGCTGAAGTTTTCTGCCTCCTGCCTTTCACAAAACTTTCCTTTTATATTTTTATACACTGCTTCTTGCTGGAGTGTCTGATGTCAAGGGGAAAAAAAAAATCTATATATAATGTGTGTCTAAATGCATATTTATATAAATTCACCCATCTACATATGCAAAGACCTGGGAATGCAAATTCCTCCCTGTTTGCATGGGTGCAAGGGGAGTTTTTCCTCTGGTTTTATTACATTTCACTCTCCCCAGCACTTTGCCAGTGAGCTAAGCCCATCAGGAAGGCCTGAAAAGATTCTGATATATTTTTATGCTACATTTCAGCTTTTCTTCAAATGCTTGCTCTTAATCCACTGTGACTAATCCACTCACGCTCCTCACACTATCAGATCCACCACTTCCTGAATCTCCTCTATTTCAAGGCTTGCAACAGGTCAGGAATTCATCAATAATTTAGAGATTGTGGCTCTCAGGGAGCTGCTGACCAGGGGCAGGGTTGGTGTGGCACAGCTCTGTCTCCTCCAGGAACACAATTCCCAGGAAGTCAGGGAATACTTGATTTCAGTCAGGTTTTAGGAAGGAATTCTGGGCTGTGAGGCTGGGGAGGCCCTGGAATGGAATTCCCAGAGAAGCTGTGGCTGCCCTGCATCCCTGGAAGTGGCCAAGGCCAGGCTGGAGCAGCCTGGGAGGGTGGAAGGTGTCCCTGGATGCAGGTGGGTGATCCAAGGAGATCATTCCCAGGGGAATGTTGTTTTTTCTGTGCTCCTCTCATGCAGAGACTGGAGCAGCTTCCTCACCTTTAACCCATCTCCCCCTGGAGCAGAGAACCAGGAATGTGGCTCCACCTAATCCCAGTGAGCAGGGAGGCACCAAAACCAGAATTATTAACAGCAAAGATTCCCATCAATCCCTCCTCCCTGGATGAAGTTATAAATACTGACTGCAGGAAGAGCAGAATTTAGAGGCAAGCAGAGGGAGATGAAAGCTCATCATTGTGCAGAAAGTTTGTGTGGGGTTGTTGTTCCCTCCCATCCTCAGTGCAAGGTTTGGCTTTATGAGGAGAGATAAAATTGACTTAATAAAAAAAAATCAGTTAAGAGCTCATCATGTGAAAGTGGCTTAGCTGGTCTATCAGTCTGACTGGTTTTAATTGCATGCAGCCTGATGCTGAAATGTGGGATGAGGTCTGAGGTTGCCCAGGCATTGCTGGAATTCTCAGGCTGCCCCCCTGTCTCTGAAATGGCTCCTGGGGAAAGCTGAGAGCTCCTGAATTCTTCATTCCAGGAAGGAGGCAGGCAAGGGGGGTGTGGTAGGAGCACAGAAAATTGATAAACCTGAGCAATTCCTAATTCATCTGCCATTGGGGGAGGGTAAGGAGAAATCCAGAGGAACTGAAAGACATGACAGAGAATCCTCATGGACAGAGAGGAGGAGCCACTCCCGGCATTGTGGGATTTCCTTTTATTCCCTCTTGTCCCAGGGCAGGGGGAGCTGGATGGGCTCCGAGGTCCCTTCCCACCCAGCCTGACCTGGGATTCTGTGACAGGAAACCCCTGTGTGTTCCAGTTCACTGTCACCCAGTTCTTCTAAAGGTTTTCTAAAGTTCTTTTCAGCCTTCTGATGTTTTATTTTTGTGGTGGAGTTTCTCAGGAACTTTTCATGATTGTTTTGCATTCCTTTCTGGAGGAGGAGAGAATTGATGGGCTGTTGGGTTGCCCAGTGTGGTTGGAGAGGACAATTTTCATCCTCCAATCCACGGTCACTGCTGGAATTCTATAAATGTCCAGGTCTGTAAATGAACTGCCCCTTTTTGCCTTGGACATCTCAGTGTGTGAGTGTCATTTCTTTCATGCTAAATATAAATATGAAGGACCCAATAATTGATTGCCAATTACATAAACTTGATTAAAGCCAGAAGCCAAAGTCTCAGCTCGTGCTCCACGCACAGCTTTGGGAGTTTTCCCCACAATTTCCCATTTTTATCACTTTTTGGTTACACACACCCCCTGGTCCCTCCCCAGTCCATGTTTTCCCATATTTGGTCCCAGTTGGGTCTTTAGCTCTGGGAGTCTGGGGTCTCCTGCCCTCTCAGGGTGGTTGGGGGATGAAGTCTCTCCTCTTCCTCACAGCACCTCCCTGGGAACCTTCCCCTGTGGTCACCATGGTTTCACTAAATCTCTCTTTTCTCCCTTTTTTCATATCTTATGACACAAAGTTACATTATCCTGCACCAAGGCCAGGCTTTTTTAAACTTTTCTGTTCCTGCAGTTTCTGCAACTTCACAGTTATTGCTCAATATCCTCTACATATTTACAATTTCTGCAGTCTGCTTAATAGCCCCTACACATTTATAATTATTAACTATAACATTGAACACAAATTACCTAAATCACTCATTGCATTTATAACAGCCCAGTTCACCCCGCCCTCCTCCCCAGTTCCCCCTCAGCCCCACACCCCAAACTTGTATTTAGGAAAAACATCAGACAGAGCACCCGTGGAGCCAGCAAACACCTCCCAGCAAATGTTTACACTTTGCTGCAGAAAACAGAGCCCGGGGGGGGAGCCGTGGGAGGAGGGAGAGGTGACATTTGTGTCACTCCTGCCTCCCACCCCGCAGCTCCCGACCCCGCCGCCTGTCCCTTGTTTTAGCGCACCAGCTGCCTCTCCCTCGGAGCCCTGACAGCAGGAGTGTGAAAACCCACCCAGCTCCATCCCTAAACAGCTCCTGTTCCTCACACACAACCCTGCAGCTCGGAACAGCCCGGGGAAAATGCTCGGGAGTGTCCCAGGGGTCAGGGGGTGCAGCCCCAGCTGGGATCTCCAGTGCCACCTCCACCACTGCCCGTCCTGCAGGACCCTCGCCTGCCTCGCTGGAGGGTTCCAAATTAATGAGCAGCAATCCCAGCTCTGTTTTTTCGTGTTGTGCAGCCCATCCCTGGTGCCTTCCCTCCTCAGGGGTGGCTCAGAAGCAGCTGAACCCCTCCCTGAATGAACGTTTTATTGCAGAACAAGGTCAGCTCCTCTCTGCTTTTTTCCTCACCGAGCTCAGGTTCTGCTCCGAGCACTCGTTGTTAATTTATCCCTGGTTTTCCCAAGGTTCAGGTTACAAATGCATTTTTGATTCACGTGTTGTCCCAACTTCATCTGGGCTGACTGGTGATGGTGTTGAGGACCACAAGGACACAGACTCCCACTCAGAAGGCTGACAACCTGGAGCTGGAGTGGTTTCTCCTTCCCTGCCTTCCCTCCCCGTCCTGCTCCTGCTCTCTGCTCCCTCTGCTGTTCCCAGGCAGCTGCTGGCTCTCCTCAGCTCCCACCGAACTTTGGATTTCTTTTCCCTGCATTTCCCAGCTGGGAATGCCACCAGCTCCCCTTTGGAGAGGAACCAGAGCAGAGCCTGCAGCCTCCACCTCCCCTCCTTGTGCCAGCACCTGGGGCCAGCCCCAAATCCATTTGACTTCCAGTTCTGATGTTCCCAAGCCATTAACTCATCCTCAGCTCACGCTTTGGGGGTTTCTTTTCCAACCATTAAAAGTTCCTTCCTAACTCAGGGAGCTGGGAGTTCAGTGGGATGTGACAGCTGGGATTAGAGCCACCAGATCCTGGTGCCACTCCAACAGCATCCACTGCACCTGAGCACCGTGCTGGAGCTCACTTTGCACTCAGCCCGAGTTTGATTGAGTCTACAAAAGCTTTTGGGGCCGTGAGATGTTGCCTGGAAATCAGAAAGTGGCAAAAGGGGACTGGAGATCCACGCTGGAATGGCAGGATGGTGCTGCAGGGGGAATGTGGGATTAAAAACACCTCACAGAGGGGTTGCTTCCAGAGTCCTGGCTGAACTTTAACTGCTTAATGAGCTCTAAATTGTGTGCTATTTAATATAAATATTCCATTTGCATGAGGATATTGGGAAAAGAGCTTTGGGATCACCAAGTCCAATGCTCAACCAGCACCACCAGCATGGTCACCACCAACCCCCATCCTCCAGTGCCCCCATCCACGTTTTGTGAGCACTTCCAGGGATGAGGAAAGGTCCTCCAGCACCACACCCACGTTTTGTGAGCACTTCCAGGGATGAGGAAGTGTCTCCAGTGCCACATCCACGTTTTTTGAGCACTTCCAGGGATGAGGAAAGGTCCTCCAGTGCCACATCCACGTTTTGTGAGCACTTCCAGGGATGAGGAAGTGTCCTCCAGTGCCACATCCACGTTTTGTGAGCACTTCCAGAGATGAGGAAAGGTCCTCCAGCACCACACCCACGTTTTGTGAGCACTTCCAGGGATGAGGAAGTGTCTCCAGTGCCACATCCACGTTTTTTGAGCACTTCCAGAGATGAGGAAAGGTCCTCCAGTGCCACATCCATGTTTTCTGAGCACTTCCAGGGATGAGGAAAGGTCCTCCAGCACCACATCCAGGTTTTGTGAGCACTTCCAGGGATGAGGAAGTGTCCTCCAGTGGCCCATCCAGGTTTTGTGAGCACTTCCAGGGATGAGGAAGTGTCCTCAATGCCCCATCCAGGTTTTGTGAGCACTTCCAGGGATGAGGACTCCAGCCCTGCCCTGGGGTTGGTCATCCAGGGACAAGGATCCCTCTGCTTTTGCAGGAAGAGGGAAGTGGCAGAGTTTCCCTCACACGGGGATCTGTTCCACAGGCTCCCGGGAGTGGGTGAGTGACAGCTGAAGGCTGAGCCGTGATGAGCAGCACAGCTAATTAGCAGCTAATCTAATTAGCACCTCCCTCAGCTCACCCCTCCACCCGGCAGCTTCCTGAAGCCTGGTTTTTTGGGGATTTTTGTCACCGTGCTTTGTCCTCCACGTGCTCATCCTGACCCAGCAGGGTGGGAACGAGGTGGTCCCAGGGGGGTTTGGGTCCCCAGTGCTCATCCTGCCTGGAACTGGACCCAGCAGGGTGGGAACGAGGTGGTTCCAGTGGGGTTTGGGTCCCCAGTGCTCATCCTGCCTGGAACTGGACCCAGCAGGGTGGGAATGAGGTGGTTCCAGGGGGGTTTGGGTCCCCAGTGCTCATCCTGCCTGGAACTGGACCCAGCAGGGTGGGAATGAGGTGGTTCCAGTGGGGTTTGGGTCCCCAGCATGTCCCTCCCACCCTGCCTGGTGTCCCCAAGCACAGGGACATGGGGCAGGCGATGCCACCCCCCAGCTAACCCTGAAGATTTCTCCCCAGCAATATTGGGATTGTGGCTCCCAGCTCAGTTCCTGGGTGGCAGAAACCTCCTGATGAGCAGGGGAAGGGTGGAAACCCAACGTTTTTCCCAAAATCCCCAAATCTCCCCCCATCTGGGAGCTGAGGACACGGGCACCTTCCCCCCTGCCTGGGTGCCTGGGGTAGCTCCCAGGTGCTGCTCAGGGGTTTTTAGTGCAGGGCCAGGAAAGGGGTTTGTGCCCTGTTATCCATGCAGGAAAAAGCAGAAATTCCATGAACTCCTTGGAGAGTGCACTGCAGGAGCATCCTGGGAGGGAACTGGGAATGGGGACCCTCGGGGGGATTTGATTTCCAATTCATTCTGTCAGAAACGCTCCAGCCACCCCAAAGCACCCCCCAGGAGCTCACCCCAACCCTTCCACAAACAAACCTGGAGACATCCAAGGCCTCCTTGTGCCCTGGGCACGTCACTCCCTGGGAATGTCCCCCTCTGCTTCCCCTTCCTGGGGCTAGAATTGCTTCCAGAATGCCAAACCTGGAGGGAAATGCTCCCACCTGGCCAAATGAGGCTGTTCTGACATCATCCTTTATTTTATTCCATGAGGAATTTCAACATTTTGGTTTTCTGCTCCAGTCAGGGCCAGAGGAAAGAAAAAAAAATATATTTTTTGGGCAGAAAAAAAAAAATCTGCAGTTGGATCAGATCTTAAGCCTGGATTTAAAATGGATCACATTAAAAGAACCAAAAAAAACCCAAAAAAATCCAGAGAAGAATAGAAAAAAAATTCCTGATTCTCCTTCTGATCTCCTTCTGCTGCTTCCCTGTCCTCCCATCCACTCTTCCCATCACCTCCCCTTGCCCTGCTCCAATTATAGATCCCTCCAGGCAGGGACCTGCCAGTGTTGCTGTCAGGGAAGTGCCAAGCCCATCCTCGATGCTTTACAAATAATCACAGGGAGCACACAATCTGTGAAATATTGAAGCTAATCCTGTTAAAAAAAAAAAAAAAAAAAACAAAAATGAAATCTCTCTGGCATATCAGACAGGATGAAATGTCAGTGTGCCATCCTTCCTAAATTACCATCCTTCCCTCTGTCACTCCTGCTTTGGCACAAGGGAGCCCAGGATCCATCGCCTCCTTCCCACGGGGAAGAATTTGGTTTTCAGTCTGAGACACAAACTGGTACAAAATTGAATGTCTGAGGTGGGTAGGAATAAGGGAAAATCATCTCCAATCTTCTTTAGCTGCCTTTGTTTGCTCCCCTTTAACCCTTCCTTCCCTGAAATCACCCAGAACAGCTGGAGGACGAGGCACCATGTGAAATTCTCCATTTTCCCTTGGCTTTTCCAGGACCTGAGCACATCAGGAGCCTTGCAGCTCATTCCCATGCTCGACAGCCCTTTCCATGCAGGAATTATTCCCAACATCCAACCTGAGCCTGCCCTTGAGGCACAGCCTGAGGAGCAGAGCAATCCTGGGAAGGGCCCCGTGGAATTGGGAACTGGGGGAATTTCAGTGCCCAGGGAGGTTCTGCCCCCTGAGCTGGGGTGGGGTTGGCAGGGGCTGGGCAGGGGCTCCTGGGGGCTGAGGGGCTCCTGGGGGCTGAGGGGCTCCAGCTTTGAGGTCTGATCTTGGGTTTGGGCTGGTTTCCCGAGATTTGGGTGGTGCAGAGTCCTTTGCCCTCTGAAAAGCCCCAAGCCAGACGCAGGAACAAAATGGAGTCTTCAGATGTTTGGTTTTCAAGGTTTTTCGTGTTGTTTATTGTTTCTTATCTTTTCTTTTTGTCTTGTGCCTGGCCAAGGTCTGTCCAGCTCGAGCACCAGGCAAAGACTCCTCCTCCAATGGAGGCTCGTCATCTTTTATACAATTACATATCAATTATTTACAATTACACACCAATATCCACATTCTGTACTAAACAGGTCATTTCCACTCTGACCCAATCTCCTCAAAGCTACTTTGTGCCACTGTCACTGCAGAAGATAGAGACAAAGGAGAAGGAGAAGGAGAAGGGGAAGGGGAAGGAGAAGGAGAAGGAGAAGGAGAAGGAGAAGGAGGAGGAGGAGGAGGAGGAGGAGGAGGAGGAGGAGGAGAAGGAGAAGGAGAAGGAGAAGGAGAAGGAGAAGGAGAAGGAGGAGGAGAAGGAGGAGGAGGAGGAGGAGGAGGAGGAGGAGGAGGAGGAGAAGGAGAAGGAGAAGGAGAAGGAGAAGGAGAAGGAGAAGGAGAAGGAGAAGGAGAAGGAGAAGGAGAAGGAGAAGGAGAAGGAGAAGGAGAAGGAGAAGACCCCAGGGCACTGCCCAGAATCCTCCATCTTGTCCCCATTCACCCCTATCCTAAAAACCCCAAATGTGACAAACTACACAATTCTCTATCACACCTTTGTGGCTTGTAATTCCTCTCTCAGTGTTGGAAGTCTCTCCCATGGACTAAAGTCAAAGCCAGTGTCTTCCTGGGCTCTGTGCCAGGGTCTCCAACCCCCCTGTACAGATCCCAGACCCCCCTGTGCAGGTTTCCAACCCCCCTGTGCAGGTTTCCAACCCTGTGGCTCAGGTCTCTGACTGTCCAGGCCATCCAAAGCAATGCCTTGCACTCCCACAGTCTGATCCAAGAGCACTCCCAGTTTATTTTCAGGCTGGAAATTGTGCCTGGAATTTGCGTGGATCTCGAGGATGGGAGGTGACAGCTGGGAAAAGAAATCTGCTGCTAAAACTGCCTTGGATGGAGGTTGTTTCTGTCATCTCTCTCAGTTAATTAAGAGCCCAGCCTTCTCCTGGGCTGCAATTGAATTCTTTGCTTTCACCTCCAATCTGCCTGAGGTGGAGTGAACCCCACTGGAGCTGGCAGACACAGACAGGTCCCATCTCCACGGGGTCAAGGGCTGGAATTTTGTTTTCTCTCAAGCACTTCTGAGCAGAAAGTTGGGACTTGCCCCCTCTGCCTGAGCCCTCTTGCTCCTTTCTTGAATCTTGAGTTGTTTTGGGGAGCAGAGGGTTCAGGGCTGTGCCCCCCCAAGCAGCTCAGGCTGTGTGAACACAGCAACTTTCTGCCAGTGAAATCTGCTTCTATTTCTGTATTTGAAAAGGAGCTGAAATGCCAGTGGTGATGTAATGTTCATTTACATTTAGAGTCTGTTTCTATTTATTTTTGCTCCTATTAACTGCATCTTGATTCCAACAGTTTGGGGTTGGTGTTTTTTTTACCCACTGAGGCTCTCTTTGCCAAGAGCAGCTCATTTTTTACCTAAAGCCTGCTGGATTTCGTGCCTTATTCAGCCCATAAATGCAGAAAAACGACAGGTAGAAGGGGAAATGGATGTTTCCTCCCCCGAGGGAAGGCTCCTAAATTTGTTAGGAGGTATTTCTCTAGGAACTGCTGCCTCTGAGTGCCACTGGAATGGCTCTGGAAGGAGCTTGGAGGGGATTGTTCACCTCGGGTCTGTCCTGGATGTGCAGAGCTGGGGAGCTGCTCTGAGGCTGAGAGATTTCCTGTGCCCTCTTCCATAAACATGAGGAGAGGTTGATGCTGTTAAAGATCACAAGGACACAGACTCTGACTCAGAGGGCTGACAATGACTCCGTTTATTTCCAGGAATTTCTTCCCTTTTATGCTGTTCTACAGAGAACAACCCAAGGGGTGAAACAAAGAAAACTTCTTCCATCACATTGGTCAGAGCAGAGGGACAGCAAGGAGAAGTCCCTCCTAGGGAAAGGAATGCAAACAAAGGTCACAGCCAGGAAAACGTGTCTCTGGTTGGCAGAAAACTCTCTGGGAAAAGAGTTTCAGAGAAACCCAAACATCTCAGGCACCAACCAGGGCTACAAGAGATGGATCCAAAGCACCTGCAGAGCTCGGAGGTGCAGCCTGTGGCTCCTGGCTCCCAGTGCTGCTCCAGCCAAGGGGTTTCTCAGCAGGAGGAAAAGGCAGAAAACCCTGGAACCACAGGGCTGTTAATGCTGGAAAAGACAAACCCTGGAACCACAGGGCTGTTAGTGCTGGAAAAGACAAACCCTGGAACCACAGGGCTGTTAGTGCTGGAAAAGACCTTTAAGATCATCAAGTCCAAACGTCAGCCACCACCATGGTAACATTAATCCATCCCTTGGATTGAGAGCTGTAAGGCTGCAGGTTTATTTTCCTCCCTGCCTTTATCCCCTTCACTTTCTGGGCTCATTTTTGTTGATTCAGCCTCCTGGGGGGTGCCTTTAATTTCTGTTGTTCACAGGTTTTGGGGAGCACTGCCTTCCTCAGTGTTTGATTTGTTTCCTAAAGGGATGAATATTCCAGTGTGGGTTTTTTTAAACCGGGCAGAATTGGAGCTGTGGCTGGCAGCAAGAATTAAACCACAAGAGCTCAGCTCTGCCTTCAGAGTGAGCAGGGGCTGAAGGATATTGAAGGATTTCATTGTTTCTATGGCTATAAAATCCTTGGAGGACATAACCCAGCAGCTCTCGCAGTGCTCTTGCTCAGCAGAACTGCAAAGAAATGCTCTCCAACCCTTTATTTATGGGGTTGTTGAGCACGGAGAGTGCAGAATTAAGGAGAGGCTCAGGATCCATCCTGGAGCTGCTTTGCCCCCAGCAAATCCTGAATTTCACAGCTCACCAGCCTGTGAATGCCCCCCCAAAAAAAACCAAACCAGGGGAGAGCTCTGACTCATTTTCCCCTCAGGTGGAAGTTTAAGGTTGTCCAGGTAAGCCCAGCTCATCTGAAGCTGAGGAAATGTGCAGAGAAATATCCTGAAATCCGTTCTGCCCTCAAGGCTGGGCTTGGTTTCTCCTGAAGGACAGAGCTCAGCACCTTGATCAGAGATCAGGAGATAGGCCAGGCTTAAATCTGTGTGGGCAGGCAGAGCTGGAGCTGCCAGGTGCTCCTGGCAGGGGTGCTCAGCTCCAGCTGTACTTGGAGTGATAAACGAGTGGGAAATGCAGATGAGCACAGGCAGGGGTGGGAGGGGAGGCTGATTTATCTCCCCCTATTTCAGAACTGATTTATCCTCCCCTGAGGTCTCAGTGGATCAGCTCAGCTCGGGACAAATTCCAGGTGACAAAGGGCAGTGAGCAGGAATGTTCCTGAGCACATCCCAGGTGGGTTGTGCAGATCCAGGGAACCTCTGGCTCTGTTTTCCCCCGGGGCTGGGGGTTGTTTTTCACCCCACCCTGCACAGTCATTCATTTATTCCCCTTTTCATAAATTTAGAATCTCCCTTCATCCCCACAGCAGGAGGGAACAGAAGGAATTCAGTCCTGGATCCATTTCAGAATATTTCTGCCACATTCTCCTCTTTTGTCAAATCAGTTTTTTTGGGTTTTTTTTTCCCCAGTTTCTCATTTCATAGGTTTGAAACTGAAGCTATTTAGAGCCTCCCCTTTCCCTTGCTTCTCTCTAAATATATTTTAGGGGTTAAGGAAACACACAGACCTCCCCTCAGGGGGAGAATGGGGAAACACATCCCAGCCTCCTGCTTTTCTCTTTCCTCACAGCCACAGGCGTTTTGATTTTGTCATTATTGCCTGGTCATTGTGGGGAAACAGAATGAAAACAGGCAAAAGAGAGCAAATCAATACGCTCCAAAGCCACTTCTTAAAAATTTAAAAATTTTAAAATTAAGTTATTTAACATGGCAGCTGTAGGAGAGGAAGCTTTTCATATTATAAATGTTTAAAAAACGGGGAATCTGCTTCCCTTCACACTTCCCTTGGACAATCAAACCTGCAGCTGTATTTATGACATCCCTCATTTCCTCATTTGTGTCTCATCCAGGGACGATTTTCATCAACAATCGGGGTTTTGCTTTCCTGGCCAACACAGCTAAGGGAATCTAAATGTAAATATAAATGTAAATATAAATGTAAATGTAAATATAAATGATTGCTGACAGTCTGTGGGTGTTACACAAGGGAATCTCCACTCTGGGATGCACAAGAGCTGGGCCAGGGGAGCTTCACATTGGATATTAAGGACAATTCCTTCCTGGAAAGGGCTGTCCAGCCCTGGCATGAGCTGTCCAGGGCACTGGTGCAATCATTGTGCCTGAAGGGATTTCAAAGCTGTGGAGATGTGGCCCTTGGGCACATGGGGTCGTGGTGGCCTTGGCAGTGGTTGGACTCAAAGATCTTGGAGGGTTTTTCCTTCCTAAGTGATTCCATGGTTCTCTGATTTTATGGTTTCCAACAATGACGCAAATTTGGTGCAGCTTAAACACAGAAGAGGGAAGTTCATACAAAACAGCTCTTTAATTGGCTCAGGGGGCCATTGCACAGCTCCCTGTCAGGAGGGGACAGCCGGGGACGATTTGGGCTCTGCTCCCAGGGCACAGGGACAGGAGGAGAGGGAACGGCCCCAGGCTGGGCCAGGGCAGGCTCAGGGTGGGCAGCAGCAGGAATTTCCTCATGGAAAGGGAGCTCAGGCCTTGGAACCGCCCGGTGGGGTTTGGAGCGCCCATCCCTGGAGGGGTCCAAGGAACGCCTGGAGGCGGCACTCAGAGCTCTGGGTGGGGATGGTTGGATTCGATAATCCCGGAGCGCTTTTCCAGCCCCAGCGAGGTGGGGGTGGTTGGATTCGATAATCCCGGAGCGCTTTTCCAGCTCCACCGAGGTGGGGATGGTTGGATTCGATAATCCCGGAGCGCTTTTCCAGCCGCACCGAGGTGGGGATGGTTGGATTCGATAATCCCGGAGCGCTTTTCCAGCCGCACCGAGGTGGGGATGGTTGGATTCGATAATCCCGGAGCGCTTTTCCAGCCCCACCGAGGCGGGGATGGTTGGATTCGATAATCCCGGAGCGCTTTTCCAGCCCCACCGAGGCGGGGATGGTTGGATTCGATAATCCCGGAGCGCTTTCCCAGCCCCACCGAGGCGGGGATGGTTGGATTCGATAATCCCGGAGCGCTTTCCCAGCCCCACCGAGGCGGGGATGGTTGGATTCGATAATCCCGGAGCGCTTTTCCAGCCCCAGCGATCCCTCAGGGCTGAGGGGGCCGCGCGCTCCCGGGGCCGCTCCCGCCCCGCGCCTGCGGCACCGCCCGCGGCCGCCAGGCGGCGCCAGGAGCAGCGCGCCTCACGCGTGCGCAGCGCCCTCTGCCGGTCCCCACCCGCACTGCCTCAGACACCGCGCGGGCGGCGGAGAGGCTGCACTGCCCGACCGGGAACACCGCGGGCACCGGGAACACCGGGAGCGGCGGGAGCACCGCGGGCACCGGGAGCACCGCGAGCACCGGGAGCGGCGGTGCCGACCCTCAGCAACCGGGAAGCAGCGCTGCTTCAGCCGCGGGAACAGAAGCGGCCAATCGCAACAGGCGGCGCGGCGGTGACGTCACAGGGGCTATGAGGGGACCCCGCTCCGGGAGGAGGCGCCGAAGGATCCGGGAGCGATTTTGGTGTCCCGGAGCGATTTTGGTGTCCCGGACTTGGAGCGGGGATACCCAGGGTCACACGGTGGCTTTGGCGGCCCTTATGACGGTCAAAGGAAAGAAAAATCTCTGCTGAGGGACATGCCGCGGAAGAGGCGGCTGCCGTCCTGTCCGTGTCCTGGAGCTGGAGGCAGCAGCAGAAGGGCAAAACCCGGAGGCAAATCCTCTCCAAAGGAAGAGTTGCAGGTGGTCAGGAGAAGGAGCTGCTCCAGGCAGTGATTTATCCGTGGATGAAATTCCCCAGATCGCGTTCTGCTGCTGGCTGACAGCTGCTGTCACACTCCCCACACTTCCCAGCCCTGCCCCTGAGCCTGGGGTGAATATTGTGCCGATTTGCAGCCGAATGCACGCCGAGGGTTAAAGCAGACACTCAGCTTGGCATCCGGATCTCGACAAGCTCGTTAGCAACGTGCCCTGTGTAATCCTGACAGCTTTTCGGAAGGATTCTGCATTTTTCAAAGCGGGAGATAAGACAGGAATGTCGCAGGAAACGAGGATGATTAAGGCTGGGGACACAGCAGAGCTGGGAATGGAAGGGAATCTCTCTCTGTGTGCTCCCTCTGACAAGGCTCCCTCCTGTGCACGCACCTCTGATCATTCCCTGATTCCCTTCTCTCCCCTTGATCATCTGGAGTTACTGCAAGACAGGAGATGAAACAGCTGAAGAGGAGATTACAGAGCCTGTGAAGCAGCAGAGGGGTTCCTGTCAGCCTGAGCTCTCTGCACAGCTCTGTGACAGCCACATCCCCTTAGGGAATGCCACCCTGGGACAGTGCAAGGTGTCCCTGCCCGTGGTAGGGGTAGAATTGGGTGAGCTTTAAGGTCTTTCCAACCCAAACCAGTCTGGGGTTCTGTAATTAATGGTTTTGTGCTAATCACCCACAGCAGTGCTGGCACAAAGGCTTCACCCCCTCAGCCCACCTCACCTTCTTCAGAGCATTTTGCTGATTTTTGGGGGGCGTTGGAAGGACTGAGTGCTCCACACAGGGCAGTGCTGGAATAAATGTTTAAATAAACATTTATTGATCCCCTGCAGGGAGACAAAGGGAGGCCTGGCTGGTGATTTCTCCCGGTTTAAAATCCCCCAGAGCTCTGCAGGTGCCTCATTTCCCTTGGCATGGAGAGGTGGGACACACTGACAGGTGTCAAACACCTCCCAGCTGATTTTGTGGCTCTCTGTTCCACAGGGCAGCTGAAGAAAACCCTGCAGTGAAGGCAGGGAGAGCCTTGGAACAAAGAGCCTTGGCATTTGCTGAGCCCTGAGTGCAACTTCACCAGAGGGCAGCGAGCCCCAGGCTGCTTTTTGTGCACATCTCCCACGAAATGGTTTGGCCCTCGAGTTTTGGCAGCTCAGTTTGGGTTTTTTTTTTTTCTCCCTGATAGCAACGATTCTGTGGGCTCACTGATTTATTTCAGAGCAGTTAAACAATACCTGGTGGTGAAGCTATTTTTGTCCTCTGGGCTGAATTTAAAAATCAGGATATTTTTGGGAGTGAGCACAGCTTCCTGCCTGCTTTCCTGTGCTGCTGCTAAAGGTGATGGGCGTGCTGGTGCTTTTTATCTTTTTATCTCTGTGCAAACAGCCCTAAATCCCAAATCCAGGGCGGTGTGTGGAGGGGAGAGTGGAGCTCCACCTCTCTCAGCTCTTTGGGGTTATCCCTGCACGGCCCCCGAGCTGCAGCTTTTACAGCTTTTGGGGTTGTTCAGTGAAAATTTGGCCAATAAAACTTGAAAAATTAACAGCTTGAGTGTAGAAGGAGCTGTGAGAGCAGGAGGCTCTGGCTGCACAAGGGCAGCTCAGAGCAGCTGCTGGCAGCCAGTGAATGTTGTCATTGTGCAGCTCAGTTAGAAAGCGAGTTCCAGGATTGGAGACAAGTTGTTCTCCTACAGGGGCATCGGGGAATTAGGTTTATCAGAACATTCTGACTTTGGGCCATTCACTTCAAAAATCTGCTTTAAAAATAGAGGAGAGGTCCAGAAGGAAGGGGGTTAGGAGAGAAAAAAACAAACAAACAAACAACTGTTTTATTCTCCCTTTCCAGCTAATCAGACTTGGATTTTTTTTTTCTGTTTAATTGGGATACCTGAGAGTTCAGGTATCCCTTCAGCAGTAAATGAGCCTCCACATGTATAAATCTATATATCATATATGGATTTCTGTATATGTACCTTCAGCACAATCCTATTTGCCTTGAGCAAGTCAGGGCGGTTTAAAATTCACCATGGGACACAAGCGGGAATTTTCTTGCTTGTGTTCGAGAAGAAGCCTATTAACAGCATGTTAATTAGCTGGGGGCTCTGTGCTCCAAAGCACTTGAACGTTTAAACAGGCGGGAGGCAGCGTTTGCAGAGGCAAAGCGTTCCCACGGCTTCAGGAGTTTCCTGGCCGGGAGAAATTTTGCCGCAGAGCTGCAAAAAAACAATTCCCGAAAGAGTTTTGCGGGAGAATGTGCGGAAAAGTGGGAGTGGAGGGCGGGGAGTTCCGCTCTCCGGCAGGAAAAAAAGCGGAACTTCCCATACCGGGAGTCGAACCCGGGCCGCCTGGGTGAAAACCAGGAATCCTAACCGCTAGACCATATGGGAGGCGCTGAAAGGCAGTGCTCCCGCGCGCCCCAAAACGCTACTTCCGCGCTGCTGATCGCCAGGACAGCTTCGCCGGGCCTCGCTCCGCCGTTCTATGGGAGTCACCGGGAAACCCCGGGAGTCACCGAGAAGAGCCGGGACCCCCGCAATTAAAACCCCCGCTTTGCCAGAAAGGCGCTGCCCTCACCCAACATGGCGCCCGGGGCTTCGGCCGCCCGGCGCCCGCGTCACGTGACGCCGGGGGGGAGCGCGCGTGCTCGCCGGGCGGGCGGGGCGCGCGCTCACGTGACCGGCGGCGGCCGCCGAGCGCTGGGTCCCGTGAGCGCGGGGGGCGGGACGGGGGCACCGCCACAGGCCCGGGACAGGCCCGGCCACCGCCCCCGGCCCCGGCCCCGCCAGGCCGGGCATCGCCACCGCCCCCGGGGCATCGCCCCCCGAGCCGCCGGAGGTACCGGGGGTCCCACCGGCAGCGCCTCCCGAGCCGGCCCCGAGCCGCCCATCGCCGCCGCAGGTACCGGGGCGCGGCCCGGCCCGGGGGGCGCGGGCGCTGCGGGGCCCGGGGGGGCCGGGGGCGGCTGCGGGAATCCCGGGGGAATCCCGGGGAAGGGGCTGCGGGAATCCCGGGAGAATCCCGGGGAAGGGGCTGCGGGAATCCTGGGGGAAACATGGGAAAGGGGCTGCGGGAATTCTGGGGAAGGGGCTGCGGGAATCCCGGGGGAATCCTGGGGAAGGGGCTGCGGGAATCCCAGGGCAGTCCTGAGGAAGGGGCTGCGGGGATCCCGGGGGAATTCCGGGGGAATCCGGGGGAAGGGGCTGCGGGAATCCCGGGGGAATTGCGGGGAAGGGGCTGCGGGAATCCCAGGGGAATCCTGAGGAAGGGGCTGCGAGAATCCTGGGGGAAACATGGGAAAGGGGCTGCGGGAATCCTGGGGAAGGGGCTGCGGGAATCCCGGGGGAATCCCGGGGAAGGGGCTGCGGGAATCCCGGGGGAATCCCGGGGAAGGGGCTGCGGGGATCCCGGGACAATCCCGGGGAAGGGGCTGCGGGAATCCCGGGACAATCCCGGGGAAGGGGCTGCGGGAATCCCGGGGAAGGGGCTGCGGAGGGGCTCCCGGGCCAGCCGATTCCGGGAAGGCCGGAGGTTTCCCGGTGGCAGCGGGAGTTCCCTATGGGCAGGGGGAGGGGAGCTGGGGCCGTGTCAGCGCTCCCCCGGTACCGGGGGTGGGACGGGGATTGGCGAGTGGAAAGCAGCGATCCAAGGTGGGCTTCTCTTGCTTGGCAGGTGTGTGATGCCAAGCACAGCCATGAAGAAAAAGGTGAGGACGGGCAGGAGGATCCTGTGCTTCCCCATCCCCATCCACCAACAGCGGTTGTTGTGTCCACCCCTCAGGCTGAGGCTCCGGTGCCTCGGGAGCCTCTGGGAGGCGTTAAAACCGAGTTTAATCCCGGCCCAGGCTGGGCTGGGTTCCTGCAGAGCCTTCCTTGGCAAGTCGCTGTTCCCCAGTGTTGCAAAACCCTCTGCAAACCCCTGTGCACAGCCCCTGCTCGGGGAGGAGGAGCTGCTCCCTGGGACCCCCTCCCAAGGTGTCCCAGGGGCCCCAGATTCGCTCAGGGCTCCCAGGAGGGTGAAATTTAACACGTGGGGAAGGAGCAGCAGCTCTGGGAGCAGCAGGGGTGAGCGTGTCCCAGCAGGAGCACACCCAGAGCTCTTAAAGGGATATCTGGCTGCTTTTCCGTGGTGAGGTGGGATTGGGTTCCCTGCCTGGCTCTGACCCCTTTGCAAGGCCTCTGCAGCCCAGATTTTGGGAGTTGGGGCTGCTCTGGGCCGTGCCTCGGAGTGGGGTTGAGTTTCTGCCTGGGATTTTGTGCTGGTGCTGTGAAATAAGAGCTTGGCTGTCCTCTGGGATCAGCTCAGGGGACAGCACAGGACAGGGCAGCATCCTGGGGTGGCCTCCAGCCCTCCTGGATGTGGGACAGCCAGGAACACTCCTTGCTGCCAAATCCTGGAGCAGCTTCCCTCTGGCCAGGCTGCTCCCAGAGCAGAGCTGCTGCAGGGATGACCTGAGCAGGCAGGAATGGGCAATTCTGCCCTGGTTTTGTCCCCAGGCCCTCCCTGGGCTGCTCTCCTGAAATCCCTGCTGGGTGGGAGGCTTTGCAGGGCTGCTGCCAAGAGCTGGGTTTGGCTCTGTGGCTGGAACTTGTTTAGCAGCTGGGTTTTGTGAGCGAGGCTGTGTTGGCTGCCACCGAGGGGTTTGTTTTGTTTAATTCTTATTTTTAGATCACAATGTAAAGCCTTGCCTGGTGTGACTGTCTCTGGTGTGACTGTCTCCCCTCATCCCCACCCCCAGCATTCCCTACTTTTTGGCTGCCTCTTCTTTCCTCTGAGCTCTGCAGGGATGGGACATCATGGAGCCAAGAGCCTGCCCTGCTCTGGGGACCCTGACCTGGGCTGTCTCACCTGCTTTTCCCTTTTTTTTTTTTGGTCTTCTAGCACCTGAAACTGGGTTTTTGGGGAGAAGAAAACCAGTCATGTTGTGGGAAGAACAATATTAGAAGATCTTTAAGGTCCCTCCCAACCCTGTGTGGTTAGGACAGAGTGGCTGGGGTAAAAAGCCAGGGGGTGAGGGGTTGTTTCTGGTCTGGAGGGGCTGAGACAAAGCTCTTCCTCCTCTTTAAAGTCCTTTGGTGCCACCAAAGCCAGCAGGTGGGAGGGGCTGGGAATGGGGAGGCAGCTCCTGCTTGTCCCAAGTGCTGTCCATGTTTTTTGAGAAAAGTGACCATGGCCCAGTGACCAAGGACAGCAGGGCTGGGATGACCAAGGACAGCAGGGTTGGGATGACCAAGGACAGCAGGGTTTGGGATGACCAAGGACAGCAGGGGTTGGGATGACCAAGGACAGCAGGGAATGACCAAGGACAGCAGGGTTGGGATGACCAAGGACAGCAGGGGATGACCAAGGACAGCAGGGAAAGACCAAGGACAGCAGGGTTTGGAATGACCAAGGACAGCAGGGTTTGGAATGACCAAGGACAGCAGGGCTGGGATGACCAAGGACAGCAGGGTTGGGATGACCAAGGACAGCAGGGAATGACCAAGGACAGCAGGGCTGGGATGACCAAGGACAGGAGGGGCTGGGATGACCAAGGACAGCAGGGCTGGGATGACCAAGGACAGCAGGGTTGGGATGACCAAGGACAGCAGGGAATGACCAAGGACAGCAGGGCTGGGATGACCAAGGACAGGAGGGGCTGGGATGACCAAGGACAGCAGGGCTGGGATGACCAAGGACAGCAGGGTTGGGATGACCATGGCCCAGTGACCAAGGACAGCAGGGTTTGGGATGACCATGGCCCAGTGACCAAGGACAGCAGGGTTGGGGTGCCTGTCCTGCCTCCTCTCTGCCTCCCTCCCGGTGCATTCCCGGCTGGAATGTGCCACTCCATGTTTAGTGGCTTTGGCAGTGAGCTGTCAGCTGGAGGGAGCTGGGAAGCACTCAGTGACCTGTGGCAGCTCATTTTCCCTTCTCTCCCTGTCTGCAGGTGCTGCTGATGGGTAAAAGTGGCTCTGGGAAGACCAGCATGAGATCCATCATCTTTGCCAACTACATCGCCCGGGACACGCGGCGCCTGGGGGCCACCAGTACGGAACTCCCAGCCCCCTTCCCAGCTCCCAGGGCTCCAACCCCCTCATCCGAGGGGCAGGGCCCTTCCCTGCAGCCACCCCGGGGTGGGGTGTGTCCCTGCAGGCCCTCCCAGCTGCCACACCCCGCTGGGAGCCCGGGGATCAGCCAGGGACGGGCAGGAAGGGGAGGGAAGGGAGAGGCAGCGCTGGGAGAGGCAGCACGGTGGCTGGTTTATTGTTCAGCTCTTGTCCTTAACTCCCCTTTTTTGGGGATCAGGAAGCAGCCTTTGCTGCTTTAATACTCAACTTTTATCCTTAACTCCCCTTTTTTGGGAATCAGGAAGCAGCCTTTGCTGCTTTTATATTCAATTTTTATCCTTAACTCCCCTTTTTGGGGGATCAGGAAGCAGCCTTTGCTGCTTTAATACTCAACTTTTATCCTTAATTCATTTTTTGGGGGATCAGGAAGCACCCTTTGCTGCTTTAATACTCAACTTTTATCCTTAACTCCTCTTTTTTGGGGGGATCAGGAAGCACCCTCTGCTGCTTTAATATTCAACTCTTGTCCTTAACTCCCCTTTTTTGGGGATCAGGAAGCAGCCTTTGCTGCTTTTGCTTTAAAATTCAACTTTTATCCTTAACTCATTTTTTTGGGGGATCAGGAACCACCCTTTGCTGCTTTTATATTCAATTTTTATCCTTAACTCCCCTTTTTTGGGGATCAGGAAGCAGCCTTTGCTGCTTTTATATTCAATTTTTATCCTTAACTCCCCTTTTTTGGGAATCAGGAAGCAGCCTTTGCTGCTTTAATATTCAATTTTTATCCTTAACTCCCCTTTTTGGGGGTGATCAGGAAGCACCCTTTTCTGCTTTTGCTTTAAAATTCAACTTTTATCCTTAACTCATTTTTTGGGGGGGGATCAGGAAGCAGCCTTTGCTGCCTTTATATTCAACTTTTATCCTTAACTCCCCTTTTTTGGGGGGGATCAGGAAGCAGCCTTTGCTGCTTTTGCTTTAGTACTCAACTTTTATCCTTATCTCCCTTTTTTGGGGATCAGGAGGCAGCCTTTGGTGCAGTAGACCTGTCAGAGCCTCCTCTGTGTTGGTGGGACATTCCTGCTGTCCCCAGGGCTCTCCAGCACAGGGATCCTGCAATGCCCCCATGGTTTTGGCAGGATGATGCCAAAACCATTACTGGATGTGATGAATGCCTTTTTCCTTTTTCCCTTTCCAAAGCCTTTGTTGGGAAAGAGCAGGAAGTGATTCCTCTGGAGGAGGGGGATCAGTTGTTGGGATCTGGTGCTTCTCACTGGGAAGGGCCTGTGAGGATTTGATGTCAGGGCTTGGTGGAAATTCCCTCTTTGCCATCAGTTTGGCCTCTCCCTGGAGTTTACATTCCCTGTGTTCCTGGTTTGTTTTGTTCAGGGTGGCTCGGAGCCCTGCAGAGCCATTCCTGCAATATCCCAGGGCTCAGGGAATGTGTGGTGCAAGGGGAACACTTGCTGCACTTCTCAGGAGGGCAGTGGGCAGGGAGGCCTGAATTCCTCTGGGAAGTGGTGCTTTGGTGGGATTTTACAAGCTGGGGCTGCTTTGGGAGGAATTCCCATCCCTGGAAGTGTCCAAGGCCAGGCTGGATGGGGCTCAGAGCAACCTGGGATAGTGGCAGGGGCTGGAATGAGGGCTTTAATCCCTTCCAACCCAAAGCTTTCCATGATTTCATGCTGATTTCAATGATTTTTGGCTGCCCAGGCTCTGCCCTGGCTGTGTGGTGCAGTCAGTGACCTCCTGCTGTCTCTTTGCAGTTGATGTGGAGCATTCCCACGTCAGATTCCTGGGAAACCTGGTGTTGAACCTGTGGGACTGTGGAGGGTAGGTGCTGGTCATTCCTGGCCTTCTCCAACCTCTGGGGGAGGCTGTGGGGAATCAGGGCTGGGACAGAATGGACCCTGCTCCCTCTGGGGTGAGGGAATTCCCCTTCTCCCAGTCCTGAGGGGCTGGAATTGCTCATCTCCAGCTCAGTCCAGCTGGGATTTGTGCAGAGAGGCCGTGCTGGAGCTTGATCCAGGATTGCTGTCCCCTCCTCAGCTCCATGGCCTCTGGATCATCTCAGCCATGTTAATAATAATATGGAAATTATTTCTTTAACTCAGCCAGAGTTAAAGGAGATTTAAATCCTGGGATTTGAGGTTGAACTGATGCTTTGGGTCACGTTTCACCTGTTCCTGCTGCTCTGGGGTTTCACAAACAGCTCCTTGCAGGCAGCCTGGGGCCAGAAGCAGCAGGACATGAGGGAAGCTTCAGCTTCCTGTGGGACTTGGGGGTGCTGATGCTCTCCAGGAGCTTTCCCTGGGAATGCTCAGGGCACGCAGCTCCAGCCTGGCCCCCTGGGTGGGGGAGCTGCAGTTCCAAACCCCAGCCTTGCCCCGCTGGCAGGAGGCATCTCCCACAAACCCAGCATGCTCTAAAGGGAGCCTCCTGCTCTCCTGCTCTGCCCCCTCAGGCAGGACACCTTCATGGAGAACTACTTCACCAGCCAGAGGGACAACATCTTCCGCAACGTGGAGGTGCTGATCTACGTGTTCGACGTGGAGAGCAGGGAGCTGGAGAAGGACATGCACTACTACCAGTCCTGCCTGGAGGCCATCCTGCAGAACTCCCCCGATGCCAAGATCTTCTGCCTGGTGCACAAGATGGACTTGGTGCAGGAGGACCAGCGGGATCTGGTGAGGAGCTGGCGGTTGCCATGGTCACACCTCAAAGGCAGCCCCCCCTCAGGGCTGTTCCTGGAAGGCTTTCTCTGATGTTCTCAGAGCTTTTCCTGCCTTTTTTTCAAAGTGTGTCATCCTAGAATCCAGTGGAGAACAGCAGTGGTGATTTTTAGGGACAAAATAAAAAGCTTTTCCTGCCTGGCTCCAGAGCTCCCAGCACACCTTGGCTCCTTCCAACCCAAACACAGTTTTGGGATTCTGCAGCGAGGCATCCCTGGCCCTGCTGCTCCCTGGGAGGGTTCCTGGCCAGTCCCCTGCTGTACCCCAGAGATCCATGTCAAACTCATCCCATGGATCCATCCAGCAAACCCCAGCACAGGCAGCAGCACTGCCACTCCCTCCCTGAGCTCTCTTTGTTCCCAGATTTTCAAGGAGCGTGAGGAGGACCTGAAGCGCCTCTCCCGGCCCCTGGAGTGTGTTTGCTTCAGAACTTCCATCTGGGATGAGACACTTTACAAGGTTGGTGCAGCTTCCCCTCCACATCTGCCTTCCCCACTTGGAGCAAGAGCAGCAGGAGGATCCCTGCAGCTGCTGCTGGTGTGCTCAGCTCTGCCCCAATCATTAACCCAAATTAATCCTGGGTTTAATGAATTGATTTTGAAAAGTCAGGAGCCTGTGGTAAACATCAGGAACTTGGCAGACAGGCATCCCAAATATCCCCCTGCCTCTTGGGAAGGGTGAGGTTGGGCACTGCCCCACACCTGGGTCAGCAGCTGGGCAGGGAGGGGAGGCTGAGCTTGGAAAATCCCAGTGTGGGTGAGCACAGATGTTGATCCCAGCACCCCCAGCCCCTCCTGGGCTTGTTCCTGGGCTCTTGGGATGAGGTGGAGCTTTGTTTCCATCAGGGATGAGCTGCCAAGTGTCCATCTGTGTCCTTGCTCAGGATTAAAAACCTCTGAAAACTCGAGTAGGGGAAGGAGACAGAAGCATTCCCAGCCTATCCAGGGATGATTTGAGTCTGTTCAGCAGCACTGTGGTTTCTCTGCCTGCTGGGGAGGAACTGGAGCCAGGGAAGGGTCTCCTCAGGTCTGGGCTCCCTCTGGGGCCTGGGCACGGAGGGGGAAGAAACTTCTCAGGCTGTCAGCACCCAGAGGTGCCAAAACTCCCTCTGGGAGCACATTTCCCCCAAGAGGCTGAGGAGGAGAGGAGCTGATGGCACCTTTCTGTGTCTCCACGTCCAGGCCTGGTCCAGCATTGTCTATCAGCTGATCCCCAACGTGCAGCAGCTGGAGATGAACCTGAGGAACTTTGCTCAGATCATCGAGGCAGACGAGGTGCTGCTGTTTGAGAGAGCCACGTTCCTGGTGAGTTCCTGGGATGGGTTCCCTGGATGGAGCCTCCCTTTCCCTCCCCTCTGCTCTGGAGCCAGGGTGGGAGAGCTGGGGGTGCTCACCTGGAGAGGAGAAGCTCCAGGGAGAGCTCAGAGCCTAAAGGGGCTCCAGGAGAGCTGCAGAGGGACAAGGCCTGGAGGGACAGGACACAGGGAATGGCTTCCCATTGCCAGGGGGATGGCAGATCTGGGATAGATGGGATATTGGGCAGGAATTCCTGGCTGTGAGGGTGAGGGGGGACTGGTGTGGAATTCCCAGAGCAGCTGTGGCTGCCCCAGGGTCCCTGGCAGTGCCCAAGGCCAGGTTGGACAGGGCTTGGAGCAGCCTGGGACAGTGGGAGGTGTCAGGTTGGAGCTGGATGAGCTTTGAGGTCCTTCCAAGCCCAACCCCTTGTGGGATTCCATGGAAGCTGGGAGGTGCCAGCCCCAGTGCAGGGTGCCCTGATCCAGACTGGGATTCTGCAAGCAGCCCCTGGGACCCTGTGGCCCACAGGACCATCCCAAAATTCCCCCCTGCAGCAGCTGAGCTGCAGTTTGGTTGGGGTTTCCTCCTGCAGGCTCTGCGAGTGTTTCATGTCCCCGTTGTGGTGGGACTGCTCTGAGAATCCCTCCCTGCACAGGGCAGGAACCTTCTGCAGCTTCAAACCCAAACCTTCTCACTTCCTCCTGCTGGGCCTTCAGAGCTGGCCCTGATTCCTTTTGATTTTTGTTGTTCTGCAAATGCAGAGCAGGGATGGGGGCTCAGCCATGGGATGGTGGTGCTTTCCCAGGTCCTTGTGCTCCCAATCCCTCTGCAGAGGTGCTGGGTGAAACCACCCTTGGTGCTTGTGCACATTCCTGATGGCTGGGCTGGGCTCTTCACACTTTGCACCCAACTCTTGCTGAGCTGAAGGAAATATTTGAATTTTTTTTTTTTTTTGGAGTGTTTTCCTTGCTGGTGATTTGGAAATGATGGAGGGAATTTGGGAAAGGAGCCATGACTTTTCTGCCTCCTTAAACTATCAGAAACAAACACTTGCCATGCCTGGCAAGTTCTGCTTTTTGACCTTTTGGAGATAATAAATAGTTCCATCCTGGGGTGTGTGTCAGGGTGATTGTTACAAGGACATTTTTAACTGAAAGAAATGATCCTTGCTACAAAAATTCTGCACTCAAGTGCAATGGTCACTTCTTAAAAAACTCCTCCCTTTTTTTTTTACATATATTTAAACATTCCTAGGACTCTCTTCTCTTGAAGGGAGATCTTCCTGAGAAAATCTCCTTGGGACATCTTACTCTGCAAACTTTATTCTGAAATGTTGTTTGAATTGCAGTGAAAAAAGCTCAGCTGGGAAGTTTAGGAAGGAAGTGGAACGCTGGGAATTGCAAATCTTGAATGTGGCTAAAGCTGTGCTTGTGGGGATAATTGGGCAGGTTTAAAAAGTGATGGGTTTAAGGTAGTTAAGGGAAAAAAGAGGAAAAAAAAACCCTAAAAAAGCTGTTAAATGAATAAAGCAGTTTCACATCCCTGTGCAAGGGCTCCTGACACGTCCAGTGAGAGCTGATTTGGGAATTGTGAAGAGTTCAAAGCAGCTGGCCTGAGGTTTTGAAGAGATTCCTGTCAGCTTTGCTGAGGGGGTGGGGCTGTTTGGGCAGGAGGTGCAGCTCTCCCTCGGCGTGGCTGAGGAATAAAGGGCTGGGGCTCGGTGGGAATGTTTGTGGAGATGTTTCCAAGGATTCCTCAGGCCCCTCAGATCCTCTGGGTCGTGGCACTCAGGGCTGCTCCTGCCTGCTGGATCTCCAGGCAGGAAAACTGCTCTGAGCTCCCTCTGCTCCAGCTGGAGTGATGGAGAAGGAATTCCCAAGGAACAGCTTGGTTTGGCTTTGGGACCTTAGCAGGGAAAATCCATCCCAGCACTCAGCTCGTTCCTGAGGTGATGGACACATTTTTTTCCTCTGTTTCCACCTGGTTTTGGATCAAGATTTAAATTGCAGCTGAGGTGAAGCCTTCATCCCTCAGGGGACAGTCAGCTGGCAGGTCTGTGCCATCCTTTATGTGCTGGTCCTGTGGCTGAGTTTCTCCTGGAAATGCCCTCAGGAATTGCTGTAAACACTTCAGCCCAAGGCAGAAGGGAATCCCTGCTGCCCCAGAATTCCCAGAATTGCTGTGGGAGAGCTCTGCTGGCACCCCTGACTGGCTGTGCCCCTTCTCTGCAGGTGATCTCCCACTACCAGTGCAAGGAGCAGCGGGACGTGCACAGGTTCGAGAAGATCAGCAACATCATCAAACAGTTCAAGCTGAGCTGCAGGTGAGCTGCTCCCAGCAGCACTGGGGAGCTCAGGGCTGCTCCAGCTTTTCCCAGAGGGCTTTCCAGAGGATCCCAGTTGGAGTTCTCAGCAGCTGGAATGTTGCTGGAACACAAATCATTAAGTGTTAATTTAGCTCCTCCTTTGCTCGTGGTGGGAGAGGTTTGGTGCTGTTTTATTCCTTCTGGATCAGAGGAATTCCAGGGCTGAACTGATCAAATTGTTTCTCTTGGAAACTGGGAAGCTGGAGAGCTCTGCTCCAGTCCAATCTCTTAGGGCTGGTGGGGAGGATGTGGCTTGGAGACACTGTTTGTCCCTATTTTCAGTGGAAAAGTGGGAAACCTGGCTTTGCACAGCCCCCAGGCTCCACAGTCAGGTTAATCCTGGAGCTGCATAGGATGGAGAAGTTCCTGGGGGTTTTACAGATGTTCAGATGTCTCCAGGTATTCTCATTTCATGGTTATTTCTGCTGCTCCTCCAGAGTGTCCAGCTGGGAATGGCTGAGCCCTGGCATCCATGGGTTCCAGGCCTGGTCAGGGGGTTTGTGTCTGGAATTTCCTACATTCAGTGCACAATCAGCTGATAATTCTTCTCCTTTGGCCCAAAAGTGAGGAGTTTTGCCTTTCAAACCAAGGCCAGCCAAAGCCCTGCTGTAACCACACCTTGCCAAGTGGGAATTGCAGCTCCTCCTTGTTCCTGACAGCTCAGATCAGGGGGGTTTGGCCACGTGGGCACCAAGGCTCCTCGTTCACTCTCTTTATTTCCTTGTTTTTCAGTAAGCTGGCAGCTTCCTTCCAGAGCATGGAGGTCAGGAACTCCAACTTTGCTGCTTTCATTGACATCTTCACATCCAACACCTACGTGATGGTGGTCATGTCAGACCCCTCCATACGTAAGTCAGAGCCAAGAGAAACCTGCTTGGGACAAAAAAAAAAAACCCCAGAAAAACCTCAGAAAAGGTGAAATTAGTCCAGTTTAAACCGTGTTCCTTTTGGAAAATGAGTTTTTTAATGACAGAACTAATTGTAAGGAAGAGGGAGGGGTTGAGGGTGAGCAGGACCCTGCAGAGGTGGTGGCACAGCTGTCACAGGGAGCCACAAAACCAGACCTGGCTGAGCAGGTTGTGCCTAAAACCTATTTTGGGCAGTTGGGAGCTGGCAGGCCTGGTGATTTTTGGGGAGGAAGCAGAGCTGGCTCATGTTTGGGTGTTGCTCTGGGCTGTCTAGGGTGGACAGGCTAATTTTAGCATCATCTATTTATCCAAGGAGGAGCTGCAGCAGTGCCAGGCTGCAGCCCCTGGGAGCAGATCCCTGTTTACACAGCTCTTGGAATTCCTGCTGGGAGCTCAGGGGCTCCAGGGACACTGCCCAGGGCTGCTGCTGTGGTTTCCCTGCCCTCCTCCCTTGGGGAATTGGGGACCCTGGGAGTGAGGCACCAGCTGGGCACTGCTGGGATGAGCAGCTCTCCCTGGGAGAGGCTTTTCCTCGTGTTCTTCTGGGATCAGCCAACAGCCCTGACCTTCCCACATTAAATTTGCCTGGATCATCCCACATTAAATTTGCCCAGACCTTCCCACATTAAATTTTTCTTAGACCATTCTGTGCTGAATTTTGCCCAGACCTTCCCATGCTTCATTTTTACCCATCCCACATTAAATTTGCCCAGACCTTCCCACATTAAATTTGCCCAGACCTTCCCACATTATATTTTTCTTAGACCATTCTGTGCTGAATTTTGCCCAGACCTTCCCATGCTTCATTTTTTGCCCAGGCCATCCCACATTAAACTTTGCCCAGACCTTCCCACATTAAATTTTTCTTAGACCATTCCGTGCTGAATTATGCCCAGACCTTCTCATGCTTCATTTTTACCCATTAAATTTTACACATTAAATTTTGCCCAGACCATTCCAGATCAGATTTTGCCCAAATCTTCCCCTCTTGAATTCTACCCAGACCATCCTACATTAAACCTTACCCAGACCATCTCACATTCAATTTTACCCAACCCTTCCCACCCTAAATTTTGCCCAGCCCCATCCCACTGTGGCTTTTGCCTGGCTTGATGCACCCAGCCCCTGCAGGCAGCCCTGAGGACGTGGTGACTCTCCCCATTTTTCACTTCTTTTTTATCTCCCCCCCGTCCCTTTCCCGTCGCAGCTTCCGCAGCCACGCTGATCAACATCCGGAATGCCAGGAAACACTTTGAGAAGCTGGAGAGGGTGGATGGACCAAAGCACAGCCTGCTCATGCGCTGAGCCCTGGGGCTTTGGGGGGAGAAAAAAACCCAGCGGGACTGCTTCTTTTTGGGAGGATCTAACACTGGCCGTGTCTTTGTTGGGCTTTGAAATGGGTGTGCTGCTTGGTTGTTTTTTTTTTTCTCCTCGTCACGTCGGACACTAGAGCTGGAGGCTGGAGCTTCCCGGAATTCCCTGGCACAGGGGAGGGTGGGGAAGGAGCAGGACAGGGGTGATGTGGCTGCAGGGGGTGTGGCAGAGCCCTCGCGGGTGCCGGGTGATGGGATATTTGCTGTTTCTCCTTGGGTGGTTGCTAGAGTAAGTTTATAAAATTCTCCTCATCGTGGAAATAAATTTTTGCTACCAGGGGTTTCAGATCCGAGAGCTTTGCGAAGTGGGTTTGCTTTCTGCCACATCCCGGGGCAGCTTTGGGAAGCAGAGCTGGAGGAGCTGCAGGTCTCCGTTCGTGGTTTTGGGAGATCTGGCTGCAAGCCATTCCGGAGTTTCACTGGGAATCGCTTGGCAGCATCTCCCTCCCTTTTTTCTCTCTCTTGCTGCATCAAATTACTCTGTAAAAAAGGGTGTGGCGCCTCCGTGCCTGGCTCTTCCCCGCATCCCTGCCCACACAGCCGCTGGGAGGGGAGAAATCCTCCGGGGTGAGGGGTGGGAAGGAGGAGCTCCAAGGGCTGGAGAACCTGGGGGCTCGGCAGAACAGCTCCCAGCGCTGCTCCATCCTCCTGGAATCCAACAGCCGCGTCTGGCGCTGCCCACCCGGCAGCTGCCGTGCCTCGGGCTGGGGGAGTTCCCGTGGGAATCATCCCCGCGGGAGAGGAGCTGTTCCCGAGGGGAAGGGGCAGGGCAGGCGGCAGAGGTTGAGTTTGCCGGGGTGTGCTGTGGGATCCCTGCAGCGGGAATGGAGAAACGAGCCCCGGCACCAGCACGGCTCCCCCGTGGCTGGGGTCAGAGCCCGCTGGGAATGGCACAGCTCCCCACACTCCAACCCTGCCCCGGGAGCAGGAGGGTGATCCTGGCATTGATGCCTCTGGAATGTCCCGTCCTGCTGGGAATGGAGCTTCAGGAGAGGCCGCAGTTCCAGGAGATTTGGGAACGTGCTGGGAGCTGGTGTGGTGGAGCCACGGGAAGGAGGGACAGGGGGAACGGGAGCAGGGACAGGGGGAACGGGAGCAGGGACAGGGAACGGGAGCAGGGACGGGGGAACGGGAAGGAGGGACAGGGGGAATGGGAGCAGGGACAGGGGGAACGGGAAGGAGGGACAGGGAACGGGAGCAGGGACAGGGAATGGGAGCAGGGACAGGGGGAACGGGAAGGAGGGACAGGGAACGGGAGCAGGGACAGGGAATGGGAGCAGGGACAGGGGGAATGGGGAGCAGGGACAGGGAACGGGAAACAGGGACAGGGAGAAGGGGAAACAGGGACGGGAAATGGGAGCAGGGACAGGGAACGGGAAACAGGGACAGGGGGAAGGGGAAACAGGGACGGGAAATGGGAGCAGGAACGGGGAACGGGAAACAGGGACGGGGGGAATGGGGAGCAGGGGCGGGGGGAAGGGGAAGGAGGGACAGGGACACGGGGAACGCTGCCTCATTGCCATGGTGACAGGAGCTCCGTGGGTTTCCGTAGGGATTGAACCGCAGCACGTGGAAGCGGGATGGTGTCACAGGGGGATGGGGAGTGGGGGCAGGTGACAAAGAGCTGTGAGGGACAAGTGGCCGGAGCTGGCAGGAGCCAAATCCCGGCCTGGCAGTGACCCAGTGGGGGTTGGGGTAAAGTTCTGTGGTTTTCCTGCTTCAAACCCCCGTTCCCGAAGCGCATGGATTTGAGGGCTCTTCGGGAATCAGCCTGGTCCTTTTGCTGTGCCCAAGGTGCCACCGTGCTCACTGGGTGACAGCTCGTGACAAACGTGGGTGGCTGTGTCAGAGCACCTGCCCTGCCTGCTCCCTTGGCACCCAGCTCTGCCCCTTGTCCCTTCCCAAAGCAGATCCTGGGCCTTTTGGGGAGGGATTTGGGTGGCTGCTCTGGCTCCTTCCATTCCAGGCAGGGAGCTTTGGGAGATCAGGCTCAGCACCCTCATCCCACCTTCTGGAAAACTCTTCCCATTTTATCTGGCAGCTCCTGCCCTCAGAAAAAACCCAAAACAAAACAAAAAACCAAACCAAAAAACCCAACTGCTGCCTGCTCCAGATGTTTCTCACACAAACATCATCCCAAACCAGGATGAGGTGGCCGTGATCCAGCCCTTTCCTTCAGCACTTGACCTTGGAATGAGGAGAAACTCGATGCCATGTGTCACTGAGATCCCGAATAAATCCCCCCTGGGCCAGTTCCTTTCCCCTTGGAGCTGCTGTGGGATGAGCTCCCTGGGGCAGGCTCTGCTCTCTGCTGTTGTCTTGGAGCTGCTTGCAGGGTTTTTTGACCATTTCTTTCTTGCCTTGGAGCGTGGACGGCTCCAGTGGGGTCAGCCCCAGGCTGGTTCCCCCCAGGAGGAGCTGTGTAGGGTCAGCAGTTCCTGAGGGTCTCCCTGGGGATCCTTCCATTTGTTTTTCTTCCTCAGTGGCACAGGATTATCCCCTGGAGCTGCTGAGGGGGTGCACACGGGGCTGTGGTGGCCACGTGCTGCTCTCCAGCTGGAACCAGCTCCTCCAGCACATCCTGGGGCTCATGGATTCTCCAAATTCACCCGGAATTGTCTCTGCTGAATTGTGGCTTGCACCTCGTGAGGAGCACCCGCACCATTCCCTGCCCAGGGTCCAACCCCTCCTGCCCAAATCCATCCTTGGGGAGGTGCAGCTGCCAGGAGAGCAGGAGGGGGGACCTTGGGGGAACCCCTGCCCTGCTCCCCCCCCTTTCTTCTGTGTTTTTTGGGAGCTCACCTGTGCCTGTTGTTGGTCCTTCAGCTCGGTGACATTGGGGTGTAGGCCCCACTCATCCCCCAAAAGCTTTTCTGGTCCCCAAAATCTGCCCAGGGGAGCTTGGCCAAGGGAGGGTCCCAACCTGAGCCTGTGCTGGTGCCTCCCTGGGGGTTTCCTGAGGAGGGGAAGGGGATTCTTGCCAAAAAGAGGTCGGTTTGGTGGCTTGGCAGGAGTGGGGGGATCATGGGGGTCCCCTCCTCACACCTGGATGAGCTCCGTGTGTGCCAAGGTCCCCACCCTGGTGGCCGTGACCTGCTCCTCGGGTCACCCCTGGCAGGGACATCCCTGAGCAGGGGACACCTGGCTGGGTCCCCATCCCCAGGATTCCCCATCCCTGGGGCTGAGCTGGCTCAGGGCTGGGGGTCCTGCACCTCCTGGGGGGTTGTGGGGTGATGAACCCAGCCTGGGGCTGCTCCTGGCAAACTCCGTGCAGGGTGGGCACCTGGGGACACCTCAAGGGTGTGGGGAGGGACAAACCACTGGGATCCAGGGAGTGTGGGATGAGTGGGGGGCAGATTCCCACTGGCCTCTTCACCCCAGGCCAGGGGCTTCCCGAGACCCCCCAAAAACCTCAGGAAGGGGCCAGGGGACCCCCCCGGATCCCCCCCTGTGTGGCTGCAGCCCCCTGGAGAGGCTCCCCCAACTCTGCCAGCAGCCTGCCACCCTGGGGAACCCCGCTGGGGGTGCTGAGGGGGTACCCCACATATTTAGGGGGTCTTACTTGTGTGGTGGGGGGCTCGGGAGGCAGAGACTGGTGCAGGCAGTGCCCCCCCCCCCCCCAGGGCACCCGTGGGTGCTCAGATTTGGGGGTGCTCCGAGCCCCTGTGGGTGGGGGTGCAGGGGGACCACGGGACCCCAAATTTGGGGAGGGTCTCTGCCCCCCCATCACCACCAAGTTCCCCAGGTCTGAGCAGCCCCCGCCCCGATTTCGGGGTGCCCTCCGTGCGGGGGGGGGGGGTGGGAGCAAGTTGGGGGGGTCCACCAAATCCCGCGCGTTCCCATGGCAACGCCGGATGCGAGGGGAGCCGCCCATTGGCTGCCGATGATGTCACCTCAAGGGCGGGGCACCCCCCCACCCCCCCCCCCCAAAAAAAAAGAGGGTGGGGGAGGGGAGCTCCGCCCCACGCGGCCCCTCCCCGCCCGTGGGGGCCCCACCCCGCCCCACCCGGCACCGCCCCGGGGGCAGCGGCGGCGGCGGCGGCGGCGGCCGGGGATGCGCTCGGAGGAGGCGCGGGGGACGGTGCGTGGGGCTGGGGGCGCGGGGGGGGGACCCGCGTGGGGGTCTGAGGGGGCTGGGGGGGGGGGGTGGGAGCGCGGGGTGCGGCGGGGGGAGAGGGGAGAGGAGAGGGGGGAGAGAGGGAGGGGAGGGATGGAGGGGGAGGGTCCCGCCCACCCCGCACCCCTCAGGCCTCCCCTCCCCCCCCTCGCCCCCTCAGGCGGGGGTCGCGCGTGGGGCGCGCCCCCCCCCCCCCCACACACACACCATGCGCCGCGCGCGCTTCCGGGGCGGGCGCCCCCCCGCGGCTGGGAGGTCACACCGGGCGGCGGCCCCGCCCTTCCCTCCCCCTCCCACGCCCTTTGCTCTTAAAGGGCCAGACCCCCCCCTTTGGGCTCCAACCCCCCCACCCACCCGTGCCCACCCACCCCCCACGGGATTTCCCCGCTCCGTGTCCCCTCCGTGCCCCCTCTCCCCGCCCGTATCCCGAGCGGCCGCCGGCGGAGGGTGGAGAGCGGAGGAAATTCCACGGGGGGGTGTGGCGGCGGCGGCGGGGTGTGACCCCCCACGCCCACGGGTGGGGGACACGCAGCGGGGGAAAGGGGGTGGGGACGCGCAGGGGACAAAGCGGGGACGGGGGGCGGGGGGGGGGCTGTGGAAGACGTTTTCCCACTCTCCCCCTCCCCTCCCCTTCCCCGCCCAAGGTCACCCGAAATCCCTCCCAGGGCTAAAATCGGGGGGCACTAATTATTCCCGGGGTTTGGGGGGACATGAAGTGTCGGGAGGGGTGCACAGCACCCCCAGATATGTGGGTTTGAGGAGGGGGCCCCCCCCGAGCCCCCACTCCGCACGCCTGGCTGGGTTTGGGGTGCTCCAGGCTGAGCACGGGGGAATTCAGTTCGCCCATGAAGGGGGACAGGGTCGGCAATGCTCGAATTTGGGGGGCAGCGAGCACCCCCCCCTCATTCAGCTGCCCCAGCCCGCACCCCCGCACCCCCGAGGGGCTTTGGGGTGCGAGGGACCCCCAAATTTGGGTAGGGGAGGGTCCGCCGGGGGAGGATGGGGAATCCCTTTTGCACCCCCTGAATGAGCCTGTTTGTGGGGACCCCTCGGGGGTGGCCCTGGGGGGCTTTGGGGGGACATTGAGGTGCGGGGGGAGGTTGGGTCTCTGTCTGGGGTGTTTTTGGGGGGGTCTGGCTGGAGGGGGTGCTTCGATGACCTGGGGAGTTGTTGTTTTGGGGGGTCCCTGACTGAGCGCGGGGTGTTTGAGGGGTGTCTCTCCTTTTTGGGGGGTGTTTTGGGGGTCCTTGGATTTGGGGGACGGGCCGTGGGGGTCCCTACCTGAGCGTGGAGGTGTTTTGGGGGTGCTGGTAGTTTGTGAGTGTGTGAGGGGAGTGTTTTGGGGGTCCTTGGCTGGTTGTGGGGGTGTTGGTGGGGGTCCCTGGCTCAGTGTGTGTGTGTATTGGGGGGCGTCCCCTCAGTATGTGGGTACTGTGGGGGTCTCTGTCTCTGTTTGGGGGTGCGATGTGGGTTTGGAGGGGGCTCTGTGTGTTGGGGGGGGTCCCCAGGTGAATAGGTGGGTTCTGGGGAGGGGGGGATGTCTCTGGCTGGTTTTGGGGCGTGTTTAGGGGGGCTCCCGGCTGTATCCGGGGGGCAGCCCTTGGTGACAGGTGGGGGGCTGTGCTGGGGGGTTCCGCGGCTCTGTGCGTGTGTCGGGGGGTCCCTGGCTGTGTGTGGGGGGAGGTTCGGGGGGGATCCCTGCCCTGAGTGTGATTTGGGGTGCTCGGGGGGGGTCCGGTTTGTGGGGACGGTGAATTCGGGGCTTCGCCTGTGAGCGGGGGGTTCTGTGCCGGCGCTTTGGGCTCCGTGCCGGTATCGGGAGGGTTCGGTGCCGGTGCTGGGGGGGTTCGGTGCCCGGGACTCGGTGCCGGTTATCGGGAGGGTTTGGTGCTGGTGCTGGGGGGGTTCGGTGCCCGGGACTCGGTGCCGGTATCGGGAGGGTTCGGTGCCGGTGCCGAGGACCCTGTGCCGGTGCCGGGGGTGGTTCGGCGCCGGTGCCTTGGGCTCGGTGCCGGTGCCTTGGGCTCGGTGCCGGTGCCTTGGGCACGGTGCCGGTGCCGGGGGGGTTCGGTGCCGGTGCCCAGGACCCTGTGCCGGTGCCGGGGGGCGTTCCGTGCCGGCGCCTTGGGCTCCGTGCCGGTATCGGGAGGGTTCGGTGCCGGTGCTGAGGACCCTGTGCCGGTGTCGGTGGGGGTTCGGCGCCGGTGCCTTGGGCTCGGTGCCGGTCCCGGTGGGGGCTCGGTGCCGGTGCCGTGGGCTCGGTGTCGGTCCCGGTGGGGGCTCGGCGCCGGTGCCGTGGGCTCGGTGCCGGTGCCGTGGGCTCGGTGCCGGTCCCGGTGGGGGTTCGGCGCCAGTGCCGTGGGCTCGGTGCCGGTGCCGGGGGAGCGCTGTAGCCGCCGCCCCCCCCGGGCGGGGCCGGGCCGTGTGCGCGGGGCGCGGCGCTGGGTGTGGCGGGGCGGGGCCGCCGCGCGAGGCCGGTGCGTGGGGGCTCCGCGGGCGGGGACGGTCCCTGCGTGGGCAGGTACGTGCGGGGGGCCCGGGGCAGCGCCGGGGGGGTCGCGGGGCAGCGCCGGGGGTGACGAGGAGCTCGTTTGGGCAGGGGTCACCCCCCGTGCCGGGTGCCCCCACGCGCGCCCCGGGACCCAGCGCGGGGGCGCGGTGGGGTTCGGAGGTCCCCGCTCGTCTCTCGGTTGTGTCGCGGTCCCGCGGGGGCGCAGCGCCGGTCATGCCGCGGGTGGGGCCGTGCCCGGTGCCTCCCGCGGGGGCCGGGCCGGGCCCTTTAAGAAGCTCCACCCGCGGCCGAGCCCAGGTGGAGCCGCGGGGCCCTTCGCACCTCGGCCGGCGCGGCCCGGGAGATGGTGCTGCGGGCGGCGGGGGGCAGCCGCGGGCACGGCGGACACGCGTGGGAGCCCCGCGGGTCAGTGCGTGAGTGACCCCGGGCGGGGTGGGGGGGGGGCGCGGGCCGGGGGGGGGCGCGGCCCCTTTAAGGCGGAGGGGGGGGTGAGGAGCGGGGCGGGGCCGCCACCGCCCCGCGCGCGGACACGCCCACGCCCTCGCCCCGCGCGCGGGGGGGCGGGGCCGGGCCGGCACAAAGGCGCGCGCGGGGGGGCGGGGCCTGCGGTTCCCGCCCTCGGCGAGCGCCGCGGCCGCCGGGAGGGGCCGGGCGGGTCCGTGAGGGACGGGCGGGCCCGGCCCCGCCTCAGGGCACGGGCGGGCCCCGCCATGCCCGGCCCGGCGACCCCCCGGCTGGCCCCACGTCCCGCCGGAGCCGCCCCGAGGCGCCGCCCCGGTCGGTTGGTTGGTGAGAGCCCGTTAAAAAAACCCCTTCGCCCCCGCCCCCGTGCCTCAGTTTCCCTTGGCTCCTGACGGACTGCGGGTCTCTTGCAGGGCCAGGGGAAGGCGACGCCCGCCATGAGCTCGTCGGCGCTGCTGGCTGAGGGCCCCCTCGACCCCCCGGTGCTGCTGGCCGACATCAAGACGGAGCCCCCCGAGGAGCTGCTGGCCAGCGACTGCAGCCAGCCCCAGGCCGAGCCCGTCGATCTCTCCCTCAATAAATCCAAGGTGGCTCCGGCCTCGGCCCCGCCGCCACCACCACCCCCCACCTCGGCCCAGTCTTCCCCCATGCTGGTGGCTCCCCCGCTTCCCGCTCCCACCACCGTGTCCGTCCCGCCCTCCGGTCTCAGCTCCACCTCGGCCATCCCGGCTGTCCTCTCACCCGGCTCCATCCTGGCCTCCACGCAGGGCAGCGGCGGGCAGCAGATCCTCCACGTCATCCACACCATCCCCTCGGTCAATCTGCCCAGCAAGATGGGTAACCTGCAGACCATCCCCGTGGTGGTGCAGTCCCTCCCCGTCGTCTACACCACCGTGCCCACGGACGGCGTCACGGCCATTACCGTGCCCCTCATCGGGGGGGACGGCAAGAACGCCGGCTCTGGTAAGGGCACCTGGGGGGAATGAACCCCGGGCTCTGGGGGGGTGGAGGGTGTCTGTCCTGCCTCGTGGAGGGGCACCCTTCAGGGGGATCTCGTTTTTCGCTGCGGAGCCACCGTGTGCCACTTTCACACAAAGCCCCTCAGCCCCCCAGCCTGCGCCCCGCAGGGGACATGGGGAGGGCAGGGACACACAGGGCATGGCACTGCCTGTCCTCCACCCATCCTGCTGCTGGCAGCCTGCCCTGCCCTTCCCACTGGCTGCCTGCTGCCAGCAGCTCTGGTTTCAGCTCAGCTGCTCCCTTTGCCCCCCACAATCCCCTTTCCCAGGACATTCCCAGCTTCCCACCTTATCCGGGATGGGGGGGGAGGCCTGGATCTGCCCTGCTCTGGGCAGGAGCAGGCAGCCAAAAGCGGTGCCCCCCAGCTCGTTTCCTCCCTTTGGGGGTTCTCCATGCGCCCAGTTTGGATTTGATTCTCTGGGCAGTGCTCAGAGCACTGCAGGAGCAGGGGGAGGGCTGAACCGCCGGTGCAGGGTGTGTGTTTTGGGGGGATGTCCCCGTTCTGTGCTCACCCCTGCCTCTTGGTGCCCTAAAGCTTTCCTTTCCCGGACCCCCCCAGTGAAAATGGACCCCGGCTCCGTGTACCCCATGGACATGAACAGCGACAGCGAGGACAGCGCCTCCGAGAGCGGCCCGGCGCCTTTCCAGGACCTCCCGAGAGAGTGAGTCTCCTCCTGCTCCCGCCTCCCCACCCTTTTTTCTCCCCCCTGAAAGCCCCCGTGGGCTGCAGGGGCTCCATGGCTCTCCCTGCTCCCGGCAGGCCGGCGGCGCGGGGCCCCAGGGCCGACTCCCCGGACCTGAAGAAGCGGCGCATCCACCAGTGCGACTTCGAGGGCTGCAATAAGGTCTACACCAAAAGCTCCCACCTCAAAGCCCACCGGAGGATACACACAGGTGGGGATGGCGTTGGTGGGCTCCCGTGGGCTGGGTGCCGTGTCCCTGGGCAGAGGGAGGCTTCCCTTTGGGAGTGCTGGCTGGGGGTGCCCCGTTTGGGGATTTCTGTGAGGGCTCGTTGTCGGCGGCGCTGACCCCTGGGTGCTCCCCCGGCGCAGGTGAAAAGCCCTACAAATGCACGTGGGAAGGCTGCACCTGGAAGTTCGCCCGCTCGGACGAGCTGACCCGGCACTTCCGCAAGCACACGGGCATCAAACCCTTCCGCTGCTCGGACTGCGACCGCAGCTTCTCCCGCTCCGACCACCTGGCCCTGCACCGCCGGCGGCACGTCATGATGTGAGCGGTGCCCCGCCGGGGCCGGGAGCCGGCGGCGCCTCCCTCCCTCCCTCCTTCCATCCGCCCACAGCCCTGCGGGGCGGGGCGGGGACTGCGGGAGCGCCGGGGCCGAGCCGTGCCCGCTGCAGGAGCCCCCCCGCCGGCACCGGACGGCAAACAATGGATTCTGGACTGCTGCCCCTTCTCTCTTGTCCCCCGGTTGTTCTTATTCCTGGGTTTGACCTCGCCTGGAGGCTCCTTGACTCCTCACCTGGGATCCACCCGTTAGCTGCCTCAGGCTCTTCAGCCTCCTGCTCTTTGTTGCCCCTGGTGTGCTCCCTGTGCCCCTGCCCCTCCCGGTGGCAAAATCTGGGAGCCGTGGCAAGGACAGGGCCAGGGGGTGATGGGCCATTCCCTCTCCGTGCCCAGACTGTCCCAGCAGGAGAAGGGACATCTCTCTCCTCCCTGTGTGTCCCTGCTGGTGCTGGGCTTCCTGGGGGAGTGCTGGGGGCACAGAGAGCCAGGAGGGAAAAGAGGAATCAAGAAGGGGGGAAACACAACCCAACAGCGACCCACAAACCAGACCATCACCACCACGCCAAGGGAAACTGTGTGGAACGTGGAACTTTTATTTTATGGAATTCTACAAGGGGGGGGGTGGGACAGGGTGGGGGGAGGGACGAGGGCCAGCAGCCCTCGGGGTTTTTGGAAGACTCTGGGCCACTCTTGAAGTGTTTCTAAGTTAAACCAGCGGCTGTGGCCACACGCTTTGCTTTTTAATAACAGCTTTTGTGGAGTGTTTCTTCCATCCCTCCCCCAGCCAACCCCCCCTGGCTGCTGGGAGGGTGTCAGGATCTGAGCTCTTGGGTGCTGGGAAGGGCAGTGGGGACCGTGACACCCCCACGCTCGGGGGGCTGGGTGGGAGCAGGAGCTTCCCAGCTGAGCTGGTGCTTTTGCCCTGCCTGTGTGGGGAGGGGGAAACTGGTGTGAGGAGGGGCAGGACCTGTGGCCCCTGAAAAACCACTCAGAGCTGCTTGGGGAAGTGCTCTGCCTCAGCTGGCCATCCACCAGCCAGCGTGTGCCATGGGCAGAGCTGTCCCTGTCCCTGAGGTGCTCCCTGACCCCCACGGCCTGAGGGAGAGGCCAGCTGGGCACACGTGGGGTGCTGGCAGCTGCCCCTGGCCACAGCCACCCTGGCCTGGGCAGGGAGAGGATGTCACCTCCCAAAGGGCACAGGGACAGAGCTGTTCCAGGCATTCTGTGTCCAGAGGATGGGCCAGGGGGCTCCCAGTGCCCCGAGCTGGATGAGCAGGACAAGAATGGTCAACTCCCTGAAGTTGTGCAGCATCTGCTGCTCCAGCTGGATCCCTCCAGATCCCTCTGGGACCTGCTGGGATTCATCTGAGAATCCTCCAAGAGTCATCACAAAGCCTCTCTTGATGATTTTCAATGGTCTTGGGAATCCAGGAGGTCCCACCTGGCTGGAAATTGGGGACTGCTGTCCTGATTTTCCAGAAGGGTGAGAAGGAGAACCCCAGAACCTGTCAGTCTCACTTCAGTGCCCAGTAAAATCATGGAAAAGATTATTCTGGGAAATAAAAAAACACCTGGAGGACAACACAGTAAAAATATTGGAAAACACCTGGAGGACAACACAGTAACTGGTCACAGCCCCATGAGGGGAAAGTCCTGCTTGTCCAACCTGATTTCCTTCTGCAACAGGGTATCCCACCTGGTTGAGCAAGGAAAGCCAGGAGATGGAATCTTTTGGGATTTCAGCAAAGCTTTTGATCACATCTCTGGACAAAATGTCCAGGCCACAGCAGGATAAACACTTCATGGGCTGGGGGAGCAGCTGGCTCATGGGTGGGGCACAGAGGATGAGTGTCACAGAGTGGGGTGACAGCAGCCTGGCACCAGCCTGAGCCCAGCTCTCTGCATCATCCTGATGAACAACCCAGATGCAGAACTCCAAGGAATACTAAGGAAAAAAAAAAAATCTCTAAATTCTTCAGTTGAAGAATTTTTGAGGGTTTTGCATGGAAGGTGTCCTACTCCAGAGAGAAAAAAACACAAAGAAAATATATAAATACTCCTTACAGAAAAAAAAAATTCATACTTTTGGAGGGTTTGGGAATTCTGTCACCTTTTGTAGGGCCCCGCAGCAGCACCGGGGCTCGGCCGAGGGTGGAGCTTCCTAAAGAGCCCGGCCCAGCCCCCGCGGGAGGCACCGGGCACGGCCCCACCCGCGGCACCGGGGGCAACCGGGGGATAACCGGGACCCCCAACCCCACCCGGGGACTCCGAGCTCAAAGCAGCTCCTGGTCACCCCCAGCACTGACCCTCGGGACCCCCTCGGGACCCCCGGAGCTCTCCTGCCCCTACCTCTGGGCACCCTCAGGGGCGTGCCGGGGGTTGGTGGCACCGCCAGCCAGAGCCTGGAGGTCCCTTGGGGGGCACAGGGTGCTGGCAGTGTGTCCGGGCTGGGGGGTTCCTCTGGGGGCACGGGGGGGGCCCTTTAGGGGGACAGAGCGCACTTTGGGGGTGCTGTCACCCTGTGTCAGGGTTCGGGGTGGCACTCCGGGCACGCGGGCTCGGCGCTCGCCCTTTTTGGGGTGCTGCTAGCCAAAGCCGTGCCCGGGGGGACCCTCCTGTCCTTCACTCCCCGCTTTGTTATGGGGTGACCCTACTCCCCCTCCTGACCACCCCCAGGTCCGTGTGTGGGGCTGGGAGCCCCGGCAGCGCCTGGGGGGCAGCTGGGGCGGTCCCGGTGGGTTCTGCCGGCCCCCCAAACCCCAAACCCCAAACCCGGCCGGGCCGCGCCGCCGTGCCCCGGTGGCAGCGCTCGGGCACCCGGTGGCGCCCGCGGCCCGCGCTGGGCGAGGGCTGGAGGAGCAGCCCAGGCATTCCCGTCCTGCGGGGAATTTGCGCTCCCATCCCTCGCTGCCCTAAAAAAAATGCCGGTGGGAAGGCTGCGCCTGGAAGTTCCGCAAGCGCACGGGCATCAAACCCTTCCCCTGCCGCCGCTTCTGCCGCTCCCAGCACCCCTGGCAGGGCGTGGTGGCACCGCCTGGGCGGTGGGAGCAGCGGGGGGCTCGGGAGGAGCTGCGGAGGTTCGGGGGTCGCACGGGGTCCCGTGCCCAATGCCGAGGATGCCGAGGTCCTGCCACACCGGCAGCAGGTGCCAACCCCTCCCCAGGGGCTGGAATCCTCATCCCAGGGGGTCCAGGCTGTGCTTTCTGCCAGCCCCCTCTCCTGGGTTTCTAATTGCTCTGAGGGATTTTAATTAAGGGCTTTTCATTGCTCTGAGCAGCCCCACTTGAGACATTCCCCCCCGACCCACATCCCTGGGCCCATTTAAGCTCAGCCTGGGGTCTGCCTGGGGTGTCCCAGCCCTTCCCACAGCCCTGGCTCTCCCCTTGGAGCTGCCTCATCCCTGGGACTGTCCTGCAGCTTGTGCCCAGGGCAGGGTGAGCACCAGGGCGGGCTCTGCCACCCCCATCCTGGGGACAAGTCGCCCCTGAGCCGCAGCAAAGCCCCTCAGTGGCTGCCAGAGCCGAGGGGCACGTCCAGCTCCTCATCCCCTGGGAATTCTGCAGAGCCTCTGTGGGATTGTGCTGCTGGCAGACCTTGTGGCACAGTGGGGACAATCCAGCTCCACATCCCCTGGGAATTCTGCAGTGCCTGGGGTTGTGCTTGGTGGGAGCACAGAAAACCCTCCTGGTTGTTTTTCCAGGCTTGGCAAAGGTCCCAGGCTGGGTTTTTTGGGGGAAAAGGCCGATAGATCCCATCCCTTTCCTCCCATCCTGCATTTGTCCTGGAAACTCACCTCAGCCTCAGGCCCTCCTGCTTCCTCACCTCCCTCCTCCTCTCCCCGGGCTGCCTGGGGGAGCTGCTCCATCTCCCTGCCGGGGGCTCTGCTGCTCCCAGCGCTCCCCCACCGCCCCACTGGGGACCCCGGGGGCCTCCCCAGCTCCCGGGGGCTCTTTCCCCATCACCCGCCTGCACCTTTCCGCGGCTGGGAGGAGAATTTCGCCGTCCCCAACCCGCTCCCCTGCTGGAGGAGCAGTGCAGGGAGGGGTTCTGCTGCCTGCCGGGGGTCCCGCTGGCGGGGGGCTCCCCCGTGTCCCCCGTGGGTGGCCGTGCCCCGGCTCCGGGTCCCCGCGCACGGTTCCCTGTCCCTGCCGGGGCCGCCGGGGCCTCTCCCGCCCGGCACTGCCCAGACTGGTTTAGCAAGTGCAGGGGATGGGGCGGCCGCTTTTCCTTTGAAGGGCTCCCGGGGAAGCGTTTGATGGCTGGGAAACCTCCCGAGGAGGAGAAAGGAAAAGGCAGCAATAGGTGGTTTTGGGTTTCGGGTTGGGGGGGAGCGGGGGAGGCTGCTCCGGCAGCTTTGCAGACCTTTGTGTTCCCCCTGCCCCAGAGGATCCCCAGGAGCTCCCGGCACAACCCCGGGGTGGCCTCGGCCCAGAGCGGACCGGGGGATGTCCACCACGGCCCCGAGAGAGGTGGGTGCTCCGGCATCGCCCCGGCGGGGGCTGGGTGGGCTTGGGGTGGCAGCAGGGAGGGGAAGAGCAGGGCCAGGGACCCCCAGGCAGGGCCTGGCCCCTTCCCCAGCCCCCACCCCCGGGGTGGGACCCTGAGTGGGGGGGTCTTGGGGGGTCAACCCAGTGGTGTGAGGGTGGCTTGGGGATGCTGGGGGGGCCTCTGGCTGCACCCGGGGTGATCTGGGGGGGTGGGAGCTGAGCTTTGCTTCCCACCCTGATCCAGGTTTCCTCAAAATTCGGTGCCTTCCTTGCCTTTTTAGCTCAAACCTCTGTAATTCGGGGCTTCACCTGCCTCCCGCTCCCTCATCAGAGGAGGAAAGACCTGGCTGTCCTTCCTCACCCCCCGCATGGACCCGGAGTGCTGGGATGCGGCATCGGGGGGTCCCCAATTCTCCCCCCGCGACCCCCCCAGCAGCCCCAGCCCATGGTTGGGGATCCCCTGCGTTCCCTCCACCCCTCCCTGCACAGGATCTCACTTCCCAAACCCTCCTCAGCCTCTCCGGAGGGAATTGCGGTGGAAGGAGGGAGGAAAACGTGAGGCTGTCCGGGTCACGGGGAGCCGCCGTTATCTCTGCGCCACCGCGGGTGACACGTGGGGACACAAGGGGACAAAGTGCCCGCGGCGGAGATGGGCTCAAGGCCGCTCTGCCGGGGCGGGGAAGGGCACTGCCTGGACTTGGCCCAGCCCTGCAAGGAGAGGCAGCGCCGCCTCGGGAAACCGTGGGTTGATCGCTGCTGGGAATGGGATTCACCCACGGGCATGGAGGGAGAGGGAGCTCCTTTGGGTTTTATAATTTATCATGGAATGGTTTGGGTTGAAAGGACCTCGAAGTCCATCCAGTCCCACCCCCTGCCATGGGCACGGACACCTCCCACTGTCCCAGGCTGCTCCAAGCCCTGTCCAACCTGGCCTGGGACATTTCCAGGGATGGGGCAGCCACAGCTGCTCTGGGTAACTCATACAAACTTCCTTCTCTCCACGCGTGGTCCTGCAGGGTTGGTGACACATCCCCTGTCCCTGGGAGCCCTGGGGAGTGTTCCAGCAGCAGCACAGCTTCCCTGGAAAACAAAACCCTGGAAAACAAAACCCTGCAGGGCCTGAGCTGCTCCCATCTTTGCTTTCCTGAGGGCTCAACAAGCTCCACTCTCTGGGATGCTCAGCCCCCCCAGCTGATGGTTTTTGGTCCCTGCTGTGGGGTGGCAGCTGTGACACCAAACCTCTGCTGTGGCAGCTGCTTTCAGCAGTCCCAGGTCTCATGTGAGGGCTCTGGAGTGGCAGGAATCCCATGGGAACAGGCATTCCCCTTCCCTGGCAGCACCCTGCCTCTTCTCCCTTTGGCCAGGGGGTAGAGCAGCCTTGGCCCCACCACTTCCTTCCCCTGTGGTCCCCTGGAGCTGCTGGGACGTCCCCAAGGGGGTGACAGCAGCATCCCTGCCTGTGTGGGATCCTGCCTGGGACACACAGGGAAGTGGGGAATCTGGGGCTGGCTTGGGCTGGGTGAACACAGAGAGGGGGAAGATCCAGGGGGGGCTTCTTTGGGGAGGGGCTGGGGACAGTCAGGGCTGGATTAGGTGGAGCAGAATGGCTTCTTTATTTTATATTTTATTTTATTTTATTTTATTTTATTTTATTTTATTTTATTTTATTTTATTTTATTTTATTTTATTCTTGGCCAGCAAGGTGATTTTTATTCCCTTGTATCTCTGCTGGATCGTTACACTCCTTCCTTTCCAAAAGTGAAACCCAAGCACAGTTGCCCCGTGTCTCCATATGAACCCTGTGCCCTCCCACCTGTCTGTGCTTTCCCAACTGTTGCTTTTCTTTTCCTTCAGGGTTTTATTTTTGATGCTTCACTTTTCTTTTTGATCCTTCACTTTTTATCCCTGGGAACGAGAAGTGTGAGCAAGCAGGAATCTCCTCTCAAAGTTAGTTTTGGTGCAAAATCAAAAATTTTTGGTGGCAGAGCTCGGGGTTGGGATTGGGGGTCACATCCTGGGCTGTGGGATCTTCCTGAGCTCCCAGCCACCTGCTCAGGGTGGGCGTTGGGGTCAAATCCTGGGGTGCTGGGCTTTGCTGAGCACTCTGGTGGAGCATGGCTGGTGATGGAGCTTGAGTTTGGGATTGGGGATCAAATCCTGGGGTGCCAGAGCTTCCTGAGCTCCGTGTGGGATCACGGCTGGTGATGGAGTTTGGGATTGGGGATCAAATCCTGGCATGCTGGAGCTTCCTGAGCTCATGTGGAATCACGGCTGGTGATGGAGTTTGGGATTGGGGATCAAATCCTGGCATGCTGGAGCTTCCTGAGCTCCGTGTGGGATCACGGCTGGTGATGGAACCTGGGCTCAGGGATCAAATCCTGGGGTGCCAGAGCTTCCTGAGCTCATGTGGGATCAGTGCTGGTGATGGAGTTTGGGATTGGGGATCAAATCCTGGGGCGCTGGAGCTTCCTGAGCTCTGTGTGGGACCACGGCTGGTGACAGGGCCTGGGGATTAAATCCTGGGGTGCCAGAGCTTCCTGAGCTCATGTGGGATCATGGTTGGTGATGGAGTTTGCGATTGGGGATCAAATCCTGGGCTGCTGGAGCTTCCAGAGCTCCGTGTGGGATCACAGCTGGTGACAGAGCCTGGGCCTGGGGATCAAATCCTGGGGTGCCAGAGCTTCCTGAGCTCCGTGTGGGATCACCGCTGGTGATGGAACCTGGGCCTGGGGATCAAATCCTAGGCTGCTGGAGCTTCCCAAGCACGTTGTGGGATCACAGGGTGACAGAGCTCCCGGCCACCTGCTTGGGGTTGGGATTGGGATCGAATCCCGGGCCGTGCGAGCTCCCCGAGCTCCCCTCTCAGAGCCCACCTGGCGACGGCGTTTATCACTAAACCCCGGGGCGCTGCAGCTCCCCGAGCTCCGTGCCGCCGCTCCCGGTCCCTCTCTCGCCCTTTTATGCTCGGGTGTCCCGGTGGAGCGGCGGCGGGGCCGGCGCCGGGAGCCTGATTGGCTCCACACCCCAGCGCCGCTTCCCGGCGCTTCCTCCTCCCCGGCCAGGTGAACCTTCCCGCGGCCAGGTAAAGCCTTCCCGGCCCGCCACCGGCCTCCCACCAGCGCACCTCGCTCCGGCTCGCCTCGGGGGGATTTTTTTTTTTTTTCCCTTTTCCTTGTTCCCCTCCCTTTTTTTTCCCCCCCGTTTTTCCGGGCCGGGCCCGTCCCCGCGCCGGTGGGGGGGGATGAGCAGCGGGCTGGCGGAGGCGGCGGTGCTGGCACCGCTCAAACCCGTCAGCATGTCCGGGGACCCCCACGAGGACAACCCGGTCTTCGAGGACATCAAAGCCCCGTCTCGGCCGCTGGAGAACCCTCCCGAGCTGGCGCAGGTAAGCGTGGGGAAAGGGGCGGCTGCCGCCCGCTGAGGTGCTGCCCGGAGCCTCCCCAAAACCTCCGGCTCCGGGCTGGCTCCGGCTTTGTTTTCCCCCTTCGTTGCTGCGACACCTCCGTGGCTTTGCCGCTTCCCCCCGCGCTGGGTTTTTCTCCCGGGCGTGTTGGGTTTCGTTCGGGAATTTTGGTTTTGGGGTTTTTTTTGATTTTTTTTTTTTCCCTTCTGTCCGCCTTCGAAGCTCCCCGTCCTCCATGTGGGCTCTGCTCCCACCCCAGGGTGCGATCCGGGACCGGCAGGCCGGGGGTGCCCAGGGCTTCACCCACTGGGGAAGATTTTGGGATTGGGATTGGGATTGCTGTGCCCGCGCCTGCTGGAAGGGGAAACGGGACCTCATCTCCCATTTTATTTTATTCTCTGTATTTTTCCACTGCCGCGGTGGGGAAGGAATGCTCCTCGAGATTCCGTGGCAGCACTGCCTCTCTAGATAAAGGCCCGGACTGAGGGTGGATTTGGGATGTTCCCGCGGGCCTCACCCCCGGCCGGGCTCCGTGTCCCACCCGCGGCCAGGCTCCAGCCGCCCTTCCCGGGGGGGAGCGGGGTGAGGCGGGCCCGGCCCCACACCCGAGCCGCGGTTTGCCCCGTTCCCGCTCCGTGGGGTGCCCGCGGTAATGATTAACCCCGACCCCACAGCCCCAGCGCCATTTTAACCCGGGCGGGAAGGCTCCGGGCCCGGGGACAGGCGGGGAGCCCCGGGAGCTGCTGCCCCTCAGAGACCCCCGGGAGGGATCCCGGGCTGTGTGCCCACAGCCCCTTCCCTCGTGGCCATGTCACCCGTGTCCCCAGGGCCATTTTGGGGCTCTGTCCCTCAGAGGGAGGCGAAGGCCGTGTCGGGATTTCCTGGAGATCCCTGTGGGGTCAAACAGGGGAGCCCTTTCTCCCTGCCCCGGGGTGTTCCTGCTCCTCCCTGCGGGGTTTGGGGGATCAGCTGGGTCAGAGCCGGGTGGTGGCTCTTGGAAAGCTGGGGATTATCTCTGGGGGGAAAAGCTCTCACCTCCCTCCAAACCTCCCCCAAAATGGGCTGGGGGAAGGTGAGCGTGGCTTTTTCCCTTTTTCCATCCAGGATGAGGCAGTGTGGCCATGGCTGGCCCTGACCTCCTCATGGGGACACCTGTGGCTGGGGACACCTTTGCCCCCAGCCCACCCTCGCTGTGCTCCCAAGGGAAAGGCGGTTCCTCCTCCCAGTTTGTTCCCAGTTTGCTCCCAGTTTGCTCTGGGGTGGCCTCAGATGTGTCACCCCTTTGCCACCCACCCTCCCCTGTCCCTTTGTGGGCAGTGGGGACCCCGTGGAGCTGAGCAGATCCCACGGATCCCCAACCCCACCCGGGGAGCAGGGCTGGGACACCCCCAGGGCTGGGACACCCCCAGGGCTGGGACCCCCCAGAGCCCCAGGAGGAGTTTTCCATGCCCTGGCTCCTTTCTCCTGGCCGATTCCGGAGGCTGGAAGACCTGGGAGGCCGCAGGGCCGGGAAGCCTTTGCTCCAGAGGGTTTTTATTTATCAGTCTGACAAGGCTGGTGCCAAAGGCTGTGACCTGTCAGGCTCCAGCTCGGGGCAATTCCCGCTGCTCTGGCTGCCCCAGCTTGGGAAGAGGCAGGAGCGAATTATCCCTGTGCTTTCAAAGTCCCATTGCCATATAGCCCCCGAAAATTGCTTTTCAGGTCAGAGAGCTTTGCTGTTGAAAATTTTATTGGATCTGACTTAGGTGGAAACAGATCCTTTGTGGAATTTCCAATCAGTTTTTGCCTTTCCTTGGCTTTTCCAACCAAAAAAAAAAAAAAAAAAAAAAACTGAGAAAAGAGGAGGAAAAAGGGCTTGTGAGAGGAAAGGACTTTTCCTTTCTGATTTGAGTCAGATCAGCCAGAAAAAGCATTTTCCTCTTTAAATCTCCAGCGGCTGATGCTGGAGGGAATAATAATAATAATAATAATAATAATAATAATAATAATAATGTAAGGTACATCCAGGGAACATTTCAGGAGAGGTGGAGCTGATCCCTTTGTGTGGCTGTCGGGCCCCTGGATGAGTGAGGGGCCTGGGGGATTATTTTATTTTATTATATTTTATATTTTATATTTTATATTTTATATTTTATTTAATTTTATACCTTGCACAGCCCAGCTGGATCGGGGGTGATGGATCCTGGTCAGGGCCAGGAGGGTCCTGCCTCCCATAAATAAAGCTCCTTCATTTTTTGGGAGAGATGTTGGAGTGCCCAGCACAGCTCCCAGGGGATGATTCCTTTCCTTGGGATCTCAGGAGAGGCAGGAAGGGAATAAATTTGGTTTCTCTGCAGGGAAAGGGGGAGATGGCCGCTCTGGAATTTTGTTCTGGACCTGGAATGAGATGCCTGGGGAGAATCCCCTCCCTTGGGGATCCTCCTGGCGTTGGAGCAGGGTTCAGAAATTCCATGGAAGTGTGCAAAACCCATTTCCAAAGGGTGCTGGCAGCCCGGGCAGGCTCCGGGGTGTGCAGGGATGGGGTGGGAGAGACGGGAAGTTAAACCTTGACAGGGAGGAGTGGGAACACCGGATCCCTCCAGCACCAGGGATCTCCAGAAGGGAGGGATCCTTCCCTCTGATTCGCTTTGGGATCAGCTGATCCCGGTGTTTTGGGGAGGGGCTTTGTGCCTGCAGGGCTACCAGGAGCTGGGACAGATTCAGACAGGATCCGCTTATCCCTCTGATTTTGCAGGAAGACCCTTGGGAGAATCCCCACCCCACCCCTGTGCCATGGGCAGAGCAGCTCCAGGAAGCTCTGGATGAAACCAGTGCGCCAAAAACCCGGCAAATTCGGGGGGGTTGATCCAAAACGTTATTTATTTTGTTTTTTTCTGGATGCCCAGAGCCCCGCCGAGTTCCGCGGGCGGGTGCAGGAGGGAAGGAGGAGCAGGAGGGAAGAGAATTGCTCGGCCGAACTTTGAGCCGCGGAGCTGCGCGGCTTTGTCCCGGTGGGACAAAGGCTGATTGTTCTGCCCCGGGGGGAGTTTGGCCAGGGGAGCGAGGGATGGGGACAAGGATCCCGAGTGTGCCGTGCTCGTCCTCCTCCCTGCGACCTGCCCTCCGCGTGGATTAGCTGGAAAAGCGCCCGCTGGCTGGGTGGTTTCTTTTTTTTTTTGGTGTTTTTTTTTTTTTTTTTTTTTTTTTTTGGTATAGGTTTTGTTTGTTTGTGGGGTTTTTTTTGTTTCTTGTTTTTTTGGTTCTTTGTGTTTTTTTTTTTTTGTTTTTGTTTTTTGTTTTGTTTTGTTTGGGTTTTTTTGTATAGGTTTTGTTTGTGGGGTTTTTTTTTTTTTGGTTTTTTGTTTGTTTGGTTTTTTGTGGTTTTTTTGGAGTGGTTTTTTTTTTTTTGGTTTGGTTTAGTTTGGTTTTTTGGGTGTTTTTGGTTGTTTTTTTTGGTTTTGGGGTTTTTTTTTTGTTTGTTTGGATTTTTTGGTTTTTTGTTTGTTTTGGTTTTTTGTTTGCTTTTTTGTTTGGTTTTTTGGAGTTGTTCTTTTTTTTTTTTTTTGTATTTTGTTTTTTTTTTTTCCTTTTTGGAAAGCTGGAAAAGGAGGGGGATGAGCTGGACGCAGCGGGTTTCCCTCTCCGGCTGCTCCTGGGCGCTGTGCGGGCAGCAAACCCCGCCACCTGAGCTTTGGGGAAGGCATTTCTGCCCCGTGCATCACCGCCCGGGAGTTCTCCCCCTCCTCTCAAACCTGTTCGGTCACCTCCCGCCGCTGTTTTGTTCTCCTTCCCTGCTCCACTGAGCTCTTTTATCCAGCCCATCCACTGCAAATAATCGCGCTTACGGAGCGTCTTGTGAGCTCGATTACAGTGTTTGCTTTCCTCCTGCTCCACCGGCGAATTCCCGCAGTCCCGCCGGGCTCCGGGGACTGGAGAACCCGTGTTTACAATTCAGATGTTCTCCCAACTTGAGCGAGCATGAAAACCCTCCAAAAAAAAAAAAAAAAACAAAAACAAAAACAAAAAAACCCCCGTGGGCTGTTTACCACATCAAAGAGCTCCAGCCCCCCTGTTCGAGCTCGGCCTGAAACTCAAACAAAGAATCTTTCACCGAGTTCAGAAATGCTGCGAGGATTCTTGGAAAATTGTTGTTTTCTCAGTGTGGTGGGGAGGGACCTGCAAGGTCCCACCCAGAGCAGGAGCTGCAGGTATTAAAATGCATTTTAGGGCCTTGCTCTTTGTAGGATTCTCGGTGCAAGCAGGAGAAGGGAATGGCAAGGAGTGAATCCCAGTGTAGCTGCTCTGAAGACACAGGTTTATCCCCCAAAAATGGGATATTATCCATCCCTTCTCAGATCCCTCCCACCTGAGCTCATTTATCTCATGGATCTGGACCCATCCTGGAGAGTTTTCTCAGGAAAAACTCTGAAAAAAAAAAAAAAAGCCAGAGGATGTGGATGCTCTCCAGCCCATCCAGCCACGGGGGTTTTTTTTATTGTGTGTTTATTTACCCCAAATATTTTAATGTTGTCTCTATAAAAATCATCATTTTTCTGCTCCTCAGGGGTATTTCAGGGAGCTAAACCCAGGAATGGCTGGCTGTATTAACATTCCTCACAATGGGCAGGTTTGATTTTTCTCTAAACTGTGGGAAAGCCCCAAATTTGTTGGGGAAAAATCAGGGCACCTCCCCAAAAACATTTCTGAACGTTTCATTCTGGGCAGCTTCCAATATCTGGGGGTTTTGTGCTTCTGTGGCACGGGAGGAACTCAAATCCAACAGTTTGGGGGTGCCAGGAGTGCCCCAGTCCTTGTGTTTCCCAGGGCTGGCAGTGCCCAGGCTCCCAAAGGCTGGAGCTTCTCCAGGGGCTGGGAGCTTTCTCCTGGGAGGCTGTGCCATAATCAGCCTCCCTTAATTAACAGCAGTTAATTGGGGATTCCTTTACACACAGGGAAAAGGTGGAGAGGGAGGCTTTGGACCTGGAGGAAACCCCAGGTTTCTGCCCCCAGGAGCACACAGAGGTGCCTGCTGATGGCAGGAGGTGGAATGGGGTGATGGTTGAGGTCCCTTCCCACCCAAACCATTCCATGATTCCATGAAATGCTCAGCACAGGACTCATGGCAGGGCTGGAGCTGCTCCAGGCTGCCCCTCTGTCCCTGTTTTGGCAGGACCTTCCCAGCCTGGGGATGCTGGGGCTTGGAGGAAGAGTTGGCCCAACCCAACTTTTCCAGCTGCCTCAGGGTTTGTTTTGTTTTCCCAACCGCTCTGGGAGGAAGTTGGGGCCGCAGGGATGGGGGAGGTTTGCTGTCTGCATCTGAAACCTGACCTTGGCCAGGGTCTGCCCCGCTGGTTTTCCTGGGAAGAGCAGGATCTGTGGCCTCTCTGCTGGGATCTGGATGCCAGGAGGGCTCCACAAGCCCCAGCAAGCAGCCAGTGACTCATTCCATTGTCAGCCTTGGAGGGGAGCGTGAGCTGCCACAGGGGCTGGGGGAGGCAGAGCGAATCCCAGCAGCTGGGGAGGATCCCTGGAGCTCCAGAGGAGAATTCCTGGAGCTCCAGAGGAGGATCCCTGGAGCTCCACAGCCTCCCCCACAGCACCTTCAGGACTTGGGGCAGGGAGGTGTCACTGGGGGAACTGGAAGGCTCAAAGACAATCCCAGTGTCCTGGGGCCGGGAACAGATGGGTGAATTTGTCCAGGTAATCCTGGGGATTGTGACATCCAGGAGCCAGGGAGAGGCAGTTCTGGGATGGAGCTGAGGCCAGAAGGAGCAGTGGAGCTGCAGGGCCCCCTGCTCCTGGCTAATTCCCAACCCAGCTCTGATCTGTGCCCGTGTCACCCAGGGTTCCTTGAGTTCCGCCGTGTTTTGGCTGAGGCTGGAGCAGCTCCAGGCCTCTTCATCATTCAGGAGTTGAAATGACATTGAATAATTTCATTTTTCCCAAAAGAACATCCAAGGGGCTGGAGCAGCTCACACCAGGGATCAGGCCAGATCGACCTCCAAGAGCTCTGGTGGAAAACCTCCCCTGCCTTTGAGGGAAAACCTCCACTGCCTTTGATGGGGCCTTTCAGGGGCTTCACCTCAGCCTTTGCTGAGCAGGAGCAGCTCAGAAATCATGGAAAGGGAATATCCTGAGAGCTGTGAAGGTCCAGCTCCCTCAGATCCTCATGTCCTCCCTGCCCACGCTGTGGGAGTTGTCCTCACCCCGGGTGGAGTGATGGGAGAGGGGAGAGGCCATCCCTGATTCCCACCTCCCTCCCAGCTCCATCCAGGGCTTGTTTCTGCAGATCCCCAAAATGTGGATCAACCCCAGAGTCCACATGGGACCCCCACCCTCACATCTGGATGTGCTCCTGTGTCGTTCCCCTCCCGCTCTGTGTTGTCTCCAAGGTGTTTTGTTATTTTTCAATCCATTTATGGCTTTATTTTTGGAAAGGTTTCTGCTTGCTGCTGGAGCCTGGCTGTTCCCAGCTGCTCCTCTTCCAGCCCCTTGACCTTGGGGTTGGATGAGGGTGTTTTCCCTGGCTCCCTTGGCCTTTGGGATCCTGGCAGGTGATAAATACCTGAGCTGGATTGCCTTTGAGGGAGCCTTTATCTGCTGCTGGAGGGGAGGGATTGCAAACACAGCCAGCAGCTCTGGGAGCGGGGCTGCCTGGGTGGAGATTCCCAGCTTCCCTGCTTCCTGGGAAGTGCTGAACTGCTCAGGGGGTTCCAACACAAGGGCAGGAAAGAGCACTGGGATACCCCTCCCCGTCTCCTAGGCCATCCAGGGGCACAAGCCTGGGGAATGAATGAAATTCCAGGAGTGATTTGGGGGCAGCACCTCATCCTGGAGCTGCTCTGACCCCCCAGGCTTGGGCAGGGTGGGGTCTCACTCCTTTGTCTGGCAGGGAGCTGAGGCAGGAAAAGGGGAGTGGATGATGTAAACCTTGGACTTGATCACCTCAGAGGTGTTTTGAACCCAAACAATCCAGGGATGCTTCCAGGGCAGCCCCTCAGCCTGGAGTGGCTCCTGTGGGACTGAGGGAGCAGGGGAGCCCATGCAGGGCCCAGCACATTCCCACGGGAGCTCAGGTCCTGCCTGGGACACGGCTTGGTTGCTCACAGCAGCCAAACAAGCTGGGCACTTGAAAGGAAGAGTCCCGGGGCTTTCTTTGCTAATCCCCTTTTACAGAGAGTTCCAGGAGACTTGAGGAACAAACAGAAAATAACGTCGATCCAGGTCGGTATCAAACCCAAATGATCAGAGGAACAAATATTTACCCAGGTCAATATTTAACCAGGAGACAATAAACGCTGATATTGAACCAAATCTGGATATAAATACGGGCTATTTATAAAGCCAGCCTGCAAAGGGGCACTGCTGGGGCCGTGCCAGGGGGGGTTGATTGATGATTATCCTGCCCATTGTTTGCTGATTCCCTTGGAGGCTGGAGTTCCGTGCAGGTGCAGGGAGGAGAAGGAGCCCAGGCCGGGCTGTGGCACGGCCGTTGTGCCACACCTGTGCTCCCGGGGTCCCTGGTGCCCTGGGACAGCCCCTTCCCCTTGGAGCCCTGTGCTGCTGCTCCCCCTGAGCCCCCACGGCAGAGAATCATCCACCCACGGGGTGTTTGTGCTGGGGGGAGATCAGGGATCAGCCAGCCCCGACACCTCCCGCTGTCCCCACCTGGGCAGGAGGGACAAGGGGTGCTGGCCCTGCTCGGTTCTGCTTCTGATGCTCTGAGGCTTTGGCAGCCCCTGACATTTGGGGGAGAGAGATCATGGAATGGTTTGGGTGAGAAGGGACCCCAAAGTTCTTCCCATCCCACCCCTGCCCTGGCAGGGACACCTCCCACTGCCCCAGGCTGCTCCAACCCCAATGTCCTGGGACACTTCCAGGGATCCAGGGGCTGCTCTGGGCACCCTGTGCCAGCCCTGCCCAGCCTCCCAGGGAACAATTCCTGCCCAACCTCCCATCCAGCCCTGCCCTGGGCAGTGGGAGCCATTCCCTGTGTCCTGTCCCTCCAGCCCTTTGTCCCTCCAGCTCTCCTGGAGCCCCTTCAGGCCCTGCCAGGGGCTCTGAGCTCTCCCTGGATCCTTCTCCTCTCCAGCTGAGCCCCCCCAGCTCTCCCAGCCCTGGGAGCAGTTCTGTGGCCCCTCTGGATTTATTCCAGCACTTCCACCTCCCTCTGACGCTGGCCCCCAGGGCTGGATGCTCTTGCCTGCCCAGCATGGGCACAGGTGACATTTTTCTTGCCCCCTGTCCCCAGAGCTCTTTGGGAGCCTGGGATCCAGCTGAGGAGGGATCTCTGGTCTGGGAGGTGGAATGGGAGCTGTGGGCAGGCAGGAGTGAGCAGAGGGCTGGTGAGACACCCCTGCTGCCCCCCAGCCCCTCCCCGGGCCACCTTCAGGGCTGTTGCCTGTTTAGCAAACACTGATTTCCCTCCCAGTGCCCGGGTGGTGACAACACCTGATGTTCCTGGGGCCGTTTGTCGTTTATCACCTGCAGATTAGGAGCTGTTTGATCAGGGGACAGCCACGTCCCCGCCAGCCCCAGCCCAGCTCTGCCTGCTCCCTGTGCTTAATCCGGGTTTACCCGGGGCCTGCCAAGAAATGTTTGTGTTGGACTCTGCCTGAATCGATCTCTGTGCTGATAACAGCTCCCCCCAGCCTGGGGCAGCTGATCCAGGGGTAAATCCCAGGCTCCTGCAGGATTTATGGGCACTGGCAGGAGTGGAGGGGCTTGTGTCCACCCACCCTGTGAACCCCTGGAAAATCCCCTCTGGAGAGGTGGGATGCCATTGCTTTCGTCATCCAGCCACTGGTTTTACTGGGGCTGGGGGTTTCACATCCTCCAGCTCTCCCAGGGGCTGGGCCTGAGGTTATCCCATCCTCCAGGGAATTTTGGTCACCAGGTGTGGGTGTGCTGAGTGTGACACTGCTGGCCCAGTGACACTAACTGGTGTCCAGTGGCCTTACTGGAGTGGACAAAGTGCTGCCTTGTGCCTTCTCCTCGTTTTTATTTTGGTTTTCTTGCTCTGCCAAGTTGAGGAGATGCTTCTCCAGGGTCAAACTCGGGTGCCTTTGGGGGGAAAATCCCTCTGGGATTCAGTGCTTTGGCCGTGTGAGAGGAGTTTCCTGTTGGCTTTCCCTTCCTGGACACGTAAAGATGGCTGGAAGTCAAAGAGAGTGGGTTTAGGTGGGATATTGGGAAGGAATTCCTGACCCAGGGGTGGCTGCCCCTGGATCCCTGGAGGTGCCCAAGGCCAGGCTGGACATTGCAGCACCCTGGGATGAGCTTGGAGGTCCCTTCCAACTCAAACCATTGTGGGATTCTGTGCACGACCCTGGCCCCTGTGGACTCCCAGCAGGTTTGTTGGGGTTTCCCCTTCTCCCTGAGCTGCTGATCCCTGACCCCGTGGTGCCTGCTGGAGCCTGCTGCCCGTGCTGTGTCAGTGTTGTTGGTGCCTCCTGCCCTCATCCCGGGCTCCAGGGCTGGCAGGGGTGGCCAGGCCAGTGACTGTGAGGGAAAGGGGCCCCTGGTCCCTCTAAAACCCTGGTGGCTCCTCATCTGCAAGGCCCTGAGGCCTTTCCCCATCAGCTCACACCTCCTGCACCGCTGGGGTCTCCTCCCTGTTTGTGGGATGAGTTCAGTCCTTCCCAAAAGAGCCAGGGAATGGTTCATTCCCTGCCCTGATGGGCTGATCATTCCAGGTCATTGCTGTCCCATGGGTGTGGGGTCTCCAGCTCTGGGATCTGACATTCTCCTGGAGGTGTGGAATGAGAATGAGCCCAGGGGAGGCTGGTGAATGCTGGTTTGGGATTTGGAGGAATCCCAGATCTCTCCCCCTCTCCTTGGCGCTGGAGGACTGAGGCCTGTTTGGAACACTGACCTTGGGGAAAGGATCTGGGTCTGAGGGATCTGGGAAGAGCCCTGGGTGTGAACCTGGGAGGGGTGGAGGCAGGAGAAGGGAGAGGTGCAGGAGCTCTGTGAGCACATTGTCCTCAGGAGAGCTCTGTACTTCCCATTTGTCTCTTCTTTCTTCCCCTGTTCCTCCTTGGACAGGCTCCAACCACGGTGGGCAACCACCAACCCATGGTGGGCAACCACCAACCCATGGTGGGCAACCACCAGCTGCTTCCATGGGGTGGGGTGGGAGGAGACACCACTGGCAGGGGGGACACCTGGAGACCCTGGGGGGCTCTGGGGGGTGCTGCCCTCCTTGGCCAGGGGAATTTGGGGGGGGGTCTTTGGGGTGGACACCCCACTAACCCAGCCCTGCCTCCCACAGCTGCACCCCATGAGGATGGACCAGCGGATGCCACCGCTCATCCTGGAGGTGAGTGGCTTCCCCCAGCCCCTCCCCTGCATCCTCCTGCTCCTGCTGGGAGGAGGAAACACAGGAGTCCCCAAGAGCTGGGACATTCCCCCATTCCCATTCCCACTCCCTCCTTCCATCCCAGCTTCCAGCTGGGACACGTCTGTCCCTCTCTGCCAGCCCCCTGTGTGTCACTGTCACCTCCCTGGCCTGTGTGTCCCCATGGGCTGGATCCCAGTGGCTGTGACAGGAGCCAGGAGTGACAGCCTGGGTGCTCGAGGGGCACTTGGCCACCTCAGCTGTGCTGATCCCGAGCTGAGGACTTTGTAGGATCACAGAAAAGTTTAATTTGGAAAAGCCCTCAAAGACCATCAAGTCCAACACTCCCCCAGCCCTGCCAAGGCCACCACTGTCCCCAGGTGCCACATCCACTTGGCTGTTAAATCCCTCCAGCAGTGGGCTGGGCAACCCTTTTTGGGGAAGATTTCCCCAAAATCCACCCTGAGGCTCCCCTGGCCCAGCCTGGGGCTGTTCCCTCCCCTCCTGTCCCTGTGCCCTGGGAGCAGAGCCCGACCCCCCTGGCTGTCCACTCCTGGCAGGAGCTGTGCAGAACCACAGGAGCCCCCCTGAGCTCCTTTTCTCCAGGCTCAGCCCCTTCCCAGCTCCCTGAGCTGCTGGATTTGGGTGGGGCAGTGGCTGGGAGGTGTTTTGGGGTTGGAGGTGGCAGCCCCAGGCCAGGCAGTGCTCTCCAGGCCTTTCTGGGCCACAAACAGAAAGTTCCCGTTTCTCCCTGTGGGAAGGACGCTGGTGCCTGGGATTCCTGCAGAACTGGGGCACCTGGGAGCATCCCATGGGGTGGGGTTGTTGTTGTCCAGGTCCTGCACACACACACACACACAGAGCCATGGGCAGGGCTGGTGTCCCTGTGTCTGGTGACAGCCACTGCTGTCCCTTACCACCCTTCTCCAGCAGCCTGAAGGGGAATCTCTGTGGATTTTTTAATGGAAAGACCTGGACCAGAGTGTGTTCTGCAGGTGGTTCTGGAGGAGGGGAGGCTGGGTGACACCCAGCAAGGGCCCTCCATGGAATCCTTTAGCCTGGACAGGCCCTCTGAGCCCCACACCCTTCCCCATTTGTATTTTTGTATTCCTGCCTGCTCCCTGGGGCAGAAGGACCTTCCCTTGGGAACTGGAGGTGGAAAAGTGAAATGCCAGAGATAAGGGAAGTGTGGAAGGAACAGGCACCCAGCACCTTGCCCTGCTCCTGCCAAGTGGGGCCGTTCATTGCTCAGGAATGTGCGGCATCCCGAGCTGATTCCCAAGGGAACCTGGCCTGTGCCAGCCCAGCAGTGCCCAGGGCTGGGCTCCAAGGCTCTGCCTGCTGCTCCCCAGGGAGGGAACCTGCTGGGCACGGCCTGGGGGCTGGAGAACGGAGGTGCAGCTCTCCCAGCCCCTGCCCTGGGGTAAACAGGGAGGGCAGGCAGCAGGGGCAGCACCCAGGGAAGGGCTGGAGCTGTGCCAGGCAGGGTTAGGGTGGGTGTCAGGGGAAGGTTCCTCATCCAGAGGGTGCTGGCACTGCCCAGGCTCCCCAGGGAATGGGCACAGCCCCGAGGCTGCCAGAAGAAAATCTTGGGGAAGATTTTCCCGAAGATTTTCCCTGCCAGAGCTCCAGGAGCCTTTGGTCAGTCAGGGTGGGATTGCTGGGGTCGGACTGGATGATCCTTTCCAGCTTGGGACATTCCATGGCCCCACAAATAACTTGAGGCTCTGCCTGAGGGAGGGTTCCTTCTCCAGAGGGGCTGTTTGAGCTTCCTGTGACCAGGACAGCAGCTTCCAGCTCCTCCACGTTTGCCAAGGACAGACATGTCAGGGCTGGGCTCAATGGCCTCAGAGGTGTTCCCCACACATCCCAATCCCCAGGTCCTGCAGGATTCCCTGTGTGCACACCCCAGTCCCAGCCTGGCCCTTCCCAGCCTGGCCTCCCTGAGCTCCCTCCCCAGTGGCAGGGGGTGCACTGGTGGCTGTCCCCGTGCCTGGGTGACAGCCAGCTCAGCCGTGTGTTGCCAGCAGGGCTCCCAGAGGTGCAAAGGCTCTTTGAACGAGCTGGAAGCTCCGTGATCCTTTCCCTGGAAAGGGCCAGGAAGTCTCTTGGCTCCTGGCCAGCTTTGTTAAGAGCCCTGAGGTGGCAGCAGGGCTGACTTTGGCCCATGGCACTGTGGTGACACAGTTCAGGGCTGGAAACCTCAGCTCAGGGCGTGGGCTGAGCTCAGCTCCCGCTCCTGGAGTGCACTCCAGGCTCTGCCAGGGAAACCTGGTGGTTTTCCAGCTGCTCTCCATAGGAATGAGGGCTTTGACACTTGGAGAACCACGTAATTAAGGGCTGGAGCTCTGCACAAGAGCTTTAGTGCTCGGATCTGCAACCACAACGAGCAGAACCTGAGTCATCCAGCACCAGAGGATGAATTTTGTCCAGGATTGCTCCATCAGGGTGCTGGATTGTTGGGCCTGGATCCAGTGGGATGCCCCAGCAGGCAGGAACCAGAGCCAGAGGTTCTGGGAGCCTGGAGGAGCCAGGCTTGTAAAAACAGCTCTGTAAAACCAGAACTAACCCAAAGGTTAGCCCAGGGCTGAGTCATTGCCCAGGTGAGGCAGGAAGGCAAGTTCCCATTTTAGCCTCAGAGCACACTGAATTTGTGGCAATATCCCTTCGATTTCTAGGCCCAAATTATTGCCAATTAGTTAAAGATATTGTCCTAGAATTCCTCAGTTCATTAAAGAGACTTGCCCAGGATAAAACACTCCTGAGGCTGCTGGGTTTAAATGAGACCAGAGCCAGCGTGCCCGAGGTGGGCTGCAGATCCTGAGGTGTGATCCTGGCTGGGTTCATCCCATTCCTGGTGCTCACTCCTGCTGTTTGTGTGGCCAAAGCTTTGCCCCCAAAGCTTGCTCCCCTTTATCAGGTTTCCTTCCTGTCCTACCTGCATCCTATCCCGGCGTTATCAGGGAGATAGGGAGGGGGGAAGTAGGGCAGAGGATGCTGATTCAGCCCTGGCCAGCCTGGCTGAGTCAGACCCGGAGCTAAATCACCTCAGCTCAGGTTCCTGGGCTGTTCCTGCCGCTCCCTCCATTTCCTGCTGCCTCAAATCCCCTTCAGGGAGTTGGCCTGGGTGCCAGGGTGACCATTCCCTGTCGCTGTAGGGCACGAAATCAGGGCACAGACTCTCAGAAGGCTGAAGATTCAAAATCTCACTTTATTATCAAAAACCTGTCTTTTATACCTTTTATACCTTTTATACCTTTTATACCTTTTATACCTATCCCATCTCTTATACCTTTTATACCTTCTATACCTATCCCACCTTTTATACCTTTTATACCTATCCCACCTTTTATACATTTTATACCTTTTATACCTTTTATACTTTTCATACCTTTTATACCTATCCCACCTTTTATACATTTTATACCTTTTATAGCTATCCTACCTTTTATACCTATCCCACCTTTTATACCTTTTATACCTTTTATATCTATCCCACCTTTTATACCTATCCCACCTTTTATACCTTCTATACCTTTTATACCTATCCCACCTTCTATACCTTTTACACCTATCCCACCTTTTATACCTTTTACACCTATCCCACCTTTTATACCTTTTATACCTTTTCACAATGAGCCCACCTAAGAGGTGGGATCCTTGGACACATTGGTCACACCAAGGGGCCATCAAGCAAATTCCCTCCTCTGGGAGAGAATGTAGAAAAAATATGACAGTTTACAACAACATGTCCTTGTTTACCACAAGTGTCCCTGGGAAAAGAATTGTCTGAGATCAGAACATGGCAGGCACAAACCGTGGCTACAAGTCCCAGCTCCCGTGTCGGTGTTTCTGCCGCAGGCGCGCTCGGAGATGGACAAGTACCTGTCCGGGGAGGTGTCACCAGTCCCGCTGCTCCCGGACAAGAAGTACCGGCGGGAGAGCGCCTCGGTGGTGGACGAGTTCTTCTCCACGGAGAAGCCCAGCTCGGCTCCCTACAGCGTCAACATCAACGTCATCCTGCCCGACACCACCCACCTGCGCACGGGGCTCTACCGGCCCCCCAAGCCCGTGGCTCCCTTCCCGCAGGTCAAAACCGAGCCTGGTGCTGGCTTCTCCCAGCCCTGCTCGTCCTCCTCCTCCTCGGGCCCCACGCAGACCCTGCCCGACTTCACCAGCGTGTTCAGCATGCCCCAGTCGGTGGCGGTCAACAACATCTTCATCAAGCAGGAGCTGCCGGCCGAGATGCCTCTGCCAGCCCACCCGCAGCAGCCCCAGCTCTTCCCGCTGCCCCTGGGCGCTGACATCCCCGGCCTGGCCTCCTCCTCCTCCTCCTCCTCCTCCTCCGGCAGCACCACGGCCATCAGCTGCCTGGGCGGGGTCACCATGTCCACGGGCAGCTTGGCACACAGAGCCCTGCAGCCAGCGGGGCCCCTCAAGCAGTACCCGCAGGTGGCCCAGGGACAGGGGAGCTTCGGGAGCGTCCCCGGGCAGTTCTACCCCATGCCGGGGGTGACTCTGCCCCCCTCGCCCCCCAACTCGCAGCCCGGCAGCCCCGAGAACCAGCCCGAGCTGATCAACACCATCTCCCCGCCGCCGTCCTACGAGGCCACCTTCGGGCTGAAGCTGGTGCAGTCGTCCCAGATCCCCCCGGTCCCCAACGGCGTCGGGGGCCTCTCCCAGGGGCACGTGGTGATGCAGCCCCCCAAGTACAACCGGCGGAACAACCCCGAGCTGGAGAAGAGGAGGATCCACCACTGTGACTTCCCAGGTGTGCTCATCGCTGGGGGACTCCTGGCACCCCCAGGATAGGTGGGAGCCTGAGATCCTTTTGGGGTGAAGCTGTGGATGGAGCCCCGGGGAAGTGGGAGGGAGTAGAAGAGGTTGATCCCTCCAGCGCCGTGTGGTTCCTGTTTTGTCCCCTTCCCTTTCCCTTTTCACTCTGGCCAAAGTGTCTCAGCGAGGTAGAGAGCTTCTGCAAAACCAGGGATGCATCTGGGAATCTGCTCCTGGGAATCTGCACTTGGGAATCTGCTCCTGGGAATCTGCCCCTGGGAATCTGCACCTGGGAATCTGCTCCTGGGAATCTGCACCTGGGAATCTGCACCTGGGAATCTGCTGCCTCATTCTGGTCTTTCCCAGCCCCGAGCAGGCACATGAAGCCACTCTGCCATTCCCAGTGACCCCTTCCCTTCCCTTCCCTTCCCTTCCCTTCCCTTCCCTTCCCTTCCCTTCCCTTCCCTTCCCTTCCCTTCCCTTCCCTTCCCTTCCCTTCCCTTCCCTTCCCTTCCCTTCCCTTCCCTTCCCTTCCCTTCCCTTCCCTTCCCTTCCCTTCCCTTCCCTTCCCTTCCCTTCCCTTCCCTCCCTCTCACAGTGGGTGGAACACCAGCAAGGAGTTCCCACCAAGAGCACTGCTGGACTCTCTCTGAGAGTTCTGATCTTCCAAAGAGGCAGTGAGCTGAATATCCCTGTGCCATCCTCCCATGGCTCCGTGTGCTGCTGCAGGAGCTGTGGAAGGGCAGTCATGGAATGGTTTGGGATGGAAGGGATGTTTAAGGGCCATCTCATCCCACCTCCTGCCACGGGCAGGGTCACCTTCCGCTGTCCCAGGCTGCTCCAAGCCCTCAAGCTGGGGATCAGCCCAGAGCAGCTGTGGCTGGATCCCTGGAAGCGTCCAAGGACAGACTGGACAGGGCTTGGAGCACCCTGGGATAGGGAAGGTGTCCCTGCCCATGGCAGGGGTGCAATGGGATGAGCTTTCCTTCCAACCCAGCCCAGCCTGGGATTCCATGACACACACCAGGGAGGCAAATCCCACTGAGAGATGCCAGTGGGAGCCATCTGAGGGCTTGGAAATCACCACTCCTGGAGCTCGGGCACACCTCCCTCTTCCTGGGCTGATCCCAGGGCTGGCCAGTTGTGGATTAGCAAACAGTTTTCCCGTGGGGGTGTGTGAGTGAGGAAAGTCACTTCCCAACTGCCTGCTGTGAGATTGACAGACTCTGCATGGCAGGGGAGTGGCTGGAGGTCAGCCCAGAGGCTCTGTCTGCTCCAGATCCTGTCTCTAGCCATGGTTCCAGGAACTGCATAGGAGCTGGGCTGGCTGGGAGAGATCCCTCTGTGCTTACACCTTCCCATGCTCTGGCATCCTGTGAGTCAGGGGCTTTCTGAGCCAGCAGCTGCCCGTGGTTGATGGATTCAGCTTGTGCTGAATTTTTTTACCTTCTGCTGGTCATGGTGAGGACATGAAAGGTGGAATTAGATCTGAGACAGATTCCTCGTGTCTGGCTGCTCAGAGGCTCATCCTGCAGGATTTGCACCAAGGCAAAGCTGGTTTTAGCAGGATTTTGGTCCGTGGTGCAAAAAAAGAAACAAACCCCAATCTGTTCTGAATTAATCCTGGGTCTGTCCATGCAGAGATGGAGCAGGGATCCATGTGATCCCTCCCTCCAAGGTTCAGCTGGAGGTGACTCCAGTCAGGGATAATGGCCAGGAATTCCCACCAACCTGGTCTGTGTGAGGAAGTGAAGGAGGCTCAGAGACTTCACACCTGGAACCAGATAAACATGGGAGACCTGTTTGTAAAACCCTCATCCAAACCTTCCAGGGCCTAAAGGGGATCCAGGAGAGCTGCAGAGGGACAAGGGATGGAGGGACAGGACACAGGGAATGGCTCCCAGTGCCCAGGGCAGGGCTGGGTGGGAGATTGGGCAGGAATTGTTCCCTGGCAGGGTGGGCAGGGCTGGCACAGGGTGCCCAGAGCAGCTGTGGCTGCCCCTGGATCCCTGGCAGTGCCCAAGGCCAGGCTGGAGCAGCCTGGGGCAGTGGGAGGTGTCCCTGCCAGGGCTGGGGTGGGATGGGAAGAATTTTAGGGTCCCTTCCCACCCAAACCATTCCATGATTCCATGATCTCTCTCCCCCAAATGTGAGGGGTTGCCAAAGCCTCAGAGCATCAGAAGCAAAACTGAGCAGGGCCAGCACCCCTTGTCCCTCCTGCCCAGGTGGGGAAAAGCAGCTCCTGCCCCATCCAGGCAGGACAGGGCCAAGGGCTGACCCTGGGCAAGAGGCTCCTTTGGGCTGGGTGCAAACACTGGGGTGAAAAACGTCCCCGTGCTGCTCATGCACGTGTAGCTCATAAAAATTCAAATTCAGATTTGAATGTCCTCATCAAAACACAGAGTGGCAGGGCCAGAAAGGGCAGCAGAGGCTTCCTTGAGCTTTATCCAGCTGAAACTTTGGTAGGAATCAAACCTGACTCGTCTTGAGACACCTGCTGTTGGAACTTCTCCCCAGCCACGGTGTCTCTGTCAAACCCTGTTTTTGATGAAACCTGTTCATGCTGAGCTTGTGAAAACACTTCCCCCTGGCTCCGTTCTGGGACCTGGAAGCCAAGCTGTGACTGTCCCTGGCTGTTTCCTGCTTCCTGGAACGTTTGTACCCCGTCTGCTGGGCCAGGGCTGTTACAAAACCCAGCCTTGCACAGTGATATCAGCTCTGACTGGAACCTGGGGAGACAAAGGGCAGCACAGAGCCAGAAATGTGGGGGAATTGAGTCTTTTCATCCCAGTGGTGGAACAGGGGGGGTTAGAACCTCTGTGCTTGGCTCTCCCTGCCCCAATTCCCAGCACAATTCCCATGGGTGGCAGGAGAAGGTGTCCAAGTCTGCCTGCCAAAGAGCAAACGCTCCTTAGTTAATGCTGAGCCCAAGCCAGGCTTATCTGCATGGCCCAGCCCTGTCCCCCCACCTCAAATATCAGAGTTTGTTTGGGCAAGGGCCCTTTTCTCACAAGGAAATTGTGCTTTTTTTTTTTTTTTTCCCTGTCCTTGCAGGTTGCTCGAAGGTTTACACCAAGAGCTCCCACCTGAAGGCACATCAGAGGACTCACACAGGTAAGAGCAGCTCCAGGAAATGCTGCCAGCCTCAGGTACCAGCTCCCCTAAAAAGGGCAAGGTTGGATGGGGTCTTGGGCAGGAATTGTGTCCTGGGAGGGTGGGCAGGGCTGGCACAGGGTGCCCAGAGCAGCTGTGGCTGTCCCTGGAGCCCTGGCAGCCTGGGACAGTGGAAGTTGCCGTGGTGCAAGATGAGCTTTAAGGTCCCTCCCAACCTGATCTGCTCTTTGATTCTTTGATTTGTTGTCACTCTGAGCTCTTCCCTTAAGACATCCCAAATCCTACCTGGGGCTGATCCCACAGGAAGGTTGTGGAAGGTCTGTGTTGTAGGATCTCTGAGGAGACCGGGGCATCTCTTGACTGGGGGTGTCTTGAGGGGGGTGTCAACCCCTCCACCCCCACCCCTGTGGCTCCCAAGGATCCCCTGGTGTCTCACTGGTCCCACTCCCTCTGAACCCACACAGGGAAGGGCTCCCAATCCAGGCAGGGCTGGGCTGTGCCCTCATGGTGCAAGCAGGGACCCCAGCTCGGAGCAGCTCCCAAGTGGCTGATTTCACTTCCCAGCCCCCCCGGGCTGATCCCAGCTCCCTGACACTCTGCATTCAAGCCCCGGCGCCCTCATTAAGGCATTTATTATACCTGAAATGTTATCAGATCCCCAGGTAGTCCAGGAACCATCCGTGCCCTCATAAATCTCTTTTATAGGAGGGCTGATCTTTACTGAGAGCAATTAAGCCGGGCCCAGAGTTCACTTCTCTTTTTTATGAACAACGACCAAGCCCCGTTCTGGGGCTGGGAATTGGTTCCTGCTCTTGGCTCTGTTCCTCCCTCCCCTTATCAGCCCTTCAAACAAAGAATTTCGCTTTGTGCGTGAGCCACGAGGTTTCTCTGGCAGGGGCTGGGGAGGAGGGGGCTGGAAATCATCACGGAAGGGGTGGAAAAAAAAAAAGGAACAGGAAGGATGTTGTCCCAGAGCTGGGTGCTGATAGGGATTTATCACAGTCTGGAATCAGGGCTTTTAAATTAAATTAGATTAAATATCTCTCGTCCCTTCTGTGGGGAGCTCTGTGCCCAGGACAGGATCCCTGAGTTGGGCGCCTCCTCACCTGTCTAAAGGTGTACCCAGGAAAACTTGGCTGGGTTTGAAATCCAGCCAAACTCAGCAGCTTTTCCAGGTTTCCCAGTACTCAGGCAGGAAATCCAAGTGGCTTTGCCTCCTTTCCCTTCTGTTGGAGGGAAGGGTGGGGAGGTGAGGGAGGGTGTGAGCTGAGGGGTCAGGAGAACTGGTGGTGGTGAGCAAAGAGCAGGGGATCCAATCCAGAGGCAGGATCTCTGCATCCAATGTTTTTAAGCCTCGTGCTTTGCTTTGGAGGCCTTGCTGAGGTCATCACCAGAGCTGCGAGAGCAAGGGCTCACCCCAAATCCTGCCTCAGCTCCGTCACCCGAAGGGTTAAAAATGTCTCTTCTCCTGTTCCCTGAGAAGTCCGTGGTGATCTGGGAGCCCTTTCCTTGTGGTTTCCCGTTGCCATGGGCCGGGTGTTTTCCTCTCCTGGAGCCACCATTCATTTCCTGGGTGCCATTGTGAGGTTAAACATAAACCCCCGGGGCCGGGAATGCCACCTCGGGTCCTTTGTTTGAGCCCGCCCTGCCGTGCTCTCCCGGGAGAGGCAGCCAGCTCTGGGACAATGGGAAACCTGGGACAATGGGAAACCTTGGCCTTCTGTCCTGGACATCAACCTGGCATTGTCTGAGAGCAGAGGGCTTCAGAGGGGTTGACACAGCCAGGTGACCTGGAGGGGACAATGTCTGGGCTGCATGGGGCAAGTCCTGCTTCTGGGAAGAGCCTGCTTTTGGGGCAAATCCTGCTTTTGGGGCAAATCCTGCCTTTGGGAAGAGCCTGCTGTTGGGGCAAATCCTGCCTTTGGGAAGAGCCTGCTTTTGGGGCAAATCCTGCCTTTGGGGCAAATCCTGCCTTTGGGAAGAGCCTGCTTTTGGGGCAAATCCTGCCTTTGGGGCAAATCCTGCCTTTGGGAAGAGCCTGCTTTTGGGGCAAATCCTGCCTTTGGGGCAAATCCTGCCTTTGGGAAGATCCTGCTTTTGGGGCAAATCCTGCCTTTGGGAAAAGCCTGCTTTTGGGGCAAATCCTGCCTCTGGGAAGATCCTGCATTTGGGGCAAATCCTGCCTCTGGGAAGAGCCTGCTTTTGGGGCAAATCCTGCCTCTGGGAAGAGCCTGCTTTTGGGGCAAATCCTGCTTTTGGGGCAAATCCTGCCTTTGGGGCAAATCCTGCCTTTGGGAAGAGCCTGCTTTTGGGGCAAATCCTGCCTTTGGGACAAATCCTGCTTTTGGGGCAAATCCTGCCTTTGGGACAAATCCTGCCTTTGGGGCAAATCCTGCCTTTGGGAAGCTCCTGCTTTTGGGGCAAATCCTGCCTCTGGGAAGATCCTGCCTTTGTCTTGGCATGTCCCAAGTCCCATAAAACCCCCACCAACTCCTTGTAAATCCTCTGCCAGTGCTGTGTTTGCCTGAGCCCTAAAAATCCCCCTCCCTTTGCCGTGGAGCAGCCTCCAGGGAGTTTTGGAGGAGCAGGATGTGCTCGTGCTGCTCTGCCTCCTCTGGGTTCACTTATCCATGGTTTTGTGTTTTATCCACTGTGGGCAAGGCACTGGAGACCTTGCTGTGGCTGATCTCACTCCCCTGGCCAAACGTGGCATTCCCAGCCCTGGAATTAGTCAAGGCCAGGTTGGATAGGACTTGGATCCAGTGGAATAAGGTGGAATGCAGTCCAGGGGAACCTGGTCTGAGGAAGATGGGCTTTAAGGTCCCTTCCAAGCCAAGGCATTCCAGGATTCCTTTGCTCTGTGGAGCAGCCTGTGTGAGGAAAGGCTCCCTGAGAAACATGGGGAGGGGGAAATCCCTAGAAGTTGATGTAGGAATCCCTGGAAGTTGATGAAGGAATCCCTAGAAGTTGATGTAGGAATCCCTGGAAGCTGGCAGAACCTGGTCTGGGCAGGGTAGAACATGAAGGACTTTAAGATCCATCCCAAGCTGAGCTGTTGCAGGATTCCCTGGTCCCATGGAGCAGCCTGTGGGAGGAAGGGCTCCCTGGAAGGTCTGCCTGGAAGCCTGGGGAGGCAGGAATCCCTGGAAGCACGGCAGGGCAGGGCACACATGCCTGTGCACGCGTGCTGCTGCGGACGTGCGCTCCCGCTGCGCCCGTCAATCGGCCCCGGAGAGGGTAAATATTTGAGGTCGGGAATGTCAGCACATTCCCTGAACTCTGCCTGCTTGTTCAGGCTGTTAAGAGCAGCACTAATATTTGAGAGCACCACGCCCTGCGTGGGGACAGGGCTGCAGCCAGGGTTCAGCCCCGTGGCCCGGCTGGAGGCTTTTCCAGCCCGGTTCCCAGCTGGCTGGGAAGGCGCCCGGTTGAATGGATTTGGGTTGGGAATGGGTGTGCTTGGGAGGGAGGGAGGGAGGGGGGAGAGGGCACAGGGATGACATCACCTGAGTGCTCTGAGGGAAACACAATGCCTTGTGTACAGAGCTGCTGCTGGGGGAACTTGGAGGTGTGGAGCGTTAGGTCGTGGAATCCCGGAACGGTTTGGCTTTGGGAGGGGTCTTGAAAGGCTGGCTGATCCTTCAAGGATGCCTTCCTCTAGACCAGGTTGCTCCAAACGCCACCCAACCTGGCCTTGAGCACTTCCAGGGGTGGGGAAGCCACCGACTTTGGAGGGTGGTTTCAAAAAAAAATCAGATTTTTTGGATTGAAATTTAGATTTAGAACCGTGTCTTCCTCCTGGGGCCTCCCACCTTCCTTAGGAATTTTTTGGCTTTTTATTTAAGAAAACCAACCTAATTCACAAGTTGTTTTAGCCTTTAGCATTTAGAAATGCTCCAAAATCCAACAGGAACTTGAAGAGCACCAGAAGGCAAAGTGGAAGGGGGTGAGGAGGGACAGGACCTGGTTGGTGCAGCTCAATCCCTCAGTGGCCTGGAGAGCCCTGGCAGTGCCAAAGAACTTGGGTGTCTCCCAGAGGCTTGGGGGTGTTTTTGGGATGGTGATTTCAAAAAAATTCAGATTTTTCAGATTGAAATTAAGTTTTAGAGCCCTGTCTTCTTCCTGGGGCCTCCCACCTTCCTTTTTGGAAACCAAAAGAATTTTTGGCCTTTTATTTAAAAAAGCCAACCTAATTCACAAGTTGTTTCAGCCTTTAGCATTTAGGCCAGGGGGAGTTTTTGGGAGGCTGGGCAGGGGGTGAAGATGGACAAGACCTGTGTGGTGCAGCTCAGCCCACGGCCCCTTGGCAGCTCTGGGCTGCACACACCAGGGAGCCCTCGTGGGAGAAGGTGGGCATCCCTAGAGGCCATGGGGTGTTTTTGGGATGATGATTTCAAAAAAATTCAGATTTTTTTGATTGAAATTAAGATTTAAGAACATAATTCACAAGTTGTTTCAGCCTTTAGCATTTAGGCCAGGGGGAGTTTTGGGGAGGCTGGGCAGGGGGTGAAGATGGACAAGACCTGTGTGGTGCAGCTCAGCCCACGGCCCCTTGGCAGCTCTGGGCTGTGCACACCAGGGAGCCCTCGTGGGAGAAGGTGGGCATCCCTAGAGGCCACGGGGTGTTTTTGGGATGGTGATTTCAAAAAAATTCAGATTTTTCGGATTGAAATTAAGATTTCAGAACCTAATTCACAAGTTGTTTCAGCCTTTAGCATTTAGGCCAGGGGGTGTTTTTGGGGAGGCTGGGCAGGGGGTGAAAATGGACAACACCTGTGTGGTGCAGCTCAGCCCACGGCCCCTCGGCACCTCTGGGCTGTGTGCCCTGGGGAGCCCTGGCAGTGCCAAGGAACTTGGGTGTCTCCCAGAGGCTTGGGGCTGTTTTTGGGAGGCTGGGCAGGGGGTGAAGATGGACAACACCTGTGTGGTGCAGCTCAGCCCACGGCCCCTCGGTGGCTCTGGGGCTGCACACACTGGGGATCCCTGGCAGCACCACGGGCGGTGGGGCATCCCCAGAGGGCAGGGGGTGTTTTTGGGGAGCTGTGACCTGTGGCTGTCCCCTGGCGCAGGTGAGAAGCCCTACAAGTGCACGTGGGAAGGCTGCGACTGGCGCTTCGCCCGCTCGGACGAGCTGACCCGGCACTACCGCAAGCACACGGGGGCCAAGCCCTTCAAGTGCCTGGCCTGCGGCCGCTGCTTCTCCCGCTCCGACCACCTGGCCCTGCACATGAAGAGGCACCAGAATTAGGAGCCGCCTCCCTTCCCTGCTTCTCCGAGGGCAGCTCGAACTCTTCCCTTCTCTCCCCGGGGAGAAGCTGTACATAGGAAGGGCCCCGCGCCGCCGTCGGGAGAGCCCTGAGCCCGAATCTGTCTGGTTTGACAAGAGACTGAAACCCGCCCAGCTCATTTCAAACTGAGCCCTGATTGCAGACTGATCTCCTGGTGGCACTGAGGCGATGGAGCTCGGATCCCCAAGGGCTTTCTTCTGGCAGTCCTGCTGTTTGTTTGTCAGGAGCTGGTGTCACATCCATGCTGATGGATGCTCAGGAGCAGCTTCGTGCCTCCAGGCCTTTTGGGATGGGTTTTGCCTCTTTGGTGAGGCCCAGGAGGATGTGACAGCCTGGCTGTGACAGGTCTCACGTGGAGACTCTTGGACAGTCCCATGGCATAGCCATGGATGTGACACTGTGTGACCATGAACGTGGCACCTTGTCCCATGGTGTGACCGTGGGTGTGGCACCTGCCCCCATGGTGTGACCATGGATGTGACACCTGCCCCCATGGTGTGACCATGGATGTGACACTGTCCCCCATGGTGTGACCATGGATGTGACACTGTCCCCATGGTGTGACCATGGATGTGACACTGTCCCCCATGGTGTGACCATGGATGTGGCACCTGTCCCCCATGGTGTGACCATGGATGTGACACTGTCCCCTGTGTTGTGACCATGGATGTGACACCAGTGCCATGGTGTGACCATGGATGTGACACTGTCCCCTGTGTTGTGACCATGGATGTGACACTGGTGCCATGGTGTGACCATGGATGTGACACTGTCCCCTGTGTTGTGACCATGGATGTGACACCAGTGCCATGGTGTGACCATGGATGTGACACTGTCCCCTGTGTTGTGACCATGGATGTGACACCAGTGCCATGGTGTGACCATGGATGTGACCATGGATGTGACACTGTCCCCCATGGTGTGACCATGGATGTGACACCAGTGCCATGGTGTGACCATGGATGTGACACTGTCCCCTGTGTTGTGACCATGGATGTGACACCGGTGCCATTCCAGAACAGGAGCCGTGCCCAGGGCTGTTGGGGGTGACAATCCCAGTCTCTGTGGGGGCACAGAAGACCAGACCTGTGACCAACTCACCCTTCAGACAAGGGGCAGCACAAGAGCAGGTGACAGAAGTGTCACTGAGCCCATTCCTGGCAGCTAGCTTGGGACTGCACACGCCTGCCCTGCCTGGCCAGGTTTTTATGCTTGTGTCCTTAGCATTTCTGCTTCCAAGAGGAATTTGGACTTCAGGTGTCTCTGGGAGGAGCAGGGTGGGTTTGAAGCCACCCAGGGGACAGCAAAAGAGCCACTGCTGAGGGTCTCGTGGTGCCCTTCTCCAAAATCCTCCCCCAAGGACTTGGTGGCTGCTGGTCCCACTGGGCCTGTGCTGTTTCCATTCCATCAGATGGGAAAAAAAAAAAAAAAAGGGGAAAAAGCATCTTGGAACCAAATTCCAATAAATCCTGCTGTTCAGAGTGGAATCACATGACTACCTCACAGGTTCACCACCTCTGGCTCCCTAAGCTCCTTCCCCCCATCCCGTGGGATGCACGTCCCCGTTCTCCAAAGCCTTCCAGGGGTTAAATTTGGCCACAACCAGAGCCAGTTCCAAGACCAGCTGTGAGAGTTGTAAATAAATCAGGACCAAATAATGGGCCTGCTGTGCCCAGCAGAATATTGATTTGTTCCACACCCCCCTCCTCCTCCTCCTCTCTTGTTTTTCCTTGGATGAATTCTGGATTGACACGTGGGATGAAAGGCCACGCTGGACACGGCATGGCCAGGCTGGAATTTGGAGACCACTCCTCTCTGCTGTTGCCAAAGCCACTGCTGGGTTCCTGCTTGGCCTTTTCCTTGGATAGACAGAGCCAATCCCATCAGTCTGTGTGACAGGAGAGGATTTGGGGTCCTTGGTGTGCTGCAGGCTTTGGGATGGACGATGGTCCAGCCCCTCCCTGTGGCTCCTCAGCCAGGAGCCTCCTGAGCCACCAGGGAGGGTGGGAATGGAGGAGGGAAAGGCCATGGAGCTGTGGGGTGGGTTTCCCAGCAGTGGGAACAGCTTTCCAGCCCTCAGCTGGAACCAACCTCCACGCTCCAAGGTGGTTTTTTGGGGCGTCTCTTGTGGTTGAACCTCCCCAGTGCAGAACAAAACCACAAGGCACAGGGTCCCTGTGTGTGTCACCATCAGCCCCACCTGTGGCCCTCTCAGAGGGGTCTCTTCACCCCCCTCTGCCTTTGGAGAAGGAAATCTCCTCTTCCCATCCCTAATTCCCCTCCTTCCCCACCCTGTGATGCTGATGGAGCCCAAAACCTGTTTGCTACAAAGCCAAACCTACCAACAGGCAGCTTGAAATCCGAGGGGAATTGGACATCGTTTTCCTGCTAATCTTGGGAATCTTTTTCCCTGCAGCCTCTGCTTGTCCTCCCCTGGACTCTCTGTGTGTAAATATATAAATATATATATATTTTTTTTATTATTTGATAAGGGGCAGAAGTGTTTTAGCACCCACCCACTGCTCTGTGTGCAAACTCCTCACAGGCAAATGCTTCTCTATGCAACAATTTTTTTGTTTTGTTTTGTTTTGTTTTTACAAATGAAAATCATGGCAAATCCTTGGCTTTTATCCCTGTATCTTTCCATGGACAGAGTGGACAGCCCTGGGTTTGTGTTGGTGGCCGAGGGCAGCTGATTTTGGGGGAGAAATCCAGGGAAAGGGGAGTGGTGCTGATGGAGCCACGTGACACTGGTGATAAATGAAGGTCCCTCCACCCCTGGTCCCCCTGGGACGTTTTGGAAAAGCTTTGCAAGGAATGGATCCAAGGCTGGAATGTGGGTGCCTCACCTCTCCGTGGTAATGGGGAGCAAATCGCTGTAAATAGGCCAAAAGTGCTGTGTGACCTCGTGGGTTCTTCCAGGTGATCCTTTATTATCCGAGATGAACGCAATGGGGAAGAAATTGGGACCTGGAAAATGTCTGGGGGGGGGAAAGATTTCTTTTCCTGGGATGCTGTGTTTGTTAGAGAACCCCTCTCCCCCACTCAACTCCCCCAGGAATATTGATCCAGCTCCTATTTTGTAATAAAATTTTATCACCTGCAGAGCTGGTCTGGCTTCTGGTCCTTCCTGCTCCAAGAGCTTTTTTTTTTCCTTCACCCCCTGCTTTTCCAGGCTTCAGGAAAAGGGGAAATTGAGGGTTTTTATTGGGGAAATGGGTGCCCAGGCAGGGAAGGATCCATGAACAGTGAGAGCTTGGAGTGGTCCCTGTCCTTGAGGGAAGGGAAGGGAAAAGGAAAGGAAAGGAAAGGAAAGGAAAGGAAAGGAAAGGAAAGGAAAGGAAAGGAAAGGAAAGGAAAGGAAAGGAAAGGAAAGGAAAGGAAAGGAAAGGAAAGGAAAGGAAAGGAAAGGAAAGGAAAGGAAAGGAAAGGAAAGGAAAGGAAAGGAAAGGAAAGGAAAGGAAAGGAAAAAGGAAAGGAAAAAGGAAAGGAAAGGAAAGATAACCCTTGGTTTTGATCTCCTCACCTTTATGTGCTCCCATTCCTTATCCTGAGGAGGGAAATGGGGCAGCCAGGAGGGAGCTGGAGCAGAGCCAGGAGGGGGAGAGGGACAAGACAGGAATGAGACACCTGAACATTCTGTGCCCCCTCCTGTCCCTGGGGACACCACTCTCACTCATCAGGAGAGATGCCAGGCCTGGCTGAGGTCTCCTTGGGCCATCTCCTCCTGGAACATCCTCTTTGAGCTGTGGCAGATCTGGGACAGGGCTCAGAGCAGAGATGGAAGCTCAGACTCACCCCTCAGTGGGGTCTCAGCAGAACAGGATCCCAAAAAGTTCTTCCTCCCTTTCCCACCCCGTGGGCCTCACTCCCTGCAGTGTCCCCCCAGCACTGTCCCTGTCCTGGCCGTGTTTGTGAGATGGTGAAGCAATGGCTGTGACAGCTGGGTCAGTGCATGCACTGCTCCTGCCGGGCTGTTACAGCTCCAGGAACACCAGGATCCAGCGGGTCAAGGACAGGCAGGGAAGCAGGAGGCAGAGGGAGGGATAAAACCCCGAGGAAAGCCTGGAGGAGGAGGCCACATGGTCTCACAGGGCACCAGCAGGAGGTGACAGCACCAACGGGAGACTCCTCGGTTTTGATCTTGGAATTCAGAAGGAAGAGATGCTGATGCCACCACAGCATGGCCAGGAGCTGGAAAACACACGGAAGGAGGGTGGGGGTGGGAAACTCCCTGGGGGAGGCTCAGGGTGATTCCAGAGGGAGAAGCTGGAGTGTCCCACATGACAGTGAAGGTCCTGCTCCTGCGACCAAGGTCTGCTGGGATGGGGGGAGAACACCCAGCCCAGCTCCCCTGGGATCGGGAAGGCCCCTGGAGATGCTCCCCCAGCCTGGCAGTGACTTTGGGGGTGGCTTTAACTTTGAACTTTGCTGTCCCCACATCTCCCCCGGCGGCTCAGGGCTGTTCCGTGTGATGTGCCCGGGCCGTGCAGTTCTCACTGACTCGGGAGTGTCAGTGTCTCGGGAGCAGGGATTTCGGCACCGGGACACGCACCCGGCTGCTGCTGGCCCTGCCAAAGCCACCCCCGGGGCTGCCACCTGCCGGGACAAACCCTGGGAAGCACCCGGGAGAGCTCCAGCGGGGTGGATTTTGGGGAAGGCGGCGCAGGCTGTGTTCCCAGCCCCGTGTGCTGGCCGTGACAGCGGCCACGAGCGAGCGCTGCCCTTCAAACCCTGCCCTTATCTCCTGCGGCCCCTCGAGCCATTAACGTTAACCATTACCCCGAGTGAGTGTTTGTTTGGGATAATCCAGGCCCGGGGGAAAGTGAGGGAAGGGGGGGAGGGAGCTGAGAGATAGCGCCCGTCCCGGCACTGAAGTGGTGCTTGAGGGAGATGAATGCTCAAATAACAGAGGGCAAACAGCGCGGCTGGAGCGGGGAGGGGGAGAGCTCCGGCCACCGGGACACTCGGTGTAATAAATGCCATTCCTATTCCATAGGGACACTGGGCATTCCCAGCCCATGGGGACACTCAGAATTGCCATTCCTTGGGGACACTCAGCATTCCCAGCCTCTGGGGACACTCAGAATTCCCATTCCATAGGGACACTTGGCGTTCCCATTCCTTGGGGACATGGAATTCCCAGCCTGTGGGGACACTCAGCATTTCCATTCCATGGGGACACTCAGCATTCCTGTTCCATAGGGACACACAGCATTCCCATTCCAAGGGGACACGGAATTCCCAGCTCCGGGGACACTCAGAATTCCCTTTCCATAGGGACACTTGGCGTTCCCATTCCTTGAGGACACTCGGCATTCCCATTCCTTGGGGACATGGAATTCCCAGCCTGCGGGGACACTCAGCATTCCCACTCCAAGGGCAGATCCCCCCTCTCATGGGATCTGTGGTGCCCCTCAGCCCATGGGGGGCTGTGTTTCCTGCCAGAGGTCCGTTCAAGCTCCCCCTGGATTTTTCTGCATTCTGTCTAATTAAATCCTGCCATAATGGCAGTGCCAAGCACGCTGCTAAGGGGAAGCTCAGACACTTCAGCACTGTTGTCCCAAGTAAGTCTTCCTGAAGCTGAAATATCCAACAGCTCCATCCTGTTCAAAAGAGATGTGCTCTCTGCTTCTGTAACCTCTACAACTGAGCAGCAATTTTTGTCATCCTACACCCATTATAGTATCCAGAGTGAAATATTTGAGGTTAACACTTCCATAAGCAGGAAAAGGTTTAAATTACTTGAATCATGGCTTGAATTAGGTTATCAACCTATAAAGAGGAAATTTACCACGTTGATTGAGAGCTGACATCAAAATGCCCATGCAGAATCTCATACCAGACTACTTACCCTGGTTACAAACTCCTAACCTCACCAGCACAAAATCTGCACGCAGACGCTTAAAGGAGATTTATTTGTCCATCTAAGGGTTCATAACTGGAACTGGGTCAAATCTGGGAGTTCCTGCCAAGCTGTGCAAACACCAGACTTTTGTATCTGATGAATCCACACCATCCTATGTCTCCAGAAGCCAAGGGACCACTTGAATTTAAATGTGCACAAATTAGCAAGAAGCTACTTCCTCCCACGGAACACTGCAGCACACAGACAGGCGAAAGGGCTTCAGGAGAACAGAAAATGACACAAATTGCCTACAAGCAACTCCTGATTCCTGAAAAAAGGGTGTAATTGGTAAAATGGCAGAACTTGGAAGAACCAAACAGCACCAGTAGCCCTGAGTGGCAATAAGTTAACATCATTAACTTAAAATCAAGTTCTGCTGCATCAGGACTGAAGACAAAGAGGGTCAGAATGGTAGTTTGATAATTTGCAAGTCTGCAATAATGGGATGTCCTATCCTGTGGAATTTTTCTGGTGCTACACACCGAGGTTGGTGCACTTTAATTTTCATTATAGCAGCTGAAATAAAGTGCCCATGCAGTGCTGCTCTTCTGGAGAAGCACTAATGTAAACTGTGGGCAGTCTTGACTTGACAGCTGTGCTGACAAACCAAAAAAAGATGCTTTTTCCACTAGACAGATGTCTAAGTGTTGGAAATTTTCCAGTGAGAAGCAGAAAAGCTTTATTCTTCCAGTATTTCCATGTCACATGAAGTATGGTTTAAATGAAAGGAATGTTTTCTGATGGGGAATGTTATTGCAGAGCTTTTTAGCATGCAACACAGTTAATACCTCTGGATAAACAAAAAAAGAAGATGGCAGTGTGGGTGTTCCAGAGATGTCCTCAGCAGAAGGCCAACTTCTCATTTATGATTCATACCCTCATCTTAATTAGCTACTTCAACCGGTAGAGCACCTTGCTTGCTTGCAGTGTGCAGAACTGATCAAACCCTTGGACTAAAGGAGTGACTCTGGCTGGAAGCCAGAAACACTGATTTGTTTGCTTTGGGTCCTTGGAGGCTATTTTCCCTGCCCAGCTTGCAGTGAACATGCCCCAAAGACACTCCAGCTCCGGAGAAGCACAGCACAGCTGCGTGTCCGAGCGCCTTCCACGAACTGTGACTTCAGCAGCTCTGACGTGCCATGGCCCCAGCCAGCCCTCGCTCCAATTCCGTGTCTCAAATGACACAGGAACAGCAGCTGGAACAGGCAGTCCTCTTCCCCCGGCTCCTTCAGGCACAAACAGAACCCACTCCACACACAGCACTCATCCAACACACCCCACCTCATTCTCCTAGAAGAATTCAAAGTTTAAAAACAGTTTCCGTGCCAGTCAGTATCCAGTTTCTCAAAACTAGCTGGAAATAAGACAGAACAGAAACTACATTTTCATCTTGAATATTTCATCACTCAAGCCTGCAAGCTCGAAAGCAGAGGCAAAATCTTTCAGTGAATCCCGTCATTAAAGGAAAAAGACACCCCAAGACAGTGAAATGAAAGTCAGCTATTTGCATTATACACGGAGTTTCATTATGTCAAGTTTGTTTGGCTTTCTCTTTCTGTGCAGGTGCACAAGTTTCCTTTTGTGATCACACTGAAGGCTTTGACACCACAGGTCCAACACACTCATCTCCATCTTAGAAACACTAAAAAGGAACAAACTTTTCTAGTTTTCAAAGTGGCACTATGAATTTTGGGATTTGTTTTTTTCCCCCTGCTATTCTGGCTTTTTATTTTCACTGGGATCAACAGCAGATTTAGGTTCTTATCAGATCTTTAATAAACCTACCACAAGTTGTAAAACCAAGAACTCTGTATGTTCTCTTTAACTCAAAAGATTATCATGAAACATCCACCAGCTCTTGGAAAGCTGGAAGAAAGTTTTGTGTTCTGTGAAAAGTGCTGTAAAATTTAAATGCCACTTTAACAGGGAGTGCTGAACATCGATTCAGCTTTTTCACTACCCCAGTGTGTTTCAAAGCAAAGGCCCTCAAACAAGATGTCATTCTGAACATCCATTTCAAACAACAGAAAGCAAATGAATACTTTTGCAGAAGAGTGGCAGAAAGTTCCACAGAATAAAAAAAAACAAACCAACAAACCAGAGAGGAAAAACACTTCAGCTGAACCAACTGTTGAGATAAAGAGCAGAAACACTAACAACTCCTGGTAAGTCAGAAAGAAGTGAGGAAATCAGGGCAGAGCTTAGCAATTCCAGAACACTGAGAGCATGTGGAACCAAGATGGAGCTCTGAAAATAAAATGTGGTAACAACTGCCAAAATGCTGGGCTTTGCCTTTTATCATCTGCACTTACTGAAACAACACTTTTCACATACAAGGGGAAAATAAAATTAAGATAACACTGCCTTTGCCATCAAATTCAGAGAGCACAGAAAAGAAAGCTTGGTGGATAGGAGGTGCAGCAAGTTTCCAGCACTGCAGGCCCATGGAATGATGCTCTTCTTGCCCAGGAATGAGCTTCCTGCTGGGTCAGCTGACTCTGAACTCAAAAGAAGTTGCACACAAGGAACCAGTGCTGACCCTGAGAGGCAGCACCAGAACAGGGCTGACATCCATGGACAAGTAGAATTTTGATTCCTGAAGAAACACAAGCTGTGGTTAGTGAAAGCTCCAAGCCAATCAACACTCACTGACTTTCAACTAGAAAAGAAAAACCCATCTTTAAACTCACTGCTGAATCTTGCTGCCTCCACACAAGTGCTGCTAATGCAGGCACTGCTAACAGTGAAAGGGCAACAACCAGAGAATCCCTGCAACCACAGCCCACAGAGGGATTCCAACATCTGCATTCCTGTTCTTGTTGGTACCCGGTGCCCAACAAACACAGAAGTGGGAAATGAAATGAAAGCAAATTTATTTCAATTTAAACAGGCATCTGTACCATGAGAATTCCATTTCTGATGCCACCCCAAGGCAGGGCAGCTCCAGCATTTTAACAAGACTACATGCACACACACCCTGCACATGGAGACCCAGAGTGCCCTGAGCACAAGGTGATTTGAAATTACTGAACTAAGATAAAATGTGTGCTGGCTTTTCCTACATCCCATAATCATCAGGTGGATTTATGAGAATCCAGCCCTGCAGACCTCCCCGAGCCAAAAGCTGAGCCTCAACCCTGCACAGCAGCCAAAAGCTCCTAACAAGCACCTCATGAACACAAACCTGAGCAGTCTGAAGGAGACACAGGCTTGTGTTTATCATCTCACCTGCAGCCAGAACCTGTGCAAAGGCAAACCAGCCCCTGGGATGCTCCTGGCTATCCCTACTCAGCACACAAAACTCCTCAATTATGACACTGCTGAGCTCTTCAGAAGTTTTGCTTTTGAGAAGAGCAAGGCTCTCAAAAAAGCATCTTGAAGATGGAAATGTTCACACTTGGTTTTATCCCTTCACTAATAATTTTTGCAAGCTCAGCAGCTGATCAGTTTTCACCGAGATTGAGATTAAACCACAAAACCTTGGACAAACACCCAATAATCATGTCTGGATTCAAGTGTTTCAACACATGGAAACTGAAGCTCTCTAAAAAAAAAAAGAATTTAGGACACTCCAATACGTGTTAAGCTACATTAGGCTGGACTTAAATGCAATTGTAGAGTCATAACATTATATCATGCTATGATTGTTTAAAAAAAAGTACAACAGCTCCACTGGAACTGGAATAACTCTTCTAGGATCAAGGGATTTATTCTGATACATTCCCACAGGGAAGAGGAAGAAAGGAACAAGCAGGGCAGGCCTATTGCTACAGAGGTGTTTTGAAAACATTTCCATCTAAGGATCACACTCTCCATTCCCCTAAAAAAACCCCAAATACACACACTGGAGAGAAGACACCTGCAGCACTCTTGTCCAGGAATGCAGAAAAATGGAAAATAAATGTGATACAGATGGCAACAGCTCCAGGCTTGAAAAATGCTGCTGTGTGGTTATTTCAGTGACAGGCATGCACCCAGCCAGAGCTGCTGCTGAAGGGAACACTGCAGTTGTTGTGCCTCAGTGGTCTAACAGAACAAGAAACCCTTCATTTTGTCATGTGTGCTGTGTTTGCCCTTCCCAGCACACCATTCCAAGCTATCATTATTTTAATTCCAAAATGGTAAAGCTGCAGAGGGAACAGAGTCACTTTAAGTGCCAGGTGACCACTACAACAAAACTGAACATCTGACCCTCAATTAAGATAATTAACTGCCCAAGAAGCAGCCAGCTGTTTGTTTTAGGAAGGCTTGACAAGTGGCTGCAATGAAAATCCAGGGAAAAATTCGTGTCAGAAGTCCTTTTGACAAGAAGAAGTTCTTTTCTCTTTCAGGAAAACAAATGTGATGTGTGATTATTCTATTGGGTATTATCAAGTTTGTATTCTTGTTCAGGAGCTCCTCTGCATCAAGGCTCCACCTTCCTGAGAAACAGTGAAATAATACTGCAATTATTTTAAAAATTCAGGGGTTTTTGCTGTGAAACCTCTCCTCAGGCTTCTACTGCACGCTAAAATAAAGACACATAACAAATCTTATAAACAAACCTTAATCATCACTATATTTTATATATATATATATATATACACACTCTATTACACACAACCTGATATTGCTCCTGAATCAAAGCAGATCACTCAAGATAAACACACACATCCAGCTGGACTCGAACAGGGGGTTTCGAAGCAGAGAAACAGAAACCTTAAATGCCAACAAACAGCACTAAAAGGGGCAGGGAAAAACTCGCCCAGGAAGCTGAGGTGACAGAGCAAAGATGACGCGATTAACCGGGGAGAAACTCAGCACAGGAACAGCAAACACGCCAGGTCTGAACAGGTCACGGGCTGATCCAAAGCCTTGCACAGCGGGACAGGAAGAGTTGTTCTCGCCTGTCTTCTACAACAAGGCTCCTTGCCTCAGCTCAGGGGAAGCGCGGCCTGCAAACGCGGCCCTGAGAAGCCGCGATCCCCGCAGGCAGCGAGCTGCGGGCGAGGCCCGGGACAGCGGCCACAACCGCCGCCTCCCTCCACCCCTCCCAAAAGGAGCTCGTTCCAATTCCTCCCCCAGCCCAGCCGGACACCCGGAGGGTGCTTGTTGCAATTCCTCCCTCCCAATTCCTTCCAGCCGCCGGTGGAGGATCGGGGTGGCGGGGAGAGGCCCCGCCAGGAGAATCCCCGGGGTGACGGAGCGCGGCCCATCCGGGCACACCCGCGCTCGGACCGCCACCGCCGCCCCCCGCTCCCTCACGGCACCGCGGATGGAGCCTCCCGCGCCCCGCCGAGCCGCCCCGGCGTCCCCCAGCGGGGACTGAGGGGCCCCGCGCCCGCTCCGGCCCGGGAGGCCTCCCCCGGGCCTGGGCCTCTCCCTTCTCCGGGCCATTTTTGAGAGCCCGGCCCCCGGTGCTCACCGCCCCGGTGCTCGCCGCCCGCCCAGCTGTGGGTGCGCCGCTGCCCGCGCCGCTCGGGGCTGGGTGCCGGCTGTCCGCGCTCCGCCCGTGCCGCTCCGCCGCCGCGCCGCCTCCTTGCCCGCTCAGGCGGCCATTTTCTGCTCCGTTGTTACCAAGGAACGGGGGGCCGGAAGCGGCCGCTGGCAGCCGGAAGTGGAGGCGCGCGCGGCCCCGCGCAGGCGCGGCCCGGGAGGGCAGCCCCGCCCAGCGCGCGCGGCCCCGGCCCTCAGGGGCCGTCGCCATTTTGGCGCGGGGCAAAGGCTGAGGGTGGGGCAGGGTGGGCCGGGGGTGCTATGGACGGTCCTCGGTTTACGGACACTCCTCGGCTTACAGCCCCCGGGGAATGTGGAAGGTCAGCGGTGCCCGCCCGTGGTACGGGGCAGACAGAGGGACTGTGTCCCCGCGGTCCCCTAAGTGTGGGGCCGTTTCATGTCAGCTCAGGTGTGTGCGCGCCAGGCAGAGATGGCTCCGTGCAGGGCTGATGGTCGCCAACGGTGCCAAAAAACCAAATAAATGTTTGCAGTACTGGCGTCTGTCGGTGGGGATAATCACCCTCCTCTCCCTTCTAACTATGGGCATTCCTCCACCTCTAAGCATGGACATTCCTTCCCCGCTAGCTATGGCAAGTTTTCCCCTCTCACATGGTGTGGTGTACTACATACAGTTGGCATGCCCTATGAAAACTAAGATATTCCTGTTTTAATTAATTGACTGCCAGACTTCCCATGTTATGCAGTTTCCCCCCTCACCGCTTAAATTATCAAGGGCAGCTGAGTTTTGAAAGATCCAATTTTAACGCCCAAAAAGTCGTATCTTGGGAAGGTCTTGCAAGGAAGTCATCTTCATAATATCCGATTACAGCTGCAGGACGGGTGATACTTGGTACACCACATAGCTGGGGTGATGGAGAGGTGATAGCTAGTACAGCATAAAACTTGCAGAATGTTCACCTTTTATGTTTTTAAAAGTAAATTGGGATTGGGAGAGTGAGTTTAGATCAGACCAGTCCTTTGCATCATTGCTGAAATTACAGTTAGATTTACTCCAGAGTCAAACCGTAAACTAACAGCTCTGCTTTGACTGCTGAATGTGAGGAAAAAACAAAAAAAACCCCAAAAAACAACAACAAAACAAAACAAAACAAAACAAAACAAAAAACAAAACCAAACCCACACAAAAAACCCACACACCCACAAAAAAAAACCCCAAACCAAACCCCCCCTCAAAAAAAACCCAACACCACCAAGACTAAGAACAGTAATTTTAACGTCACAAAGCAATTTTGTGGTTTTAATGCACCAAAAATATTTGTCATTGGGAAAATTTGTCTTGCTCCTGACCCACGACAAATGGATCTTTTATGTAGGCAATGCTCCAAGCCCTAAAAATTCTAGTGGCTGGAGAAACTGTATCCCCCAAACAGAGACCCCTGAGTGGCTGAGTGTGTGGGCACACCTTTATATTTAACAGGCACCTTTGAAGCTGGCAAAAAAAATCCATTGCACTGTCAAACGTGGCTAATTCAGGGAGCAGGTGATGGGCATGGAATTGATCCAGCTTCTCATGGGAAGCCTTGTGCCCACGATTGATAAGGCAGCCACTCGGTGCTGCTGAGTGTTGGCAATTTGCACAGCAGCAGGACATTCCTGAGTGCCACCTCAAAGGACATCAGAGGTGAGGCATGAAAGTGAATCCTGCCTTTCCTCCCCACCTTTCCTGGACACCAGGCAAGGTCAGAGCAGGATAAGAGTGGCTTTGTTTAGACACCAGTAACCTAAGCAGGAAAATATTAGGGATTATTGAGCAAATGGGAGGTGGAGCATATTCTGTTTGGATGGAGGAGTAAAATGATGGTTTATGCTCCTGGAACAGCCTCCTGACATCTGACACATCATTTTGTTTGTCTCTTTCTCCCTCAACAAAACACATTTACTTGATCAACCTTACCAAAAGTGTTTAAAATCATCAAATGGCAAAGCAATGGCTGTCTGCAAGCGAGAGCTGTAGTGAGAGCAGGAAGCGTCAGGTAGTTTCTTTTCGCCGTGTACGTGCTGCTGCTCTGTTTGCGCACTCTGCAGAGAAACACTGGTGCTTGCTTCTGCTTCCAGCAAGCCAAGGTGCTTGTGCAGCAAGAATCCTGCTTTTCCCAGCACAGGATCACTTTGGAGCTGAGTGGGAGTTAGCCCTGCTTTTGCAGCACCAGCAGAAGCTCTGCTGGCTCTCTCTACTGCTTTTCCGAGCGGGCTGGGAAGGAGCCACTCCCAGAGCTGTTCTGGAGCTGTTGCCGGAGCTGCTCCCGGAGCTGTTCTGGAGCTGTTCCAGAGCTGCTCCCAGAGCAGTTCCAGAGCTTCTCCCGGAGCCATTCCAGAGCTGTTCCTGGAGCTGTTCCGGAGCCATTCTGGAACCATTCCCGGAGCCATTCTGGGGCTGTTCCTGGAGCCGTTCCTGGAGCAGTTCCGGAGCCATTCCAGAGCCATTCTGGAGCAGTTCCAGAGCCGTTTCAGAGCTGTTCCCGGAGCCGTTCCCGGAGCCGTTCCCGGAGCCGTTCCCGGAGCCCTTCCCAAGCCGTTCCCGGAGCCGTTCTCAGAGCTGTTCCCGGAGCCGTTCCGGAGCCGCTCCTGGAGCAGTTCCGGAGCCATTCTGGAGCTGTTCTGGAGCCGTTCTGGAGCCCTTCCCGAGCCGCTCCTGGAGCTGTTCTGGAGCAGTTCCAGAGCCGTTCCAGAGCCATTCCCGGAGCCATTCCAGAGCCGTTCTGGAGCTGTTCCGGAGCCGCTCCCGGAGCCATTCCCGGAGCCGCTCCCGGACCGCGTGCCGAGCGCTCACCTGAGCCGTCTGATCCCCTAATCCGTCACCAAGGAGACCCGGCCTTACCTGGCGTGTGCGAGCGGAGGGGCCCCGCGGAGTGAGAGCCGGCTCTCAGCCCTGCCCGCTCCCTTTGGGGCTCATCCCGCTGTCCCAGCGCCGGGGGATGGAGCGGGGAGCTCCCTCCTCACCCACCCATCCCCACACCAGCCCCCGCAGGGGATTTATCCATCCCGGCTCTCCCGAGCATCCCTGTCCGGCTCCAAGCGATTCCCAGTGGCAGGAACTGTCCCCTGCTGGTTTCCACTAACACTGAAATATTAAAGCAATCTGGCTTTTATTTGGGGATTTTTATTGGATTTGCCAGGCTCGGGAGGCCCCGGTGACAAACAAACCTGACAGAATCCTATTAGCCCCATTAATCAGCGTTCAGCACTAATGACTGTGTTCTCCCTCCTCGGTGAGATCAATTAGCACAACCAGAGAGGGGCAGAGCTCCAGCCCCGGCCCTGGAGGAGCTCTCAGCATTCCTGGGAAGGGGCTGGGACTGCTCCAAGCTCCTCCTGACTGCCAGAAGAAAATCTTCCAGCAGCACCAACCTAAAATACCCTCCCACCCTGGATCCCCGAATTCCAGAGGGCAGAGCCACCCTGGTGCCTCTGCAGCCCCAGAGAGCTGGGATGCAGGCTGTGCATTCCCAGGGTTTGCAGCCAGGATGGAGCATCCCACAGGGAGAACCCTCTGGAGCCCCTCAGGGGGTTGTGGGGTTGGGGTTTTTTTTGGGGTGTAGGGCTGGAATTCCAGTTTTTGTCACAGTGTAGGGACAGAGCTGTGCTGTTCCCGGGAATTGGCAGCATCCTGGGAAACTTCATCAGTGTGGATGTGGCACTTGGGGACATGGTGGCCTTGGCAGTGCTGGAGGAGAGGCTGGTTGGATGATCCCAGAGACCTTTTGCAGTTGAGATAATTCCAGGGTTTTATGAGACTCACATAGAAGCACAGAGGAGCTCCAGCTTTTCCCTGGAGAGGTTTCCATCGGGGGGAGGAGGCACTGGGGGCTGCAGGGTTGGTGATCAAAGCCTTCCCAAAGCTTCATCCCAGTGGGGAGGAGAGCAGGGGGGGCGCACGGAGCAGCAGCAGCAGCAACAGCAGCAGGTGTGGTGACCTTTGCATCCTGGGCAGTGAAATGCCAGCCCGAGTGGGAGGGATTGCATCCCAACCCTCTCTGTGCCAGCCCCACAGCAGGGATTGCATCCCAACCCTCGCTGTGCCAGCCCCACAGCAGGGATTGCATCCCAACCCTCCCTGTGCCAGCCCCACAGCAGGGATTGCATCCCAACCCTCCCTGTGCCACCCCACAGCAGGGATTGCATCCCAACCCTCCCCATTCCCACCCCACAGCAGGGATTGCATCCCAACCCTCTCTGTCCCACCCCACAGCAGGGATTGCATCCCAACCCTCCCCATTCCCACCCCACAGCAGGGATTGCATCCCAACCCTCTCTGTGCCAGCCCCACAGCAGGGATTGCATCCCAACCCTCCCTGTGCCAGCCCCACAGCAGGGATTGCATCCCAACCCTCTCTGTCCCACCCCACAGCAGGGATTGCATCCCAACCCTCCCTGTGCCACCCCACAGCAGGGATTGCATCCCAACCCTCCCTGTGCCACCCCACAGCAGGGATTGCATCCCAACCCTCCCCTGTGCCACCCCACAGCAGGGATTGCATCCCAACCCTCCCTGTGCCAGCCCCACAGCAGGGATTGCATCCCAACCCTCTCTGTCCCACCCCTGGCCTTGATCTGATCCCATTCTTGACTTGGTTTTTGATTTATTTTTGGATTTGTGCAGAGGCAGAGAGTGAGATAAATAAATAAACCAACAAACCGATCAATAAATCACCTCCCGCCCCCATCCCCAGCATCCCAGCCCCTGCCAGCTCCACAGGGGGATGGAAATCAGCCCCATCCTCCCTGCAGCTCCTGCTTCTCCCTCTCCGAGCCATCCATCAATCCCTGCCCCAGCCCGGGATCAGGAGCTGTGGGCTCGGAGCCACCCCCTCCTCCCCCTTGTCCTGCTGAGCCCAGACATCCCCGGGGTGCCTGGCTGCTGGATCCCTGTTCTGTGGAGCTCTGGAGAGGCACCCACACCCCTGGCAGTGTCCAGGGCCAGCTTGGATGGGGCTGGGAGCAGCCTGGGACAGTGGGAGGTGTCCCTGCCCAGGGCAGGGGTGGGCTGGGATGAGCTCTAAAGCCCCTCCCAGACCATTCCATGACCCCATTCCATGACCCCATGCCATCCCAGCTCTCCCCTGTGGGGAGACGGATCCCATCTTTTGGTGCCCAAACGTTCCCAGTGCCTCCTGCAGCCCTTTCCACTGTCCCCAGCAGGAACAAAGCCAGGCAGCTCCCAGGCCCCAGCAGAGCTCTGGAATATTTGCAGGGAATGCTTTCCCAGGGATGATGGATGTTCCCGAGGTTTCTCTGCTCTGAAGGGCACCTATGGAGCTGATAAAGGATTTAATAGAGGAGTTTTATCTCTCCTGATAAAGTTCCCAGCTGGGCTCAACCTTCTGGCAATTCCTCCTGTCCTTCCCATGCTGTGACTTTCCCCAAGACCTTTGGGTGTCGACACTTTTGTCCCTTTCACCCCAAATCCTTGTGCCCTGTCCCACTGCCCTGCACGTGGCCCCCACTGCTGCCCCACACCTCCAGCCCCCCCAATCCCAAATCCAGCCTCTCCAGGGGTCCCAGCTGTGCTCCCCAGAGCCTGGGGGTCTGTGATCCCACCTGCCAGCATCACCCCCATCCCTGCAATATCAGCTTTGTCCCCACCCCAATCAGCTTTTTCTCCCTCTAGGTCACTCCTGAAATAAATCCCAACCTTTTTTTGTTCCTCCTGCACATCCCCTCTGTGCCTTTCCCCTCCTGCCCAAAGGATTCTCCGTGGGGCTCCTCTCTTGTTCCTGCTCCCACCATCTGCTCCGTGCCCTTCCCTGCTGGAAAACCCAAGGATCTTGGCTGTGGATCCTTCCCTGGCACACTCAGGGCTCCTTGTTCAGGGCCCATTCCCTGTTCCAACACTTTCCTTCAGCGTTTGTTTTGCAAGATGTTGGGAGATTTCCTCTTTTACCTTTAAAAAATAAGTCCCAATAAAATGATTTTTGTTCCCAGGAGACTGAAACTCCCTCTTTTCTTCACCTTGAAGTCCTGTGGTTAATCCAGGCATAATCCAGAGCTTGCTGGGGTATTTTGGGAACTGCTCCAGGCTCCTGGGCCCAGGTTTCCTGCCAGACAGAGAGAGTTCTGTATCATCTGTGCCTGGATTTTGGTTCCTTTAGATCGTGGGATGAGTTTCTACCTCGGGAGCTTCCCCCCCTGAGCTGATTTCTGGGGCTGAAAAACTTCCTGGCAAAGTTTTCCAGGGCTGCTCCAGAAATGCTCCCTCATCTCCTGAGTGTTATTTAATTCCTCTGCAGTGGGGCTGTCCCTGCATTTTAATGGCAGCCAGAGATCCCTCTGCACCTCCTCATCCTCATTTTCCTGGTTTGCTTTTTTTTGTCATTTTTTTCCTGTGGGAGACGTGGAATTGCTGCAGAATTACACAGCACTAAGCAGGAAAACAATCAAAAAAATCAAAAAAATCAAAAAATCCGTGGCTTTTTTTCCTCTGCAGGGATTTTTCCAGCAGGGAAACTCCTGAGGAGCAACCACGGGAACCTTGGGGATGGGGCTGGAGCCCTGGTGATGTTTTTTTTCCACAGGAAAAAGGAGCAGGAATGAGGGAAGAGCAGGAAACCCTCTGGAGAACCCGAGGGAAGCTTGGCCTTGGCCTGGTGAGGCAAACCCCAGGAAGGCAGGGCTGTTTGTCACTAATGAAGGAGCTCAGAAAAGCCACCAAAACGGCTCCATTTCCCTGCAGTTTTCAGCAGGGAACCCAGAATAAGTTTTCCTGATGTGGGCAAAGCCCCACTGGATCCTCTGGGTGTTAATAAAGCAGGAGAGATTCGGTGCAGACAGCAAATCCCTCTGCCCTCTCCCCTGATCAGCTCCATCCATCACTCCCAGAGCTGCCTGGAGCCACAGGCACCCTGCTCCTGCCCTGAAAAATTGGGAATGTGCTGGAAATTCCTGTTCCCTGCCCAGTTCGGGCTCACCAGGTTCTCCTTCCCCACCTCAGAGCCTTTTCCTGCCTGTCCTGGGTCACATCCAGGTTTTTCCCTTTAACACGGAGTTCTTCCCTGATTTACAGTTCTCAGAAAATCCATTGACCCCCATCTTCATCTCCCAGTAATTGGAAAAGAGACATAAATCAAACTAATTGCAGGAGAGTTAAAAATGGGTTTATTTGCAGCTCAGGCTGCAGATTCCCTCTGGGAGAACATTGGGATCAATGAAACCCCCGGGTGTGTTCAACCAGAAATGATTCTGCACCAGGGGAGGATTCTGATCCCTTTCTCTGTTTGGGCACGAGAATGAACAGCTCCGAGGTGCTGAGTTCTGAACATCCCAGGGAAAGCTCTTGAACCACTGGGATGGGAGGGATCCTGGAATGGTTTGGGTGGGAAGGGATCTTCATCTCATCCCACCCCTGCCGGGGCAGGGACACCTCCCACTGCCCCAGGCTGGCTGGGGTGTTTTGGGGTGGGGTTTTTTGTTTGTTTGGGGTTCTTTTATTTGGATTTTTGTGTTGTTGGTGGTGTTGTTGTTTTCTTTTTCCTGCGTTTTATGCGCAGCCCGCAGGTTCCGGGTGATAAATACCGAGATAAGCACCCGGGAGGTGACAGCGGCCGGGACTCGGTGCCAGCAGAGGGAAAGGCTCCAGCTGCTCTGGGGACACGGCTGCTCCAGGAGCTGCAGTGCTGGGGCTGCCAGGAGCCTCCCAGGGCAGATCCTGGAATGGTTTGGGTGGGAAGGGACCCCAAAGTTCTTCCCATCCCACCCCTGCCCTGGGCAGGGACACCTCCCACTGTCCCAGGCTGCTCCAACCCCAATGTCCTGAGACATTTCCAGGGATCCAGGGGCTGCTCTGGGCACCCTGTGCCAGCCCTGCCCACCCTCCCAGGGAACAATTCCTGCCCAATCTCCCACCCAGCCCTGCCCTGGGCACTGGGAGCCATTCCCTGTGTCCTGTCCCTCCATCCCTTTGTCCCTCCAGCCCTCCTGGAGCCCCTTCAGGCCCTGGCAGGGGCTCTGAGCTCTCCCTGGATCCTTCCAGCCCCCCCAGCTCTCCCAGCCTGGCCCCAGAGCAGAGCAGGACCTGTCATCTCCCAGAGCTGCCTGGAGCCACAGGGACCCTGCTCCTTGCCATTTGGGGCCAGGTTTAAATTATTCTGTCTCCAGCAGCCGCTGGCATTTGCGACGTTCCAGGTAATTAATTGGTGTTTAATTAATTAAGGGCTAATGGCATTCAATTAAGGGAACGCTGTCACTGGGTAACGAATGGCTTCCTGCTGCTCCAGGAAAGCATTTGTGGGGAATCAATCCAGGGGGGTTCATTCCCTTGGGAAGGAGCTGTGTCCTGGGGATCTCCCACTCCAAACCCGTGGGAGGAAGCTCAGCCTGGAGCTGTCAGGGGCTGATCCCAAAGCCTGGCAGGTGGGGAACTCGATGGGAAACCCCTGGGGAGGAGGAAAGGAGCACCCAGCGTTTCCAGCAGCAGGAATTCCTGACTCCCAGCCCCTGCCCAGGGCTGTGCTCAGGGGCACTCAGACTCTGCCTGAACTCGGATTTCCTCTCCCTGATGTCCAGGAGCAAAGCCTGGGATCAAACTGGGCCCCTGTGTCCTCTTGGCTTTGGGAGAGAACACTGACAAAAGAGGAATTTTCTGGGATGTGGAGACAAACAACACCAAATTCCCCAAATCAGAGGGAGCTGAGCCCTGCTCTGGGTGGAGCAGGACAAACCCTGAAGGATAACCAGGAATGGGTCACTGCCCAGCTGCTCCTGCCTGTGGAATCCTGCCATGGATGTGGGGGCTGTGAACATCCCAGGCAGCACCTGGAGGGGTTGAACCAGCCCAGGGCCCCGAGGAGGAGCAGCCTGAGGGGATCCTGCTGCTCCTGGAGAGGAGAGGATCATCCAAGGAAAACTCCAAACTTCTCTCCAAGTGCCAGCTGTGCTGGCTGGTGCCCAACTAAGCAGTTGTCAATTTAATTTTCATTTTCATTGAATTTTCGAGTGCGTGCAGCTCTCAGAGGGTAAAACGCTTTTGAGTTCGGCGTTTGTCACCCTCAGGCACCCTGGGCACCATCCGGGGAGGAACCAGAAGGAATCCCAAGGCCTTCTGCCAGGAATATCCTTCTCCTCCACCCCCAAATCCAGCCTGCCCCTGCAGAGCTGCTGATGCAGGCAGGGAGAGCCTGCAGCGTGCCCTTGGGTGGGAGAAGCTGCAATTCCCAAACCCTGAGCAGAGCAGGGCTGCCTGCAGGTGCCAGATCCACCTGGGAGTGTTTGCCAGCTCCTTCTGGCACTGGCAGTGTCTCTGCAGCTCCTTCTGCTGAGGAGAGCCAGGGACAGATTCCAGACCCAGATCTGCCTCAGCCCCTCCCTTGCCCTCTGTCTCCCGGGAATTTGGGATCCTGGGAGGGAATGGGGTGGGATCAGAGCCTTCTCCTGGCTGTCAGCTCTGCCCAGGGTCATCCCAGCTTTCCCTGGCAGACCAAGACCTGTCCTTCCAAACCAAGGCACTCTGCTCTGTTCTCCATGTCCCTGTGAACATTTCCCTCAAACACTTCCCTCAACATTTCCCCAAACACTTCGCCGACCTGGCTCCGTATAAAAGAAATAAAAATGTGGATCTGGTCTCCCCCTCCACAGCCCCCAAAGCCAAACAATTCAGGGAACTCCATCTCCGAGCCACTTGCAGAGCCCTGAAGAGCCCAAATCCCCACATCAGCCACCAGGAGACTGCAGCTCATTCCAGACACCAACTCCATTTTATTGCTTGAAACGCCAGGGAAATCCAGCCTCAGAAATGTGGGAATTTCTGCCAGTCCTGAACTGTTGTCTGGGTTTTTGCTGTTCTCCTCTGCCCCCTTTAAGGAGTTTGGAAAAGTCTCATTTTCAGCCTTCTGTGTTTTGGAGTCAGATACACTTTGGTACAAACAAGCCACTTGTTACTGTAAAATCCAGCAATGTTTACATTCTTTTCACAAGGAGCAGACTGCAGATGGACTGTTGCATGGTCCAGTGTGGTTGGAGAAGCAGATTTTCTTCCTCCAACCCACGGTCACTGCTGGAGTTGGATAAATGTTGATTCTGTAAATAAACTTTTCTCTTTTCCACCCGGGACATGGCCAGGTGTGGGGGTGAGTTCTTTGTGTCGTGTGTGACACTGAACATCCCCCTGGACATCGATCCTTGTCCTACCCCCTCCAGCTGTGCCTGTGCCACTGAGGAGGACACGGAGCTGGGAACAGCCTGGTGACCCTTCCAACACCTGCATGGGCTTCACCAGCCACCTCTGCTCATTTTGGGAGCGTGGACAACCCCTGCAGTGCTGGAACAGCCCGGAGAGCATCCCTCCCTGTGCTGGGAGATGGAGATCCCCTCTCAGAGCTGGTACTTCCTCAGCAGCTCGCTCTGCCACTGCCTCTTCTTGTTGGGGAAGGCCACGGGGATCCTGATCCTGCGGAATTCCTCGATGCACTTGCCCAGCTCGGACTGCAGCGCCCGGCGCTCCTCGCTGCTGCTGCCCGCGGCCGGAGTGACCTCCACGCCGTTCTGGGTGACCGCCGCCCGGCCGCTGCCCCCTCGCTGCCCCGCCGCCGCCGGCCGCACCTCCTCCAGCCTCTTCAGGGATTTGGAGAAGTCCAGGGTGGTGGGGCGGGCCGGGGGCTCCTGGGGAGGCTCTGGCCACGGCAGGGAGCTGCTGGGGCTGGGAGGCTGAGCGCCTGTGCCCGGGATGGGCTGGTCCGAGCGGGGAGCCAGGGTGGGCTCGGTGGGGCCGGGGGTTCCAGCAGCATCCCCGAGGGTTCCAGCGGCATCCCCGAGGGTCCCAGCAGCATTCCCAAGGGTTCCAGAGGCATCCCCGAGGGTCCCAGCGGCATCCCCGAGGGTCCCAGCGGCATCCCCGAGGGTTCCAGAGGCATCCCCGAGGGTCCCAGCAGCATCCCCGAGGGTTCCAGTGGCATTCCCGGCGGTTCCAGAGGCATTCCCCGGGGTTCCAGCGCCATCTCCCGGGGTTCCAGCGGCATCCCCCGGGGTTCCAGCGGCATTCCCGGCGTCGGCCGTGCCCTGCCCCGCCCTGGGGCTCTCCTTGGGCTCCGCAGCATCCTCCGGGGCTGGGGAGGAAAGCAGAGAGGAGTGTGAGGGTGGGAGGGGAGGGAGATGAAGGAGCTGAGGGAGATGAAGGAGATGAAGGAGATGAAGGAGATGAAGGAGCTGGGGGAGATGAAGGAGATGAAGGAGATGAAGGAGATGAAGGAGCTGGGGGAGATGAAGGAGATGAAGGAGCTGGGGGAGATGAAGGAGATGAAGGAGATGAAGGAGATGAAGGAGCTGGGGGAGATGAAGGAGATGAAGGAGATGAAGGAGATGAAGGAGATGAAGGAGATGAAGGAGATAAAGGAGATGAAGGAGCTGAGGGAGATGAAGGAGATGAAGGAGATGAAGGAGCTGGGGGAGATGAAGGAGATGAAGGAGCTGGGGGAGATGAAGTAGAGGAAGGAGCTGAGGGAGATGAGGGAGCTGAGACACCTGCTCAGAATTCTTTTAAGAATGCACCTGCTGGCAGAGACACAAAAGCAGGAATAAACTATTCCTATTTAAAATCCTCCACCCCACACTTTGCCCCCTGCACGGGAGCAGAAAATGTCAAGGGGGGTTTTCTTTTTCCTTCAGAACTTTGGTAAGGACAGAGTTGGATTTTTTTTTCCCTTTTCCTTCCTCTTCTTTTTCTTTTTTATTTCCCCATTTTGACATTTGCTGAGCAGCCCCAGCTCTGCAGTGGCAGGAGGTGGGAAGCAGGAACGTCACCCATCAGCCAGCAGAACCCTTCCAGGCTGGATTTGCTTTGGCAAAATCCCCATGGGAAGTCACAGGGCTGAATCTCTGCCCCAAATTCTTTGAGTGATGGGATGAAGCCTCGAAGCTGCTTTAATCATCTTATCTGTGAACCTGGGAGCTGCTCCTGGGAATGCTGGAGCTGAGGCTGGGGGATTTAAGCACCCAAATTCCCAGGAGGAGCCTCTGTGGGAGCTGGGGAATGAATTCAAATCCCCCAGTTCCTCTGCAGCTCCTGGAGCACCCCGTGACTGTGGCTGCCTCAGGAGAACGTTTGTTTTCCAAAGTTTTCCATTTTGCATCCCATTATTCCCATCTGAGGCACGGGGAGCTGTTCAGGACACCGGGCTGGGAGCAAATCCAGGGAATGGCCCCTGGATATTCCTCATATCCTGGTGTCCTTTGGGTGGCCTGGCAGGGCTGGTGCCCGGCTACAAACTCACATCCCCAACATTTCCCTGCCCTTAATCCCAGAATGATGGACTGGTTTGGGTTGGGAGGGACCTTAAATCCCCCCCAGTGCCACCCCAGCCCTGGCAGGGGCACCTCCCACTGTCCCAGGCTGCTCCAACCCCAATGTCCTGGGACATTTCCAGGGATCCAGGGGCTGCTCTGGGCACCCTGTGCCAGCCCTGCCCACCCTCCCAGGGAACAATTCCTGCCCAATCTCCCACCCAGCCCTGCCCTGGGCACTGGGAGCCATTCCCTGTGTCCTGTCCCTCCATCCCTTGTCTCTCCAGCTCTCCTGGAGCCCCTTTAGGCCCTGGAAGGGCTCTGAGCTCTCCCTGGATCCTTCCAGCCCCCCCAGCTCTCCCATCCTGACTCCAGAGCAGAGCAGGACCCACACAAACCCATTCTGGGTGCAGGCAGGCACAATGTGACTGCAGGAAATGCCCTGGAGATCCTTCATCTAAATTAAACCAGCGTTTGCCGGGTCCCTGTGAACATCCAGGAGCTGCGGGAACGGCTGGAATGTGGGAACGCCTCCCAGCCTGGAATCTGCGGCTGCATTGCCTCATCCTGGCGGCGTCCCAGGCCAGGCTGGACGGGGTTTGGAGCACCCTGGGACAGCGGGAGGTGTCCCTGCCCATGGCTGGGGGGATGAGGTGACCCCTAAAGTCCCTCCCAACCCAAACCAGCCTGGCATTCCGTGCCACGGCTCCCGAGCAGGGGATGCTGCGCCATCCCGACCCTCTCAGCCTCCAAATCCGCCTGTCAGGACTGACAGATGGAGATCTAAACTCCAGCCACCTTTTGTCATCCGCGGCTTCAATCCCTCGGAGCTGGAACAAACCCGCCCGGGGTTTTTTGTGCCTTTAATTCCCGGCCAGCTCCCGCCGGGATCTAAATCAGCGCTCGCCACTGCACCCCCTGAGCGAGCCGATATCCATCAGCGCCTAATTACTGCTCCCGAGCATCCCGCGGCGCCTTTCATCTCCAATTCCTGCCCATTCTCCTGATTTCCTGCCCTCCCTGGAGCTGGCAAGGCCCACACCCAAGAGCTGAGCGAGGGGAGAGGTGTTTGGGGCTGGAATTTTGGCTGCCTTCATCACAGTTGATTCCTGCAATTCAATCCATCCCCTGTGCAGCTGTTCTTGTTTCCAAAACATTCCCTTTTTTTTGTTTGTTTTGGTTTTTTTTTTGTTTTGTTTTTTTGTTTTGTTTTTTTTTTTTGGGAGGTTTTTTGGTGGTTTTTAAATTTTTTTTTGTTTGTTTCTTTTTTTGTTGTTGTTGTGGTTTTTTGTGGGGTTTTTTTTGGGGGTTTTTTTTTGGTTTTTTTTGGTGGTTTTTTATTTTTTTGTTTGTTTCTTTTTTTGTTGTTGTTGTGGGGTTTTTTTTTTTGTTTTGTTTTTGTTTTGGGAGCTCTGCTGTCAGGTTTAGGCTGTTTTTCCTGTGGATCAGCGCAGTCCAAGTATTTTTTTTTTTTCTTTTTTCCTGCTTATTTTTATCCGTGCATATAAAATACACACGTCCAGCAGTGGACACTCCCTGTCACTGATTAACTTAACATCTGCTCTAATCCACCCCGGCTCTGGCATTCCCAGGAAAACAGGGAAAAGGACAACAAATCCCATCTCCAAAGGCCTCTCAGATCACCCCTCCAAAGGTCTCCAAACTCTCACTGAATTCTCTCCACGGGCAGGAATTTTGCTTTTCCCAGAGCTGGGATGCTGCAGCTCCTGGCCAAGCCTTTTGGGATAGCAGGGACGGGATGGGATCAGCGGGAGGGGCGGTGGGATGTCCCTGGGAGTGCAGCCAGCCCAGGGGGAGCGATGGGCAGCAGCTGAACCACACCCAGACTCTGCCCCGAGCCCCCGATTCCCTCCGGCGTTTCCAGAGCAGCCGCTCCGGCTTTGTGGTGTTGGGGAAGATGAGAAAGGAAAGCCTTACAAACATGACTGCTCAGGGTTTGAGAACGTGAAACCTGTCAGTGAAATAGAATTGAGAGCAAGTTTTGATGTCTAAAGCCTCAGTTACTGGGCAGCTGGAGAACAACAGTGTGGCTGCTGAAGGTGATCAATCCCCTTTTGATTAAACAATGCCCTGCTCCTCACCAAAAGGGTCAGAGCAGAGCCCACCAGCTTGGCAGGAGGGGCCCAAAGAGTCGTTTTTAGGGTTTAAAATATAACCCAGCATGGTCATGGAATGATTCCTACAGGCTGTGTGTAAATGCTGTAGGGTTTGTGTCTGTGCTGGATTGGTTGGTGTCAGTTGGAATGTTCAGTAGAGAAGAAGATTTAATGGATTAGAATGGGAACTTTGCTCTCTTATTGCTCTTACTTCACTCTCTTGCTCTCTTCTCTCTCTCTGTCTCTGCTCCGAGCTGCAGCTGGCAGCTCTCAGAATGCAATGATTCTTACAGGCTGGGTGTAAATGCTGTAGGATTTGTGTCTTGTACCAGATTGGTTGGTGGAAGTTAGAATATTCAGTATAGGAGAAGATTTAATGGATTGGAATGGGAATTTCACTCTCTTACTTCTCTTCAGCTCCACTCTTACTTCTCCTACTCCTCTTACCTCACTCTCTTGCTCTGGCTCTTCTCTCTCTCTCCCAGCAGGGCCCCTTCACCCAGGCCCTGTGCAATAAATGAACCCCTGCTCCAAGAGCAGCCTGGACTCCAGAGATCTCCCATCTCCGTCCTCCCCGGATCCCACAGCCAGGATGGGAATTACGAGGGATTCAGGCTCCAGAGGTCAAATCCCAGTGAGCCCTTGGCTGGTGGGAGCTGAGGGAGCCATCCTGCTGCACATCCACAGAGCATCTGCCCGGCCTGGAGGGCCACATGGAGCAAAGCAGCTTTCCCTCCCTGCCAAGCCCATCCCTTTGGATAACCCTTCACTCCCCAAAATTATTTTCCAGCTGCCCAGGGCAGGGGTGGAGTCCTCATTCCTGGAGGGATTTAAAACCCCCCAGGGGATGTGGCATTTGGGGCCGTGGGGTGCTGCCAGGCTTGGGAATGGCTGGGTTATGGTCTCAGGGGTCTTTTCCCACATAAATAATCCCGTGGTTCTGTAGGACCTGCCTGGTCACTGGGATTAGTGACCCACAGCGTGGGTGGGTGGCAAAGCTTTGCCAGGAATTCTTCCAAGAGGAGCAGCTCCTGGTGAGCCTGAGCTGCACCCAACATGGAAATGCCAGCTCCCACCTGGAAGTGCCAGTTCCCACCTGGAAGTGCAGGTTCTTATCTGGAAGTGCCAATTCCCACCTGGAAGTGCCAGTTCCCACCTGGAAATTCCAGCTCCCACCTGGAAGTGCTGATTCCCACCTGGAAGTGCCAATTCCCACCTGGAAGTGCTGATTCCCACCTGGAAGTGCCAGTTCCCACCTGGAAGTGCCAGCTCCCACCTGGAAGTGCCAATTCCCACCTGGAAGTGCCAGCTCCCACCTGGAAATGCCATTTCCCACCTGGAAATGCCAGTTCCCACCTGGAAATGCCAGTTCCCACCTGGAAGTGCCATCTCCCACCTGGAAGTGCCAGTTCCCACCTGGAAGTGCCATTTCCCACCTGGAAGTGCCATTTCCCACCTGGAACTGCCAGTTCTCACCTGGAAGTGCCATTTCCCACCTGGAAGTGCTGGTTCTCACCTGGAACTGCCAGTTCTCACCTGGAAGTTGTGGTTCTCACCTGGAAGTGCTTCCTCCGTGTCTCCCTTGAGGTCCAGGATGGGCTCAGAAGAGGACATGGGTTTTTTGGAGCTCTGCTCCGTGTCCGAAGGCCCGGGAATGGGAAGGCTGAGCCAGGAGCCTCCTAAAAATCAACACCCAAAGGAGAAAGATCTTAGAAGGGAAATGATGCAGAGGGAATGTGGGAAGAGTGGTGGGTGGGAAATCCAATCCAAAGCACCTCCCAGGGCGCCACGCTGGGTTCCCAGGGTGAGGAATGATCAGGAAAACTCCCAGCGCCTCCCAAACCCTTCTTGGGGTGATCCTTGAGCTTTTTGCTGTAACCACACCCCACACTTCCCACCAGGAGCTGCTGTCCCTCCTGCTTTGGTCCTTCTGCCTTTCCCCTAAACCTTTCTCTCCCTGGCTCTCCATGTATTGCCTCATTTACACGGATTTACAGACACAGGGAGGAACACAGAGCGTTTATCCCACACCAGGATTAGTGCTTCGGCTTTCCAGCATCCTCCTTCCTGACATTTCCACGCAGACACTTCCATGTGCCACACACAGAGCCTGGATGAGCCTCTGGATCCAGCTGCAGTTCCTGCCCCGTCCAGGGGATTTGCCTCTCCCTGGCTGAGCGCTGGAGCAGGATCATCCCCTCGGCACAGGGAGCTGTGAATCCCGTGGATGCTCCAGTTGCACAGCCCTTCCCACCAGGCAGACAGGGAATCGTGGAATCATCACCCAGAAGGATCACCCAGGACACCTCCCACTGTCCCAGGGTGATCCAAGCCCCAATGTCCAGCCTGGCCTTGGGCACTGCCAGGGATCCAGGGGCAGCCACAGCTGCTCTGGGCACCCTGTGCCAGCCCTGCCCACCCTCCCAGCCAGGAATTCCTTCCCAATCTCCCATCTGACCCTGCTCTTCCTGGGGTGGCTGAAAACTTTTGCCAAGGCCGCCCTGATTTGGGATAAAGCCCATCCTGCTCCACCCAGCCATGGGAAGCAGGGGATGGAACTGGGTGCTCCAGCTCCCCAAATCCCCCACAGCTGAGCAGGACTCTGTGTTCAGTGGTTGCCAGGAACCAGGAGAGCAGGAATTTTCCCAGAGGCAGCCTGGCCAGGCTGGACATCCACCATCCATTGTGATCCAGGAGAAGGGGCAGCCTCCAGGAGATGGCAGCAGGATCCCAGCACGCCCTGTGCCCATGGCCTCCCTCAGCAGCTGTGGCTCCTGAGACAATTCCTGACTCCTCCCAGGCTCTAACCAGGGCCTCCTGCTTCCCAGGACCACCAACTTCACCCAGAGTCTCTGTGGTCACCACCAGTGCAGCTGGAAAGTTTCCATTCTTAATTCTGATTCGCATTACCAGAGTGGCTGCTTCTGCACCCAGTTAAATCCCAAAGTCCTGGGGGAGGGAATCTGAGCTGAATTCTGTTCCAGAGGGGCATCCCAAAGCATTTCGGGCATCCCAACATCCACAGGGGACACGGGGACGTGGCTTGGAATGGAATTCCAGGCACACAAGTGGAAGGGGAAGGATCTCCCGTGGAATAAAAACCACACTGAGGCTCCCCCGTTTCGTTTGCACAGCTGAGCTCCTCCAGATGCTCCCAAACATTCCAGCAGAGCTCCAGGGTGCTGGATTCCCAGCCCCACGTGCTGACCTGCAGCCGGTGCTTATTAAAGATTTAAAGGCAAAGCTGTCAGTGCTGCTCTGGGGATGGGCTTTTCCTCTTATAGCTCTATCCCTCTAATTCTAATAGGATTGGGAGGGGGAGGCGGAGGCTGGGGCCGTGCCAGGAGCCCGGGGAGGGTTTGTTCCTTCCAGAGGCTTTGCACACCTTGGCGGAGCTTTCTGGAAGTTTGTTCCTCTTCCAGCACCTCCTCTCTGGGATTTTGGGTTAACCCCTGGGAGCAGAAGAGCTGCTGTGTCCTGGCTTTCCCTCATCCCAAGGATAACAGAACACCCTCCACACGCTGGCTGTCTGTGCTCTGCTCCAGAAAACGGCATCAATCCCATTTTGTTTCAAATTTTGGACAGTGTCTTGGGTTATGGAACCTAAAATGTCTATTCTGTTCCATCTGCTGAAAGCAGATGGGGAGATGATTTTTCTTTATCTCTTGTAACTCTGGGGGGAGGGGGGCGGTGCCTTCTGATCATGGGCCAGCTGTTCAAACCAGGTGGGGCAGTGTTTGTTATCTCTGTCACCACCCTCCTCCCTCCAGGGGAGATCTGCTGCTGATGGGCCATGAAGGCTCAGCAGGGACAGGACACATTCCATCATCCCATGGGAGATGCTGCACCCAGTGGGGGGAGCCAACCATTCCTGCCTGGATAAAAACTGAAACTCAGGAACACCAGGGATCTGGTTCCACTGGATTCCTGGAGTGAGACTGGACGCTTCTGACCATCCCTGGACCCTTCTCACCATCCCTGGACCCTTCTCCCCATCCCTGGGCCCTTCTCCCCATCCCTGGGCCCTCCTCACCATCCCTGGGCCCTTCTCACCATCCCTGGACCCTTCTCACCATCCCTGGGCCCTTCTCACCATCCCTGGACCCTTCTCACCATCACTGGGCCCTTCTCACCATCCCTGGACCCTTCTCACCATCCCTGGGCCCTTCTCACCATCCCTGGGCCCTTCTCACCATCCCTGGACCCTTCTCACCATCCCTGGGCCCTTCTCACCATCCCTGGACCCTTCTCACCATCACTGGACCCTTCTCACCATCACTGGACCCTTCTCACCATCCCTGGGCCCTTCTCACCATCACTGGACCCTTTTCTCTCAGGATCATCTCTGCCCCAACAGAACCACATCTGCCACTCCAGGAGGACTCACTGTGGGCTGCTCCCAACCCCCTGACCAACAGGGTGTCAGGTTGGAGCTCTGACTCTGTCAGGGTTTCTAGGATTGGTGTTTGTTTGCTTGTTTGGTTGGGTGGTTTTTGTTTTCTACTACATTTGTACTGTTAATATTCCCAGTAAAGAACTGTTATTCCTATTCCCAAATCTTTGCCTAAAAGCCCTTAATTGCAAAATTACAATAATTTGGAGGGGGTGAGGGGTTTACATTCTCCATTCTGAGGGAAACTCCAGCTTTCCCTGGCAGACACCTGCCTTTCCAAACCAAGACAGATGGGCATTTGCTGCTTCCCTGGGTTTGGGGAGATTCCAAAGCCACCCCTGGAAGGTGTTGGCTCAGCCCCACTCCCGGGCTCAAATCCATGGTTGTCCAACAAACACAACGGCTTTGGGGACCTTCCATGGATGTGGTGAAGGGGTGGAAGCCACCAGGTGCTGGGACACTTGGGAATCACAGCCCCTGCTGAAACTCAGATATTTGGGATTCTTCCTTCACCCGCTCCCAGTGCCCGGAATTCCATTCCAAGCCACGTCCCCGTGTCCCCTGTGGATGTTGCTCTGCCCAAAAGGCTTTGGGATGCCCCTCTGGAATAGAATTCAGCTCAGATTCCCTCCCCCAGGACATGTTTTTTCATGGGTTTACCTGGAAGGCTGCAGTGCCTGGAGAGCTGCCTGGAGAGTTGGCCTCGTGCAGTGGGACCTGGAAACAAAGGAGAGGGTTTGGATCTGGATCCATGCTCCAAGATCATGGGATTCTGACCACCTCCCTCCACACCTATGCACCCGTGTGTGGGTCTGGATGCTGCTCCAGAATCGTGGAATTCTGGTGTTCCACATCCACTGGAGAGGGGTGCAAGGGAAATGAGCGCTGTGGTTCTGTCCCACGAAAAATCATTCCCTGGGATCTTCCCCTTGGATGTTCCAAGGTTTTATGGCGCTTTTGCAAAATGTCTGGGCTCCTCCCAACATTTCCTGCCCTTTGGAAGTCGGGAGTAACCTGACTCCCCCTTCATCCATGAAAAAGTTCTCCAGCTCGACCCCATCTCGATTCCAGCAGGAGACGCCCCTGCACCAGCAAAAACTGGGAATTGTTGGGAAGGGAATTTTGATCCAAGATGTCCTGCAGGAGCAGGGACAAAGCAATTTTCTGTTGAATCCCATTCCCTGGGATTTGGGATCAGATCAAGCCTGGGCATCACAACAGCCCAAGTTTTGTTTTATTTGTTTTTCCTCTGGAAAAGATGAAGAGCCACCCTTGTGCTCCTCGGAAGCCTGAGGAACATTTCCTGCTCTCCACCCCGGAAAGCCTCAGCTATAAAATGGGACCACCAATCAACAACCAAATCTCTTTCAGGGAAGAAGGGGAAGTCTGCAGACATCCCCAAATGCTTTATTACTTCCATGGCTTTTGCTGGAAGCAAAGGGGGCTGGAATGAGGCAACCCTGCCTGGTTGGAGCCGGTTGCTGTTGGAGTTTTTCCCTGGAAACCCATTCTTCCTGGAGAGGAAGGTGAAAATTGCCCCTAATCCTGAAATATTGTTGGAAAGGGGGAAAGCAGCACGTTCCATTTGGGAGCTGCAGGAATAAACACATTTTTTACCCAAAAAAAAAAGGGATTTTCTGCGCTGTTTCCTGCCCTTCTTGAGAAATCTGCACCTGGTTCTAATTATATATATAATTATATATAAAATTATATATATATATAAAAAATATAATATTTATATATATAATAAATATATAAAAATAAATTATTGTATAAATATATAAAAATAAATTATATATATAAATATATTATATGTTATATAATTATTACAATTATATATATAATTATGAACCCTAGAGCTTCATTAATGATCAATTTGCCATCGGTCATAATTAATCCCAAATGTGCATTTTTATTTTTCAGTGGAATAAGTGGTTTTTACCTGAGCACATTTGCAAATTCCATTTCGGAGCCGTGGCCGTGTATTAATTAAATTGAAATCATAATTAAAAGCGGAATTAAAACCCTTCTAATAAACACAGGGGGAAGGAAAAAAAAAAAAATCCCTTGGTTTTATGCTCAGTCCACAAATTTTTGGATAATGGAGAGCAGTTATTCCATTTTCCTGAGGGCTTTTGGACAAAGGCCATCCAAGAGGCTTTTAAGGAAACTCCGGAGCCAAGGGGGGATTGTTGAACTTCCAGCACGGATTAAAAGCTTGTTAAGGGAGGGAAAAGGAGGGATGGAATCAAGAGCTCGTTCCCAACAGATAAATCATGGAATAATGGGATGTTCCCGAGAGGCCACCTCGGGGTGAAGGGGTTTTATTGCCCAGGAAAGGGGAAACAGCCAAAGGGAAATGGAGGAAGTGGAATAATGGGGTGGTGGAGGTTGGTGGGAAAGGACCTGGGGATCAGAATCTTCCCTTGGGATGGAGGGGATGACAAACAGGACACAGGAGGGGGAATGTCCCCTGGGTGTGTCACCAACCTCAGTGGGATTTAAGTCAGAGGCTGGGGAGAGAGCTGGGAATGTTCACCTGGGGAAGGGAAGGGTCCAGGGAGAGCGGGGGCAAGGCCAGGAGGGGCTTTATCCCTGTTTTTTTGGGGAAGAATTAATCAGGAAATTGCAGCACTCCGGGCTTTAAGGTTGGAGTTAAATCCCTTTAAATCAGTGGCACCGAGCTCCTGTTATTTAAATAATGGCTTGGGATTTTTTTTTTGTTTTATTTGATTTTGGTCTTCAGAATAAAAACAGAAAAAAAAAAAAAAAGAAACTCCACAAACAAAATAAACCAACCAAAAAAAATTCTTCCATGGATGACCTGCTCTGAGCACACCCGAGATGCTCCAGCTGTTCCCAGCCCCCCTCCAAGGCTTTCCTGCAAGATCCAATTAATTATCTGGGAGTGTGTGGAGCTGCTGATCTCATCTGGGATGTCCAGCAGCACGGGAGGAGGTCACAGTGACCACCCCGAGCCTCGGATGCTGGATAGTGGGAAGGAATTCCTGGCTGGGAGGGTGGGGAGGGGCTGGGATGGAATTCCCAGAGCAGCTGTGGCTGCCCCTGGATCCCTGGAAGTGTCCAGGTTTGAGGGGGTTTGGAGCAGCCTGGGAGGTGTCCCTGCCATGGAGGGGATGGGATGGGGTGGGATGGGATGGGATCCATGGGATGGAATCCATGGGATGGGATGATATGGGATCCATGGGATGGGATGATATGGGATCCATGGGATGGGATAATGGGATGGGTTAATGGGATGGGATAATGGGATGGGTTAATGGGATGGGATCCATAGGATGGGATAATGGGATGGGATGGGATATCCAGCACCAGGACAGGTTTCCCCTCACCCCAGAGCCATAAAGCTCTGGGATTTCAGGGTGACAAAAGTGACCTTTGTGTCCCAAATCCCTCTGCAAACAGGGCCTGATTCCAGCTGGGTTGGATGGAGGGAATCCTCCCAAGGATGGGATGGGATAATGGGATGGGGTGGGATGGGATGGGATGGGATGGGATGGGATGGGGTGGGATGGGATTGGATGGGGTGGGCTGAAGGTCTCTCCCAGTCCAAACCATTCCAGGATTCCCGGCCGTGCTGCCGCTGCAGGGTTCGGTGGGGAGGCGAGCGGGACAGGTGGGATCAGCAGATCTTCCCCGAGGTGGGAAGGAGGGGATGCTCGGGGTGGGGGGGGACATCCCCCATAAAACCCGGGAGCACACCCGGGAGCACCGAGAGCACTCCCGGCCCCTGCCCAGGCTCGGCCGGGAGTTTGTCCCTCATTTCCGTGGCGCTGCGGGATGAGCTCAGCTCCAGGGAGGGAGGGGAAGCGCTCAGGGTGGAGATCGCTGCTGCCAAACCCTCATCCCCCATCCAAACACAAATTAATTCCCCGTTCCAAACACAAATTAATCCCGCTGGAAGGCAGCGGCTGCGCTTTCCAGGGGCTGCGGTTTGCTGAGAGGGGGAGTGGGATTAAAACCACTCCGATATTTCAGGATTTGGGAGGAGTATTTTGGCATCAGCACCTTATCGCAGCCCCGCAGTGCCCGGAGTGCTTTCCCGGCCCTTTCTGCTGAGCTCGGGAAGGCTGGGAATGCTTCCAGAGCGGGACCTGGGGATCCCAGCTCCTCTGGAGCTGATGGGAACTCCTCTGGAGTTAATGGGGTTTCGTCTGCTCCCCTGGGGGCGGCGTTAAATCCCCATCCAGGGGCACGAGGGACGATAAAAACCATTTGGGAATCGAATGGAAAAGGCCTGGCTTCCCCTGGGGTTTGGAGGTGGACGGGACATCCCCAGTGCCGGGGGTGAGGAGGTGGGGATGCGGCGGGGGGGTTGAAAGGTGCGAGTGCTGCAGGAAAAAAACCCAAAAAACAAAAAACAAACAAAAAACCAACCAAAAAACCCCAACAAAAACAAAACCAACCCCCCCCAAAAACAACAACAACAACAAAAAATAAAACACAAAAAAACCCACCACCACCACGACCAAAAAACCATACACACAAAAAAAACCCCAAAAAACCCCCCGAAAAACCAAAAAACAAACAAAAAACCTCAAAAACCAAAAAACAAACAAACAGACAAAAAACCCCCAAAAAACAAAACAACAACAACAACAAAAAACCCCAACAAAGCAAAAAAAAAACCAAACCAAAAACCACACACCCCCCACAAAAAACCCCAAAAAACAAAAAAAAAAAAACAAAAAAACCCCCCCCAAAAACAAACAAACAAACAAAAAAAACCAAAAAAAAAACCAACACCAAAAAACCCACAACCAAAAAGAAAAACTCAAAACCGGGAGTCCCAAATGTCAGGAAGGATCTGCCTGCTCCAAAATCCCTGCTGGGATCTCTTGGAGCTCCTGCCTGCTGCGGGATCCGGGGGAGCAGCCGGGTTCCCCCTTCTGTTTTTTTTTTTTCCCCCGGGTTTTTAGGGTGCCGGGTTTGCTGCTGCATCCCCTCCAAGCCCAGGGCACGCCGTGGGAGCCGAGGCATCCCGGGATCCAGGGAAAATCCCCTTTTCCTGGGGAGCCCTCGGGGTCGGCGGCGGCGGGGAGGAGCCGGGGGGAGCTGTGGTGGCGGGAGGTTGCGAAACAATTTCCTGTTTACTCCGCTCTTTTCTGCGTGAAATGCGAAACTCTGCCCCTGAAATGTCGCTTTTAGCCTGTCCCTGTCCCCTGCCAGCCCATTCCTCCACCCTGGAACTCTCTGTGCGCATCCCGGCTGGGGATGCCCGCGGCTGGGAAAGGCCTCCCCGGGCTCCTCCGTGGGGTTTAATCCTCGGAGCTGATTAAAACTCTCCATTAACAGCAAATTAGGGAGCGATGGGAACGATGGATCTGCTGGGGGAGTCGTTCCAGGGAGAGGGGACGGCACCGAACCGGCTCTGATCCCTTGTTCTGCCGGAGAGGGGAAGGAATTGGGCTTAAAAAAAAAAAACCCCAAAAAACAAAAAAACAAACAAAAAAACCCCAAAAACCCAAAAAAAAAACCAACAAAAAAACAAACACAAAAAAACCCCAAAAAACCAAAAAAACAAAAACAAAACCAAAAAACCCCAAACAAACAAACAAACAAAAAAACCCCCAAAAAACAACAAAAAACCCACCAAAAAAAAAAAACCAAAACAAAACAAAAAACCAAACCTCAAAAAACAACAACAACAAAAAAAAAACAAACACAAAAAAACCCCACAAAAAAACAACAAAAAAACCCCAAAAACCCCCAAAAAACGTAACAAACAAAAAAACCCCACCAAACCCAAAAAACCACCTTTTCCTGGGTGTTTTTTGGCTGGAAGTCTCAGCTCTAGGGAGGTGACCCCCAGGTGAAGCCAAGCAGTGAAACTCGGCGGGTTTTTTTTTATTTATCCTGCCCGGGTTTAAAACAGCCGGAGTGAGAGGGGGAGGTGCTGGATGGGGCTTGGAAAAACCTGGGATAGTGGAGGGGTTCCTTCCCGTGGAACTGGGTGAGCTCTGTCCTTTCCAACCCAAACCATTCCATGATTTTAGATTCGGTGATTTTTAAATTCCGTGATTTTTAGGACAATACTCCACGGCTCTCTCGGATGTGGGCAGGCTGTGAAACCAGAGCGAGGATTTCCCCACATCCCAGAGCTGAGGGAGCTCCTGGAAAATCCTTCCCGTGGCTCCCAGCAGAGCTCTGCTCTCCAGAGCATCCCAGGAAGGACCTCCAGGGACTCCCCTCCTCACGCTGTGAGGAAACCACTGGAAAAATCAGATTTTTTTTTTTTTTTCTCCCTCAAAATTCAGCTTTTGAGTTGCCATGCACTCAGAGCCATGGGATATTCTGAACTGGAGAGGACCCAGAGGGATCATCCAGCCCTTCAGGAATGGCCCCTGCAGGGTTTGAGGTTTGTTTGGCTTTAGTTTGGGGCTGGGGAAACTGAGGCAGGGCGAGCTGGGAGGGGCACAAACCCCACTTTGGGGTTGTTTTGTTGTCCCTTTTGGTTCTCCAGGTCCCCAAAGTTTCCCTGGCTCCGTGCTCTCCTCATCTGATCCCAAAAACCACTCCCTGTCTGGCCAATCCCACAGCACAAGGCTAGGCTAAGGAAAACTCGATTTTTTTTTCTTTCCAGCTTCCTTTATTTATTCTTTTCATCTTTGAGCCTTAAACATTTGGGTTTTGTTTGGGTTTTCGGGGCTGGGCCCTCTCTTGTCCCGGAAAGGGCCCCAAACTAAAGCCAAACAAACCTCCATCCCTGCAGGGGCCATTCCTGAAGGGCTGGATGATCCCTCTGGGTCCTCTCCAGTTCAGAATATCCCATGGCTCTGAGTGCATGGCAACTCAAAAGCTGAATTTTGAGGGAGAAAAAAAAATCTGATTTTTCTGGTGATTTTCTTTGTGAAATGGCCCCAAAGGCTGCAGCCCCTCGTGGCTCCTGCTGGTGGGAAGGAACATTCCAGGGAACAAGGAGCTGCTTCCCTCAGGGATCCTGGGAATGATGGCACAGGACCAGGACAAGGCTCCATCTCCCTTCCAAAATTCCAGGAATCCCAGAATCCCAGACTGCTCTGGGTGGGAAGGGACCTGGAATTTACTCCTGACAGGAATTTTGGGGGCTGTGGGGGGTGAAGGAAGGGTTAATGCTTTAAGGAGGCTGTTGGGCTCTGGATTTATCCCAGCAGGATTTATCCTGGAGGAGGAAGGGGAGGGACAGCAAACATTTGGGATGCAGAGGTTGTGCTTTGACTCCAGAGTGATTTAGCTGGAAGCTGGCTCAGGTTATTTGCAGGAACATCCTCCCCTCAGATCCTGCCCAGCTCTCCTGGAGCAGGGGGGGAGGCACAATTCCAGCCATCCATCACCTGGAACGAAGGAAAACCTCTTGGACTGCCAGAGCCTCTGAAGAAAACCAGCTGGACATCCCCAGGTCCTGCCTGCTTAAGCTCAGCACAAACTGTCAGTGCAGATTTGTCTGGCCAATTCCCCGGCACTCAGCGGCATCCAGCACATCCAACAGCTCCCCAAAGCTCCAAGAGACCCAAATTCTCATCTGCCTTCCCTCCCCTGCTCCCCACAGCCCTGGGAAGGAGGCCCAGAGGTCCCTCTGTGGTCAGAACACAGCAGCTGTAGCTGCTAAACCCTGGTTTTGTTAAACCCCTCCTAAACAAAGCTGCAGTTTCTGCACCAGGAGTTGGTAAATCCTTTCCTCTCTCTCCGGTGGTTTTTCCCAGTGCTGGATGCCTGTGCTGTTAAAGGGAGTTTTGGGGGGATTATTTTTAAAATCAATCAGGTTTTTATCAGGTGGGAGGGAGCCTGGAGCAGCCTGGGGTGGTCGAGGTTGTCCCTGATTCTGGCAGGGGGTGGGGATGGACTGGGGGAGCTTTAAGGTCCTGAGCAGGCCAGGCCTTTTCCTGGTTGTCTGAGGGAGGAAAGTTCCAGCTCCCAGCTGTGTCTGCCCTCCCCGTGCTCCTCCACCACCAAACCCTTCCTATTCCAACCCATTCCATCAGATCCCTGGGATCTTTGTGGCACAGGAGAGACAGGGCTGGGGTGAGACAGGCAGGATGGGATTGCAGGACTGGGAAAGGGGATTTTTGTGTCCCCCCCCTAATGCCCACAGCACCCTCCTTGTCCCCAGCCCCATGGGATGGAGGTGCTCCGTGGGGATGGGGAGAGCTCAGCCTTGGGACCCCTCTGCCCCCCTTGGAGAGGGGCTGGAGCCAGAGCGAGGACACAAAGTGCTTCCAGATGTTTCTCCAGGGGTGGCAGAAGTGCCTGCTGGAGACAGCTGGGCTTTGGCTTTTCCTTCAGCTCAGCTTTTGTCAGGAGCAACCGGCAATTTGTGGGCAGCTGCCTGCCTGGGAAGGCAGAGCCGGCCCCAGCTCCAGCAGGGGTTTTATTTTGGGAGGAGGGGTTTTTCTGGGAATCTGGAAATGAGAGGCTGGGCTGGGCTGGGCTGCCCCTCAGGGGGGAAACACCCTTGGGGAGCTGGGAGCTCTTTCTGGGAACACTCCCTGGTGTGTGCTGAGCTCTGCAGGCGCTTCCCGAGGGATCCACACGGGATCTGCTGCCTGGACACCCCCTTGGGACCTTGAAACCCATCCCAAACCCCATCCCAAACCCCATCCCAGCCCCCAGCCCTGGCTCCCAGCAGCAGGATGAGAAAAGCTGCTGAGTGCTCAGGGCAGGGCAGATTAAAATAATCCCAGGGATCCCTCCCGGCCCCGCTTTTCCCGGACAACGTGGATAATCCCCCCCTGCTCCAGGTGTGCTCCGCCCACGTGCCCACCCTCGGGGTGCCAGCATTCCCAGGGAGGAGCTGGGGCACCCCAAACCTCTCCCCAGCCCTGGAAATGCAGTGGGTGGGGAGGATCTCTGGATGGAGCTGCTGGAAAAGAGTGGGATGATGCCAGCAGCACCTGGGGCTTGGCTTCACCTGCTTTGCACTGGCAGAAAGCCGAGGAGCAGGGCCCTGTCCTCCTGGGGGGAAGGAAAAGCCACCTCCAAATCCAGCAGAGAAGGAGCTGGACAAGGCTGGATTGTCCCCAGGGACAGCCTGGGAGTGGGAGAAGCACAAGGACAGAACAAGCAGAGCGGGTCTGGGTGATTTGGAGAAGCCCAAGGGATGGTCCAGCAGGAGCTCGAGGTCTGGGGATCACAGAAATCTGGGAATATTCCCAGGAAAACCAGGCAACATCAGGGAATTGCTTCTCCACTGTCTCCCTGAGCGAGCTCCCAGCTCACTCCAGCCATTCCCTGCCTGGTTCTTGCTGGGATTGTTCAGAGGAGGAGACCTCACTGAGATGCTTTTCCATGCCACCATTTCCCAGCAGGTTTGATCCATTTGATCCAAGGTCTTTCCTGGGGATCAAATGAGCCGGGTTCTCCTCCCAGCCATCACAAGGAGACTTTCCCTATAAATAAATTCGTGCAAGGAAAAGCAGCAGCAGCCCCACATCAGCTGTGCTTTTGTGGAGATGGAGCTCAACAAAAGGATTTTTCCATGAAGTCTCAGTTTGCAGGAAACCCATTGGGCTCTGAAGGGATTCAGGGATAACCCCTGCTGGTGTTTTTTCCTGTGGGGGATTGGGTTGAGCAGCCCCCATCCCAGAACCTGCCACATCAAAACCCCCGGAACGGTGACTCTGCCATTCTGGTTTCTCTCCCTCAGGAAAAAAAGCTCCTCCTCCCGGGAGATCAATTTTTTTAGCCCAGTTCCAGTGGGGAAAAAACATCAAAACAGCCCCGTTTCCCACAAGGCAGCAATTTCTTTTCCCAACCCTACTTAGGAAAAAATCTTGAGTTCAAAAAAAAAAAGAAAGCAAATGTGGAATGCAGGTCCCCTCCCCCTTTATTTCAAGGTTTTCTTTGTGTGCACACAGAGCTCAAGTTCCTTTTTCTTGCCTTTTCTTAAGCTGGTTGTCATTTCCTCTCCCAGAGGTTGTTGGAATGAGGAACAGGACCATGAAAAAAATGTCAAAACACCATTTTTGCCTTCCCCTTCTTCGGGAGACAGGGAGAACCTGGCTCGAAACTTCTGCTGGCCCCAAAGCCCTCCCTCCTTGCCCAGGAAGCAGCTGCAAACCTTCCTCCCACATGGATCCCAAGCAGGAGTGGCCCCTTGGATGCTGTCCAGACAGGGAGGAGATCCTGCAGCTCCTGCTCCAGGGGCTGGGGGGGGTTGGAGGAGCAGGGAGGGATGGTGGGGAAACAGGGATAGAGGATGGGAGCAGGGATTGAGGGTGGGAACAGGGATGGAAGGTGGAGGAGCAGGGATGGAGGGTGGAGGAGCAGGGATTGAGTGTGGGTGCCAGGGATTGAGGGTGGAGGAGGTGGAGGAGCAGGGATGGAGGGTCAGAGCAGGGATTGAGGGTGGGAGCAGGGATGGAAGGTGGAGGAGCAGGGATTGAGGGTGGAGAAGCAGGGATGAAGGGTGGGAACAGGGATGGAAGGTGGAGGAGCAGGGATGGAGGGTGGAAACAGGGATGGAGGGTGGAGGAGCAGGGACTGAGGGTGGAAACAGGGATGGAAGGTGGAGGAGCAGGGATGGAGGGTGGAGGAGCAGGGATGGAAGGTGGAGGAGCAGGGATGGAAGGTGGGAGCAGGGATGGAAGGTGGAGGAGCAGGGATGGAAGGTGGAGGAGCAGGGATGGAAGGTGGGAGCAGGGATGGAAGGTGGAGGAGCAGGGATTGAGGGTGGGTGCCAGGGATTGAGGGTGGAGGAGGTGGAGGAGCAGGGATGGAGGGTCAGAGCAGGGATTGAGGGTGGAGGAGCAGGGATGGAAGGTGGAGAAGCAGGGATGGAAGGTGGAGAAGCAGGGATGGAAGGTGGGGGAGCAGGGATTGAGTGTGGGTGCCAGGGATGGATGATGGGCACCCTGAGTGGATGGTGGATGTCATGGATGGGTAGTGGACACCAGGGATGGGTGGCAGAGCACCAGGGGACAGGCACAGGCAGCAGGCAGGGACATCAGGGTGACCTCCCCTGCAGGCTGAGGCCGTGTGCCAGAGCTGGGGCTGGGCATCACCCAGGGCTGGGCTTGGGGATGTGGAGCCCTGGGACCCTGCCCAGCAGGGACAGGAGGGACAGAGCAGGGCACTGAGGCTCTGATAACTTTGTTCCTTCCTTCCTTCTCCCCTTGGAAGCCCCTGACCCAGCCTGCTCCGTGCTGTGCCAGCTGGGCAGGCGGGCACACCGGGCTGTCCCCTTATCCCGCATTGCCCAGCTGGGGAGAGCAGCAGCAGCTCCAGCCCCAGGAGGGCCTGGACAGCTGGGCTTGGGAACACCTCACAGGAGATCACCAGAACGGCCAAAATTCCCTTTCCTGGGTGAAGCCGTGGTGGCCTGACTGCCACCAAAGCATTCCAGCCTCACCCTGCCATTCCCAAGAAAAAAACTGAAGGGGCTTTTCGGCCGACAAGGCTCCAAGGAGCTGGAGAGCTCTGTGAGCATTTTACACCCCCCGAGCACGTCCAGCCTTGCCCGCTCCCCTCCGCCTCCCCCACAGAACATCTGCCCCTCCCACCCTCCCAAAATCCACCCCCCCCAAAATCCCCCCACCACCCCGCCGAGGCATCCCGATGTCTCAGCTCAGAGCTGCCAGCACAGGGGGAGCCTCTCCCCTTCCCCAGCGCCGCCAGCCTCAGGCTAAGCTGCTTACAGGGCTCCTGCCAATCCAGGCTGCCACTTTCCAACCCCCACCCCCTCCCCTGGCTCTGCTTTCCCCCGTGTCTTTATCCCAGTGATTCCTCTCCCAGCCTCCCCCCCGGCAGGTCGCAGCGTGTGCAGCAGGATCCCACGGAGCTGCACGGGACAGTCCGGTGTCCGAGCCCATCCAGCTGCAGGAATGCCAGCCCCCGGAGCAGCGTCCCCACCCCTCCCACCCAAACCCACGTCCACAGCAGCGTCCGAGTCCGCACGCATCCAGGGAGGGTTGGGAGCGACCGCAGAAGTCGGAGAGAGGAGGGAAGGTTGGCGCTCAGCAGCTGCTACCAAGGAAGAGCTGGGCAGGTTCAACGTGGAGCAAGGAGGAGGGGAAAAAAACAATGCGAGAACCAACTGAAAAGGAGGCAAAGGGAGGACGCCGGGATTCGGGGACGGGTCTCTACCTTCTAGGCCACCAGCTAGCACGGGGCGGGAAAGGGACAGTCAGTGGTTGGTTCGGTGTGGAGGGTCGGTTTGGTGTCACTCACGATAGAAAACATATTCGGTGTAAGAGGTCCAGATCCTGTCGTCCGTCTGCTCGTGGGCGAAGGCACAGGTGCCCGTGGAGTTGCAGGCCACCATGTGGAAGCCGGCGTCGGCCAGTTTGTCAAAGGCTTGCTCCAGGAAGGTGAACTTGAGGTAGTACCTGGACGTGTACCTCTCCGGGGGCCTGTCCGGGTCCCTGCTCTCGTTCAAGGTGTCCCCAAAGACCTCCTTGGCCAGCGAGGTCTTGCCGCACACCATGATGCGGGCCACCCTGCGGAACTTGGCGTCCGTCTGGCTGTCCCTGCCCAGCGTGTAGGAGCCGCGGTAGCCGATGGTGATGAACCCGGCCCGGCGGCCCTCGGCCCCGCCGGACGCGGCGCCGGGCGGAGCGGCCGCGGCCACGGCCACGCCGCGTCCGGTGTCAGCACCAGGGGACAGCTCCTCGGGGTCGCTCTGGCAGGCGTCGTCCCCCAGCGAGTTCTGCTCGCTGAGCTTGGGCGCCAGCAGCTTGGCCAGCTCGGGCAGCATGAAGTACTCGGCCTCGCGCTGCAGGCGGCCGCGCTCCGGGAAGTGCTCGGGCAGCACCAGCTGCCGGTCCCTCATGTAGTCCAGGATGTAGCGGAACAGGAACCCGTCCCGGTCGACGAAGAAGCGGCCCTTGCTGTCGCGGGCCAGCGAGCGCGCGTTCTTCTGGGTGAACATCTCCCAGAGCAGCGAGCCGGGCACGCTGACCAGCGTGGGGTGCCGGGTGATGTACACCTGCCCGCCCACGTTCAGCTCGATGATGTCGGGGAAGGGGTTGGTGTCCTCGCCGCCTTTGGCGCAGCCCGCGGGGTCTGCCAGGGCCATGGTCAGCAGCTCCCACCTGCAGCACAAAAAGGGGCAAAACCGGGTTAAAACTGCCAGGAAACACGGCCCGCTGCCCTGATCCCAACTGGGTCCCAAGGGCTTCAAGCCATCACCCCAATCCCAAGTGATTGGAGATGATCCCAAGGGGCCTCAAGCCATTGCCCTTGTCCCAAGTGATTGGAGACAATCCCAAGGGGCCTCAAGTCATCATCCCAATCCCAAGAGACTGGAGATGATCCCAAGGGGCTTCAAGTTATCACCCCAATCCCAAGTGATTGGAGGGGATCCCAAGGGGCTTCAAGCCATCACCCCAATCCCAAGTGATTGGAGATGATCCCAAGGAGCCTCAAGCCATCACCCCAAGGCCAAGAGATTGGAGATGATCCCAAGGGGCCTCAAGCCATTGCCCCAATCCCAAGTGATTTGAGACAATCCCAAGGGGTTTCAAGTCATCACCCCAATCCCAAGAGACTGGAGATGATCCCAAGGGGCTTCAAGCCATCACCCCAATCCCAAGTGACTGGAGAGGATCCCAAGGGGCCTCAAGCCATCACCCCAATCCCAAGTGATTTGAGACGATCCCAAGCCAGATCACACACGGAATCATAGAATTGTTTAGATGGGAAAAGCTCTCTAAGATCATGGAGTTCCAACCCAGCACTGCCAGGCCACCACTAAATCTCTGATTTGGGTCAGCAGGCAGGGCAGGACCAGATCCTCGTCTCCCCAGGAGTCTGGGAGTCATCTCTCTTCCCCAGTCCCTGGCTCTTGGAACAGGCAGCGTTATCCAAGGCCACCTCCCCTTCCGTGGCACACTGCCCGTGGTCTGACAGTGCCACCATCTCCACCTGAGCTCTTCAGAGAGCAGAGAGGCTCAGCCCCTGCTGCCCAGGAAGGTGCAGGGACGTGGGGCTGCTGTCAACAACAGGAAAGGCAGGGCTGTCACACCCTGGGGACCCGCCAGCCCGGCATCCTGCGGGCAGGAGCAGCTGCCAAGGGAGGAGCTCCCGGCGCAGGGGCCCCGCAGAGCCGGGGCTGGAGGGGTTGTGGAGCACCCCGGGGCTGGGGAAAAACAGCACCAGAGCCTTGAAGGACAGAGGGACAGAGGGACAGAGGGACAGAGGGACAGAGGGACAGAGGGACAGAGCCTTTTGACACTCCTGCTCTGTCCTTGCTCCTGGAAAGTGCTCAACACGCGCTCGCAGCCAAGCTGGGAGATGGCAGAGCCTTTCCAAGGGGCTGGGACTGAGACAGATCCTGGGCTGCTGCTGCAGCCTCGGGGCAGATGCCACGGGTTTATACATTTTCCAAAAGCAAGCCGGTTCTTGGATGTCTCTTGACACTGCAAATCAGCAGCTTACATAAACCTGGCTCAGCAGCCGGAGCCTGGATCCGTGCCGTGCTCTGTGCAGGCATTGGGGAGACCACGGAGGGAGGGGGTTCCCTGGCGCTCCCTGGGTGATCCCAGCGCTGCCCTGGCTCTGCTCGGAGGTTGAGACCCCCCCCTGGGTGGTCCCACACCCAAGGAACAGCCCCAAAGTCCTGCCCCGTCCCCTTGTGTCCTGCCGCAAAAATTCCCGGGAGCTGCTCCAAAGGATTCCAGCAGGAATTTCGGAGCAGCTAGAGGACACAAAGATAGAACTCTGTGGGCACTTTTTGAGCACGGGGGGCAGAGCTGAGGCAGCGTTTAGCGGCCACACTCCTCCTCCCGGCTGTCAGGGAGAATCGTCTTTGAGCAAGGAGTGACTTGGGCAAGGAAGAGCCGGAAGGATGGAAAGAGGATCAGCGCGGTCCCGGCTTCCCAAGTCCCCTCCCGCAGCGGCTCTGGGTCCCTTTCCCTGGCGATTCCATGCCCAGGGCACAGCCCGGCGGGGCAGGAGCCGCCCGTGCCCGGAGCCGGCATCCCTTTGTCAAGGCTGGGGGAGGCCGGGGGGTCGGGGGGGCACAGGCAGAGCGGTCCAGCTGTCCCCTCTGCCCGCCCCAGGCGCGGGGACATGAGCGGGGACATGAGCGGGGACATGAGCGGGGACATGAGCGGGGGACACATGAGCGGGGACAACCCGGCTCAGCCCCGGCAGCCGCATCCGTCCCCAGCGCTCCCCGGCCCGGGGGACCCCGACCCCGCCGCCCCCGTTACCTGGGCAGGGCGGCCCGGCCGCTCCGCTCCGCTCCGCTGCGCTGCGCTCCCCTCCCCGCCGCTCCGCTCCCCTCCGCGCCGCTCCCCGCCGCTCCTCTCCGCCCAGCCCAGCCCCGGCCCCGCCGCTTTATGGCCGGGAAGGCGGCGAGCGCCGTCCCCCCGCTGTCCCCGGGACCGCCTTCCCTCCGCCTTCCCTCCCGCCTCCAGCCGAGCGGCCCCCGCCGTCCTCGCATCCCCCGTGCCCGCGTCCTCCTCGCTCTGGCGGCGGGCGGGACCGGCTGGGGAATTCCCTTCTCGCCATGGCCTGGGAATGCAGCGGGGCTTGTCAGAAAGGAGGGACAGGGACTCCTAACACGGCCCTGTACCGGCGCTGCCGGTTCCTACAGCCGGGGTTAATCCGCTCCTGCCCGCAGCGCAGGTGGCTCCGCAGCCCCGGGGCGCACCCGCCTGACCCAGAGCTCCTTCAATAATTAATTCACCGGCACATCCGCTCCGGGCCGTTTTTAGCAGCGGCTGCCGCGGTGGTGGCAGCTCCCGGGTGACGGATGGGGTTGGACAAGGCGGGGGAGAGGCGCTGCTGCTTAGCGGGGCGCGTTAATTGGATCCTCATTAGAGGGGGCAGCCCCGGGGGAGCGCAGGGAGGTGAGGGCAGAGCTGGGAACTCCCGAGGGAGCCGGGGTTTGGTGGCAGCACCGCGGGAGGGGTTTCTGGCACGGCCCCCTGGTGGGACTGGGATTGTCAGGGCAGGGATGATGGAAGTGCTGGGACAGGGACCTGCTCCCAGCCCGGGCAGGGTTTGCCAGGAGAGACAAAGGGGTGTCCATCCATCCATGCATCCATCCATCCATCCCTCCATCCATCCATCCATCCATCCATCCATCCATCCATCCATCCATCATCCATCCATCCCTCCATCCATCCATCATCCCTCCATCCATCCATCCATCCATGCATCCATCCATCCATCCCTCCATCCATCCATCCATCCATCCATCCATCCATCCATCCATCCATCCATCCCTCCATCCATCCATCCATCCATCCATCCATCCATCCATCCATCCATCCCTCCATCCATCCATCCATCCCTCCATCCATCCATCCATCCATCCATCCATCCATCCATCCATCCATCCATCCATCCATCCATCCCTCCATCCATCCATCCCTCCATCCATCCATCCATCCACCCATCCATCCATCCATCCATCCATCCATCCATCCATCCATCCATCCATCCCATCTCACTCCTGGATGGACACTCTGGAACTGCTCAGCCCTGAAGCAGAGGGGTCACAGAATCACAGAATCACAGAATTTCTAGGTTGGAAGAGACCTCCAAGATCATCCAGTCCAGCCCAGCCCTAACACCTCAGCCAGACCATGGCACCCAGTGCCACATCCAGGCTTTTGTTAAACACACCCAGGGGTGGTGACTCCACCACCTCCCCGGGCAGCCATTCCAGAACTTTATCACTCTTTCTGTGAAAAACTTCTTCCTGATATCCAGCCTGGATTTCCCTTGGAGCAGCCTGAGGCTGTGTCCTCTCGTTCTGCCAGAGCCAGCCTGGCTGTGCTGCTGGTGCAGGGACAGGGAACAGAGAGGTCTGGCTGGGCAGCAAGGAACCCCCCAGAGCAAACCCCAGGGTGGCCTCCACAGCCTCTCCTGCAGATGGGAGGGGTTCAGCCCCACAGATTTCCAGGTTTCCCAGCTTGGAGCGGTTTCAGGAGAGTGCTGAGATCCTTCTCTCCACTCATTTCTTCCCAGGAAGGGTTTTCCCAGCACTGGAAAAGTCTTTCCAGGGCAGTGGTGGAGTCACAACCCCAGAGGGATTTAAAGGCCCTGTGGATGTGGCACTTGGGGCCATGGGTCAGAGCTGGAGGAATGGTTGGATTTGTTGGTCCCAGAGGGCTTTTCCAGGCTTCAGGGGTTCTGTGATCTCCAGCCCAAGTGGGTCCATGGCTTGTCCTTCCCACTCCTTCCCATGCCACCCTCAGCCCTTTGGCACAGAGTCCCTGTCCCTCTGTCCCCTGGAGCTGCTTTCCCAGAGCCTCAGTGGGTCAAGGACCAGGCCAGAGCCACCCCCAGGCCAGGCCCAGCCCAGCCAGGAGCTGGGGCTGTGTTGGGAACATCAATTCCAGCCCTGCAGGGAGGATTCCCTGCCTGGACCTGCAGCTGGGCAGGGACAGGCCCAGGAGCATCGATGTCTCTTTGCCAGCCAGGGGTGGGTTTTTAAGGCACATCCCTGCCCCAGCATCCTGCCAGGGAAATTACTTGGTCCCTTTCCCTTTCCCCTTTCCCCTTTCCCCTTTCCCCTTTCCCCTTTCTCCTTTCCCCTTTCCCCTTTCTCCTTTCCCCTTTCCCTTTCCCTTTCCCCTTTCCCCTTTCCCCTTTCCCCTTTCCCCTTTCCCTTCCCCTTTCCCCTTTCCCCATTCCCCTTTCCCCTGTCCCCTTTCCCCTTTCCCCTTTCCCCTTTCCCCTTTCCCCTTTCCCTTTCCCCTTTCCCCTTTCCCTTTCCCCTTTCCCCTTTCCCTTTCCCTTTCCCTTTCCCTTTCCCTTTCCCCTTTCCCCTTTCCCTTTCCCCTTTCCCTTTCCCCTTTCCCCTTTCCCCTTTCCCTTTCCCCTTTCCCCTTTCCCCTTTCCCTTTCCCTTTCCCCTTTCCCCTTTCCCCTTTCCCCTTTCCCTTTCCCCTTTCCCCTTTCCCCTTTCCCCTTTCCCTTTCCCCTTTCCCCTTTCCCCTTTCCCCTTTCCCCTTTCCCCTTTCCCCTTTCCCTTTCCCTTTCCCCTTTTTCCTTTCCCCTTTCCCCTTCCCCTTTCCCCTTTCCCCTTTCCCCTTTCCCCTTTCCCCTTCTCCCTTTCCCCTTTCCCTTTCCCCTTTCCCCTTTCCCCTTTCCCTTTCCCCTTTCCCCTTTCCATGACTGGGGGAGATCCAGCAGTGCCAGCGCTCCCAGGGACACAGGGCTGGGGAGGGAGCATCCCTTGTCCTTGGGAGGGGGTCTGGAGCACAGCTCCCACCCCCTGGATCAGCTGCTCAGATCCCAGCCCAGTCTGGGATAACTCTTCCCCCGAGGGTGGTTGGGAGGAGCAGAGCCCCAGCAGGGACTGAGCCTGGCACGGGGACAGAGCTCGGGAGCTTCCTGAAGGGACAATTTATCCTTTCAAGGTTGAGAGAAGGATCCAAAATCCCCAAACCATGGATAGGGAGGGACCTTAAAGCCCATCTCAAGGGCAGGGATCCCCTTGGAAGGGTGGAGGTGACAGGGACCGGGATCTGCTGCTGTCCCCGAGTGGCTCCAGGCCAGAGCCAGGAGGGGTCGGGGACTCCAGCCCTGCCCTGAGTGACAAAGGGACATTTCACACGTGCTGGACATTCCCAGGGCTGCTCTCTGTCAGTTCTTCCTGCCCTTCACTTCCCTGAGCCTGCCTGGCTCCTCCATCTCCCTGCCAGGAGCGTTTGGATGTGGGAAAAAGAATCATTTTTGGAGAAATGTCCCCCGAGGGATGGGCAGGGTTTGTAAATCTGGGAATGTCAATGGGAGCCTTTGCTCCAGCCGAGTTTCAGCTCTTGGATCTTATAATCCTGGAAAGGTTTGGCTTTGGGAAGAGACCCTAAACATCATCCTGCATCACAGGATGTTACTTGGTGCCTTAGCTGGAAGAAAGAGAGAGGATTTTACTGTTTTTTTAGCTTATATGTGTATTACTCAAAAGTCATATTCTATTTTTTAGTGGTTAAACTACTTGTTAATTAAAAAAAAACAAACCTGACTCTTGATTGGACTGTTCTTTTTAACAAAATTTAACTATTAACTATTTAAACTATTTAACTATTTAAACTATTTGACAAAATTTAAACCATGTTAACCCCATGACAACACTTTAATCTCTTCCCGCCCTCCCAGCTTTTCAGGGCTTGCCTGCAAGGTGCTTTCACCCAGAAGAGCCTGGAAAAGGCCGTTCCTCCATCTCCCCAATTGGGTTTTACCAATTCCTCCCTGGAAAATGAAGCTGAAACCCCTGAAATGAAGCAGGGAAGAGGGGAGAGATCAGCTTTCCCGGGGTGCAGCCCCAGCACAGGTTTGTCCCCGCTGGGCAGGAGAGCAAACCGGGAGCTGCAAGACAAAGAGCAGGGCGAGGAAAAAAAAAAAAAACCTTCATGAAAAATGAACGAGGGAGCAGGCGGCCGCTCCCGGAGTTATCTGGGGCATGAAGAAAACGCAGCAGGCCAGAAAAACGCGAGCGGGGATGGAGAGCGGCGGAGGTGAAAGCGCCGGGGTAGAAGCGAGGCTTTGTGTTTAATTAATGGCCCTGCTTGCGTCTGAGTGGCAGCAGCACCCTGCTGGGGACAGCGAGGGACACGCCGGGCCGGGCTGTGCCACTGCGTCCTCACCAGTGCCACCGGCTCGCCAGGTCTGCTCAGATTTTTTTTTCCTTTTTCCCTGATTTTTTGGGATGATCTGAATTAATGGAGCCTGTTACAAATGTGAATAAAATAAGCAGCAAATTTAAAATTTAGCAACATTTTTAAAAAAAAAATAATATAAATTTTTTTAAAAAATTTGGTAATGATTATTTAAATTTGGTTAAGGTTCTGATAAGGCATAATGTGAATAAAATAAGAATAAAATAAACAGCAAATTTAAAATTTAACATCAGTTAAAAAAATTAATATAAAATTACAAAAAATTGGTAATGATTATTTAAATTTGGTTAAGGTTCTGAGAAGGCAGAAGCAAAACACACCCACCAGTGCCACTGGCTCGCCAGGTCCTGCTCAGATTTTTTTTCCCCTTTTCCCTGATTTTTTGGGATGATCTAAGTCGATGGAGCATTTATAAATGTGAATAAAATAAACCACAAATTTAAAATTTAGCAGCAGTTTTAATAAAAAATTTAATATAAAACTTAAAAAAAATTGGCAATGAGTATTTAAATTTGGTTGAGGTTCTGATAAGGCAGAAGCAAAACACGCCACCAGTGCCACTAGCTCGCCAGGTCCTGCTCAGATTTTTTTCCCTTTTCCCTGATTTTTGGGATGATCTAAATTGATGGAACCTGTTATAAATGTGAATAAAATAAGAATAAAATAAACAGCAAATTTAAAATTTAACAACAGTTTTAAAAAAAAGTATAAAATTACAAAAAATTTGGTAATGATTATTTAAATTTGGTTAAGGTTCTGATAAGGCAGAAGCCAAACACGCCACCAGTGCCACTGGCTCGCCAGGTCCTGCTCAGATTTTTTTTCCCTTTTCCCTGATTTTTGGGATGATCTAAGTCGATGGAGCATTTATAAACGTGAATAAAATAAACAACGAATTTAAAATTTAGCAGCAGTTTTAATAAAAGTTTAATAGAAAATTACAGAAAATTTGGTAATGATTATTTAAATTTGATTGAGGTTTTGATAAGGCAGAAGCCAAACACGCCACCAGTGCCACTGGCTCGCCAGGTCCCACTCAGTTTTTTTTTCCCTTTTCCCCGATTTTTGGGATGATCTAAGTCGATGCAAGAGGATCCTTCAGCATCCCTGGCTCCCATTTCTGAGGGGATGGACCTGGATGGGCTTTAAGATTCTTTCCAACCCCAGCCATTCCATGATGTTTGACTGCTGATCTTTACTGACTCCATGTGGGTTGCTGTGGTTTTTTGCATTTCTGCAGAGGAAATTTCTCCTTTAAGTGCTGGGACAAAAGACCTGGGAAAGCTGCTCCGAGCATTTGTCTTCTGCTAAAATGTCTGGGATTTTACGGTTAGTAACCAAGGAAAAAAGGGAAAAAAATAAGCCAAAGGAAATATCCTAAACCATACAAGAAACCACAAACCCTGAATCCAACCTCCCTCAGCTGCAGAGTTTGCTGTATTCCCATATATGATTTATTACCCTTGGAAGTTGATCTGGAAGCCCAAACTCCTGAGGTTTGTTCCTGCCAGCTCCTGGCACGAATTCAGGCACTTTGTGACTGTTCCCAGCTGTAAAACACCCTGGGAGAGCAACAAATACATCTTTATTAAGTTTTTTGGGTTTTTTTTGAGATGAAAGGCACCGTTGAATACATTATTTTAATGCCCTCTAATGAATAAATGTGACTTCCCACTAACACAAATTAATTAATGAGCATTTCCATTTCCCCAGCCTTAATCTCCAATATTAAATGTTATTAATCCCGGCGAGTTAGACCAGCACATGCATCCATTTCAATGTTTTCCCCACACCCCAGCAAGAACACCTTGGCTTCCTCTCCTGTTTTAATCAGCTCCCTCCAACCCAGCTGCTCTGGGAACCACAGAAATCCCTGCACTGGCAGCAAGGAAAAGGCTGATTTCTCCAAAGGGAGGGATGGCACGGCCGGGACACCGGGAGGCCAGAGGCTCTGATTTGGGCATCGATATTCCTCCAGAATTCCAGGATCCCGACACGTGTGGGGCTGCAGGCAGCTCCCAGCAGCTCCGTGCTGCCTTGCAGCTGGATTGTCTTCTGTTGGGGAGGACGAAGCAGGAAGGTCCTGCAGGAATGATTTATTGGTGAAAGGTTCTAAGAGTGTAAAACCTGCAGGAGAGATAAGAGTTAAAAGCAAGATTTGAGCTACAGAATGTTAAAGCAGGAAGATGGTGATTAAGTTAGCTGAAGGCCAGGGCCCTGGTAATTGAGCAATACCCCTCCCCAGACAAAGGGGGTTGGGCCCTGCCAGGTAGCAGGAAAAAGGTGGTTTTTCAGGTTTTTAGCATGTAGATTAGTAGGGTAATGTAGTAGTTCTCATAGGCTGCATGTAAATTCTGTAGGTTTTGTATCCTGTGCTGGTTGGTTGGTGCTAACCAGAATATTCAGTATAGAAAGAGATAAAATGTAATGTGACAGGAAATTCACTCTCTTAGGCTCTTGGACCTTCCCCTCTGCTGCTCCCTTCCCTTCCCTTCCCTTCCCTTCCCTTCCCTTCCCTTCCCTTCCCTTCCCTTCCCTTCCCTTCCCTTCCCTTCCCTTCCCTTCCCTTCCCTTCCCTTCCCTTCCCTTCCCTTCCCTTCCCTTCCCTTCCCTGGGTCAGGTTCCCTTCCCCACGTGTCCCGAGAGCATCCTGGTCCCCAGATATCTCTCACCAAACCCCATTCCAGCCCGTTTCCAACAGTCTTCCTGCTCCTGGAGCCTCTGGAGAGCACGTGCTTCACTGGTTCTTCTGCCTTCTTTGGGTGGTCTTTGGGATGAAGGCTCACAGTCTTCCTCGTTGTCTTCTGAATAACCTCTCCTATTACACATGCCTATTAAACTTCTGTTATGTAGGCGAATACCAAGTTTGAACATTAAGATGATAAATCTCATATAATTCACAATTTTCTTGGAGTTACACCAAATCTCCCCTGTTTTACAGATAATTTTAGCTTTAGTCTTATCTAAGTTTCTTCCTGTGTCTCATGAACATCTGCAGGAGAAGGGAGAACCCCCTCCCTCTCCTTTTTGGCACTGCTTTTATTACTATTTTATTGTTTTAAAATATTGATTACTGTTTCAATTTTGTCAGCATGAACCATCCCCATTTACCACAATCCCCTGCTGAGCTCTGAACCCCTCTGCTCCTGCTTCCCACAGCCCAACCTCGGAGCCCTCACCCCCTTGGAGCAGCAGGTGACCCTGGCCGAGGTCACCAGGGTGGAGGGGACCCTGCAGGACTGCGAGGAGCTGCTGGGGAGTGTGGAGCAGCAGATGGATCAGATCCACTGGGAAAACTCCCTGTCAGACAGGGCTTGGAGCAGCCTGGGACAGCGAATGGCTCGAGTGATAAAGTTGAAAAAATCGCTTTGAAAGATGCGTTTAAAAATTCCTGTTATACTCCCAGTGGGGAAACATCTGGATCATTTCCTAATTAATCCTAAAACCGGGAATCATTCCCCTCTTCCAAAAGTTCTGGGGGAGTCAGGGCACCTCTCCAGCAATCCCAGTATCCTGAACACCTTTATCTGAGCCACTCCCTGCAGGGTTTTCCCTTTGCGAGCTCCCATGGCAGGGGTGGAACGAGGTGATTTTTTGGTCACCCCCCAGCCCAAAGCATCCCCTGATTTTGTGATTCCATAAAGCCTGGTCCACATTTCATGCACGGCTCCTCAGACGCTTTTCCCTGCAGGGGGAAGCCTGTCCCAGAAGGCAGAGGGAATTCACAGCAATATTTGTGGGATGATCTCACACCCGAGCTGACTTGTGGGGCTGTGTTGTCCCAAGGTGCTCATTTCCACCAGAATCGCTGGATCTGACTCGAAATATTCCAGTCAGGTGTTTCTGGAGATAAAAAGAGAAACTGATCTGTCTCCTCTGGTAATTTTTTATGGCCCACAAGTCACATTTTCCCCTCAGCAAAACAAAGGGCTGTAATGGAAATTTCCAGGCCAGTTTGGCCCAGTTTGAAGGTCAGACTGGTGTGTTTTGTCCATCAGAAGCAGCACTTCCAGCTCTGCCCTTCCTTCATCACCGGTGTCCAGACCCTGAGCCAGGGGATGGAGCTGAAGGAAGGGAATGGGGTTGGTGGCTCCCATTTTTGGGGTTCCTCCCACCCCAAACATCCCCATCCTACCCAGTGTCACTTCCCCTGGAAAGACACAGCTGCCTCAGGGCCCCTCAAAACCCTGGGATCAGAGCAGGATGGAGAGTGCTGACACAAACACCTACACAGCAGCCCAGGGAAAAAAAAAGAGGGAAATTTCACCTAAAATAGTCCTGATGGCATCTCACTGGTCCCATTTATGGAAATAAAGTTGTTAAATTGAACAAAAGGTGGTGCAGGGCACGTGTGGCAGCCAGTCCGCCCCATCCCCTTTGCTAAATGTTAGACTGTGATTTCCTCCCAGTGTTTTATCCATCTTTATATCCTACATGACTCCATAAACCAGGAGTGGTTAAACCACAGGAGAAAATCCCCTGGAGGGGGATCGTTTGTTCCCAGTTTGTTCCCAGTTTGTTCCCGATTTGTTCCCGGTTTGTTCCCGGTTTGTTCCCGGTTTGTTCCCAGTTTGTTCCCAGTTTGTTCCCAGTTTTTTCCCAGTTTGTTCCCGGTTTCTTCCTGGTTTGTTCCCAGTTTGTTCCCGGTTTGTTCCCGGTTTGTTCCTGGTTTGTTCCGTTTGTTCCCAGTTTGTTCCCGGTTTGTTCCCAGTTTGTTCCCAGTTTGTTCCTGGTTTGTTCCCAGTTTGTTCCCGGTTTGTTCCCGGTTTGTTCCCGGTTTGTTCCCGGTTTGTTCCCAGTTTGTTCCCGGTTTGTTCCCGATTTGTTCCCAGTTTGTTCCTGGTTTGTTCCTGGTTTTTTCCCGGTTTGTTCCCAGTTTGTTCCTGGTTTGTTCCTGGTTTGTTCCCGGTTTCTTCCTGGTTTGTTCCCGGTTTTTTCCCGGTTTGTTCCCGGTTTGTTCCCGGTTTGTTCCCAGTTTGTTCCTGATTTGTTCCCAGTTTGTTCCCGGTTTGTTCCCAGTTTGTTCCTGGTTTGTTCCCAGTTTGTTCCCCGTTTGTTCCCCATTTGTTCCCCGTTTGTTCCCAGTTTTTTCCCAGTTTGTCCCCGTTCCCGGGTTGCGTGCCGGCATCTGGCAGATCCCCGCTCTTTTTTCACAGCTGCCTGGGCTGATCCATCCAGCACTTCCCAAGCGGCTGCTTCGTTAACTGAGCTAAGAGCATCTGGCTCTGCTAACTCGAACAGACATTCCCCCCTTCCCAAGACCCTCCCGCTCCTTCCCTCCTCCTAAAATGTCTCGCAGACGGAGCTCAGCTGGAATTATTTATGGGACCTGTTACTTTCGATTTGTTTCCAGTCGTTGCTGTCAAACATTTGTTGGCTTGGCTGGATGATCAGCTCCGTGTCTCGTGCTACCTGAGCTCTGCTATGGCTTCAAATCCTCCCTTTTCCAGGGGAAAGGATCATTTCATTGCCCACGACAAAGTGAACGGGATATGAGGGCTCCTGAATTTCCCGAAATCCTGGCAGGGCCTTCTCCAGCTCTCCCAGTTTCTCTTCACCAAGAGAAGGTGAAAAGAGGTGTAAGTGATGCAGGAGCTGATTCCTGGTTCTTGGAAACAGTTCATACATTTAGGAACTCAAAATCCTTGGGATTTGGGGTATTTCTCCACAGCCAAGTTGCAGCCAGAATACCAAAACGGATTCTTGGGCTGCGTGAATAGACAGGAGGATGAAGGAAGGGGATTATTCCCTTGCTTTGCAGCAGGTGTGGAATGCCCTGTCCAGCTCTGCCAGAGATGTCAGGAGAACTGAGAAAATTCAGGTTTTTCTTTACACCTCTGCAGGTTCTGGGATTCCCCATCCCCAACTCTGGCTCCAAACTCTCTGTGGGGAGAAAACTGGGGGGAGCATTCCCAAGTTGCATATTTGGGTTCTTACCCTGAACTCAAACCCAAAGTCCCTCCAACTTGTTGGTCCTGGACTAAATCTCTCTTGGGGGAGTGGAATTGTCAGATACAAACCATGATTTCCCTGTTCCAGGAAACCATTTTGCCACTAGGAAATGACCCTCCAAACCTCAGATTTCCACCAAAATGAGTGCTGGTGCCACAGCTCCTCAGCAGAACATTCCCAATGGAAAAGCATCTTCTCCCCAGAGACTTTCTCTTTTTCTTTGCTCGAATTTCAGCGAGCCTGTGCTAAACCAGAGGGTTAAACCACATGGAAACCCTCTGAGTGTGAGCTGTTCCCACATCCAGGTGTCCCAACAGGCACCACTGCTCCACAGCTCTCCACTGAAAGTCATCCAGCAGATGAAAGTCCAGAGTTGTAAATATTAATGGATTTATTGCTTTTAGCTCAGATTTACTCACATCTTAACTGTGGAGTGGAGAGATGTGCAGTTCTTTGATCTAAATGTGCAGTTCCAGACATCCAAACCGATCCTTCAGGGAATTGCCTGCTTTTAACTCATTTTCTTAGGAATCTTCCTACTCCACCCCAACTCACCAATATATTGTCATTCTCTCTTTAGATGCTGTCTCTATTTCTTGGGATGTTCATGGGGCTCACACGTTGTCCCTCACAACCTTCTTCCCAAACCAACTGAAGAGTTTGAACTCCTCGGTATTTGCCTCACGGGACAAAGATAATTTTATTTATTTTGCATGTTAGAAAATAACCTTGGAGGCAAGATTCCTTGTCCACTGCCAGGGGGGTGGGACGCTGCTGTGGCTGCTTGGGCAGCCCCTCTTCTCCAAGGATATCGTGGCTTCCTCAGTGGGAGCTTCAAGCCAGGGCATAAACCCAACGTTTCTTTGTGAAGGGAAAAATCCAGACTATTTTTTTTTCTGGGATTTTTTCAAGCAGCTGGCCTTTGGGTCAAGGTCCAGCTCTGCAGGGAGCGATGTGTAAAGCTCCCGTTTCCAGTCTTATCATCCCCTCCCTTTGTCCCGTGACGTGGCTGCTCCCAGCAGGAAGGGGATGGTCATGGGGAGCCATCCGCTGCTGCCCTCGGGATCTTCGCCCCTCTGGAGGTAACAGGGGATTTTGCAGCCCCGTTTCCTTTCAGTTTTTGGCTGGGGGGGCTCACCTGGGAGGGGAGGGCAGGAGGTGGGAGCTGCAGGCTGGGACATGAAGGTGCTGCAAGTTGGGAGCAGCCCAGAGGACGCCGGGGGTGGAGGGATTTGCAGAGGGATGGGGCCAGGTGGCCCCGAGTTTGTTGAACGCCCAACCCCAGCACGGAGGGGCAGAGATCCCTCTGGGTCTGTTGATGGCTCCCCCATGACTGTGCAGTCACAGCCCAGGCCGTGCCATGGGATGGGATAATGGGATCTTGCTCCGAGCTCTGGCTGCAGTGAGCAGAGATCCCAGTGGAACTGCCCCTGGCTTTATTCTGACCCTGCTCCTGTGTCAGTGGGGCTGTGGGATCTCCCCTCACCAACCACTTCCCACACAGAACCACGGAATCCTTTAGGCTGGGAAAGCCCTCTGAGATCATTGAGCCCAACCATTCCCCCAGGGCTGCCAACACCTCCCAAACCCACGTCCCTAAAAGCCAAGGGCAGGGCCTGGAAATCTGAACCCAGCCTAAGCCACCACCAACCTCTGTGACCCCAGGCTGGTGAGTCCCCACACCCTGGTGCTGCATCACCCTGAGCCCCTGGCCTCACCCTCTGCCTGGGGGGATGACAGCTGGCATCAAAGACAAACGACAAGAAATGTCCTCAGAAATGTTTTCTTGCTGCTCTGCCAGTTTGTCTTCACTCTCTGGCTTGGCTCCACCTGGGTGAGTGCCCACACCTGGGAGGACCCCAGAAGGGCTGGAGGAGGGATCACACACATGGTCCCATCCTTGGTGCACACGGGGTTTGTGTGTTGGGAGCCTGGCATCTTGGTGACATCAGCCCTCAGCGATGTCACCTGGATTGTCCCCGCACGCCTGGCCCAGCCAGGGGCTCTGACAGGCTCAGGTGCCACCAGATGCAGACCAGAGTCTGGGGCTCTTGCAGGGAGGAGGATTTATTGCTTCTGTACTTGTGCCACCTGCAGGACAAAGGAAATCCTGGGCGATCCCCACCCAGCCCTCAGCTCCCTGCACCGTTTTCCATTTCCCTGTCTATCTGGACGCTCCTAACTTCCATATTCTCTGGTTCTCCACGCCAGTTCCCAGCCCTGAGAGAATGGCTTGGAAGCAGGAGGGCACGAGCCCGCCCTCGTGTTTCATCCAGAGCCTGGACCACCTCGTGCTGACTGTGAAGAGCATCGAGGACACTGTGGCCTTTTATTCCAAAGTCCTGGGCATGGAGGTGGTGACTTTCAAGGTAAGCCCAGTCTGAGTTAGCAGGGCTCCACCAGGTCCCCAGGCTCTCCAGGACTGCTGGGAGGAGTGGGTGTGAAGGTTTCCAGCCCAGGAAGCCTCCCTGACTTTGGCCTTTTTCCTCTGGGAGCAGGGAAATCGCAAAGCTCTGCGTTTTGGCCAGCAGAAGTTCAACCTGCACGAGGCTGGGCGGGAGTTCGAGCCCAAGGCTCGGCGCCCGGTGCCCGGCTCTGCGGATTTCTGCCTGATCACAGCAGCGCCCCTGGAGAAGCTGCTGGAGCACCTGGAGGTGAGGCAGGCCCAGAGTGTCCCCAGGGCATGGATCCAGAGCCCCGAAATGACCCTTTCCTGGGGAATGACACTTTCCTGTCAGGCTGGGGGAGGAGGGCAGCACCATGATGACATGACCCTCAAACCCCTGCTCTCCTGTGTCCTCCAGGCCTGTGGGGTGCCCATTGAGGAAGGTCCCGTGGCCAGAACCGGTGCTGTGGGCCCAATAACCTCCATCTACTTCCGAGACCCCGACGAGAACCTGGTCGAGGTTTCCAGGTACGGCACAGATGTGGCTGCAGGTGCCAAAGGGGAGCCCTGACCACAGCCATGCTCTGCCTGCGGCCCAGCAGGAGATGGGGTGCACAGTCAGTGCACCAATTGACTGGCCAATTTAAGTGTCCAAGCTTTAATTGAATAAACCTGGGACAAGCCTCAAATCACAGCCTCAAAGTGGGGCTGCAAGGACGTGGGGAGTTTTCCCAAGGCAGCCTGCTCTGCTCTGGGTGTGGATCCTGCTTTTTCACATCTCCATCACAGAGACCTCATGGCCTTCTGGAGAGATCTGTCCTGCTGCTTCACTGCAGTTTTTGGGACATCTTCCCTGATTCTTGCTATCCCTTTTGCTGCAGTTGAAGTCCTTGCTCCTACACTGTCCACCTGTCACTCCTATTCAGAGTCACTTTTCCACAGCTGGAAATTTCTGTCTCCCTTCCTCCCAGCCTCCTCCTTCTTGTCTCAAGCTGCCTGGCACTGGTGGCTCTCCCACCAAGGCAGAGGTTTAAATCCAGCTGTGACTGTCCAAACACACTCCTCGCCTGGGATTCGGGAATTTGGCCTCGGTGTGACACTCAAACCCTCCTGAAACTGAAGTTCCAAATTTCATCCTCAGCTCTGTATCAATAATTGCGGGGTTCTGTCACTCAGGAATGGAAAAAGGAGGGATGAGGAGCCTACGTGAGGAGCAGAGTGTCAGAAGTCCAGGAGTTCACCTGGATTTGTGCAGGGATTGAGGATGGTCTGACACAGAGGAGTCTGATTGACAGCACCCGGTTACCTGTGGGACTGTCCTAAATTTTCTTCTTCCTTTGGTTATTTAAAAAGCCATTTCAAAGTTATCTAAAACTATAAAACGATGAAGGACGTGAGGATCCTGCAGCAGAGCAGTTCCCGGGCTGGCCACACTGAGGTAGCAGCGATATCCTCATGGGAACAGCGCTGGGAAGGAGGGAGGACTCTTCTGACCTCTACAGCCCAAATCCTCTATAAAACTGAAACAACCTCTGAATCGTACTCATTTTTCCTTGCTGGAATTTCGTGGGGAATCCAAAATTCTTCGTGGTGCAAAATAGGCAAAGTCACAAAACATCCAGTGCTTTGGATGATCAGCGGGGATGAGCTGGTTTCCGTTGAGTCGTTTGTGGGAGCTAAAGGCAGGAATGCCATGGGAGAAAGCCACGGGCATCTCCTCAGCTTTATCCTGTGAATGGAGCTCCGGGAAGGGATCCCAGGGAGGGATCCCAGGGAGAGACCCCCGGGAGCAGAGTCCCCTCGGCCCCGGAGGCTGCGGAGCATCCGGCGGCTGCTCTCCAAGGTCCTGATGTCCCTCGGCAGAATCCGGCTGGCGTGGGACCCCACGGAGGGTCAGTGCCCACACGAGAGGGTCAGTGCCCACGGGAGAGGGTCTGTGCCAACGGGAAAGGGTCAGTGTCCATGGGAGAGGGTCGGTGTCCATGGGAGAGGGTCAGTGCCCACGGGAGAGGGTCACTGCCCATGGGAAAGGGTCAGCATCCATGGGAGAGGGTCAGTGCCCACGGGAGAGGGTCACTGCCCACGGGAAAGGGTCAGTGTTCATGGGAGAGGGTCAGTGCCCACGGGAGAGGGTCACTGCCCACGGGAGAGGGTCACTGCCCACGGGAAAGGGTCAGCATCCATGGGAGAGGGTCAGTGCCCATGAGAGAGGATCACTGCCCATGGGAGAGGGCCACTGCCCGGGGAGAGGGCCACTGCCCATGGGAGAGGTCAAAGCCCACGGGAGAAGGTCCAACCCATGGGAGAGGGTCAATCCCCATGGGAGGGGGTCAAAGCCCATGGAAGAGGGTTTTGTTCCCTCCACTGGAGCCCATCTTGGTTCTGTCCCACACGTTGATCCCTTTAAGTGCTGAGCTGCTGGCTGGCCTGGAGGACACTGGCTCCGTGGCTTTCCCCTTCACCAGAAGGTGACACTTTTGGGGATCTCACACCTGACCCAAACCACGGGAAACTCAAAACTTGCCATGGAAATTCAGCAAATATTTGGAATGTGTTGCTGATGTAGGAACATCTCTTGGAGTGATGGTGGTGGAGCACCAGAGGCTTTGCTGGCTGCTGGTGGTTGTTGTCTCTGGGAAAAAGAACCTGTGGGGCTCAGTGTTTTTCCCTGGAGAAACCACTGGCCACAGGCCATCGTTCCAGCTGTCCCTGTCCCAACCTCTGCTGGGCTCCCCATCTATTGAAAAGCCTCTGTATTGTGAGTATTCCAATTAAAACTGAGGGTTTACACAACAGCATTAAATCTTCATGGAGAAAATTAATTTAATTCCATTCTTTATTCAGCAAGATTCATTGAGAATATAGGACCAGTGGGAGAGAGTGGATTAACAGGTGGGAAAACAGTTTTTCTTCTGGATGGTTTGTTCCCTGCACAAACCACGACCAGCAAGAGAAAAGGACCTTCCTTCTTGTCTGCTCACATCTCATCCATCTTGGATAATAATTCCCACAGCAGATTCCACAATTTTATCACGATCCTGTTGGAAAGGAGCTCTTTGGATCAGCAGTCCCAGTATTTCATGTGGAGAAACGTTGAGTTCTCCATCTCACCGTTCAGGGAGGGTGCAGGAGAAGGAGCCTCCAGGGAATGGCTGCTAAGGAGCACAGATTCATCCCAGCTGGAAAGATGAGTTAAGAGCCGAGTCTCAATGAGCTTCCCCTCCTCTCACAGGGAGGAAACAGGAATTTCCCAAAGGGGGTCACAGTGTGTGTGCCCAAGTCACCTGCCAGAGAAGCCCATGGGCCACCTGGTGAGCCAGCTCAGAACAGGCGCCTGGGAAAGTCTGGGAAAGCCAGGAGGGATGGTGTGGGACAGCCCTGGGATGGGCAGGGATCTCTCTCAGGGTGCAGGGCCGATGTAGGATTCCTCAGCTAACAACTGTCCTCCCTTCAGAAAAGCCATCCAGGTCTCTGGGGTCCTCAAACCATCCTTTGTACACAGAGAAGTGGCAAACAGTGCCCATGGGCTGGAGAAACGGGAGGCTTTTACTGGAAAGGAAAACAATCCCTCTCTGCCGGAGAGCTCTGCAGGCAGGGCTGTTTGCAGCAAGGATGGATTTTTCCTGTGGCCAGTGGGACTGCCTGACCCTGACCCCAAATGTGCCCAGATGAACATGAAGAAAAGCACAGGCTCTGCAGCTGAATTTCCTCCTCTTCCCGGACTCGGCAGTCAGGAGTTCTGCAGAGAAAAAGCTTGGAATCCAGCTGTAAGGAATATACAGGCACCGTTCCTTCTGGAGAACTGGGTAACACCCCAGGATTATCAGGGATTTCCATGGGAATTTTCTTATGCTTGTGGTGGCCCTTCAGCTCCTCAGCCAGCATCAACCAGGAGTTGAAGTTCTAACCCAAACACACCTCCTGCCTCGTGGGTTCCTTTGGAATGATCTACTGGAAGGGGTGGGAATTTCTCTGTCCTTGGGAATCAACAGGAAAGCACCAATGAAGAAAGGAATCGCAGTTTCACCAGGACCAGCCCCCATGCTGTCCCCTCACAGGCTGCAGGCCAGCTGGGAGCTGTCTGGCAGGTTCTCCAGGTTGTCCACCAGAGTGATGATGGCCTCTATTTTTTCTTCTGGAAGCACGTGGGAGGCGTTGGATCGAAACTTCTTCAGGAGCGACTCTTTGCTCAGGGGCTTCCTCCAGTGCCCGTAGAAAGTGTCACACTTGCCCGTCAGGACGTCCCCGGTGTGCAGCAGCAGGGCCACCTCTCCGTACATCTTGTCAAAGTTGGCCACGTTGTCCTCGGGGTGCTCCACCACCACCTTGCCCAGCAGCTCCCGGAGCTCCTGCCGCTGGATGCTGCTCTCGGAGAAGGAGCCCAGGCCCACCTCGCCGTCCAGCAGGGCAGCGCAGGCGTTGAACTGGAAGGAGTGCCTCGCCTGGTGCTCCGAGCTGGGGAAAGGCCGGTTGATGTACTTGGACACCGGGATCTTCAGCGCGATGGTGCGGATCAGCGACGGCGAGAAGGACCCGGCGTAGTTGACCAGGAGGTTCCGGACGGACAAGGCGGCGTCCACCACCCAGTGCATGCCCAGGTGGGCTGGGAACCTCTTGAAGGCCACGTCCTGCTTCTCCAGGAGGAACTGGTGCTGCCGGCCGGGCGCGGGCAGCGGCGCGGGTTGGTAGACGCCGTAGAAGGCGCCGAAGCCCGAGCAGCCGGGGATCTCGTCCAGGATCAAGGGGTTGGCCTCCATCCCTCGGGCCGCCAGCAGCGCCGCCTCCAAGCCCAGGCGGGTGGCGTTGCCCACGTGCAGGGGCTTGGCCTGGGTGGCGGCGTTGGCCATGGGCGCCCCGGCCAGCGAGGCGGCGATGCCCAGGGCGTGGCAGCACTGGGCCGGGCTCAGGGACAGCAGCTTGGCCGTGGCCGCTGCGCTGCCCAGGGTGCCCACCACCGAGGGAGGGTGGAACCTGCAAGGGGGGGATGGCAGGAGTGAGTCCCTGGCTGCCTGGCACGGGGAGGAACACCAAAGCACCCCTCCCATGGGGAAAATTAATGGAAAATGAGGGGCCCGCCAGCCAGAGGAACCCTCTCATGGCTCTGGTGAGGGTGGGATGCGCCTGGCTCAAAATTTAACCTTGAATTTTAGCTGGTAAATTAACTTTAAAATCACAGTTTTACTAGAATTCAGTTTAAATTTGGAGTTATTGGGAGTTTTACTAGAGTTCAGTTTAAATTTAGAGTTAATTAACGTAAATTTAGTCTAAAAACTGAGTTTCTCCTTGAAACCTCCTCAGAAACACCAGGGTGAGCTCGGAGTCTCCAAAACAGCAATTTGAAGTTTCTCCAGGAGGTGCCATGGCTTCTGTCCACAAAGCCAAACTTTCTATCCCTCAGACAAAAAATTCAGCCTCAAACACAGCCAAGGGAACAGTTCCTGCTTGATTCCATGGCTTGGATCACACCAGGGCACTGCTGGTGGTAGCAGTTGGCCCAGGGGCCGTGCCCACCTCCAAACTCTGCTTGGTTCTGGGATCCTTCCCTGGCACTGCAGACTCCCTGGGAGTCCTCCTGAGGGTAGTTTTGAGGCAAAATCCCTGGAAATCACCAAGTGAATGCACAGTGCAATCACCTCTGGCATTTGGCTCTCAGTAAGGCTTTACCCTGGGGTAAAGCTAAATCACACTGGACTTAAACTTGGCTTAACCTGAGCTAACATTTTAAAACCCAGACTCGCCAACCCTCCCCACCCTCGGCGAGGAACAGGAGCTTTACCTCTTGGGAATGTCGTGAGCCTCGGTGGAGAAGTGCATGAGCCTCCCTTGCACTTCCAGGCCCACGTTGAAGGCCAGCAGGAAATCCAGGCCGTTGGGTTTGGTGTCGGGAGGGAGCATCTGGGAAGCCGCCAGGAGAGCCGGCAGCACCGCCCCCGAGGGGTGAGTGGCCGGGTGCCAGGTGTCGTCAAAATCCATGGAATGAGTCTGCCGGGGAAACAGAGATGAGGGTGTGCTGGTTGGACGCCGAGGGAATCAGGGCTCCCTGCTGATATTCCTGGGGAAATCCCTGCCGAAGCCTCCACTCAGTGTCCCCAAGGGACAGGAGATTCCCGGCTTTTGTCCCCCATCAATGACCACTCCGTTTCCTGGAATGCTGATTCCTGGCACCACAGGGCACAGATTCCCCTGGGAGAGCCAAGGAACACAGATCCCCCTGGAAAAAACAGGAGAACAGACCCCCCTGGAAAAAAAAAACAAAAAAAACAACCCAAAAAAACCCCAAAAAAACCAAAACCAGGAGCACAGGTCCCCCTGGAAGAGCTGGGAGCAGATTCCCCTGGGAAATCCAGGAACACAGATCCCCCTGGAAAAAACAGGAGAACAGACCCTCCTGGAAAAAAACAGGAGAAGAGATCCCCCTGGAAGAGCCGGGAGCACAAATTCCCCTGGGATAGCCGGGGTCACAAATTCCCCTGGGAAAGCCGGGGTCACAAATTCCCCTGGGATAGCCGGGGGCAGAGATTCCCCTGGGATAGCCGGGGTCACAGATTCCCCTGGGATAACCGGGATCACAAATTCCCCTGGGATAACCGGGATCACAAATTCCCCTGGGATAGCCGGGAGCACAAATTCTCCCGGGATAGCCGGGAGCACAAATTCCTCTGGGATAACTGGGGTCACAGATTTCCCCGGGATAGCCGGGAGCACAAATCCCTTTTGGAAGCGCCGGGGGCACAGCTGCCCCGGGCGGGTCCATCCTTACCGCCACGCCGTTGGTGAAAGCAGCCAGCGTCGGGGAGAGCTTCACCCCCGGCTTCCCGTAGACAGAGCTGACAGCCACGGAGGAGTACAGCTCCTGCGGGACGGGGAACGTCAGGGGAGCCCTGCAGGGAGCGGGGATGGCGACAGACACCCGCGGTGGCAGGGGCGGTGGCGGGGGCGGTGGCAGGGGCGGTGGCAGTGGTGGTGGCAGTGGTGGTGGCAGGAGTGGTGCCAGTGCCGGTGGCGGTGGCAGTGGGGGGGATGTGGCGGTGACAGTGGTGGTGGCGATGGCAGGGACGGTGGCGGGGACGGTGGCGGTGGCAGGGGCGATGGCAGGGGCGGTGGCGGGGGTGGTGGCGGTGGCAGTGGCAGTGGCGGTGGCAGTGGCAATGGCGGTGGTGGTGGCAGGGGTGGTGACGATGGCAGTGGCGGTGGCAGGGGCGGTGGCGGGGGCGGTGGCAGTGGTGGTGGCAGGGGTGGTGACGGTGACAGTGGCGATGGCAGGGGCGGTGCCAGTGGCGGTGCCAGTGGCGGTGGCAGTGGCAGGGACGGTGACAGTGGTGATGGCAGGGGTGGTGACGGTGACAGTGGTGGTGGCGGTGACGGTGACAGTGGTGGTGGCAGTGGCAGGGGCGGTGGCAGGGGCGGTGACAGCGGTGGTGGCAGGGGTGGTGGCAGGGGTGGTGCCGGTGGCGGTGGCGGGGCTGTCCCTACCCGGCAGTAGCGCAGGGCGATGTCGAAGACGCGCGTGGTGCTGCCCACCAGCCCCACGCCGATGCTGTCCAGGATCATCCTCTTGCTCCGCTGCCGCACGGTCTGGGACAGGTGCTCGGGCTGCGCCGCCGAGATGAAGGAGGCGAAGCTGCCGGTCACGGTGTCCTCGGGAGCGCTCCGGGCCACCACTGCAGCGCCGCCACACAGGGAGGGGACAAGGACAGGGACAGGGACAGCGGTGAGCCCGGCGCGGTCACCGGGCTCGGGGAGCTGCACCGGCCCCAGCCAGGTGGGTCAGTCCGGGGAGCCCCGCACGGGCAGGGAGCTGGAATTCATTCCTGTCCCGCAAGCACAGGGAGCTGGAATTCATTCCCACCCCGCAAGGACAGGGAGCTGGAATTCATTCCCTCCCCGCAAGGGCAGGGAGCTGGAATTCATTCCTGTCCCGCAAGCACAGGGAGCTGGAATTCATTCCCACCCCGCAAGGACAGGGAGCTGGAATTCATTCCCTCCCCGCAAGGGCAGGGAGCTGGAATTCATTCCTGTCCCGCACGGGCAGGGAGCTGGAATTCATTCCCACCCCGCAAGGACAGGGAGCTGGAATTCATTCCCTCCCCGCACGGACAGGGAGCTGGAATTCATTCCCTCCCCGCACGGGCAGGGAGCTGGAATTCATTCCCTCCCCGCACGGGCAGGGAGCTGGAATTCATCGCCCCCAGGGCTCCCTCCCGGCCTGGGAGACTCTCTGATTCCCCAGGTTCTGTGGATAAAATCCCATATCCCACAGGGGCTCTGGGCTCCTCCTGGGGTGGCTTCCAGAAGGTTCAGGGGAAGAAACTTCAGAGCTCAGCCCCATCCCCTCACCTTGGGGTTCCAAAAACCTGTTTTTTGGGAGGCCTCAACACAAATGATGTCCCGTTATCCAGAGGAAAGGCAGAGCAGGAATGGACCACAGAAACCCAAAACTTCCATAATTTTTTGGGAAGCAGGACTAGACCCAAAAACCTGGATTTACCCAGATGTTTAAGGCACTGAAATATCTTGACCCAGCCACCAAAGCTCTTAAGCCCTACGTACTCCAAAGGATGTTAAAGCAAGTTAAAATACCCAGTGTGTCTCTATTGCATGTTATCATTTCAGTGACATATTGTTTAGATTATATAGATATTATATATATATAAATATTTTATATATATTATTTATAATATAGAAATAATTATATATTAATTTATAGAGAATAACGTCAATAATTTATCTAGTGATTTATAATTTATAAAAATATTCATAATTCTAGAATTAGAATGCAGAGTATAATGAATATAATTATATTTATAATTCATAGGATTAAAATTGTTACGGCCTGTTGCAATTTATATTGTTAATTTGAGGGTGCACAGGAGAGCAGGAAAACCAAAATTCCACGCAGCCAACATTTGCAGGATGGCAAATCCATAAATTTACTTATGGATGGATGTGGGGGTGCACACACAGGTGGAGATAAAAGATGAATTAACGTCCAAATTAAATGAACCCCAGGTGAAAAAAAAATAAAAATTCTTTGCTCCAAGAGGAAAGCTCATCCCGATCGGCAGGTACACAAGAGGCTTTGTTTTTGGAACGGCAAACACGGCAATTAATGAAATGACCATTCCCTAATCCCCCTGGTTTGGATTCATCCCGAAATGTCACATCGGTGACTCACGGAGCGCTGGCTCCTGCTCGGGCTCACCTCGAGCCCGGTCCCAGCCTGCTGTAAACACAGCTGGGGATGCCATCACCGCCTGACTCACCGGGACAGCGTCCCCGGTGCTGCCCACCCAAAGGAACCCCGGCACCCGGCACCCCCAGCGGGAGCCGCTGCCCACCCCAGCCCCGCTCCCCCCGGAGCATCCCCGGCTGCCCCCGCCGCCTTCCCGGAGCGGCGGCGCTGATGTCAGGGCTTGGAGAGGCTGCAGGAAAATCTGCTCCAATCACCCAGCACCCAGAAAAGCTGGATTGCTTCCTTCCCGGCATCAAATGCTCTTTGTCACCTCAGCAGGCAGCGGTTTTTTTTTTTTTTTTTTTTTTTAACTCTTCAGCTAAAAAGCTTTCCATGACTCCGGGGTTTTGCTCCTGCTGTGGCAGGACTTCATTAAAAAATTAAATTTGATGCAAGACCAAATAAATCCCCGTGGATTATTATTTCTCCTGCCCTCGGGTCTCATCAAGCAACGTTCCTTGCATTTATTGTATTAATAACTCATTATTAATGAGTATTAATGTATTATTATTAATACAATATATTGTATTAATAGCTCATTTTTAAATAATTTGAGATGATAGACTAAGAATATATTTTAAAATGAGTTAATAAACCTATTATAAATTTACAATAAACCAAGAGCCCTTTCTAAAAGAAATAATAAACTTAGAGTAAACTTAACTAAGAAAACTTTTAGAAATAAGTTAATAAACATAATAGAGCAAGAACATATTTTAAGACCAGTTAATAGACAAATTTAGACCAAGTTAAGAGACAGAACAGAGCAAGGGTCTACATGGCCAAGCTGTGGTTAATTTAATCCAAAGCTGGGCAGTGCTGGAGCCACAGAAGGAGATCCATGAGCCTCTCCAGGCAATGCCCAGAGCAGGATCAGGTGTAATTAGGAAGCAGTGGCAGGTGGAGGAGTTAAGGATCTGAGCCACCCTTTCAACATCTGACATCTGGGGGTCAAAGAATTTGGAAAGTCTGGTTCTAAACCGGTTAAAGTTCTGGTTTGGCACAGGACTAACAATCCACATTTTCACTCCTTTATCCCCAGGGGCACGAAGCACCACAGGACCCCCCAAACCCTGGGAAGCTCTGCCTCCCAAGAACGTGAGGATCCCTCTGGGTGTGCTCAGCCCAGCACCTCCTTTCCCATCTGTGATTGTTCAGGGATGCCATCAGAGAGGATGGGGAATGCTGAGAGATACAAACCGTGGGCAGCAGTTTTGTGGACTTGCCGAGAGCTTGCCAAGAACTTCTGGGATTTCTAGAGGAGAGAGACACAGCGATTTTTGTCACTGGAGCTGCTGGAAGGTTTCTTGGAGCCGTTCTCCTGGTAGCGCCTCTCACCCCGAGACGCTCACAGATCGAATGAACGCGTAAAATTAACGACGCATTTAAAAGGAGGGGAAAAAAAAAAAAAGTGTTTTCCAAAGCTGCCTCCAGCAGGGATGCCAAGAACATCCAGGGAAATAAAGCCACACAGCTGAAGGGGCACAGAGCCCTTGCAGCCCTGCCACGAGATCCTGCAGCGAGTGGGACCAGCTGGGAGCGGGCACGAGGAGCAAAACCCACGGAGCACATCCCAACAACAACAACAACAACCTGCACATGGCATGGTTCAGAGAACTCCTGGGACACATGAAAGGAGCAGGATGGCAGGAAAAAGGTCAGCAGCTGAGTTAAATGAACCGTGGAAACCGTTGGAAAATTGTTGATTTTGGGGCAGGTCCCCGTTTAATGCCAGGCTCGGCTGGCCCAGCAGAGGAGCCGCCCGGAAAGAGACATTTCCTCCTTAAAGTGCAAAAGGCGAGCTCAGGGCTGGGGAGGGTTTGCAGGGAAGAGTTTTACCTGGAAGGTGGAGTAGAGCATGCTGGTGGCTGCTTTCCCCAGTGCCCTTCCCGGCTGGGTGTGCTCGGCGCGAGGGATGGCAGAGGTGTGTGGCTGGAAGGTGCTGGTGGCAGGGTTTATATCTGCATCCCAAAGGCAATTTGCTTTCTGTTTTGTGCAACCCAATTTCCAGGGGGATGACATCAGCCCCTGGAGACCCAGAGGGTGGGGGAAATCCATGAGGAGGGGTGGTTTGTCCCTGCTGGACAGAAGGGAACCCCCCCACCCCTCCCTCCCCACCCCATTTCAGGAAATAAATAAAGATTTCAGACAATAACTGATGAGGTTCAAGGAAACTCCTGTCCTCAAAATGCCACAAGTGCCAATGGGTGAAGCAACCAGCTCCAGGCTCCTCCTCCCGAGGAGGACTATAAACGTGGGATTCACCAGGAAATGAGAGGGACAAGATCATCCTCCCATTGAGCCGAAGTGTCACCAAAGCAGGTAATTCCCAGCTGCAGAGGCAGAAGGGAGGCAGTGGTGGTTTTCTTGGATGCTTTTCTTGAATGCCTTCAGTGTCTGGGTGTTTGGCTGAGTCTGTCCCAGCTCTCCTTCTTCTCCATCTCCAGCTCTGCTGGGTCACTGAACTGGGAGTGCAGCCTGGAGCTTCCAGGGAACACCGGGAGCCTTTGTTCCCAAGGCAATGTTTGGAGTTCAGGGGAATGCCACGGCTCTTTCCTTTGTCCAGCAGCAGAACCTGGGGACATTGATTATTTTGGGCAGAATAACAGCCTGGTGGGACACACCTTTATTTGAAATCGGATTTTTTGCTATCCCCCATGCAGACCTTTGCTGGAGCAATGCATCCCTGGCAATTCTGTGCTGGTTTGCACCAGAGGAGAGGCAGGGCTGTGATGTGAAATCCAGCTGTGTGTGCTGTGGCCGTGCACTGTTCCATCTTCTGTGTGTTTAGCCCAAATTAATTTTGTTCTCTTTCCATGTTTATCTGGAGAGAGGCAGCGTTTCCTCAGAGCTCTGGAAGTGTTTGTTATCACTGACAAGGTGGGGTGGAAAACGAATGGCGAGATGCCGCTGGGGATGAGTGAAAGTGGAAGGGTTTGGTGTTTGTGGATGTGTCCCGTGGTGTGGGGAGCCCTGCTCCAGCCTCCCCAGCACGGAATGTCCCTGCCCTGGAATATTCCTGTCAATATTGTTTTTGTTAATAATCATATCAGTAATACCACGGAAAAGCAGCAGCGGCGGCTGTCGGAGGCAGAGAGCGATTCCTGCAAAGCCTGACAGCCCCATGGAAAGGGGGTGAGGTGGGAATGACCTTTCCTGGCAGGGAGTGAGGGGGAGCTGCTGTGAGGACAGCAGGCAGTGAAGGAAGTGGCGTCCAGAGCCTGTCCCATGTGGCCCCGAGGTCACCGGGGGACAGGAGCCAGGCGGGAGGGAGGACACGGCGTTCCTGCAGCCCCAGGGTGAGGGGTTGAGGGGTGTCAGGGGCAAGCAGGGAGAGCAAAGGAGGTGGAGGAGGTAGAATGAAGGAGGGTGTGGCTTTGGCTTTGCCCTTGCTGCACGAGGGGTTTGAGCAAGGGAAGGATCATCCCGGGCCGCCTCATCCCTACAGGACCTGCAGCTCTCTGGCAGCACCCCAGGTGCCTCCTCAGCATGGGGACATCTCCATCCCGTGGTTTCCTGGAGAGTGGCTGTGCTGCTGGTGTCCTGGATGTGCAGAGGGCTGCTAATCCCACCTGGGGGAGAGGGATTGTCCATCTGCTCCCTTGCCTGCTGCACAGTCCCACCTCATCCTGTCCCACCACCAGGGCTCTGTGGTGCACGTGGAGAAAGAAATGGGTCCTTAAGGACGGTGTCAGCACCCATGGGTGGGGTTATGCCACGGCCAAACCAGGGCATATCTGATCAGAAATCCCCCCTGGGGGTTCCCCTGCTGAGCCTCGTTTTTCCAGGCTCAGTGCAGCCCTCGGTGCTCCAGTGCTGCTGCTCCTGAGACAACACCAGAAGGGTTTTCCTGGTTTGATGTGTCCTGACCTGGGGCAGGGACAGTGCCCAGCTGTGAACTGGCCCCAGGGCAGGGACCATGACTCTGGGTTGGTGTGGGGGGTGGGTGTCAGCAGTGGGTTCAACTGCAGTGGGTTCCAACCCCAAACCCTCCTTCTCCTCCTCCTTTTCCGTATCTTGGGCTGAATCCTCTCACATCCTTCCCCTCTGCACCTCCTTAGCCTGACAGCATGTTCTGGTGCCTGTCTTCCTCCCTTCTCCCATGCCTGCACTGGAAGGAGAGGAGAACATCCCTGTGAGTTGTGTCTCTCCATCCCTCCCGAGTCCCAGCTCTTTGTTGCAGGTCTGTCATGCAGAAAACACCAACAAAATGAGCTCCATCAAATTAAAAACCCCTGCTGGGAGCCAGGGAGTCACCTGGCCCTCCCAAATCCTGCTCACCCTCTTCCTGGGACCCACTCCAGGCAGAGGCTCTGAGCATGTCTTTGCCTGGGCTGGGCTGTTTCAGGGCAAAACATCTGGAGGAGCTTAATTTTGTGGCTCATTTCCAAGTGCAACCATTTATACCAAACTGCTTCTTTATACAGAAGTGTCATTTAAAATGATAAAAGAGGCAAAACCGTGGAATCCACAGGCTCAGCTCTGCCCAAGGGCACAGCAGCGTTCCCTGGGACCTCCCTAAAAGCAGTGCCTGGGTGGGAAAAGGGAATATTCCTCCCTGGGAACTGGGGTTTGGTGCATCTCCCTCTCTCAACCCCAAATCCCAGCCTTTAGTACAACCAAGTGATTGAATAATTCATTGCTCCCCGAGCTTCGCTCAGAGGTTTTTAGCCTTTCCTTATCTGATGAGAGTTGATGTTGCCAAACCCGTTTGGAGCTGTCGGAGTCGATTTATCCTTCATCCTTCTTCCTTTGGGGAAGTGACATCCTTCAAAATAAATGGAGAGGGGGAAACATGGGGTTTTTAGCAGGACAAGAAGTCCAGAGAGTACTGACGTTTGCAAAATGTAAATTTGTGCTGAGGATTTGTGTGATCCTGGGATTTAGGTTTGTTATTATTCCCGTATTATTTTTCTTTGGGTGGTGCTCCTTCCCTCCTCCTCACTCCCCCTAACAATAGTGGAGCTTTCCTCCCTTTCCAAAGGTTTCTTTGGAATGGTTGAGGACAGAATACATCACCTTCTCCCTTTCCAGCTTTTTTAGCTCACCAAACATTCTAAAAATACCCAAATAACAAGAACATTGCTGTTTTATTTTCATCTTTGTTTCCCAACGAAACCCTCAGAGAGAAAACTTCAGCTCCTGGTACCCAGGAGTGCTGAGGAGTGGAAACGTGGGGGCTGCCTGCAAACAGACGAGTTCATGGGAGAAGTATGAAGGGTTTGAAAATAGCCTATTTAGTCACTGGGGTTTCAAGAAAGGGATGGAGCTGGAAAATTCCATCTGGAAGGGCGACTGTGTGTGTGTGTGCACCATGCCTGCCCTGTTTGTCTGCAACAGTGGATAAGAAACGTCCTGGAACGGCTCAAAAAATACCTTGTGGCTTTCGTCTGGATGTTTGTTGGTTTGTGTCGGGCTATTCACGTCTCTCCATCTCCAGCAGCCTGGAGGAGAGGGGACAGCAACCATCACCACCACCTGCAGCGCTTTGGGGCACCTCAGCGTGTTTTTGCCAGGAATCCCTGGTCGCCTGAATAGGGTTGTGTGTGTGTTTTTTCTGGAGAGGGCTGCGGAAAGCAGGCACCTCCGGGGGTGCTTTGAATCGAGCCTTTGTCTGCAGCGAGGAGGAGCATGGAAACACCTGAGCCTGTCACCAGTTTGTCCCTGCTGGGGGCAGGGGCCCGGCTCTGAAGGTTGGCCGGGTGCCCCAGCCCTGCTGCCCCGGGGAGGCTGTGGGGGCGAGGGCCGACTCTGCTGTTTTGTCTGCAAAGGGCCATGGCCAGCGCCGAGGGCTTCGCCGCCGTCTTCTACAGCGAGCCAGGGGTGCTGGGGCTGCTGGGCAACGTGGTCAGCGCCTTCCTGCTCTGCCTGCAGAACTTCACCGTGGCCACCACCGGCCTGGGGCCTCGGGCGGCAGAGCAGGTGCTGGCAGGTGGGTGCTGCTGCTCGGGGCGGGGTGGTGGGGCTGAACGTCCCCTGAGCTCCTTGAGGGTCATCCCCGTGGGCTGGGGTGGTGGGGCTGAACGTCCCCTGAGCTCATTGAGGGTCATCTCCGTGGGCCAGGGTGGTGGGGCTGAACGTCCCCTGAGCTCCTTGAGGGTCATCCCCGTGGGCCGGGGTGGTGGGGCTGAACATCCCCTGAGCTCCTTGAGGGTCATCTCCGTGGGCCAGGGTGGTGGGGCTGAACGTCCCCTGAGCTCCTTGAGGGTCATCTCCGTGGGCTGGGGTGGTGGGGCTGAACGTCCCCTGAGCTCATTGAGGGTCATCCCCGTGGGCTGGGGTGGTGGGGCTGAACGTCCCCTGAGCTCATTGAGGGTCATCTCCGTGGGCCAGGGTGGTGGGGCTGAACGTCCCCTGAGCTCCTTGAGGGTCATCTCCATCCGTGGGCCGGGGTGGTGGGGCTGAACATCCCCTGAGCTCCTTGAGGGTCATCTCCGTGGGCCAGGGTGGTGGGGCTGAACGTCCCCTGAGCTCCTTGAGGGTCATCCCCGTCCGTGGGCCATTGGACACCACTGGTGGGACGGTGGGGAGATGTGGGCCGTGTCCCTCGTGCAGGTCTGTGTGCTCCTGGGGATGGCTGCTCCTCCTTCCGCAGCCACTGGGCCACGTACTCCGTGTGCCATTCCCTGCTAGATCCAAGCTGTCCTCGGGGCCTGCTCACCCCAGCGAGCCGAGGAGCCGCACACAGAAATTCCCCATAAAGGTGGGGAGAAGGGCAGGCAGAGGCCACAGGGCTGCCCACAGGAAGGCCATGGGATCCCATGCAGTGGGGTGTGCCCTAGAGCTGGGGTGTGTCCCGCAGCCCCAGCTTTTTTGTGCTTGGCTTCACACCTGACCCCTTCCTGCATCCCTCAGGTGTCCACCTCATCCTGATTGGAGGCTTTGTCCAGCTCCTGGCCGGATTTCTCGCCTTCCGCAAGTATGACCACCTCGGAGGCGCGGCCTTCCTCACCTTCTCCGCTCTGTGGAGCAGCTACGGGGTCACACGGGTCCTGTCCGCCGCCTATCCCTCCCCGGAGAACACAACGCTTCCCTCTGGGAACGCCAGCCAGCTCCCGGCCGCGGGCATGGCCCTGCTCTCGGCCAGCCAGAGCGCCGTGGCTGGGCTGGTGGCCTACATCGCCATCTCCTTCATCCTGTCCTTCTGCTCGGCCACCGTCAACTACATCATGCCCTTCATCTTCGGGGCCATCGCGCTGGCCCTGAGCTTCGAGGCCGCGGCGCTCTTCGGGGACTGGGCCCTGGTGGTGTCCGGCGTCCTGGAGCTGGGCATTGTCCTGTGCGGGCTGTACGGGGCCGTGGCTCTGCTCCTCAAGGGCATCACCCAGAGGTACGTCCTGCCCGGCTTTGGCCACCCCCTCTTCAACGTCCTGCTGCTGGGATCGGCACAGAAAAGCTCCTCCAAGGCCCTCGGGGAAGAGAAGAAGAAGAACACGAAGTACGCGGAGCCGATGGCGCTGGGGAACATCTGCGACACCGTGTCACCCTTTATATTTGCCTTCTACTTCTTCGGGTACGTGGAGACCTTCTGCGTGGGGGCAGCGTGGATATCCATCATCTCCAGCTGCCAGCTGCTCTCCAGCTTCTACAGCTACCTCAGAGGGGATGGCTACCACACCACCAAGTTTGGTGTGCACAGCCTCCTCTGGCTGGTGATGTCCTGGGAGGAGTTTGTGCTCACCACCTTCCTCGGGCTGCCCGCCGCCCAGGGCAGCAGGCTGGGAATGTTCGGAGCCTGGTTCTTCCTGGCCGCCGCCTGCCTGCTGTTTCTGATGTCGACCCACAAAGACACCCTGGAGATGCTGCAGAACGCCTCCTTCATCCTCCTCACCTCGGCCTTCGTCCACCAGATCCCCCTGCCCGGCGCCCGGCCCTTCCTGGGGGCCGCCTGCAGCCTCTGCACCGCGCTCTCCCTCTATGCCAGCTTCGCCAGCCTCATCAACTCCATCGGGGAGAAGGTCCTGATCCCCGTGGGCCCCCAGGCCGTGTCCAGCTCAGCTCTGCAAGCCGTGCTGGGGGCTGTCAGGACCTGGCTCTCCAGGTCCAAGGATGTCCCCGGCGGCTCCGGTGCGGCCGTGCCGGACGCTTTGTTCTACATCTGCAACGGGCTGGCCGCGGCGGCGGCCGTGCAGGGCGGCGGGGGTGACCCGGGCAGGCAGCAGCTCTCCATCCCCTCCGTGCTGATCCCGGGATGCCTGGGGCAGCTGTTCGTGTGCCGGATCCAGGTGCGGGGCGGGAGGAGGTTCGGGTCCGTGCTGCCCTTCTGCTACGCTGCCTTCTGGGCAGCCTGGACCTGGCTGCGCCTGGCAGGTAAAGCACCGGGTGGTTCCTGGTTGAAGGGGTGCTCCCAGGGAATCTCAGATTGCTTTCTCCAGTGGAATTCCTTCTTTCAGGAGAGAAAATGACATCAGGTCTAGTGGTGTTCCTCCTAGGAAAAAGATATTTCACACATCACCCCAGTTTGCACTCTGCAGGCACTTGGTGCAGAGTTGCTGTTGCTGCAGGCACTTGGTGCTTTCAGCTCCCAGGAGTCCAAGTTGTGCCTTCAACTCCAATAAAAGTTGTTTGATTTCCCTGCAAAAACATAGTGAGACAGGGCTGTTATCTCAAAATAACAACTCGGGAGATGCTTTTAGGCAGTGGGAGACTCCAGCTTCTGGATTTCTCCTTCAGAAGCCTGGAGGATTCTATCCCAGCTGGTCACAGCCAGGAAAGAAGCTCTCAGAAGCTGAGCCTGGCTTTTAAGAGCTGCATTTTGCTCCAGGTGGGCAGAGTGTTCACACAGCCTCCGTGCCAGGCGCTCTTAAAATGAGCACCTGTGGGGAAAGTTAAAGCTGTGGCTTGGGACGTGTGGCAGGAGCTGCTGAAGTGTCCAGCCAGGCCCTGAGTATTCCAAGCTGGAGGTAAAATCCAGAGCTTGTTTTGGATAACCATCACCAGTCCCACAGTTAATGCCTCAGACACTTTGCGTGGCAGAAGCAGCGGGTGCTGATGAGGGAGGGATTTTGAGAGGCCACCATCCATCAGCTGGAGCTGTGGTAATCCCAGCTGAGGCTCTGCCACCCTCCTGCCACGCTGCTCTTGGTGGTTTGCTCATAACCAGACGTGCTGCTCCCGTTTCAGGCCACTTGCTGGACATCGGAGCGGGGAGCACCGAGGGATTCACCGCCGGCTCCGTGGCCTTTTTGGTGCTCAATGCCTTTTTAATCATTTTGGGTAAGTCTCAGAACCACGTGGGATGTTTATTGAGGGGCGTCTGGGGTCAGATCATCCATCCTCCTGTGGCTGCTCCGTGGTGGAGAGCGCACCAGCGAGGGAGGCTCAGCCCTCCCCGTCCCTGGGATTAAGCAAGAGCGGAGATGTTTTGCCCACAGCCAGTAACAGAAGCTGAGCTGGGCTTAGGAGAAACAGCCCCGAGGGAATGGAAGAACATTTCAAAGAAAATAAAAGGATCAAATCAGGTGAAAGTGTTCGGCGCACTGGCACCAATCCACAGCCACACTCCAGCCCAGCTGGTGTAAATCAGAACCTGCTTGGCTGCCGGGGAAGTGTTTTCCATGTGAGCACAGTGTCCTGGCAGATCAAGGCTTTGGCAGCGTGGCCGTGGAACCCGAGGGCTGAACAGACCCTGGCTGTGCCTCTTTGTTCCTCCACGGACAGAGAAATCAGAGCTGGGGCTGCTGGGTTTAATCAAACAAGCCTCAGTTGATTTAGGAACTCTTCTGCTGGTTCATGGACACTTTATGGGCTGTGCTTGATGTGGGTCCCTGTTGTTTGTGTTTCTTTCCACAGCTTCCTCTTTTAACCTGGTGCTGCTCTGCCTGACCCTTGCCATGGAGCTCCTGACCGTTTGTTTTCTGCTCTTTACCCTGGAGAGCCTCCCTTTGCCATTTGAAAGTGAGTTTTAGGGGAACCTGGACGTTAAACCTTCACCCACAGCAGGCAGGGAGTGGGTCCTGGGTTGGGGAGCAGTGTGGAAAAACCAAGCAGAGTGTTCCTCCTTCCCTGGAAGTCTTGGGGGTGTGCAAGCATGACTGGAGAAGGAAAATTTTCCTCCTATCACCCTCAGGGCCTTGAGCTTCCAAATAAACCTGGTACTGCTGGATCAGAGCACCTCTAGAGGTTCTGTCCAGCTCCACTTCCCAGTGGGTGTTCCCTGAGGTGTGGGGTGAGCTGGATGTGCCACCACTGTCAATGGCTGTAGTTCTGCTGAAGCTTTGGCTTTGCTGCAAGGGACAATTTAAGCTTTGATTCCGTGGAGTGCTGCAGCAAGGGGATTAGTGGGAGCTTTTCCACCAGGACTCCATCATCACAGAGCAGAATCACAGAACCATAAAATGCGAGCAACCGAGTCCAACCATTCCCCCAGCGCTGCCAAACCCTGTCCCCAGGTGCCACATCCACCCTGTTAAATCCCTCAGGGATGAGGATTCAGTCACCCTTCCTGACTCTGGGATTTTTTTCCAGTTGTGGTGTTGAGCATCCTCAGCATCATCTGCTTCTACGGAGCCACAGCCTCGCTGACCAACTGCATGTTTGGGAAGGACCTGCTGATGATGGGGCCTCCTCTGCTCACAGTAAGAGATGCTTGGCATGGTGGGGTGGCTTCCTTGCTCAGAGGGGACATTCTGGGACCTTCAGTGCAGATTCCCATGGAATTTCCCTTCTGCTGAATCCTTTCGTGCCGTTCCAAGTCCTGGGCACAGCACTCTTGTAGGGAGCTGGGAGCTGGAAATGAGCTCTCTTCCATTGGGAATAACACTGGAGAAAGGGCAGGGATGTTCACAAGACTCCTATCTTGCCCCAAAATGCCTGTCTCTGTGGTCCTGGAGAATCAGCCATCCCCAGTTCGTGAATTCCTCACAGACTGGAGTTTTAAGGCCATAGCCTTGGGAGCAAAGAGTTGAAAAGTTTTCCAGACTGGACAGCAAGAATTCCCCATCTCTTCTTAACTTCAAACTCCTTCTGCCATCTGGTGTGTCTGACCAGGGCAATTCCCCCTGTCCAGGGTGATGGATCTGACAGCTCCAATTCCTGCTGCAGAGAAACATTTCCACTAAATCAGTGTTTCATGGGAATGCACTTGAAACTCCATCCTCATCTGGATTTTGGATTCTTGAACTGTTTCCTTAGGTCACTTTGGAAAGCAGCCATTTCTCCAGGAAATGGACTGCTGGGTGGGATTCATCTCCTCTAATTTTAGGCATCAGCAGTTGAAAGGTCCACCCCGAGCTGCTCTCTTTGACTTTAATAATTGGGATTCACCTCCCCTGCTGTGGGAGAGGCATCCCCAGAGGTGCTGCCTCTGCCCTGGGACGGCCAAGGGATCAGAGCACGGTGCATCCCCGCACGGGGGTGGATGGAACGCTGCCCTGTGCTCCCTGTATTTGCTTATCTGTTCCCTCCTGCTTGCTGGCAGGTGCAGAGCTGGGAGAAGGGCAGGGAGGACCCCCTGCCCTGTGTCTGCCCCAGGTCCCACCTGACGAGCGGGCTGAGGACCATCGCGGAGCTGCTGAACACGGGGGCCGTCTGCGGGGTCCCCACGGACACCGTGTACGCCCTGGCAGCCTCCTGCAAACACCCTGAGGCCATCGAGAAGGTCTACAGGATCAAGGTGGGCATTCAGGGATGTCTCTGCTTGCCTGGCTCCGTGTCCTGCCCACCAGTTTGTGCAGAAGCAGCAAGGGGAGCCCCCCGGTTTCAGGCTGTCCCAAGGCTCGGGAGGTGACCTGAGTTCATGAGCGGCCACACCAGAACATCAGGGACCATTTTTCTGAGCAAGCCAGGGTACAGCCCCTCTGCTGCAGGCTGGAGCACTGGGAATTAGGCAGTGACACCCCTGGGGACGGACAAAGCTCAACCCCAAACAGGAACAGCCACTCAAACCCGTGTTTGTCCTCTGCGCCTTACGAAGTGCTGAATCAGAATCCCAGGGCTGCATTTCCCCCAGACTTTTGGAGCCATTCAGCGCTGGAACCAGCCCCAGAGTTTGCACCTCCAATCCAGCTTTTTTTTTTGCAGCCTGGCCCTGCCTGTTGTCCATGAGGCAATTTCCTGGCTAGCCTGGAGAAATAAGCATAACAGACGATCTCAGCTGGCGCTGAGCAGCGGCACAAAGGCCGTCTCTTCTGTGCTGCCCTGCCGATGAGGGAATACACACAGAATGTAAATACATGCCCAGTTCCTGAGTCATTTGGCCCCTCTGAAGCTGATGTCAGTTGGGGACTGAGATGTTTTATTTCCCCTGCATCTCCACTGCTGGTTTTACATCGAGCTGATTCCCACCGAGCCTCTTTCAAAGCGCTGGAGGGGGTGATAATGGAGATGTTGGTTTGCAGGGGGTTGAGCTCTCCATCCCTTACCCCATCACAAATTGCTGTGTTTGGCTTTGGTTTACACCAGCAGAAGTTTGGGAAAAAATAAAATCAGGCCCCTGGTGTATAAGATCCCAAAAAATGCTGATACTCAGCGGAACATGGTTGTCCCTGTGATGGATGAGCTTAAAGAAGGGGAGTTGGATGCGTCCCAGAAGTTCCCAAGGGCAGGCTGCTGCTCTGTCTCCACTTTAATTTGCACGTGCAGGCCTGAGCTGGGGCATCCATCACAGCTCAGCGTTTGTGCAGACACAGCATCTTCCTCTCCTGGAGCTCCTGCTCCCTGGGAAACACACAGACCAGCATCCCAGCAGGCCTTCAGGTTCTCCAGGCAAACTTTCCCTCTTCATCTATTTCCCCCCTGTTTTTTGTTGTTTTTTTTTTTTCAGGACAGGCCTCAAGAGAAGCCCATCTGCATCTTTATTTCCAACCTGGAGCAGCTGCGAGCAGCCGCTCCGCCCATCAGCCCCCTGCTCTGGGAATTCATGGAAAACGTTTATCCCGGGGGCATCGGCTGCATTATCCGGAAGGGGGAGTGGCTGAAGAAGCTGGGTGAGATGAGCAGCACAGCCCTTCTGCCCCTTTTCCCTGTTTTCAGCACGGCAGGTCTGCAATCTCAGTGCCACGGGGGGAGGTTCAGGTCACTTTTCTCCCCAGAAATCCCCCCTGGAGCTCCCGGTGGGTGTTTAGCAGAGGGTGTTAATCAGCTGGAATGACTCATCAGGAATGGGAGCCAGCAGGATGAGCTCTTTGACCAGAGAGGCAAGGGAGGCTCCTCAGCCTGGGAGGGTCCCCTCTCCCAAGCCCCCCACTGTTCGCTGGGAATGAGCAAACCAGGGTGGAGCATCCAGGAGATGAGAGGGTTCTGATGGTCATCCCTGCTCAGCCTTCCCACCCCGCGGGCACTGTGAGCACTGGGATGATTCACCTCAACCCTGGCCCCTGGGAATCCATGGAAATAGCAAAGGATGAGGGAACTGGAGGAGCTGGAGCACAGCTCTTGTGAGGAGCAGCTGAGGGAGCTGGGGAGGCTCAGCCTGGAGAAAAGGAGGCTCAAGAGGGACCTTGTGGCTCTGCACAACTCCCTGCCAGGAGGGGACAGCCGGGGATTTGGGCTCTGCTCCCAGGGCACGGGGACAGGAGGGGAGGACTCAGCCTTAATCTGCACCAGGGGAGGCTCAAGTTGGACATTAGGAAACAAATCTTCACAGGAAGGGTGGTTGGGCACTGGAATGGGCTGCCCAGGGAGGTGTTGGAGTCCCCATCCCTGGAGGTGTCTAGGGAAAGCCTGGGTGTGGCACTTGGTGTCATGGTGACAGGATGGTGTTGGGCCACGGTGGGCTCAATGATCTCAAAGGTCTTTCCCACCCCAGCTGATTCTGTGATTCTGAGTTACCCACGTTTAACAGGCAGAGGAAGGTGGTGGAGGATGGGAGGGTGGGCAGTGGTCACAGGCAGTCAGATTTTGGGATGTAGGGAGATCCTGTGTCCGTGGAAACAGCTGTGATGTCTCCAGTTGTGAATCATTTCCTTTTTACCTCTGCTCAGGCAGATTTCTGCTCAGGGATGGACATCCACAAAGCTGTGGTTGGGTGCAGGGAGCAGGGCCACTTCCAAAGGAGGCAGGAGATCCCCCCTGGTGCCACGGCAGGGGCTGTGCCAGCTGTGCCCCTCCAACACCCTCTGCCTGTCCTTGCAGGGGTCGGAGCAGGGTACAGCAGGGTGGGCACCCAGGACAGCATCATGATCCGAGTGCCTGACCTGACGGTCCTGGTGCACCTCATCGACATGACCGGGCCCCTGGCCATCACCTCGGCCAACCCCAGCGGGGAGGTGGACAGCACCCACCACGACATGGTCATCTCGTGAGTTCCTGGCTCAGTTCCTGCTCGCCCCTGAGCTTCAGCCCTGGCTGGCAGTGTGCTTTGGGGGGGGAAACTGAGGCAAGGACAGAGATAAAGGACAAAAGGGGCTCTTAATCCTTCAGGAACACAGTCCCACAGTTAATGCAGAACCTACTCCATTGCAGCTTGGGGGGGTTAGGAAAGGAATTAAGAGAAGAATTAAGAGGGTGATTCCCTGCCAGAGGGGTGTTTTATGCTCTCTGCCGAGGACGGGGAGGGGAGGGCTCTGCCAGCCAGTGGGGGCTGACCTGGGGGAGGTGAGGCACAGGTGGTGTCAGGTAGAGGGGTTCAGAGGCTCATGGGCAGGCACAGCAGGTGCTCTGTGAGAACACACACAACAGAAACACCCAGTGCAGAACAAAGTGAACCAACCACTCAGTGCAACACAAGTACCTGGGCACTGCCCGTGCCACCCACCCACTCAAGGGCTGGGGCAGACCTTGGTGTGACATCCTGCAGCGAGGGGAGCCTCAGCACGAGGTCACAGCAAGGTCTCTGAAGGGTTGCTGCTCCTTTTTTCCCCCCACAGGCGCCTGGGCCATAAGCTGGAGGGTGTTCTCTGTGATGGAGAGTCTGACGAGGTGGTGGCGTCCACTGTGGTCAACTGCACCAAGATTGATGAAAGTGAGTGTGACAACCACCCCTTGTGCCAGCAGCTGCCTCCTCCTGGGAGGGTTCCATGCCTTTCCCAGTATCAGTCTGGCAGCACAGAGCGCTCCAAGAGTAACAGCTCCGGAGTGCCTGGGCGTTTGCAAACATGTTGATGAGGAGAAGCAAACAAAAGGTGTCCTGGGAGGACCTGGGTGTTGACAGGGGACAAGGCAGGAGGACAAACACTGCTGTGCAAGGAAAAAACTGCCTCATCAGGGGGAAAATGCTCTGAGTGGGAGGGTGGGTGCTGCTGGAAGGAGAGGTGGGTGCTGCTGGAAGGAAGGAAGGATGGGTGCTGCTGGAAGGAAGGAGGGGTGGGTGCTGCTGGATGGAAGGAGATGTGGGTGCTGCTGGAAGGAAGGAGGGGTGGGTGCTGCTGGAGGGAAGGAGAGGTGGGTGCTGCTGGAAGGAAGGAAGGATGGGTGCTGCTGGATGGAAGGAGGGGTGGGTGCTGCTGGAGGGAAGGAGAGGTGGGTGCTGCTGGAGGGAAGGAGATGTGGGTGCTGCTGGAAGGAGGGAGATGTGGGTGCTGCTGGAGGGAAGGAGAGGTGGGTGCTGCTGGAAGGAAGGAGGGTTGGGTGCTGCTGGAGGGAAGGAGGGTTGGGTGCTGCTGGAAGGAAGGAGAGGTGGGTGCTGCCTCTGCTCACCACAAGGAGGGTGGTCCAGGAGCTTGCCCGCAGTGATGCAGCAGCACTGGCTGAGGTGTCCTGGGTGGCTCTGGGCTGACATTTGACAGGGATTCATTAGTGGAAAACCAAACCCTTGAACAAAGGGTGAGGTCAGTGTTGGTTGGTGGTTTCACTTTCTGACCAGTTTCTGGTCCTTCCACACAACTTTCTTTTGAGTGGCTTTGCTGGTGCGAGATGTTCCTTTACATTTCTTTCTCTGCCCCTTTGGGAATTGTCCTGACTTGTTGATCCCCTCTCTGGGAAGGTGGCATCACCATCGTGCGGGAAGGCTGCATCCCAGCAGGAAAGGTGATGCAGATCTTTGAAAGGGTGAAGAGCAGAGTGGTCTGAACCGAAGGAACCTTCCCTGGGCAAAGGAACAAAGTCTGCTCTCCTGACACACACCAGGTGTCCCACGTTCTGCTGGAGCACAGCACGGCCTTGGGAGAGCCATTCCTTCTCTGATCCAGCTCTTCCCTCCTTGGGAATGCAGCACTTCCCCACCTGGGGCCTCTCCTGGGACCTTTCTGCAGTCATTTGTTGTTCACCCCCAGTAAGTGCCTGGAATCTCCAGGAGAGCTGCCCAGGATGTTTTATTGCAGGAATTCCCAGAGCTCCTGTGTTTCTGAAGGGCATTGGACTGTGCACCCCCCTCCACAACACTCAGATCTGTGTATTTGAAAATTCCAAACCCCACTAAATAAATCCTCTTTTTTTGGAACATAAGGAAAAGGCTTTGAGTTCTGTTTGATCTCCAGCAACCTCTTCATCCTCCCAAACCAGAGGAAGGAATAAATACAGGGAGCAATTCTGACAGGAGGGTTTACAGCCAGTAACTCACCCCCCTCCTTCCCTGCCATCCTCCCAGCCACTCCCCAGCTCACCCTGGGGCATTCAGCTCCTTGAAAATGCAAAATCCGTGAACATCCAGGGATGCTGAGTGTTGCAATTTGACATGAAAGAACGACTCTCACACACTGAGGTGTCCAAGGCAAAAAAGGGGCAGCTCATTTACAGACCTGGACATTTATAGAATTCCAACAGTGGCCATGGATTGGAGGATGAAAATTGTCCTCTCCAACCACACTGGGCACCCCAAGAGCCCATCAATTCTCTCCTTCTCCAGAAAGGAATGCAAACCAATCATTGTTTACATGAGAAGTGCCTGAGAAACTCCATTGCAAAAATGCAAGCACAGAAGGCTGAAATGAACTTTAGAGAAACAGAGAAGAACAGGGTGACAGTGTTCAGAGTCCTGGCTTGGCTTGGGTTCAAAGGATCTTCAGCACCATCTCGTTCCAGCACCTTGCCCCTGGGCTGGGTGCTGTGCCCCAGAGCTGTCCCCACACCAGCCCCAGGGCTGTCCCCACCCCTGCTCCCAGGATCCCCGTTAGGTGCTGTGGAGGGGCAGAAGCTTCTGCCAAGAGCAGGGAACAGAACCTGCCTCTCTCCCAAAGCAAACAAGCCCCAGGGGGAGCCGGGGACGAGCCATTCCGCTCACTAAAGACAAACCTCAACAAAGGAAACAATGAGTTAGACCCGAGGGCTTCAAAACACTGCGAGGTGCGTGACAGACCGGAGGTTTTCCGTGATGTTTTTCCCATGCTGGAGGCAGTGTCCAAGCGGGAGATCTCTGCCAGCTCCATACCGTTGTTTCCTCTGCTCCCTCCTGCTCTGGGCAGGGAGGTTGTTCCCCTGGCACAGCCGCAGTCCCACCTCCCACCTTGCCCGGGGGACAAGAGCCTTCCCTTCTCCTGCTCCTTATCATTGTTTTGGAGCATCCTGCTCATGGAATTCTCCCTCAGGCCACATCCCACCTGCTTACCAAGGATGCTGGGCAGGAAAACCTGGGAGCCCTGGGGCTGGATTCCTCCCAGTGCTGTGGGAGCTGGGCAGGAAAATCTGGGAGCCCTGGGGCAGAATTCCTCCCACTGCTGTGGGAGCTGGGCAGGAAGATCTGGGAGCCCTGGGGCAGAATTTCTCCCAGTGCTGTGGGAACTGGGCAGGAAAATCTGGGAGCCCTGGGGCAGAATTTCTCCCAGTGCTGTGGGAACTGGGCAGGAAAATCTGGGAGCCCTGGGGCAGAATTTCTCCCAGTGCTGTGGGAACTGGGCAGGAAAATCTGGGAGCCCTGGGGTTGGATTCCTCCCAGTGCTGCGGGAGCTGGGCAGGAAAATCTGGGAGCCCTGGGGCAGAATTTCTCCCAGTGCTGTGGGAACTGGGCAGGAAAATCTGGGAGCCCTGGGGCAGAATTTCTCCCAGTGCTGTGGGAACTGGGCAGGAAAATCTGGGAGCCCTGGGGCAGAATTCCTCCCAGTGCTGCGGGAGCTGGGCAGAAAAATCTGGGAGCCCTGGGGTTGGATTCCTCCCAGTGCTGCGGGAGCTGGGCAGGCAAATCTGGGAGCCCGACAGGAGAATCTGGGAGCCCTGGGGCAGGATTCCTGCCACGCCTCGTTGCTGACATGTCAACACCATCTCCAGCCCCCGCTTGCTTTGGCTCTGCCGTTGTTGTCCGGCCGGAGCTGCCGTTCCCTTTGCACTCAGAAGTCACCATAAATAGCAGCTTTCACTCTTTCTCCAGCTCACGGATGTTGTTTCACTCGAGCAGCTCCCCAAAGCCCCGGCTGGAGATGCCTGGCAGCCGTGCCTGGGAGGGAGCACAGGCTCCCCTGCACCCACTGGGGCACAGCTGGGCATTCCCAGCCTGCTGTGGTTTCCCAGCCCGTGCCAGCATCTGCAAGTGGAACTCAGTCAGGCTCTCCTCCCTGGACATGCCTGAGGACAGCTCAACAACCTGGGCTGGTGGAAGGTGACCCTGCCTTGGAACGGGGTGAGCTGGCAGGTGCCTTCCAAGCCAAACCATTCCATGGCTTGTGTGATAAACACTTCTTCAGCAAACAGCTGGAGGTGCCAGCTGAGGTTCATCACCACCCAGCAGAGGATTAGCTCTAAGGCATGTGGTGAAGTCCCACAACACGGGACTCCTCTCATGTTTAAATACCCTAATGCTTGAGAAATGGCTTGAACTTCCTGAGCAAGGGAGGTTTGTTAACGTTGGCTGTGAACTGCTGGAACGGCAAAATAAACCCCAAGGAAACAGAAAAGGAGAAGGTCCCTCCTTGACCTGTGATCTGGGACTGGGTTAGACCATCTATCTCCATGCTGGTGCCATGGGAGGTGTCAGCTCCAGGGAAGGACGTGGAGCTCCCCAGCTGCCCCTTGACTGCTCACACCAAACAGCCAGGACCTGGTAAATCCAGGCAAGGATGGGAAAGTCACCTCTGGAGCTCTAAGGTAGCTCTAAGCTCAGCAGGTGAAAGGAGCCTGGGGTGTGTCAGCCTCTGAGGAAAGCACTGGATGCATCGTGATCAGAATTCAGGGGTGAAAATAGAAACAGATTCCAACCAGAGCTACAAAAAAATCCAGAATTTATGATTTAAGTGGGGCAAGATGAGAAAATCACAGGAGTTTATGGCTTTGTTTCGGGGAGAACCAGGATCAGCATTTCCTTGTACAATTTACCTGAAGAGTCCTTCCCAGAAGAGCACAATGATACCAATAAACTGTCTGCATTTACAGGCAGCTGAGAGCCAGGGGTGTAAAATTTTATGCACTAATTGAGTTTTTATGATTTACTGAATAAAGAAACAAACAAATTGTCTTAGAGGGAGAAAAAAAAAAAATCCCCCAAACAGCCACCATAGTCTGGGCTGCTCATTTTGGCACTCGTGTCTCATGAGTGTTCTGGTGACTCAGGAGTAATTATGGGTCAGAGGTGTTTGCTCTGTACCTGTTTTCCACCATCAGGTGATTAAAAAGAAAAACAAGGGGTTTTTAATTACCAGAATAAACGGCACAATCAGTTTGTGCCAGGAACAAGCTCTCATGTCCCTTTGCTGCAAAGAAGGAAATAAATTTGATTTTTCAGCATTGCTGCTAAATAAAGGAGAGTGTTTCCTTTTTAAAAAAAAATGTTTGGGGGGATTAGAGAACCCTAGAACGATTTGGGTCAGGAGTTACCCTAAATATCACCCTTTTCCCAATCCCTGCCATGGGACACCTTCCACTGGGCCAGGTTATTTGTGCCTTGCACACACAGCTGGGAATTTCTGACCCAGCACCACAGGAGGCTGTGGAGCAAAGATTTGCTGGTTGATAAATCCCAGATGAACATCAAAGAATTGATGTTACTGTGAAATGTAATTCACAGCATTTTAACAGAAAGGCTTTTGCATCATAGGGATACGCTGGAGATGCTCCACCTCTGGAGGTGTCCAAGGCCAGGCTGGACGGGGCTTGGAGCACCCTGGGACAGTGCAGGGTGTCCCTGTGCATGGCAGGGGGTGGGATGAGATGAGATTTGAGGTCCTTTCCAACCCCAGACAGTCTGGGATTCTGGGATTTCACAGTTTTTTTTCTGAGACATGAACCCAGCACGAGAGAGCTGGGACCTGGAGCAAGGTCCCCATTGTCACGCTGCCACAATTCTTCCAAAGTAAATTCCCCCAGCTCTCCACAGCCTCTGCAGGTGTTCCTGCAAGTTTATTGGGAAACAAACACACCTCCCTTAGATCAACAACAAGAGCCTTCAGCTCCTTTAGTCAGGCTCTCCACACACAGGGGCCTTTCATCAGAGCCACTGCTGATTTTTAACGCCCCTTGTTGTGTTTTCCATTTTGCCTTTCATCAGAGCCACTGCTGATTTTTAACGCCCCTTGTTGTGTTTTCCATCCTGCTGCACGCCAGAGAAGGCTCATTCCCAGCGGGGAAGGGTCATTTCCCAATGGAAACAGCAATGCCAGGCAGAGTTAGGGGTAAAGGATGCAGACCTTGTCATACTTGTCCCTAAATCTCTCCTGTGGGTGGTTTTATTAATTTCCACCCCCCCCCCTTCTCACCTTGGTGTTGGCTCCAAAGTGAGCTGAGCTCCAATGAAATCATTTTCAGGGATGGGGACCAGGTTTGGCAGAGAGGAGCCAAAGCCCTCGTGTGTTCAGGGGGAGGGAAGGAGAGGCAGGGATGGGAGAGGAGCCTTTAGGAAACAGAACATTATCTCATTAATTCTTTTATGAAAAGAAACGCTGGTGGAAGATGCTGATACAAAACTGAGTGTTCACATTGTCAAGGAATTAAATTGCACCCGTGCCAGGGCTGGTGCAGGACATTCCATCTGTGCTCCAGGAGGCTGTGAAGGGAATATTGTGAAGGGAATATCCAGCCTTCCGTGGCCAGGCCTGTTCTGGGACCAAGGCACCAATGCCTGGGGGGTGACAGCAATTTGGGCACCACCAGGGCTCCCACGCCTCTGAGGTGGCTCCTTTCTCAGGAGAGCAGCATTGGTCAGCTCAGCTTCCCAGAGAACTGGATTTCCATCCCTGTCTCGGCACAGAGAACCACCTCAACCTCTTGCCTGGACTCTCTGATAGCAGCTTTTACCAACTCATGATTTAGGCTAAAAGTAAGAGAGTCCTTCCCAGGCCAGGAGTTGGTGACGCCCTTCCCGGGGCTGCCCCACGTCAAGGCCCTTGTGGTCTGGTTCCAGTCCTGCCCTGCCCATACCTGTCTCCTTCCTTCTACTTGGGGTTTTTTTTTTTCACTGATTGGATTCTATTTGTCAGATAATTTTATGAGGCACGAAAATGCATCTTCCTGGTGGCAAAAAGGTCACAGCTCCACGGATTTGCATTTTATCAATTTAAACGTAATTCTGCGCAGAGGAGGAGGAAAAAACCTGTGGAGGCACGTACACAACCAGCTCCTACCCTTCCACCAGGCCTCTGGTGGAACTCACTCCTCAGGAGGAATTGTTCTGGGCAAAGATCTCCGGGATCTGTAGCACCACAGGCAAGGCAACCCCAAAGGATTCACCCACTGCTGTGCAAATCCCATTTCAGCAACCCCAGAACTCCAGGCTGGTTTGGGTCGGGAGGGACCTTGAATTCCATATCATTCCACTCTCGTGGGCAGGGACAGCTCCACTGGGCCAGGCTGCTCAGTTATGGACCCCCCAAAGCTGCTGTTTCATATTAAGGTTTAGCAATGAAGAGACCTGGACAAGGCCTCCACCTTCCCTTGACTCCCATCTCAGCTCTTTGAGAGTGAGACCTTGGAGGTGAGCTGGAGAACAGGATCACCATTAAATGTCTGTGGAAAGCCCAGCCCAGCTGCTCCTGTGCCCAAGGAGCCTGTATCCCATGTCCCAGCAGTCACAGAATCACAAACTCAGGGGGTTGGTAAGATCTTCAGTCCAACCATCTGGACTTGGCTTCTTCTTCACTCCCAAAACAACAGCGAGCTTCCATGTCTGCTCCTTCCTTATCCCTTTTTTAGGCCCCACTTCTTTTGCCATTTCTAATTCCCACAAGAGGATCCTGTGCTTCCAACCAGGACTGGGTTGGTTTGGCAAGGGAAGGAGGGCCTGGGGCGATTGCAGGGTTGGGGAGGAGGGGGAGAGGGGTCTGTGTGACCCCTTGGGTCATGTAGGATCTGATAACCCAGGGTGGGACAGCAGGCACCTCGGGAAGGCTGCAGGCACAGGATGCCAGAGGTGGTTTGGGGACTTTGGGGAATTTTGAGGAGATAAAGCTGAGTGTGGCTGGGGTCAGGTCAGGGCTGCTGTCACCCACACACCCTCCAGATTGTAAAAAACTCCTGAAGGGAAACCAGGGCACATCCTGGTCCTTCAGGGAGTTTCCACTGGGTGCACAGGATCATGCTGGAACCCACAGGAGCGGGAATGATCACCTGAACCCACGTTAATTCAGCAGATAAGAGAGTGACGGTGTGGGGCAGAGCAGCAGTGATAGGCAGGGGTCAAAGCAGGGAGGGGTTGCAGTGCTGCCAATAACTGGAGCTGTGTCAGGGAAGGAATCTGGGGCTGGGTATTTACTGAAACTCCTCACAAAACAAAAAACACCTTGCAACAGGCCCACGTTGCTTCCTGCTGGGTGGGTCACATGAAAAACGGGCTGTGGGGATGGAGGTGCACAGGTGGAGAATCTCCCGTGACCTAGGACAAGGTGATCACCTGAGTGAGCCAGGAATGCCAATTGTGCCTCAAAATTCAGGATTAACCATGAGAACTGCACAGAGCCAAGGCAAAGACATGGCCAAAGGGTCTTCTGTGCAGCAGGATGTGAGGACATGGGGCTCCTCAGGGGTGCCTGGGCCTTGGAGGGACCTGAGTGACTCTGTTCCACAGCTGCTGGGACAGACGAACCTCTCTCAGGACAACTCTCCCAACCCTGACATCCATCTCGTGGCCAATGCAGAAGAATTTGTCGAAATTCCTGGGTTTTGCTATCTAGAACGAGATAATAACCCGAGTGAGATCTCTGTGTGTTTTCCAGGAAGGAATGAAGAGTTCTCACAAGAACTGGCAACGTTGACCCTTTAACATGAGATTTTGGCTCCAGGTATTTATTGGAGCTGCTGAACTGGATGTTCAGGGCAGACCTCCCCATCCAGCCCCTGACTGCTCTGTTATCCCCTGGGATCCACTGGCACTGGGAGGTGGCAGTGGGAATTCCCATGGGAATGGAGCAGGGGAATCCAGTGAATCCCACAAACCCACCAGTGCCTGCCCAAGGACGCAGCTCCCACAGACCCTCTCCTCCCTCAGCCCCAGCTGGCAGTGCCCTGCAGAAAGAGGGGACAGAAATCTTCAAGTCAGAGGGGAAGCAGAAAGGAAGAACACGATGGAGTCACAACTGGATTTAATTAATCCCGTTAATTACTGTTAACTCTCAAGGAACTCGACTGCCAGAAAGCTGCTTTTTCCTCCAAGACCTTGTACATAATCCATCCATTCCCGAGGGAGATGAGTTCTCTGCTGCTGTCCCACAGCACCAGGAATCACAACGAGAGAGATGTGCAGCAAAGGACAAAGTGCCCAAGGCCAGGTTGGATGGGCCTGGGAGCAACTCTGGGATAGTGGAAGGTGTCCCTGTGCATGGCAGGGGGTGGGATGAGATGGGATTTGAGGTCCTTTCCAACCCCAGACAGTCTGGGATTCTGGGATTTCACAGTTATGTTCTGCTTTGGTTCGGGACCCAGTTGCTGTCACCCTAAATCCCCAAACCCAGTGTTAATTACCTCTGGCAGGAGTGTGGGCACTCCAGGGTGGCTCTAGATCAGGGGGCTCAGCTGGGCACCACAGCTCAGGTGTTAAATCCCAGCTCTTTTGTGGGGCAGCTGAAAACCTGGCCCAGGATTTTGAGTGATGGCATTTCTCTGCTGTCGATAGAGCTGATTGATTGCCTATCAGCTGATTGCTGATTTTGCAGGAATAATCCCAGGCTGGGGAAGGGAGGAGCAGCAGGAAGAACGCAGTGAGGTGAGTGAGGGCCGTGCTGTGCCCTCAGCTCTGCCAGGATCACGGGGCTTGGCTTCCACTGAAGATAACTCAAACAAGCAGGGCTTTATTCCTGCCCTTTCCTCCACCCCATACCCCATCCCAAGCCACAGGCAGACTTTGACTCTTCAGGAGAAAGAACCTGTAGCAGAATTTTTTAGGGAACGTGGGCATGAGGTATTTTGGAATGAGATTTGAACTACCCCAAACTGGGCCACAGTTTCAGGCCTGCCTGGAAGTAGCCAGACCTGTGGCGTAGTTAAAATTTATCTTAAGGTGTGTTTAAGCATTAGATAGCATAGTTAGAGTGTGGTTATGGTGTCTTCCTTAAGGGCAAGATTGTTTACATTCCTTTTTACACTGAATGCCAATTGGAAAACACCTGTAACTGTAAACTATCTGAAACTGTATTTAACCCCCCTTTCTGGAGGAATAAACAGAGAATGCATGATCTAACCATGTTGGTTGTACGTGTGTTGCTCTGTCCAGCTTCCCGCTTTAATTAGGAGTTCCCTGGTTTCAAGAACCCAAGAGGAGAGCCATAAAACCATAGAACCTGCAAGGTTGGGAAAGATCTCCCACATCTTCTGTTCCAGCACCCCCAGAGCTCCCAGGTCCTGCAGTTCCTGCAGGTTGGAAGCGGCCAAGGGACGTTCCTGCCCAGGTCCCAAGGCTCCTGCTGGGCTGGTCTGGCCCCAGCCGTGGTTGGGAAGCCGCCCTTCCCCTCTGCCCACCCCGAGGCAGGCGCACCCACGGCCCTGACACGTCCAGGGCGATGGCACTGAGTCAGTTCCTGTCCCCACGGCACCGCCGCTCTCTTCCCGAAGGGTGAGCTGGCTTTTTCCTGCCACTGGAAAACACGCTTCTTTTACGTTCTTTTTAAATCTTTTTTTCCATTGACACGGACGTCTAGACTCCACAAAGGGCAGAAAGGGAGGTGGGACAGCCCTTCTTCCCCGGGTTGTTTCCAACCCCAGTGGGATGGGAGAGCTGGCTGGCTCACAAAGAGCCCCATTCATGAGGTTGTTTTGTCTCCCAGCGCGACCTTTCAGGCCTAAAGGTCTCTGAGATATTGACAATGCAACCAAAATCGGGTTCAGAGGAGCCTCTTCTGGTTTTCCTCCCCCTGGGGTGGAGGTGTGAGGACCTCCCACCCCCTTCTGTTCCTCTTACCCAGAACACGGGAATGGAGCAGCTCCTTCCCCTCGAGCAGGACAGAAGGGCTCAGTGAGGGTCTCCCCTGAGGAGGCCTGGAAAACCATTTTTGACCATAACCTCCACTTTTAGTGATGAAAATACTCTCGTTGATAGCCCAAAATAGATCTGATCCGTGATTTCTCAGCACATGTACCCAAATATTCAAGTGTTTATCTCAGCCCTTTCAGATTGAAGTGTTTTGGATTTGCCACTTAAAACAGAAACTTTTTCCTCTCTCCACTTCTCTTCAAAAATGTTTTGCTTCCCCTTAAATGCTGGGAAACTGTGGAAATAGTAGAAATATTTTTATGCCTTGAATTTAAGTGAAAGATCCCATTTAAATCTCCTTTTCCCTAAACTGTTCCTTTCCAATTTGCTGGTACACGGGAGAGCTGTGGGTGGGGTGAAACCAAGTCTGAATGAAACCTCTCCTTGTCTCACTTCAGCAGAGTGAGAAATGCTTCCCCCAGTGTCCTGAGACTGAGACCAACATTTTCTGTGGATAAAAACCAAAAAATATGGAGACAAAGAGGAAAAATGGATCCAGACAATGTGTCAAGCAAAAAAACCCACGATTTTTTGAGCCACTTTTAATTTGTGCCACACTAAAAAATCACTTTTTGCAGCACAGGGCAGCAGCACACCTGGTATGTTTAAGCCAGGGCAGTTTTCCCTCACCAAAAGGCTTTGTGATGTCTCAGCACCTCTCCAAACTCCCACTTCTTACCACATTCTCTCAGATTTTGGTGTTTATGGGGTTCTTTTCAGTAATTAAGGGCTGAAATTCAGCCCTGGCATTTCTGAGCTGGTACCAGGAGCTGCTGTGAGGAGTTATCTTCTCCCTCCCTCCTCTTGCCCACCCTGGAAGTGTCACAATTTGATTCCCTCCCAAGATCCTGCTTGGATCCTGCATGGCCAGGAACTCCAGCATCCAGAACCCGCTGCCCCACAAGGTTTTGTCACGATTGCACAGCTCTGGGTGAGATCTCTTTATTGAAAATACTTTATTGCTTTCTAAAAACCAGGTTTTTTTAATAAACTCCAAGGAGATACAGGAAGTAGATCAGCAAAAATTATTGAACACACTGAATTCTCTGGAATTTTCTCTGCAGGAAGAGAGCCAGCTCTGTGAGGACAAGTTGAGGAGACCCCATTTTGCCAGAGTTCATCGAGGTTGAGCTCCTCCTACTGCACCACTTTTATCCTTAAATTCCAGCACAACTTCAGGTGAAATCAATGATCAATGGATTGGTTTCAGCTGGAGTTTGATCAGCACCTTGCACCTGAGTCAGATAAGAATAAGAGCAACAGTTTTTGGAGATGGAACAAGCCATAACTGCAGCGTTTGCCAAGGAAAACTCCTCATGAAAGTTTGAGACTCCTTCCCAACTCCTCCTGGTCAGCAGCCACCACTCCACACTGCCTGTCCTTCCTAAAAATCCGTCTGTTCCCATTGCTACACTCCAGCAGCCATCCCACCACGTGCCAGTGATGCCAGCAAGGCCACGGGTGAGCACCTCTCCAGCTCCTTCCCTGCATTTCAGGAGTTTGCAGAGAAGTTGGGCCCCTGGAGAAGACAAATGACTGCCTGGAGTGGCTGGAATTCCTTCCTCTGGTCCCATGGAATTTGCACTCTGGAGGAAACGTGCCATGAGATGGGAAGAGTTGGGCTGTAAGGCAAGAGACCAGCTCCTGGCATCCTCAAACACACGGAGACTGCGCTCCTGAAATTCGTAACGTGGGAAGGGAGGGTCTTCCCTAAAGCTCCAGCACCTTGAAGGACATAATATTGGAGTCATCCAAAGGGGAATTCCACCCTGACACTGGGTGGGAAGTACAGAAACGACACCTCAGGTCGTGGCATTTCTTTGGAGCGTTGGTTCTCCCCACAGAGGGAAGACCCACAGGTGAGCTCCATGCTGAAGAGAGCCCAGCAGGAGACACCCCCAGCTCCGAGCCCAGACACTGCCAAGGCCATGGGATCTCCCCTCCTCCTTTCCCACGTGGTGTGGCACCTGGGGACATGGGTCAGCAGGGCCTTGGCAGTGCTGGGGGACAGCTGGGAAGGTCCTTTCCCACCTAAAGGATTCTGTGTGATTCAAGTTTCGTGCGGTGTTTTTCCCCCCACCGCCTAATTCTGCACCACTTCACCTGACTCCATGCCCCAAAGCCAGGGAATTCCCTCCCAGTGCCAGGGATAAAGCTCTGTAACTCTGGGGCCAGCCTGTCACCAAAGGAGAGCTTGCTTTGGTGGTGACTGAACTCCAGGGAAAGCTGGCAGTGTCCCCAAGGGAAAAATTTTCCTGCTGGGTGCCTGCGGTTTGCAAGGCAGCGCCGCACCGGGATATTTGTGTCCATAGGAAGGGGAATGAGTCACCCCTGCAGCTGGGAGGCCTCTCCCATCCCTCAATTTGGCCAAAATTTTCCAGGGGATGGTAAGGGAGTCAGAAGCGGGTGTGATGCTGGGAGTTGGGGGTGGGATCCGGGCCTGGCTGCACCGGGGCAGCTCTGCCCACCCCGTTGGGCACAGCAGGGCCACCACTCCGGAGCTCCTCACGGCCTTTGGTGGGGACGGTGCCACTGGGCGGGACCACCAGGTGTTTCTTCTGCACCTGCTCCAGGATCTGCAGCACCTGGAATGTGTAAATGCAGCGGGGAATAGGTTAGGAATTAGGGCAGAGCACTGATTTCTTCTCCAGATGTTGCAATAATCAAATAACCATGAAATAATGGATTGGAAGTGACCTTTAAAGATCCCCCATTGGCAGGGACCTTCCACAGGAGAAGGGACACCCTCTCTTTCAGGTGTCTGGCTCGGTTTTGGGATGACACAGATCATTTCTGGGCTCAGAGGTCTCTGAGCAGATTTCCACACCAAGCTCCCCTTGGAAAGGGAGAGTTTCCCCTCTCAACAGCAAATAGTTCTCATCAAAGGCAATGCTGCTCCTTCCTGCCCCACTGCAGTGACACCGGGGCTGCGTTGGGAGTGAATGAACCTCAAGGAAAGGACAGGGAGAGCTCTGTGGGGTGCAGGTGAACATGGAGAGCCTGCCCCATGGAGGTCCATGTCCTTGGATCTCAGAGCCCTTTCCATGGTGAGTCAGCCCCACCCTGGCCATTCCCCAGCTCCACAGAGGTGCTCTGGACCAGGATCAGCACAGAAGAGAGGAACTCTGCTCTTGTCCCTCCCACCAGCCTGGTGCTGTCACAGGCTTCCTTGCCTCCTGACTGAATTGGGAGGCCTCAGGTTGAAGCTCATCCAATGGAGAAAGGGAATGGGAATTAAATCCAGCTGAACTTCACCTGAGACTTGGGGATGATGCCGACGCGGAAGAATCCAATGCTCCCGCTGTCGATCTTGGTGCAGTCCACCACGGTGGAGGCAATGTTCTCTGGAGAAGGCCCACCACAAAGAACTGCATCCACCTAAAAACAGCAGATTTCCACACCAAGCTCCCCTTGGAAAGGGAGAGTTTTCCCCTCTCAACAGCAAATAGTTCTCGTCAAAGGCAATGCTGCTCCTTCCTGCCCCACTGCAGTGACACCGGGGCTGCGTTTGGAGTGAATGAACCTCAAGGAAAGGACAGGGAGAGCTCTGTGGGATGCAGGTCAGCAGCACAGCACAGGCAGGTCTCCAGCAGCTGAGGGGCTCTGGAGAAGTCCCAGTCACAAAGGAAATTTGTATGAAGTTTTGGTTCTTGAGGAGTTAGAGCTGGAAGATTTGTTACCACCTCTTGTTTAAAGCTGCCATGATGGCACAAAATGTGAAACCCTCAGAATTCAGCAGTGAAATCTTAGAATCATGGAATCATCCTGAGCTGGAAGGATCCACAGGCACCATCAATCCAACAGCCCCTGGCCCTGCACAGGACACCCCAACAATTCCACCCTTCCAAAGGCTCCTGGAGCTCTGGCAGCCTGGGGGCCATGCCCATTCCCTGGGGAGCCTGGGCAGTGCCCAGCACCCTCTGGGAGAAGAACCTGTCCCTAAAATCCACCCTAAACCAATGAAATGCCATGGCCATGGCACTCCTATGAAAGCTCTAAAAGCCAGGAATATTTTGGAGCTCAGCACCAGTGTTAGAGCAGCCCCAGCCTTAGATGAGAATCCCTGAGCTCTCACAGCCCAGTGCCAGCTGGAGCCCTGGCACAATCAGGATTTCACTGCTTGGAAGCAAGAAGGAATTTTCTATTGCTCCCATCATCCCGTGTTAGAATGTGAACTGACTCACATTGCCAAGCCATAACTACACCGTGTAAAGCAGAAGAGTTCTGGTTTCACACCAAGATCTTTAAAATCTTGGTGTGGTTTAAAATCTTCTTTCTCTTCGACACCAGCCTGAGGAGCATCCATGAGGTTTTTTAAACGAGAGGCTTTCTCAGACTCCTGATACCATCTCCTGGAAGCACACTGGTTGCATTTTTTCACCCCCACATCTCTTGGTTACCTTATCTCCCAGCTTGGCATACACTTGGTTGTGGTGGGTGGTGTCAGCCTCTCCCGTTGGGTTGGCTGATGTGACCACAATGGGGCCAACCTGGCGATAGAAAAAGGGGAGTCAAAGCTCTGAGCAGGACTTCTGGGATAAAACAGGTGACTCGAGCTCTGAGCTTCATCTGTGACTCTGAAGAGAGCTCAGTTGGCTCACCCAGGTGAGGAACCTTCTTTGCAGGCAACTACGGTCTCACCAAACTGCATCTGAGTGACCAACACTGACAAATTTGGGTTTAGTGATGATGGCCATGAAATGACATCTTGCTTTCCAGCAACAGCACTTGCCTAGACCTAGAACACTCAGGGTATCACAGTTCCTGTGGCCACTTTCTGCACCCTCTGAAGTTATTCTGGCCTCAGAGAGGTCCCTGCTTGCAACAGTGCTCTGCGTTGGAAATGAAACTGTGTCTGTTAAGGGCATTCTCCTGATTTCCTGAGCTGGTGGTTGCTCCTTTTCCCCCTCTTGGCTGCTATAAAAATCCCTCCCAGCTGCCTGCAGACCCCAGCCCTTCTCAGAGGTGGGGTCTGGCCACCAGGGCTGAGGTGCTGTGACTCACCAGGTCGATGAGGTGCGTGGTGACCGAGCAGTCAGGGATGCGGATGGCCACACTCTGAGGGGTCCCAACGTATTTAGCAGAGTCCTTCATTCCCAGGAAATCCACCCATTCACCTGCACCAAGCAGAGTCACCCAGCACTTAGAGGTTTACATCAGCCCAAACACCCTGGCTGTACCAGGAATATCCCTGTGGAACCTGTGGGATTGCAGGGGTTCGCAGTTCTAGGAATCTCAAACCCAAAGCTCTCCAGAGAGCTTGGCATGAGCAGCATTTCCTCACCTCTGGGAATGACCAGGCTAATGGGAGATGGCCAGGCAGCCTCCATGAAGTCCCAGAGGAGGGGAGTGAACAAATGCTTGGCAGGTTCCAGCTGCTTTAGGCTGGAAATCCAGAGGGACATGGGGCGATCCTGGGCCTGGCGCTTGGACCTGGGAAGAGGGAAGGAAACGTGAGGCTGGAAGTAAGACAAGGATTTAAATTCAAGGAAAGGAAACTGCTGGAGAGGTCTAGAGCTAAGGCAAGGCGTGCAGGCTCTGCCCCAGGTCACCAGTCTGCAGTAAGGGTAGGACTGGCCAACAACTGACTGGACAGGAAGGGACATTAATGACTATTCCCAGTCAGGAATTTCAAACCAAGGCTTTAACTCCTTGTGTAGTGATGGGTAAAGGTCCCAATGGCCCAAGATCTGAGGGAACCCCACCAATATGAGGGGCTCCAGCTTACAGCAAGGGTCTGTTGTCACCACAGAGGGGTTTTGTTGTGACAACATGTAAGAACAACAACCCCCTGCCCCATTTGCCACCGGTCTGGGTTTCTTGTGGTGTCCAAGTTCCCCAGCTCCATCAGCCTTCAGTATCCCAGAACACAACTGCAGGTCAATTCTCTGCTTTCCTCCCCTGGATCTTCTCCCCACCTTGCTGTTCCCACCAAGGCTGAGCTGCCTTGCTCTCCCCGGGTGCTGCAGCCAGCACTCAGTCGCAGTTCCAGAGTTCCAGAAGGTTCCTGAGCCCATCCCAGGCGCCAGGACTCACCGGTGAGCTTTCTCCACGGCGTCGGGCCGGCTGCAGGCGGCCACCAGCACATAGACCGTGTCCGTGGGGATGCCACAGGTGCCACCGTTCCTCAGGATATCTGTTGGCATGGGAACAGGGCACAGCCCCTGAGTGACAGGTGAGGGGCGTCATTCCCGTGGCAGAGTTGTCACACAATGTGCTCCTCTCCTCTCCTCTCCTCTCCTCTCCTCTCCTCTCCTCTCCTCTCCTCTCCTCTCCTCTCCTCTCCTCTCCTCTCCTCTCCTCTCCTCTCCTCTCCTCTCCTCTCCTCTCCTCTCCTCTCCTCTCCTCTCCTCTCCTCTCCTCTCCTCTCCTCTCCTCTCCTCTCCTTTTCCCAGCTCTGCTGCATTTTCCCAGCATTTCTCCAAGGGGACACCTGGCATTTAGGGGGGTTCTGGGCCAGACTGGAGGGAGCAAGGAGCAGGCACTGGCTCTGCTTTGGGTGGTAGCCCCAGCCTGGAGGATTCCTGTCTCTCAGACCAAATGAGGACACAGGGAAATGATGCAGGAGACCCAGCAGGGAATCTGCTGCTCGACCCAGCTGTGACTCCTGCAACTTGGCCCACTTTGCCAAAACGTCACCACATCATCCAGATTGTCACACCAAGGCCAGGCTGGATGGGGCTTGGAGCAACCCTGTCTAGTGGAAGGTGTCCCTGCCTGTGGAACAAGATGGGCTCTAAGGTCCTTTCCCACTCAAACCATTCTGTGATCCTCTGGTTGGGATAATGCCCTTTCCAGAGCGTTCTGCCACAACACCTCCCAGAATTTCCCCTCCACCCCCACACTGTGCCCTCTGTTCTTCCCTTACCTGCAATTCTCTTGACCGAGGAAGCTTTCCTGGCAGGCAGGTGAAGGCACTTGGTCGTTCCTGCCCCAACACCACCGAGCTGCACCACGGGCCTGCCCAGGGGAAAGCAGCAACCCTCAAAGGTGCTGCTGGACAGGGCAGCCAGGAAGCAGTAAAAGCTGACCAGCCCGAAGATGAGGGTGGCAGCAATGTCATATCCCGTGGGAAGAGCGTGGATGGCATCCAGCAGGAAGCTGACAGCGATGAGCATGAAGGTGAGGGAGTAGAAGAACCAGGCCACGTTTAAGAAGAGCGAGCAGAAGACAATGAAGCTGTTGAAGAGCATGAAGGCAACGATGCCCACGGCTGCGTGGAAGCTTCTGGCAGTGCCGTAGAGGCCGCTGTACCTGGCCAGGCCCCAGATGATCCACATGACAGCGTAGAGGATGAAGGCGCTGCTCTCCAGGGTTTTACCCCTGGCAAAGGCCACGGAGCCGCTGAGGAGCTTCAGGATCCCACCAGCTACCACCACCCAGGGAATGACAACGGTGGCCAGGGGGGCCTGGGGGTCTCCTGTGGCTGTCAGAGCAAAAGAAGCCAGGGCACTGCAGGCGTAGGCAAGGACCTCTGCGTCGGCGTACTTGGAGTAGCCCAGGTAGGGAGCGTGGAGGTCTGGCCCCTCCCGGAGCTTCAGGAGGCTGCTGCGAGCAAGGAGAGCCTTGACAGCACCCTTCCCTGGAGGGGTCTTAGCCCTTGCCCTCACGTTGTACAGGTGGATCAGAGACACCAAGGCTGAGGCCACAAAAACGGCCACGGCCACACCTTGGGGGCCACCCGCAAAAAAACCCCGGGGGCTGCAAGCCAAGGCCACGCAGTAGGAGACAAAAACCAGCAGGTACAGGCCATCCACGGGGCTCTGAAGGGAGAGAAAAAGAGCCAAGACAGCAAAAAGGATGGAGAAAACCACCAGGACTGGGGTTGGGAAGGACGGCTCCTCTGGCTGCCAGGTGGGGTAGAGCAGGCAGTAACCTCCAGCGAACTTGAGGATGGAAGTGAAGCCAAAGGCCGTGGCCATGAGAGCATCCATTGCACGGTAGGACAGCACACAGATGCCAACCTGGTAGGCGCCAGCCACCCACAGCCAGGGCAGGTGGCCCAGGAAGAGCCTGTGGGTGACCCCCAGGAGCCTGCAGCCGAAGACGCTGGCTGCCAGCATGTTCAGGAGCAGCCCGGGGGCTGCAAAGGGGTTGCTGCTGCCAGCGCTGCCCTGGCCCTGCTCCTGGGCTTTCTTCTGGGCCAGATCCGTGCCAGGGAGGGCAACTTTCCCTTTGGTCAGGAAGTAGAGCATCCTCCCCAGGGCAAAGTAGCCCCCGAGCAGGCAGACGAGGAGGTGGCTGCAGGCCACGGCCGAGGGCCCCAGCGAGGAGCTGTAGTGCAGGGCCACCTCGTGGGCACCGGCCAGGGACAGGGCAGAGGCCACCAGGGCCAGCATGGGCTCTCGGCAGAGGAAGCCCACCAGGGCCACCAGGAGCAGGGCCAGGGTGAAGGTGGCCAGGCCTGGCACCAGGGCATCCCGGGCATCCCCCGGCTCGGGCAGCACGCCCTGCCCCTCCAGGATGAGGATGGCTCCATAGCCACTCCAGAAGGCTGACAGGGTCAGGCACAGGGACACCAGCAGCGAGGCATTCCTGAGGCTTCTCCGGATCCCTGCGGAACAAAGGGAGACGGGGCTGTGGGTTCAGATAGCAGGATGGGGGAAGCAGGAGTTGGGGAAGGTGGGAAGCAGGATCACTGTGGAGCAAGGATCAGCACAGACATGTGAGCAATCCAGCTTCTCTGGATAAATAAAACCTGTAACATCCAAGGGCAGCGAAGCCACATCCAAGAAGGAACAAGAGATGACAGAAGTCACATCCCAAGAAGAAAAAAAGGATGCTAACAAGCTTCAGAGTATGAGAATGGGATAGAAGCCAAAAGAAGGACTGCATAAACCTGCTGTATGTGCAAAACCATCAACCAATCTGGGCTAAATGTTAACACGTGCTTTTAGGGTATATCCAATTGCAAAGCAGCACGTAACACGTGATAGAAGCTGAAAACTGTATAAAAGGCACTGCCACTTTGCAATAAACAGCTCACTTTGATCATATTGATCATGGAGTGATGTCCATTCTTGATTCTGCCCCAGAAAGCCGTGGGAGGGGGGCTTTGGGCCTGGCCAGCCCCAGAGCTTACCTGCATACGCCAGGAGAGCCGATGGCAGGAGCAGCAGGACCCCGAGGGCAGTGCTGGGGATCAGCGGGGCCGCTCCCGGGGAGCTGTAGAAGTGCACGGCCAGCAGGAGAGAGCCTGGGGGACACACAGAGGGGGGGAAGTGTCACTGTAGGGCACGAAATCAGGACACAGACTCACAGGAGGCTGAAGATTCAAAATCTCGCTTTATTATCAAAGCACCTGTCTTTTATACCTTTTATACCTTTTATACCTTTTATACCTATCCCACCTTTTATACCTTTTATACCTATCTCACCTTTTATACCTTTTCACAATGAGCCCACCTAAGAGGTGGGATCCTTGGGCCCATTGGTCACACCAAGGGGCCATCAAGCAAATTCCCTCTTCTGGGAAAGAATGTAGAAAGATACGATAAGTTTACAGTAACGTGCCCTTGTTTACTACAAGTGTCCCTAGGAAAGAATTTTCCGAAATCAGAACATGGCAGGCACAAACCGTGGCTACAGGGAAGCACAAAAAGCTTGTAAACCTGGCCCCCAAACCAGGAGAGAATCAGGGTGTTCAGAGCAGGGAATGGAGGGAAAACAACAGCAAACAGGAAAGCCTGAGGAGCTGGGGGAGTGTGACTGGGTTTGTGCCCAAGGTCTCACTTCTTTCTGAGTGCCTGGCTTGAAAAAAACTTGAAATTACTCATTTGAGGTTTCCCAGAGAGGGTTATGGATGCCCCATCGAATCAAGGTCAGGTTGGATGGGGCTTGGAGCAGCTGGGTCAAGGGGAAGGTGTCCCAATGGAGCTGGATCATCTTTAGGGTCCCTTCCAACCCAAACCACTCTGGGAATGTAGGGAAGAGTTTGAAAGCTGCCAGATAAAGGTAAAAATCCACCATTCCAATTATACAATAGGCAGACAGACACACACACCCTGCAGCTGACCCCTCCGGCCTTGCACTGATGGAAAACCAGCCGAAAAAAATCACACAAAGAAGGAGCAAGTGATAGGGAGTGACGGCAGAAAACAGAGCTGCGGGGAGAAGGGCTGGAAAAGGAAAGGGGAGGGAAACTGCGTCCAAACCGAGATGATTTACTACGGTGACTGTGAAACAGTTTGGATCCGCTTCCCGCCCGGCGTGGAACGAGCACAGAACTTCGGGCCAGCCCTCGGAAGCCAAGACAAATATTTTGTTGGCCGGCGGAGCGGGCGCTGGGATCTCTGGACCGAAAGCAAGCTTTCCCCGGGCAGAGCAAGCCCGCGGACAAACAGCCTCTTTAGCCCCCCTCGGAAAAGCGGGGGGTGTCCCCGAGCCCGTGCCCCGTGCCAGGATGCCAGGAGCGGTTCCCTACCTGCGGAAATGCCCAGGAGCCCGATGCAGGAATGCAGTGACTCAGCCCCGCTGCCGCCCATCCCTGCGCGCCGCGCCGCCGGCCCGGGGCTGCACTGCCGCCTCTGCTGCCTCCCCATCCTCTTTATAACCAAACCATCGCCGCGGCCGCCGGTCCTCCCTGCTCTCCACCCCCTTTTGCCTACAAACCTCTTTCTGTTCCCGCTGCTCTCTCCCTGCATGCGGGAGGAAATGCAAATGAAGCTCTGGCGGCGGTAAATTTGGGGCTGTGAGTCAGCGTGGGCTGCTGGTAGCTCCCTCCAGGGGCCTCTTAATTTTACTGTTGATTAACCCTTGTTAAAAAAGACGCTTGAAAAATAAGGCTGAGGGTTTGTTGCTGTTGCTGCCCTTTTTTTTTTTTTTTTTTTTTTTTTTTTTTGCTCCTGCCAGCGAGGAAATTACACGGCTTAAAGTGAAGGTTTTTGCAAGCATCCACCTTGATGGAGCAAACAAGCTCTCTGCAAGCCCAGCAGCTCCTCGGGGACCACTTGTTTCTCCTCACACTGACCACAGGCTGCTGTTTGTCCCTGTCACAGCTCTGAATGCCTGGCACCAGCCCCCCTGAGCTGGGCAAACCCAGGGCAGACTCAGTGCCATTCCCTTAAAGGTGACTTCTGTCACTTCTGTGGCTGTCTCCTCCAGCCCAGAGGAGCCCTGCTGGCTTTCCAGGTCAGGAGTGAGCGTGTGACATTGCCAGGATTGTGTCCCAAAGGGGACATGAAGGACCCGTGGGCAGCTTCCCATGGGGAGGGCATGGCCAGGGCATAAAGGTGTTTAGGGATGGGGGGAGGCTGCAGAAAGCAGTGGACACTGGCCTGGGGTCCATGTCGAGTTATGGCTGGGTGGGAACTGTCAGAGAGCTATTCTGTGAGAGCTGACAGAGCTCTGCTCCTCTGCTGAGTTGTTTGTGGGGATGGAGCAGTGTAGGGAGCGTTCCCTTGAGGGACTCAGCTCCAGTGAAAGCAAACCCCACTCTCCTGACAAGACAGAAGGTGCAGAGCTTGGCACTAACACTCCTGGGCTGCCCAGGGATGGCTCTGCAGAGCTCCTCCAGCAGATCCTGCTCTGGGATCCCCATAAATCCTGTTCCACAGCCAGGGCTGCAGGACCAGAAAGCTGCTGGGAGCTGCACTGGCTGGAGCTCACAGTCAGGCCTGTGGGATCACCCAAGAGGTGTTGGAGCTATGACGATGCCTTAATTTTCAGCTTTCCTGTGTTTCAGGCTCTGTGCTGCCCAGGGGTGCAGCTCTGAGCTCACACTCAGGGTCACTCAGCTCTGCACAGAGCAGGGACACAAAACAAATCCTGCTCCTGCTGCACACCAAGGACAACTTTCAGCCCCAAAGCACAAACAAGGGTGGCTGGAGGGAGGAACAAGAAGGATGGGACCTCACAACCTGCAGCTGGAATTGGACAATTAAACTCCAATGTGCAAATGGACCAAAACTGATCAAAGTGTGAGACCTCATCACTTTTTAATACCCAAGCCCACAGTAAATGTGTACAGCCAGGGCCACCCAGGCTGCAATAACCCCGCTGAGAAATGTCATTTATCACTCATCTCTGCATTGCAGGGAGATCTTTAGGGCTGACATCTTTATTGAGACAGATGTTTGTTTTTTTTTCCAAGGGGAGGAAACAAGCCTGGCTGGTCCAGTTGCACCAATCATCCCAGTAAGGGGAACCAGCCCAGCCAGTTTACAACAGGCAGGGGTAACTGATGTGGTTTGCAGCAGGCAGGTTGTGGAAATCCTCAGCCTCTGGCCACTTTGTTCCATGGCTAAGGGGAATTGCTTCTGAAGCAGCTGCAGGAAGGAGAAATTCCCTGTTCAGCTTGCAACATCACTCGGCTGTTTGTTTCACACAAGAGGGAAAAAATACACCCCTAAACCATAGTTAGGATTCCTTAGATAGCAAAACAAACAGCAGGGGAATGGCTCTGGGTGTTTTTTATGCATATCTCAATTTAATTCCTGCTCTGGGCAATAAAAGTAACTGAGAGGTACAGCCCAGGTTGGATTAGTGGGACTGCAAGGTCGTGTGTTTCTTGTTCAGGTAGCAGCTGGGTGCCTGAAATCCCTGATTTGGGGAGGAACATGCCCTAAATGAAGTCCCAAGCAGCAGCAGTGAGCCTCCTCCTCCTCAGGCCTGCCCTGGCTGAACACCCTGCCAAGCCACGAGTTCATTACCCACAGGATGTGCTTCACGTCTCTCCCAAAAATGACAGAGCCCCAAGGAACATGTCTTATAAATAACCCCTGAAAACACACCCTGCAGCCATGCTGTGGGAGTTTTTTGTTCTCCCAGCCTCCACGGGGCACAGTTATTTCACCAGGGTTGGGCTGAAATAGAGAGGTACAGGATCACCTCCATGAGAGCAGAGCCAGGGAGGGAGGAACAGGCTCCAGACACTGAACCCACCTGCCAGGGGCCCCTCCAGAGCTCAGGCTCCACGAATTGCCAGTGCCACTTCCCTGGAATTAAATAAATGGAGAGATGGTGCTGTTGATGAAGCATTCCATTATCCCAGAGATCAAGAAGTGTTTGCACAACTCTGTCAGGCACAGAGGGATTGTTGGGGTGCCCTGTGCAGGACCAGGACTGGGACATTGCGGGGTCCCTTCCAACTCTCTGACTTCATTAATTCCTAAACTCGGGGTGCAAAAGCCAGCAAAGTGTAAAACCTCCATTTTTGAGAGATGGGATCTGAGGGAAGGAACACTCAGGAGAAGGAAACGTTGCTGTTAAAAGCCTGAAGCAGCCTGCCCAGTGCAGGGTTCAAAGGATGGGGCACCGAGGGGAATGCACTGGCTGGAACCCCGGCTCTGGGCAGGCTCCCCTCGATACCACCTCCTGTGCAAAGGTTTTGGTGCTCCAGCCCGAGCTAGAACGGAAAATCAACAGGCGAGGAGGAGGAAAAACACAGCTGCTCTGTCGAGCAGGGCACGCCAGCGCCGGGGCTGCTCTGCAGACAGCGCGCTGGGGGAGAAGCTCTGTAAGGCAGCAGCCAGTTGAGGAAACAAACAATATTTACATGCCCTGCCTGTGGAACTGGGAATAAAACCCCGCTGCCAGTGAGAAAGGCAGCCCAGCCCTGCCGGCCCCACCTGCTCCTGGGGGAGGGCTGGCGCTATAAAAAGGGCTGCGGGCAGGGAGCGAAGCTCACAGCGGCTCGGGGCTCTCCAGGGAATCGCTCGGTGCTCCCGGGGGAACCATGGCAAAGCGGGTGGCCGTGGTGCTGGCCGGCTGCGGGGTCTTCGATGGCAGCGAGGTCCACGAGGCTTCGGCGGTGCTGGTGCATCTCAGCCGGGAGGGGGCTCAGGTAAGCGGCACCGCCGGGATCCTGCCCCGGCTCCTTCTCCTGCCCCGGCTCCTTCTCCTCTCCCCTCCTCATCTCTGAGACAAACTCTCCCCCAAAACCGGGCAGCGGTGCCTGGAGTCACCGGGAATGGCGTGGAGAGCTCCCCACGAAGGGATTGGCGTGGGGCTCTGGATCCGATGTCTGCTCCAACACTTTCCTGAATGCCTTCTCTCCTTGCTTTTGGCTTGCACGTCCTCTCTTCTCTCCTGCTGGTTCTGTTTAAAAAGACAGCTCGGGCTGTTTGAAATTCATCCTTTCAAAACCTTCAAAGAGTAGAAGTGAAAATAGAATCCGAGAATCCCGGAGTGGTTTGGGAAGGACTTTAAAGCTCATCCATCCCCACCCCTGCCATGGCAGGGACACTTCCCACTGTCCCAGGCTGCTCCGAGCCCTGTCCAGCCTGGCCTGGGGCACTGCCAGGGGTGAGAGAACAGACGGGGGTTCGTGAGTCAAACCTGAGGGGTAAAAAAGGAGCAGCTGCTGTGAGGAGGCGCTCCGTGAGGCTGGGAAAGGAGGGAGGGAAAGCCTCTGGATCATCACACTCAGCCCTGAGCGACCCGCGTGTCCGGGTCGGAGCTGTGCCCCTGGGAACGGGAGCTGCTCCGTGGAACACAGAGGTACCGGGGTGACCGACCTGTGCCAGACCCCCCAATTCCAAACCATTCCGACTCTGCCTTCGCTGTTCGGCTCCAGGATAAGACTTGGCCAGACGTTTTCTCCACTGTGTGTGATTTTTTTTCCCTTTTCTGGAGCTGCTGCAGTCGCTTCCCTCCTTCCATACCCCAACCCAGCGGGCTCGGAGCCCATCCCTCCCTCATCCCTGGATCCGCAGGGGCCTCTAGTGGAGGAAACTCGGGCGTCGTTTCAATCCCTCCTTTGCTAAGGAAACAGAGCAGCGTGGAACGGAATATTTCAGATGAAGGGAGGAGAGCTCAGCACCTCCCTCTCCACGGGAAGCTGCCATGAGGTTGGCCCTCAGCCTCCTTGGCTCCCACCTGGATAACTCCAAAGTCCTCGGCTGCTCCTCACAGGACATTCATTCCTTCCAGCCCTGCCCACCTTGGTGTTCCTTAAACCCTTCTTAAATTGTGGGGCCCAGAACTGCACAGGTGGCACAGCCCCAAAATCTCTTCACCACCCTCCACTCCTAATTCCTGCATGTGAGCTTGAAAGTGCTGAAGGAAGGGGAAGCATTTTCCAGAAGCATTCTGGCTTTGGGAAAACAGTGGGTGGGGAAACTCCAAGTGCTGTCCCAGTGGGAGCTGGGGTGGGACAGCAGCTCTCCAGGTGATCATTGGCAAAAGGGATTTACTGGGATATGGGTGGGCTCTTCAGCCCCCCAGACAAGCAGTTCTGGCACAAACTCCTAAAGATTTCCTTCCTCCCTTCCCTCCTTCCTCCATGCCAGCTCTTTCCCAAGGAAGCCCCTCAGCGTTCCCACTTGCTGCCTGTGCCTTTCCCGTGTTTATCCATCATTCCTGAAGGGTTACAGCCCTTTCTCCTCCCTCCAGGCTGAGGTTTATGCTCCCAACATCCCCCAGATGCACGTGGTGGACCACGTGAAGGGGCAGCCGACGCCGGAGCAGCGCAATGTCCTGGTGGAAAGCGCCAGGATAGCCAGAGGCAACATCAAGGACCTGGCCACGCTGGATGTCAAGGGGCTGGATGCCCTCATCATTCCAGGTAGGGTTGTGTGGGGTCTGCCTGCCCATGGTTTAGATATTCCACAGGTCTGGAATGGGATGGAGCAGGGCTTGGAAGGAGAGCTGATTTTAATTCTTTTATTGACCCTGGACAAATGCTGCCAAGCATCCAATCCACCCGAGCGTTCCACCAAAAATCCTGCCCTGGACAGAATCTCCAGCCTCAACTCTTTCTCTTTCCTCAGGTGGCTTCGGTGTGGCAAAGAACCTGAGCACTTGGGCCACCCAGGGCAAGAACTGCAGCATCTCCAAAGAGGTGGAGGGCGTGCTGAGGGCGTTCCACGCTGCCCACAAACCCATCGGGCTGTGCTGCATCTCCCCAGTGCTGGCAGCCAAACTCTTCCCGGGCTGTGAGGTGACCGTGGGACACGACACCGAGTGTGAGCAGTGAGTGACAACCCGGGGGGGCGGGTGACAATCACACCAGGGGCCCCCCCAAAGCCCCCAGGATCCTGGCCAGGTGCTGGAAGTCTCACAAGGGGCTGAATGTTATTGCTGAGACCTCGGCTCTGCTGCCTCCAGTGAGGCCTTTAGCGACTCCAGCCCTTTTGGGGATTTGACAGGGAAAAGTAGGAACTCTGGAAGATTCTGTCATTTCTCAGATGTAACACCAGATCTGTTTGCATTTTTGTGTCTTGTTTCCACGACTCTGATGGCTTTGAATAAGACACTTTATTTTAAATTCATCACAATGTAATTTATTATTTTAAATTAAATATTTTCCTCCCTGACGCCTCACAGACCCAGGGTAGGAAAAAAACCTTTGCTGACTCCAAGTTAGGCAGATCCAAGGCAGGAACAGGATGGTTACCCAAGGCTTGGGGTGTTAAGAGAGGGAGGGAGTGAATCTCTCTTTAGTCCTACAGAGAAGCTGTGACTGGATTCTCACAAGGGCAGGCAAGGAATGTTGATGGCTTTTGCTAGGAAGGAGTTTTTGCACTAACTTGGAGGAAGCTGGTGAAGGAAACCCCACCCCAAACCTAAATCTAATTGTTGCCCAGGGAAGCTGTGACTGCTGTGTCCTGGCAGTGCCCAAGGCCAGGCTGGACAGGGCTTGGAGCACCCTGGGATCGTGGAAGGCCCCTGGCCATGGCAGGGTGGTGTTGGAAGGGCTTTGAGGTCCCTTTTCAGCCAAACCATCCCAGACTTCTACAAACATGAACACTCGAGTGGGCAGGATTGGGCAGTGGAACATCCAAAGTGGAACCTCAGGTCTCCTTTTGTCTTTACTTCAGATTTGTCACTTGTTTGAACAGGAAATTTTCCTGTTGTGCAGTCCTGGAGAAACTCCTCCAGCAGGAGGAGATTTGGATCCTCCTGGGCAGGTTTGGTGCAGTGCCCACAGGATTCTCCCTCTGGCCCTTGGTTCCCCACTGCAGGTTTTCATTCCCTGCTCCCTTGCAGGTGGCCTTACGCCAAGACTGCGGAGGCCATGCAGGAGCTGGGCTGCAGGCACATCAACAGCCAGGTCAGCGAGGTGCACGTGGACGCCAGGAACCGCCTGGTGACCACCAGCGCCTTCATGTGCAACGCCCCCATCCACGCCATCCACGACGGCATCGGGGAGATGGTGCGGGCGGTGCTGCGGCTGGCCTGAGCTCCTGCAGGCACCCGGCTCCCCCTGCTGGGACACCGCCCTTCCCTCCCTCTGGCGGCGGCAGGAACGGGGACACTCGGCAGCGCTGCTCCCGGATCTCTGGTGGCTGCTGGGGAGGGAGAATCTTGTGCTCGGCCATGGACACATCACTCACTGCAGGAGATGGGCTGGGAGCTGGCAGGGGATGGTTTGGGTTGGGAGGTTAAAGCTCATCTCGTTCCAATCTCCCCTTCCACTGGCCCAGAACGCTGCCAGGGATCCAGGGGCAGGCACAGCTGCTCTGGGCACCCCGTGCCAGCCCTGCCCACCCTCCCAGCCAGCAATTCCATCCCAATGTCCCACCCATCCCTGCTGGAGGCCGGGCAGGAGCCAGGCTCCCACAGGTTCAGCTGCTCCCCAACCCCTCCCTCAGAGCAGTGAACTGCAGCCAGAGGAAGGAACCCAGATCTGCTACCAAATAAAGCCTGATGCTTCTGAACTCTGCTGCTGTCTCTGCCTTTCCCTCTGGGTCAGTTGGGAAGATGATAGAGGAAGAAATCCCCAGCACCAACCCCTCCTTGTTTTGCTGGGATTTGTCAGAACTGGAGCAGGAATGTGACACTGCTGAGAGCAGGACCAGCCCCGTGTCACTGGCCAGCTCTGGTGGGAAGAGGTGAAATTCTCCTCCTGCATTAACAGAACCAGAGAATTCCAGGTTGGGAGGATCTCAAGGCTCACCTGGTCCAACCTTTCTTGGTAAAAATGCATCTAGACAAGATGTCCCTGCAGCCTGTCCTGGTGGATCCCAAAGTCTCCAAACTTGGGGAATCCACCACTTCCAACTGCTGATCTTCTCATGATGAAAAACTGTCCTCTGGTGCCCATTCAGAATCTCCCTTGTACTTTCTGTGATTCCTCATAAACAGGGAGTTTCCCTATCTTTTGTAGCCACCCTTCAAACACCCAACATGGTGACAGATCTCCCCTAAATCTCAGTTTTCCAAGGCTGAACAAGCTCAGTTCTCTCAGCCTTTCCTCACACAGGAGCTCCCCAGGCTTTGGATCATCTTTGTGGCCTTTCTCTGGATCCTCTCCAGCCTGGCCACACCTTTTTTTTTTTGGCAAAGTGGGGATCAAAACCCTTTCCACAACTCTGATGGCTTAAAATAAGGCTTTATTTGAAATCCAATCCCATTCCTGCAAGCTCTCAGCAGCAGCACTGGCAATTTCCCCTCTGCAAAGATTTCTTTAGCCATGTGAACTGAACACAAGGTAAGTTGCAGCAGTTTGTTTTTATTTTGAGTTTAAAGAATGCCCTAAAAAGGGGGGGGAAGGGATAATCCTCATAAAACAGGTTCTAAAAAGCTGGTTCCTGCAAATACATCATAAAAAGAGTTCACTGTAAGGCCCAAACCAAGACAAACCCAAAACAGATTTACACTGAGCAACAGATTGACGCTGTCTGGTTTTGAGTCATCTCTTTACCAAGCTGGAATCATCTGGACCCATTTTTTTAGTCAGAAAAGGCTCTGAGTTTGGTCCCAAAAATGTGATTTGTGTATTTAAAGCAGTGTAAACATCATAACCAGCAACCACGTTGCTGCCTGTAAACAGGGTGGTGCAAACTGCTCCCACACACCTTTAAAACTTTTAAATGAACAAAAAAATTCTACACACAAAAAAAAAAAAAAAACTTCTAACAGAACTGACCTGTATTTTCTGCTGCCTCCAAAGAAATCAAGACACTACAAAAGCAGAGTGCACACAAGGGCCAAGGGATAAATCCCACTGGGTTTCAGTACAGGCTGGTCTTCTTCATGATCCTCAGGAACTCCTGCTCGCTGACTTCCCCGTCCCCGTCCCGATCCGCCTCATCAATCATCTCCTGCAAGAGATTTGGGGTCAGCAGCAGCTGGGGGGTTTGTTGGGAATTACTGGATTCACTCAGAATTCCAGCCACCCTTCAGCTGTGCTGGAGGGCTCAGAGAAAACATCCCCTGGAATCTGTTTTGCTGGGTGTATTTACAGGGAGATCTGAGCAGTGTTATAAATGCACATTTCGGAGTTGGCTTTTGGCAAATATTGACACGAAGGCTAGACATGTAATGTAAGGAAGTTGTATTGTATTTCCTTTTATTTGTGGGATTTAAAAATGTAATGAAGGTATAAGGAGGGGGGGGTTGTATTTGTTTTAACCTTTCAAATGGATAGAAAACAGAAGAGAGGCCTGGCATTCCTGGGAATGATAAAGAACAATCAAGCCTTTCAGAGTTTGAATCTTTGAAAACAGATTTATAACACCTACCCAGCCTACATGGAATTTTACAGATAAATTGTATATGTAGGGGGGTCTTGAAACCAAGATGAATATTTAAATCATGTATTAGCTTATTTAAATATGTAACACAAGGGTCCTTAAAACAAAGGATCTGAAGAGAGACGGGGTGTCAGTTTTGCACCCTCAGCTGAGCAGCTGTTCTTTTCCTGTCTCCTAATTGTCTGGTTTTATTCTATATTTTTTATTTTTTTTTAATTTTTATTAGAGTTATAAATTAATATTTAAAAAGTGAAACGTTGTTTTTCACACCAGGAAAAGTCCTGAGGGAAACAAAGTGCTTGGGGCAGAGTCCTTCCTTTCACATCACACAGGACTGCAGCTGGATGAGCCCATTCCTACATCCACGTGGGCTCAACCCCTCCCTGGCCTCAAAATCCACAGATCCCAGAAATCCCTCCCTTCCCGCCAGCCCCAGCACCAAGATCCCAAAAGCACCAGGAGGTGCCAAACCTGCAGCTCCTCATCTGTGAGGTTCTCCCCCAGCTCTTTGGCCACACGTTTGAGGTTCTTGAAAGAGATCTTTCCGGTCTCGTCGTCGTCAAAGAGTCTGAAAGCTTTGAGAATCTCCTCTTTGGAATCTTTCTCAGCCTCAAGGAAGCAAGAAGGAGTTGCAGGTAAAAAAAAAAAAAAAAAAAAGGAGTGGTTGTGTTGTAGGTGACACTCAAAATAAAGTTATAAAAGATCTGATAGGCTTGGGAATAAATAAAGGAGCCCAGGCAGCTGGAATGACACATAAAAGCTGAGACACACAACCAGAATTCCAAGGATTTCAAGGATTTTTTTCTGTCCTGGCCAGCCAGATATCTCTGGGATTTCACTATCAGGATCTTCTTCTATTAAATATCTGGGTTAAAAAAATATATATATTTTTCAAGCCGGAGATTTAATCTGTAAATTAGAATTCAAGGAAAGAAAACACCCCCCATGCCAGCTATCAACCCACCAAAAGCTTCCTGCTTTCCCTCTGTGTGAAAATCTTTTTTTCCCTTTTTTCAAACACAAAAATCACCCCTGGTTGTTAAAGAAATCTGCTGATGACAGCACGATTTTAATTTTTCCCTGAAAAACGAGAGGAGGCAGGATAGGGATCAGCCCAACTTTTACAGGTGTAATTGTTAGGATTAAAACAGTGCTTTCATCTCCCTCTGAACCCAAAAGGGGACAAAAGCTCCTCATCCCCTTTCAAAATCCCCTTTGTTTGGAGGTGTAAAACATCCCTACCATTTTCTGTGACATCACTGCCAGGAAGTCACTGAAGCTGATTTTCCCTGTCCCTTCCTTGTCGATGTCTGAGATCATTTTCTTGATCTCTTCCTTCTTGGGTTCAAAGCCCAGGGCCCTCATGGCCACCTGGAAGGACAAAGTTACAAATCCTGCAGGATTATCACCAAAACCACAGCAGAAGGGGGTGGGGGGAAAAGTGAATTTGCTGTCAAAAATTCCCTGTGGGTGAGGCTGCTCTGCACTCACATCAGGATGCAGCAAGCAGGGACAGGAACATTCCTGTCCTGGAACTGTCCCTCAGCTAATTTCCTACACACACCCTCACCATCTTGAACTCTCAACCACAGGGGAACTGAAATAATTTTATTTCTCATTCTGGTGATAAAGATCTGGTTGGGAAAACATTTTCCTCCTTTGATAAAGGGCCAGATAACAGCTACAACAATAATAACGATAATAAAGGACCATTGAATCCTCAACGAGAGAGGAACCCTGCCCACACACACCTTTTTAATGTGCACATTTATTTGATGTTTGGTGAACAGAGAAGGAGTCAGGACAGAATTGTAGATGAATTTGGGGCAGCCTGGCCCTGAACACACGGGGTAAGAGCAGTAAAGAGCTGCAATTGAAGAGAAAACTCTGCCTTTTGCCCCCACCAGGTTTTCTTCTGGAGGGAGGAGGGGGGAAACCCAAGAAACTCCTGTGCTTTTTGAGGTTATTTTAGCGTTTATGTTCCTTTATCACCTCAGTGACTCCCAGCCCACAGGGAAACGCTGACCTTCAGCTCCTTGACATCGATGCTGCCGCTGCCGTCGGTGTCGAAGAGCTCGAAGGCCTCGCGGATCTCGCGCTGCTGCTCCTCCGGCAGCTCCGGCTTGGGGCTCGCCCTCCTCCGCGGGGCTCCGGCTGCCAGCGACGGCTTCTTAAAGCCACAGGCCTCGGCACGGTACGGCGGGGTGTCAGGGCACGGGGGTACCGGGGGTACCCTCACTGCCCCTCAGCCCCCTCACTGCCCCTCAGCCCCCTCATTGCCCCTCAGCCCCATCACTGCCCCCGACCCCCCTCATTGCCCCTCAGCCCCATCACTGCCCCCGACCCCCCTCACTGCCCCTGAGCTCTCCTCATTGCCCCTGATCCCCATCACTGCCCCTGATCCCCATCACTGCCCCCGATCCCCCTCACTGCCCCTGAGCCCCTCTCATTGCCCCCGAGCCCCCTCACTGCCCCCGACCCCCCTCACTGCCCCTGATCCCCCTCACTGCCCCCGAGCCCCCTCACTGCCCCCGACCCCCCTCACTGCCCCTGATCCCCCTCACTGCCCCTGAGCCCCTCTCATTGCCCCTGATCCCCCTCACTGCCCCCGAGCCCCCTCACTGCCCCTGAGCCCCTCTCATTGCCCCTGATCCCCCTCACTGCCCCCGAGCCCCCTCACGCCCGCCCTCACCATCCCGCCGGCTCCACGCCTCAATATCGCGCCCTCCCATTGGCTGTCGCCCCCACGCCGCTGCCATGGCAACGCGCGCTCCTGTTGGCCGGCGTGTGGCGGGGGCCAAAGGTGAATGGGCGCGTGGGAGAATCTCCTCCTCCCTTCGACGCGATTGGCCGGAGTGAAAAGGGGTTGGACCAATCAGCGAGCGGGAAGGGGCTGGCGCGATGCTCGCCCGAGGGAAAGAGGTGGGAGCGGGCGGAGTGGGCGTGGTCTGCCGGGAAAGCGCGGCGCTGATTGGTGAAGAGCGGGTAGGGGGCGTGGCCGGGGGCGTGGCCGGGGCTCCCAGAGAGCGGCGGCGGCGGCGAGAGGGTCCGGGAGGGTCCTGGCAGGTCCTGGAAGGTCCTGGCAGCCGGGAAAAGGTGCTGGGAACAGCGGGGAGCGGCCCGGGGCTGCGGGAAGAAGGTCCTAGGGGAACGTGGAAGGGTTCTGGGAGCTGTGGGGGAAGGAGCTGGGAGCTGTGAAACGTGCCGGGAGCAGGGTAGGAGGTCCTGGCGGCTGTGGGGAGGGTCCTGGCAGCTGTGGGTGAGGTCCTGAAGGGCGCGGGGAGAAGGATGGGGGGCTCTGGGATGGGGCTGAGAGAGCTGGAGGTGCAGCAGTTGATAAAGTGCATTTTAGAGAGGGATGAGGTGCTGAGGGAGAGGGGCTGGAAGGGGGAACAGCTCGGGGGGGATCACCCTGTGCTCCTGCTTTAAACCAGCTCGGTGTTCCAGGGGGACGAGCACCAACCCCGCCTCTCCTTGGCTTTTCCCTTGGAATTTCAAAGGGAAATATCGGAAAAAAATCAGTACCAAGGAGCCAGGCCAGCACCTGCAGCTGCTGATTTAGTTTGGAAGAACAGGGAGAATTAACTCCCTCCCTTCATCCTTCTTCAGCATAACGCCTTCAAACCCCGATTTCTGGAACTGGAAATGTGGTGTTTTATTGGGAGTTAAAGAATATTCTCCCTTTTTTTTCAAGGATCCTGGTGGACAGTGCCTCATCCCAGCCATGGCCACACACCTCAGATCGGTGAGTTGGGCTTTAAATGGTGCTTTGGGAAGTTTTGTCTTGCAGAAACAAATTCATAAATACTCTGCACATCCCTAGGGAAGAAATGAGGCTGATCCTGCATTAATGATAATTCTGGGGAGAAAACGTGATTTTCCAAGGTATCATTTGGATAGGTTGAGTTAAAATCAATATAGACATGCAGCTTGGCTTTGCCATAAATATTACACCGTGCAATATCAAATTATAGAGAGTTTTAAATAAAACTAAAATTAATTTTAATTAAAATTTAGCTGATTTATTTTTATTTATTTAAAATTAATTTTAATTGGGAGCAATTACATAATTCTTGCTGCCCCCTGGATCCCTGGCAGTGTCCCAGGCCGGGTTGGATGGGGTTTGGAGCAGCCTGGGGCAGTGGAAGGTGGACTAAAATGAGCTTTAAAATCCCTCCCAACCCAAACCAGGCCGGGATTCTGGGATTCCTTTGGAGCCTCTGCAGTGCTCTGGGGTTCAGAGGCAGAGGGCAGCATTCTGCTGCAGCAAAACTTCACTCCAAGCACAGCTCAGAGCAGTTTGGCTGCTCTTGGTTCCCAGAGAGTGCACGGGGGGTCAGGAAATGCCAGAACGGTGTGAGGTGGAAGGGACCTCATGGGAGAGGGCACAGGGAGAAGGGAAATGGCAATGGAAGAGAGTGACTGCCTTTGAGGAGGAGCTGGAACAGTTTCTGTCCCCTCAGCAGCCGTTCCCCCTCTGTCTGAATCCCCTCATCTTCTCCAAGCCACATCCCAAAAATGCCACATCCCAAAAATGCCACATCCACTCATTGTCTGAACACTGCCAGGGATGGGGGCTCCAGACCTCCCTGGGCAGCCCCTTCCAGGCTTTGGCCACTCTTCCAGTGAAGAAATTTCCCCAAAATCCTCCCTGAGCCTCCCCTGGCCCAGCCTGGGGCTGTTCCCTCCCCTCCTGTCCCTGTTCCCTGGGAGCAGAGCCCGACCCCTGGGCTGTCCCCTCCTGTCAGGAGCTGTGCAGAGCCACAAGGGCCCCCCTGAGCTCCTTTTCTCCAGGCTGAGCCCCTTCCCCAGCTCCCTCCTGACAGGATTTATGCTGCAGACCCTGATCAGACTCTTCAGCTTTGATGTAACTCAGGCAACGCCTCAGATTTCTCCTGTGGATCACTTGGCAGGAGAGCCCTTTGCACAAGGATGTGGCCCTGGAAGGGCTGGGAACAATCGTTGTCTTTGTGTGGCTCCAGGGGGCTCAGGCTCCCTCAGGGATCCCTGCAGAGGTGGGGGTTGTGCTACAAGCAGGAGTAAAACTCTGTGCAGCCAGCACAGAGCATTCTTTGTGTAAAAGCTCCCTCAGACTCGGGATGTTCTGTGCTGGCAGCGAGGTCTTTGGTCTCAGTCCAGTCAGAAGAGTGGCCAGACTGAAATCTGTTAATTAGTAACTCCAATCATTGGTTTACAAAGCTGAAAGAAAAAAAGAAAGGAAGAACTGATGGCTCAGAGGGACAGCCCCTGCCTTCACCTGGCTGCTTTCTTGGCTCTGAGTGTCACAGGTTCTGCTAACAGTGATGGTTTTAATGTTCTGGATTAGCTGTGCCAGGAGGCTGAAGCAAATCACAGAATCATCCCAGAACCCCAGACTGCTCTGGGCTGGGAGGGACCCTAAAGCTGGTCCAGTGCCACCCCTGCCCTGGCAGGGACACCTCCCACTGCCCCAGGCTGCTCCAACCCCAATGTCCTGGGACATTTCCAGGGATCCAGGGGCAGCCACAGCTGCTCTGGGCACCCTGTGCCAGCCCTGCCCACCCTCCCAGGGAACAATTCCTGCCCAATCTCCCAGCCAGCCCTGCCCTGGGCAGTGGGCAGCCATCCCCTGTGTCCTGCCTCTCCATGCTCTTGTAAATCTCTCTCCACCTTTCTTGCAGTCTCCCTTCAAATCCTGTTTGCTTTGCTGTCCCTGCAGAGTTCATGGGGGCCCAATCTCCTTTTTCTTCCCTCCTCCTTGAAGCCTCTTGGTTGTGAGCCTGTGGCAGCTCCCAAAACCCAAACCCTGAGACACATCCCAGAGCTGTGATGTCCAAACTCAGCCCCCTGCAGTGTCACTCAGCTGAGTGGGGTGCAGGGGGGCTGGCTCACTTTGCTGGCTGTGTCAGGGGGGTCTGTCTGTCCCTGCAGGCTGGCAGGAGCTGCACTGTCATCGGGGGCTCGGGCTTCCTGGGGCAGCACATGGTGGAGCAGCTGCTGGCCAGGGGCTACAGGGTCAACGTCTTCGACATCCAGCAGAGGTTTGAGAGCCAGCAGGTGACCTTCTTCCTGGGAGACCTGTGTGACAAGGAGGTGAGCAGGGCCTGGCTGCAGGCAGCAGGGGCAAGTGCAGGCCTTGCACTTCTCCTTGGAAGCCTCTGGAGGAAACAGAGCTGGTGTCTGATGCCTGGCTGCTGCTGCCAGCTGAGAAGAGCAGGGCTGGTTTGTGCCCGGTGCTTTGCATTACTGCTAGCTGAGATTCACAGGGTGATTAACAGCCCCTGGGCTAATTGCAGGGGGTTCTCCTCAGCTCTGTGAGAATGGCACAACTCACATTGCCAGCAGTCAGGGTGGGGTGAGGGGGAGCCTTGGCCAAGGAACTGTGTGAGCTGTGTGGGAGGTGACTCTGGGACAGCCACCTGCACTCAGCCAGTGCCATGGGGACCTTCAAACCTGCTGCTTCCTCAGTGTCCCCCAGCTCCAGGTGGCCCTGAGCCTTGTAGCTGCAGCTGGGACAGCCTCCAGCTCTGGGGAAGCTCCCAGGATTTCTCTGGGAAGAGGAGAGGGTGTGATGTGTGGTGAGCACAGGGCATTGTGGAGATCCTGGCTGACAATCCCATCCCAGCTGCCCGCCTTGCTGGAGGGAACCCCACCTGCAGTGTGGCTGTTCCCATGAGCAAAGAGCTCCTTTATTCCCCTGCTGTTGCTGTTCCCTCCCTGGCTGCTGCTCCATTCCCTTCTCCTCCCCGTGGTTTCCTGCAGGCTCTGCTGCCAGCCCTGCAGGGAGTGTCCGTGGTGTTCCACTGTGCATCCCCAGCCCCTTCCAGTGACAACAGGGAGCTCTTCTACAGGGTGAACTTCCTGGGAACCAAGGCAGTCCTTGAAGCCTGCAGAGAGGCTGGAGTGCAGGTAAAGGGGGAGAAGCCCTGCAGAGGCTGGTGGACTTTGTGACATTTGCATCACAGGGCAGTGCCAGCCTCCTTTGAGAGGGGGACAAAGGGCACTGAGAGGCTCAACTCCCACTCATTCCATGAAAACCACTGGAGGAGAGGCTCTGTGAGCCTCCTGCTGGGTGTAAACCCAGTCCCTGTTTGCCACAGAAATCCACACTGTGATGGAAAAGCATCCAGTGAAATCTGTCCTGCCTGGGAGAACATCACCTCACAGGTGGCCTCTGTCCTGCCCTCATCAGGGGACAGCCCCAGAGGTGGCTTTTCCAGCACTGGGAATGCTCGTGGCATCTCTTCCCTCCCTGAATTCCCCACCATGGAAGGAGCAGGAACACACTTGTGCCATGATCTCAGTGTCATTTGGTTTAGAAAGTCAGAAAAGGAGGAGCCTGAGGAAGCCAGCCTGGAACTGGAGACTGGCTTTTCTCCTTAAATTACTTTGATATCCCAAAAGTTTTCATTCCAATTAATTTATTTTATATTTATTTATTATATTAATTTCATTTAAATCACCAAACAAAAACATCCAAGGTTTCTTTTTTTTTTTTTGTTTAATCCACTGTTGACTGTTTTTACCAAGATGAGCAAATCCTTCTTTAAAACACTGGCTGTGGGTTAAATGTTCCAAGCCTCTGATTTTCCTGGAGATGTTTCCCCTGGCTTGACTGCCTTGGGTGTTTGTTGGAATGTTTTAATCTCCTTTAGGTGGCTTTAAGTGATGGGACAGAATGAATTAAAAAGGGGGAGTTCTCTTACCTGCAGTTTCTCTTCATCTTCTGTTAGACTCAGGTTATTTTCTGTAGGATCAGTTGGTTAAATTCTATTATTATCATTATTACCTTTACTCAGCCTTTGGAAAGGCTGAGTATTATTTGTAATTAATGAAAATATTTACATAATAAAATTATTTGTGTATATATATATATATATAACATAAAAATTATTTGTAAATAATGACCCTTTTTATTTTAGGCTTTAAACAACTGTTTTCTCCCCTATCTCCTGCAGAAATTGGTGCTAACCAGCAGTGCCAGTGTAGTTTTTGAGGGCACAGACATCAAAAATGGCTCAGAAGATCTCCCCTATGCACAAAAACCTATTGATTACTACACAGAGACCAAGATCCTGCAGGAGAAGGTATTTAGCCAATGGTCAAATTGGTTCAATTGTTCTTTTTGGATGTATTCACTTAACAAAAAGAGGATAAAATCAAGCATGAATTGCCCCAGAGGCTGAGTGAAATCCTGTGTGACAGGGCAGAGCTGGTTCCAGAGCTGCCAGAGGTGTCAGTGCCAAGGAAGAGCCACAGGACAATCCCAGTTCTTACCTGCCACAGCTTTGCTTGAACAGCAGTCAGGGGAGGTTTTTGTCTTCTCTGCTTCTGTCCCTGATTTGCAGCCTGGATTCAGAGCTGGGAATGTGAGAAAGGCACTGAGGAAGGAGGAGGAGAGGTGGGAGTGTGGCCTAAGCTGAGGGGCAGGGGCCATCACTGAAAATATTCATGTTTAAAAAGATCTCCAGACATCTGAGAGGTCCCTGCTTTGGACACTTGCACACCACCACCACCTGCCCTTCTCGTGTCCTTGCTGCTGCAACACCTGTGGTTCCAGTGTGGGATAAGTGTGTTTTCAGTCTTTTGTGGATCCTTTTTTCATGGCTTGCATTTCAGCTCTGGGAAGAGTCTGTGCTTTTTGTGCCAGAAGAACTGAGAGCCCCTTCCATGCTGACAGTGTGAGAGCCTGGAAGGAATTTCCTCCACGAGAGCTTAATTAATTTTAATTGTGCAAACATCTGTTCCTTCAGCAGCACTCTGAAGTAACTGAGAAAGGGGAAGCAGCAGTGAGGGGTAGCCCCAGTGCTGGTGATTATGGCTTTGTTTTGGGGAAAACTGCAAGGATTTTGTCTGTGCCTCCTCCACAGAAATTCCAGCAGCTGCTGGAAATGAGGAGAGCACGTTTAGGAACTCTCAGGAGAATGAAATCTGCTCCAGAGCTGCTGGATGTGCTGCTGGAGCTGCAGGGAGATGGGATCACCCTCTCCTGAGGCAGATCCTGGGGTGGGGATGTCCTTGGGAGGGGCAGAAATGGATTCCTGAGTGTTCTCCTTTGCTCCAGCTCCTGCACAGAGCTGATGGAGTGAAGGAGCTTGGAAAGCTCCTCTGGCTTCTGGGGTGTTAAATGAGAGGAGCAAAGCCTTCCCTGCCTTTGTCAATTCATTCAGTGCTCAACCATAAAAACTGGGGTTTGTCTGCTTTTCTTATCAAGGAGAACTGGCAAAAGAGATGGGAACAGAGGAAGGATCACTTGGGAAGACAGGAGGGGACAACAATTCATTCTTCCACTGGTTCCTTCCCAAGGAGATGGGGAGGCCCCAGCCCCAGCAGTGATGATCGTGGGATGCATTGCTGAGCTCTGATTTCCTTCTTGGTTCTCCTCTCCTCTTTTCCCTGCAGGAGGTGCTCAGTGCAAACGACCCAGACAACAATTTCTTCACCACTGCCATCCGTCCCCACGGGATCTTTGGTCCCAGGGACCCTCAGCTGGTTCCCATCCTCATCCAGGCAGCTCGCAGTGGCAAGATGAAGTTCATCATCGGGTGAGCAAGGCCCAGGCACTCCAGAGCTGCTGCTGCTCCTTTTGGGAGGGAACAAAAAGAAATCACTTGTGTTGTTTCTTTTATTCTTCACTTTCCATTTATTTTTTATTTCCATTTATTTTTTTTCCTTAAAACTCCCACGTTAGGGGCTCACTCCCTGCCATGGTGAGTGTCCATAATGCCAGAGGAATGTCCATGAGGAGAGCTGGCATGGCTGGAGCTGTTAAAGAGCTCCATTAATGTGAGACAGCTCAGGATTCCTTGCTGTTAATTTGCACCACTTGTGGTATTTGAGCTTCTGCCAATTAAAATCCCCATTAAATATGAAATACAGAAAGTATGGCCTGAAACTGCAGCACCAGGGAGTGGGAGAAGCTTGGGATGGATTTATCCTGGTGGAAGAAGTCCTTCCTTTTGCCACAATTTTCCTTGGGGGGCCAAATTCCTTTTGTGTCTCCTGCAGGGATGGAAAGAACTTGGTGGATTTCACCTATGTGGAGAACGTGGTGCATGGGCACATCCTGGCTGCAGAAAAACTGCACAGAGGCTCTCCCCTGTGTGGGAAGGTGAGAGGGGAGGGGAGAGGGAGAGGGAGAGGGAGAGGGAGAGGGAGAGGGAGAGGGAGAGGGAGAGGAGGAGGTCCCCAGCCTCTGCTGTGGGATCCATGCTGATTCCTGAGTGTCCTGGACACCCATCCTGCAGGGGAGCAGCTCCAGGTTCTCCATCCCAGTGCTGAGCATCCTGGGCTGAGCTGGATGGAGATCCTGGAATTTCCTGCTCTAAAACTCCCTGTAAAGGGCAGTCCAGGCAGAACAGGGGGCAGCCAGGAGGCACACATGGAAACACAGGAGCTTTTGGGACACAGCTCAGAACAGGAGGAGCTTTTCCAGCTTTTCCTGGTCCCGCCGTGCCCTGGGTGTTTTAACCCCTCTGCTGTGTGCTGTGGCAGCCAGTTGGGGTGACATTTATGAGGAATCCTGGCTCTGGACTGCTGGAAGTAGCTGGTTTCCTTGGAAAAGCAGGGATTCCCCCTCTGCACACAGGGGTGGGGCAGTGCAAAGCAGCGTGTCAGCACAGTGTGCCCTGGCCAGGTCAGGGGGGTCGTGTCCTCAGCAGGAGCAGCAGAGGGGCCATCACAGAGCCAAACCTGGGAGATCCACCACGACTTTAGGGGGGTCATGTCCTCAGCAGGAGCAGCAGGGGGGCCATCACAGAGCCAAACCTGGGACATCCACCACGACTTTAGGGGGGTCATGTCCTCAGCAGGAGCAGCAGGGGGGCCATCACAGAGCCAAACCTGGGACATCCACCACGACTTTAGGGGGGTCATGTCCTCAGCAGGAGCAGCAGAGGGGCCATCACAGAGCCCAACCTGGGACATCCACCACGATTTTAACCCCTGGCTTCTCCCCTGCCTCTCTCCCAGGCCTTTCACATCACCAATGATGAACCAATCCCCTTCTGGACGTTCATGTCCCGCATCCTGACCGGCCTGGACTACGACCCTCCCAAGTACCACATCCCCTACTGGCTGGCCTATTACCTGGCCCTGCTGCTGGCCCTGCTGCTGGCCCTGCTCAGGCCTCTGGTGACCATCAAGGCCACCTTCACGCCCATGAGGGTGGCCCTGGCCGGGACCTTCCACTACTACAGCTGTGAGAGGGCCAAGAGGGCCATGGGCTACAGCCCCGTGGTGGGGCTGGACGAGGCCATCGCCAGGACTGTGCAGAGCTACCCCGGCCTGCGCAGGGCCAGGCCCTGACAGCCCTGTCTGGAACCTCTCCCAGCCCTTCTCCATCACTGCTGGCAGCCTCACGTGGAGCAGATGGCACCAGGAGGAGTTTTCCTGAGCTCTCTGCTCCTCCTCCTCCTCCTCCTCGCCGTGTGCTGGCGGTTCCTTCCTTGGATGTGACTCCTTGTTTGGAAACAGCTGCTGAACTCTCTGGGCTGTGAATAAACACCCTGCTGTGCCCTCCTCCATCCCAGGCAGGCACACCAGCATTCCTGCTGCCCTCCCTCCGCCCTTGTGCCGTGTTTTGTTGCTCTGGTGACAGCAGCCACCCCTTCCCAGAGCTGCAGGCTGGGTCACAAACATTTCCCGTGGCTGGCTCCCCTCTGGGCTTTGGCTTTGAACAAAAAGGAGTTCTGCCACCATCTCTTAATTCATTGCAGCTCTTTTGGTTTTCCCTCCACGATCAGGGGGTGATCTGGCTTTTCCCTGAGACAGCAGAAGGAGTTCTGCCACCATCTCTTAATTCATTGCAGCTCTTTTGGTTTTCCCTTCATGATTTGTGATTTGGCTTTTCCCTGAGGCAGCAGAAGGAACCCAGAAGGACTGTGTTCCTTTATCCACGTGCAGGATTTGTTTCTGTTCCAAAAGAACCCAAATAAATCACGCAGAGATGACTTTTCCCACCTCTGAAAGGGCAGATCCCACTCTCAGCACGGACAGGATGTCAGTGATTCCCTTTTTGGGGGGCAGAGATCTTTGGGAGCTGCCTGACAGCAGCCCCAGCACTGTTTTACCACAACTGCCTTCCCAAGTCCTGCAGTGGTGGGAAGATCCTACAGCCCCAGGCTCCTCCTGCCTGCCCTGTCAATGCTGGTCTCAGGGATTTCTGGTGCTCTGACCACTTAGTCCATGAAAAAACCTCTTTTCCACCAGGAAATGGATACAAAGCAACGGTCCCCAAGCTATTTCCTGTGACTTGTGTATGAGATGTTCTTTGCCCTCTAATCTTTCTAAGCACTTCAGTTCTGGTTTGGTTTTAAACGAGAGGTTTAGGTTAGAGCTGGAATTTCGCCCTGCACAGATCCCTGGCTCCCTGGGAGTTGTGGTGTTTCAGATTTCAGAAGGATGGGAAGCGCCTCAGACACGGGGCTGTGGAGTCCCAGGATGGTTTGGGTTGGGCAGGACCTTAAAGCCCATCCCATTCCACCCCCAGGGACACCTCCACTGTCCCAGGCTGCATTTTGTGTGTGTCAGCGAGCAGAGGCCGTGAAGCAAAAGTGCCACTATCAAACTTTCCTTCCAACCATCCAGGATCAAACGCAGGTGCAGTCTGTCCCTGTCGGTGACACCACACCAGGAGCTCCCCACGACTTCAAAGAGCTCCCTGGAGCACTCTCATCAAACTCCTTATCTCCCTCTCCCTGCTCTCCTGGCTTCTCCTTGCTGCAGCTCCTGGTTTTGCTGACCTGAGACTGGTTTTGGCAGTGGGAGAGATGAAGAGAGATCTTCTGTAGCTTATCCTGGAGGGAGGAGAGGGAGGGAAGGGAGAGAGGATTCCAAGTGCTTTTGTAGGTGGAGTTAAGGGAACCAAAGCCCCCATTCCCCTCTGACAGAGATTGCAGAGGGAACTTGCTCAGGAGGATTGTCCAAGGAATTCCTTTCAGCCTTGCCCTTGGAATGTGGGGGAAGCCCTGCTCCAGACACACCTCCAGAGGGGAAAAAGGGTGGCTTGGGTGTAACCACCAGAAATAGGTGAGGGGAAAAATGGATAAAAGCAGGTCAGAGATGACCCTGGGAGCCAAAGGGCACCGAGGGCACCCCAGGGGTGTGTGCAGGAGGCGTCCAAGGTCAGGCTGGACAGGGCTGGGAGCAATCTGGGATCCTGGGAGGTGTCCCTGCCCATGGGGTGGGACAGGATGGGCTTTAAGGCCCCGTCCAAGCCAAACCACTCCGTGGCTCAGTGAGCTTTGGGAGCAGTGGGACACCTGCACCCTGGGGGATCTCCAGCCACAGGGATCCAGGAGAGGCTGCAGGGCTGGAGCTCAGCACTTGGGGAAGCTGTGGGAGGGGCATTTTCCATCCCAGCACATCCTGTGCCCCCAGCGTGTGTCACACACGACACAAAGAACTCACCCCCACACCTTGCCATGCATGTCCCAGGCGGAAAAGAGAAAAGTTTATTTACAGAATCAACATTTATCCAACTCCAGCAGTGACCGTGGATTGGAGGAAGAAAATCTTCTTCTCCAACCACACTGGGCCATGCAACAATCCATCTGCAGTCTCCTCCTCGTGAAAAGAATGCAAACATTGCTGGATTTTACAGTAACAAGTGGCTTGTTTGTACCAAAGTGTATCTGACTCCAAAACACAGGAGGCTGAAAATGAGACTTTTCCAAACTCCTTAAAGGGGACAGAGGAGAACGGCAAAAACCCAGACAACACCAGGGAGCAGCAGGACATTCCCACAGCTGCCAGCCTGGGCAGGCTGGGCTGGCCTCTGCTCCTGGGGAGGCTTCTCTGCCCGAGTTTCGCTGCCGCTTGTGCAAGCCCCGGCTGGTGCCAGGCCCACGGGGGCTGAGTGGTGCAACCCGGGCCCTGTCAGGGCAGGGGGAAGAGCGGCTCGTTTGCCTCAGAGCCTGCAGGGACCTCGCTGAGCTGCTGGGGATAAATCAGCTCCTCCCTGCTGGTGTGGTTGGGGTGCTCTGGTGGCACCGTGGTGTCGCAATCTGACACAAAGAACGACACTCAGGCTGAGATGTTCAAGGGAAAAGGGGCAGTTCATTTACAGACCTCGACATTTATAGAATTCCAACAGTGACCGTGGATTGGAGGATGAAAATTGTCCTCTCCAACCACACTGGTCAAACCAACAGCCCATCAGTTCTCTCCTCCTCCAGACAGGAATGCAAAACGATCATTGTTTACATGGAAAGTGCCTGAGAAACTCCACCACAAAAGGTGAACGCAGAAGGCTGAAACAGAACTTTAGAAAAACTTTAGAAAAAAACCAAAGAACAGAGAAAAACAGGGTGATACTGTGGTGTGATGCTGTTAAAGGTCACAATGACACAGACTCCAGCTCAGCAGGCTGACAATGACTCTGTTTATTTCTGGCAATTTCTTCCTTTTTATGCTGTTCTACAGAGAACAACCCAATGGGTGAAACAAAGAAACTTCTTTAATTACATTGGTCAGAGCAGTGGGACATCAAGAAGTCCCTCCTAGGGAAAGGAATGCAAACAAAGGTCACAGTTAGGAAAACGTGTCTCTTGGTGGCAGAAAACTCTCTGGGAAAAGAGTTTCAGAAAAACCAAAACATCTCAGGCACCAACCAGGGCTACAGCCGACCCTGCCCCAGCTCTGCCTGTGCCGTGCCCAGCTCTGCTGACAACAACCCTTCGTGGCAGTGCTGGCACTCCCGAGGCTCCAGCAGTGTGCAGGTGTGTCCCTGGCCACGGGGAGCCTGCTGGCTTCCAGCAGGGAATGCTCTGGGCCAGGCAGCAGCTGCTCTGGGGAAGGTGAGGTCTGGCAGAGCTCCGGAGCGACGCCTCGTGAAAAACCAGTTGGGTTCCCTTGTAACAGCTGGGTGTAGTGGTTTTACACCCTGAGACTCATCCCAGCCCTGCCGGGGCTGCGCTGGGCTCGGGCTTGGTGGCAGCTCTGCAAAGGCCACAGGAGTGCAGGGTTACTCACCTGCCCTCCCTCCCCCAGCACCAGGGAGGGGCAGGGGAAAGTGGTATCGGGAGAGCAGGAGATGTTCCCCAGCAGCTCCGTGCTCTGGAGTGGGGCTGGGGCATTTCTCATCCCTGGAAAATACTGAAAAACATGACAGGATGTGGCAGAGGCTGTTCAAACACAGGCTGGGCTCTGAGGGTGTCTCTGGGAGGATTTTTACCAATGATTTAGTGAAACCCCCCTCCCATAAAATCGGCTGGATTGACTTCAGCACACTCAGGTTTCCTCCAAAGGTGTGCAGGGCACCTGTGCTGCTCCAGGTGAGACCAAGAGTGGTGTCTCTTCCTAGAGCATCCTGGATCTGGCAGAGTTTAGCTCCTGATGTGAACAGAAACCTGGAGTCTGTCCCTGACCTCTGGTAGAAGCTGGCAGCTCCTTCAGGCACTGGGAGGTGACACTGGGGTCACCCCAAAGCTTCTCCTCTCCAGGTGAGCAAGCCCAGCTCTCCCAGCAGAGCTGCTCCCTCCCTCTGCTCATCCTGGAGCCTCCTCTGGGCTCTCTCCCTGTGCTGGGGCAGCTCTGCAGGTGGGGCCTCACCTGAGCACGGGGGCAGAACAACCCCAACCCCGTTCCTGCTGCCCTCGCTGTGGGGCTGCACCTCCTCCAGCATCAGTGACCTCCTGGGCTTTGCTTTGGGAGCTCCTCACCCCTTTCTCTCCGTGTTTGACATCGAGTTGCTCATAACAAACACCCTTTTAAATTTTTCTTTTTATTTTTTTTGCCCAGTTTTTGAACATTCAGCGTGGAACACCCTGTTCCCACCGGGAAAAAGCAGAGCCCTGAGTCCCTGGGTGTCCCTGCCGTGCTCTGGGCTGGCCGGGCCGGGTTGTTACTCACTGTTATTTCAGGGAAGAGCCCGGACAAACCTTCAGCAAACCCCGGCGTGACTCAGGGCGTACCGAAAATAAAGCTGCGCTGTCAGCTGGAGCCCTGGAGCAGGGGATGCTCTCCCAGGAAGGGTCTGGGCTGCGTCCTTCCAGCTCCGGTTTCCCCGAGCCGGACACCGCCGGCAGCTCAGGGTGCGGCTCTGTGAAAAGCCCGGCTTATCTGTGAAAAGCCCGGCTTATCGGAGCCGGGATCAGCGGCACACACCGAGCCAAGCTCAGCTGAGCCCGGCTGCTGCTGAGGCTGGGCAGATCGGAGAGGGAGATGTGGGGCTGGAGTGAGGCGTTCCTGCCTGAAAATCCCTGATGTCATCCTGGCTGTGCTGCGGGGAGCCAGGGCTGGGCTGGAACATCCCTGGGAGGGGAGGGGATGTGGGGTTTGGGGGATGGGGAATGGGGTATGGGAGATGGGGTATGGGAGATGGGGTATGGGGAATGGGGGATTGGAAATGGGGTATGGGATATGGGGTATGGGAAATGGGGTATGGGAGATGGGGTATGGGAGATGGGGTATGGGAGATGGGGGATTGGAAATGGGGTATGGGAAATGGGGGATTGGAAATGGGGTATGGGATATAGGGATATGGGATATGAGGTATGGGAGATGGGGTATGGGATATGGGGTATGGGGAATGGGGGATTGGAAATGGGGTATGGGATATGGGATATAGGGATATGGGGTATGGGGAATGGGGTATGGGATATGGGGCATGGGGAATGGGGCATGGGGAATGGGGTATGGGATATAGGGATATGGGAGATGGGGTATGGGAGATGGGGAATGGGGAATGGGGTATGGGGAATGGGGTATGGGGAATGGGGTATTGGAAATGGGGGATTGGAAATGGGGTATGGGATATAGGGATATGGGATATGAGGTATGGGAAATGGGGTATGGGAGATGGGAAATGGGGTATGGCATATGGGATATGGGGTATGGGGAATGGGATATGGGGTATGGGGTATTGGGGATGGGATATGGGGTATGGGGTGTGGGGTATGGGGTGTGGGATATGGGATATGGGAAATGGTATATGAGGTATGGGGTATGGGAAATGGGAAATGGGATATGAGGTATGGGGTATGGGATATCAGGTATGGGATATGAGGTATGGGATATGGGGTATGGGAAACGGGATATGGGGTATCGGGGATGGGATATGGGGTATGGGGTGTGGGGTATGGGGTGTGGGATATGGGATATGGGAAATGGGATATGGGGTATGGGATATGGGGTATGGGAAATGGGATATGGGGGATGGGGGATGGGATATCGGGTATGGGATATGAGGTATGGGATATGGGATGTGCGATATGGGATATGGGGAGGGATGGGATACGGGATATGGGCAGGGCTGGCTGCGAGATTGGGCAGGAATTGTTCCCCTGGCAGGGTGGGCAGGGCTGGCACAGGGTGCCCAGAGCAGCTGTGGCTGCCCCTGCATCCCTGGCAGTGCCCCAGGCCAGGCTGCACGGGGTTTGAAACCACCTGGGCTCCTGGAAGGTGTCCCTGCCAGGGCAGGGGTGGCACTGGATGGGCTTTAATGGGCACTTTGGGTCCCTCCCACCCCAAACTGTTCCGGGATTCTCTGGTTCTTCCCAGCCCGTGGCAGTGCCGGGTTGGAGCGCTGACCCCTCAGGGCAGCTCTGAGCACCGGCCCCGCTGCTTTAGGGCCGGGCCAGGGGTGTCCCGGGCTCCGGCTGTGCCGGGCTGGCCCCACAGCGGTGACCGGAGCAATTAGAAAGGGAAATAAAAGGAAGAAGAGCGGGGTGCCCGGCAATTTCCCTGCCATTATCACACCTGTGGGCCTCCCTAACGAGGCAATCAGTGTCGAGGGCTAATTACAGCCGCGCTCCCTGATGCTCCCCGGGTAGAAAGCGGTGCGGGGACACCAGCAGCGGTGGGGGCTGAGCCCTGGCAGTGCTTCCCCGAGGAGAAATTCCCTGGGGTGAGGGCTGGGGGGCTGCTCGGGGCTGCCACAGGGCTGGGGAGCGCGGCGCTGGCTGGGGAATGCCAGGAATGCGGAGCAGGAGCCGGCAGGGAGGGGAGCCCGTGCCGCCGAACGGAGAAACCTGTTTGATTCCCCTCAAGGGCCAAACACACCCAAGTCTCCTCCTCAAAACAAGGCTTGGCTTCTTCCCGGGGCCGGCCCTCTCCGGCAGGTAAGGGCTCAGGTGTGCCCCAGCCGTGCCAGGGCCGCTCCGAGCCGGGAGAGCTCCGCGTCGGGAAGCGCACCTGGGGAAAGTGGGCAGGTAGGGATGGGCTCCGGCACCTGCGGCTGCCTCACCTGCCCGGCAGGGCTGGGCTGCCCTGCTGGGGACACCCCGGGGGGCTCCGTGGACCCTCCTGCTCCCAGGGGAAGCGGAGCTGCTCGGGGGTGTCTCGGCTCAAAGCGTGGGTGCGAGTTCTGCGGGGATGGGCTGAGGCTGAGGTTTGGCTCCGGGGCTTTGCTGCACCTGTCTGGTCTCAAATTCCCTCCCTGCCCGCGGCCCCGCATCCTCCTGAAACCTTTTCCCCTCTGGATTTCCGCGGGGCGCGGCGGTGAGCTGCCCGGGACGGGTCTGGGTGTGGGCAGAGCCCGGACAGCGCCGGGGAAATTCGCACCTGTGACCCCGGAGAGCCCCCGGAGAGCTCGGGGGGAGCTCCAGCTCCCTCTGCCTCTCCAGTCCCTCCCTGCCGGGGCTCCTGCGGGACACAGGGGGGGCAGGCAGAGATTTCTCCCTCTCTCCTGCTCTGCCTTGTTTTGTTTCTCCCCGGCTCGGTGTGAAATCAGCACCCTGGGAAGGAGTGGCGGAGCTGGCACAGAGCAGAGAGCACCTCCCTGTGTCCTTGCTTCATCCCCGTCCCGGGAATGTCGTCCCCGTCCCGGGAATGTCGTCCCCGTCCCGGGAATGTCGTCCCCGTCCCGGGAATGTCACCCCCGTCCCCGGCTCCAGGACAGACCCCACGCAGGAGGATGAGCTGGACTCACCTGGGCAGCTTGGGAAGCAGGGATGTCCTTCCTCCTCAGCTGGGTCAGGAGGGGTTTGTTTAGGATATTTGATTGATTTTATTAGAAACTCAGCTGGTTTTATTCATCCAGCCAATGATTCAGTACGTTTTTTTCCCAAAGAAATGACCAGGACTTAAGTGGAAGCCCCAAATTTCCACAAGTGGCAGATTTTAGCTTTCTTTTACCAAAAAAATTTTGTGTTTTCTTGGCAAAACGTTGTGGTGACTCTGTGACGTCACGAGGCCTGGAGGAGCTTTTGTCCTGCTCTGTCTGTGAGTGAGTGACACAAACACAAAGCTCCACCTTGGGCACAAACCCCATTTTCCCTTCCTTTTCCCTTTCATCTTTGGACATCAAGGCTCCGGGTCAGCGGTGCGTGGGCGTGGTGAACGTCCTGCACATCCTTCCTTTCCAACCCGGGGATTAGCTGAGCAATTAGGAATTCATTCCGTGTAATTAGCGCAATGAGGCTGCACACCCAGCGTGGTGAGGATGAATTTGGCAGGAGCAGGGCTGAGGTTTTGTGCTGGGGGTGGTCCCTGGGGCTGGGCAGGGCTGAGTGCTGCTCTCAGGAGCTTTGTGCCACATTTTCCTGACTTCAGTAGCTCGAGGCTGTGCCAGCTTCAACGGGATTTGATTTTGATTTTGATTTTTTTTCTCTTTTTGTGGGATGTGCGGTTGTGAGGGAATGAAAGGAAATTCTGATTGTGCATTTGCAGCCCAGTCTGGGTGAGTTCTGGGCAGGATTCCCCACTCCAGCTGCAGGTTTCCATCCCTGTTCCCCACACACAGGGAAAAAGAGACCTGCACTGCCCTCAGGTCGTGGAGAGGAGATCCCAGGGGAATGTGGTGCTGGGATGAGGCTCCTCAGGGCTCCTGCACAGCCCCCAGGCTCTGCTGCAGCCACAGCTGGGGTCAGGACAGAGCTCCAGGGTGGACACCAGCAGGAATTTCCCCATGGAAAGGAGAAATTTCTGCTGCCCAGGGAGGTTTGGAGTCACCATCCCTGGGGGTGGCACTCAGAGCTCTGGGCTGGGGGCAAGGTGGGCATCAGGCACAGCTGGGATTTGATGATCCCAGAGCTCTTCTCCAGCCTCAGGGGTTCTGGGACTGTGGGTGCTTCTGGCCCATGAGCCAGGCACAACCTTGAGCTGTTGTGTTGCACAAGGCCAGAAGGGTGGATTGAAGGTTTGGTGTAAGGTTGCCTGGACTGTTTCAGTTCCTGAATTCCTGATTGTTCATAGCTCAGCTTTAGAAACCTCCTGGTGCTTCTTAAATATCCCCAATGTTCACGGAACAGCACCAGCCTTGAACAGTCACTGCAGGGAAAAAGGGAAAGGCAAGAATAGAAAGCTGGTAACTCAGGGCAGCTGAGCATTGCCTAAAAGCTGGAACCCCAGAAGGGGTTGGAAGGACCTCAAAGCCCACCCAGTGCCACCCCTGCCCTGCAGGGACACCTCCCACTGCCCCAGGCTGCTCCAAGCCCCATCCAGCCTGGCCTGGGGCACTGCCAGGGAGCCAGGGGCAGCCACAGCTGCTCTGGGCACCCTGTGCCAGGCCTCAGGCTGGGTTTGGACTCTCAGGGGTTCCCTCAGAACCTTCCCCTCCAAACACAGAGCCCCATGTGCAGGAGCTGGGGTGAGAGCCTCAGGTGCAGGTTGGGAGCTCCCAGTGTGGAGCCTGAGGTGAAATTCCCACTGCCCCCTGTGTCCCCAGGTGCAGGCAGCAGGAGAGGGGTGCCCACCCTTCCCAGGAATGGGCTGTGTGTCAAGCCAGGGCTCAAAGGTGAACTAAACCCAGTTTTAAGAAGGCTGGCTTAAAAAGGTCACAGCCACCAGGCTCAGGTGCTGCTCCAGCAGGAGCTGCCCGGAGCTGGGGTGGGTCTGGCAGGGGTTGAGGTGGGTCTGGCAGGGGTTGAGGTGGGTCTGGCAGGGGCTGAGGTGGGTCTGGCAGGGGCTGAGGTGGGTCTGGCAGGGGCTGAGGTGGGTCTGGCAGGGGCTGAGGTGGGTCTGGCAGGGGCTGGGGTGGGTCTGGCAGGGGTTGGGGTGGGTCTGGCAGGGGTTGGGGTGGGTCTGGCAGGGGTTGAGGTGGGTCTGGCAGGGTTCCTTCCAGCTCCCTGCTGTCCCTCCTCAGCAGATCAGGTGTCAGGTGACGCGGGGGCAGAGCAGGGACAAGCTTTGCATTGTGTGGCTGCTGCAGAGAAATCCGAGTCTGTGCCCTCCCTGGGGCAGCTAACCCGTGCCAAAGGAGAAAGGAAAAGCCCTCACCCCCTGCTCTTCTTCCCGGGGGCTCCCAAAGGCTGGATCTGCTTGGTGTCACTCGATCTGCTTGGTGTCACTCGATCTGCTGAGTGTGACATCCCATTGTCACCTTCCACATGGAGGTGGGGACGTGGCCTGGGGATGATGGGGCTGGAGGCCAAAACTTTCAGCAGGCTTGAGGAGGCTCGGAGGAAGGAGGTTCAGACCTCTTGCAAGCTTTAAATACAATTTAATTTGAGGCTTGTGAAGGTCAGAACAGGCAGCAATTATCCTCAGACCAGGAGGTTTTTCCGCATGACTGCCCTGGGAGCCGTTTGCAGCCCAGGGCCTTCGGGTCACCAGCCGAGCTGGTGCCCAGCTCCTGGGGGAAATGGGGCCTGTGCTGGGGCAGGGGAGCACGGGAGAGATCCTTGGGGAGCTCCAGCTGGTGGGAGCAGAGCCTGGAGCTGCTGCTGGGTCACCTCAGGTGGGACCTGCATCCCCACAGGACCCAGATCACCGTGGGCAGGACGGGATCACTCCAGAGCTGGGTGCATCAGTGACAGCACCTCAGCTTTGGGCTGAGGGCAATAACCCTGCTGAGGGCACAGCCTGGCACCTGTGGATGCCCTGGGTGTGAGGCAGCCAGAGTTTTACTCCTTGTCCAGGAATCCCAGAGCCATCGAGGCTCAAGGGACCCTCACGGGGCCACCAAGGCCTTGCATGGACAGTGGTGGGACCTGGGGGTTCCTGTCCCAAAAGGGTCCCACTAAGCCAGGGATCAGCATGGAAAAGTGACTGTGGGGCTTGGGGCATCCCATCCCAGGGCCAGGAAGCGAAGCACGGGGAGCAGGGGTGCTCAGAGCTGGACTCAGGGGCTGGCCAGGCTGCAAGAACAGTCCAGGAGCACCCGTGGTGCTCCCAGCAAAGCTGGATTTATGGCATCAAAGCAGCTCCACCTCCTCTTCCCAGGCCATTCCTTCAGCCCTCAGAGCTGGCTCCAACTCAGATCCAGCTCATCCCCAAAACACAGAGGGAGCAAGGTGCTGCCAGGTACAAAGGGGCCATTACCCCGAGTGTCCTACAAACAGCAGGCTGCAAAGCTGTTATTAACATTTACAGCTCCCAGCTGAGCCATCCGAGAGGAGGGTGGCTGGCAGGGAAGGGGAGCTCCCATCAGCTGTGGAAAAGCCAGCAAGTGTTTGATCTGCTGCAGGGCAGGGACAGCTGGTTCAGTGCTTTCCATGGAAAGCAGGATCCTTCCCAGTTAAGGACTGGGCTGCTGAGCTCAGGCACTTGGAGGATTTGTTAGGGAAGGGTTGGTGTGGCTGTGCTTCTGCTCCTCAGGGGATGGGATGGGATGGGATGGGTGGGCAGGGTCAGGTCACCCTCTCCGGGGCCAGGGCAGCTCTGTAGCCCTGGGCACAGCTGGAGGTGCTCCCTTGCCCATCCCAGGGGCTGGGATCTGGGCTGGGATCCTCAGGGACAACTCCCTGCTAGGGATGAGAGAGGAGCTCGTGGTGTTGGAGCTGCTGGAAAACCCCAGGGCATGGAAAGAGCCGAGGCAAGGCAGGGACCCCACGGGGTGTTTGGAGGGAGAGCTGGGCTGGGCTCTGCCCCAGAGCCCCTGAACATTGACTGTCCAACAAGGTTCCAGCTCCCTTCTCCTTACTAAATACCCTGGAGTTGCTTTCCTTGTCAAACAGCTTGGGGTGGCTTTGCTTACGGGATGAGGAGCTTCAGGGTGGGACACTGCAGCCAGGCTTGAGCCCAAACCAGGGGGTCTCTGAGCAAAGCTGCCTGTGAAGCCCAGGGTTTCCCAGAGGTGGGAACAACCCGTGTGTGTTGTCTTGCTGGTTCCATGCCTCTGGAAACAGGGATTCTGTGTTACTGAGCATGGATTTAGGCAGCAGCCCCATCCGGAGTGTGCAGTCTCAGGACACACTTTAATGGGATTTTGCCCCTGTGCATGTAGGGCATTTATCTCTTGTGCTGGGTGGCTCGTGTTGGATGCTTTGTCAGGAGGGATTTTTATGGATCTCCTGCTGCCTGGGACGTCCCAGAGGCTGATATCCAAAAATCCAGCTGCATTCATCCAGAGATGAGGGGTTGATTGTACCAAGGACATGAGCCACAAATCCCAGGTTATTCCAAATGTCAGAAGGACCAGTGGAACATCAGCTGGCTGCTGTGTATCTGGATTGCACAGGAATGCTTGGGAACGTTTGCAGAGGGTGAGGAGCCCCGGGGAATCGCTCAGGCCCCGATGGGAGGGGAGGGGATGAGCAGTGGGCAGATCCCTGGCTGAGACAGGGCAGGGGAGGAGGCTGTGCCGAGCAGCAATGCCATGAGATCAGCATTCCTGCCGGGCCTGTGGCTTCCTGGGAATACTGCAGGGACAGGCCCACTGGCAGGGAATAACAACCCCATTTTGGATCCTCCCAGAGAGGGTTGGGCCTTTGTGTTTCCAGAATCCAGGAGAGAGTTTTGGCAAGGGAGGACTGAGGGTGGTAAAACCCGGAAGGTGTCCCTGCCGTGGAAGGGTTTGGAACTGCAGGAGATCCCATCCAACCCAAACCATTCTGGGATTCAATGCCTGATTTTTCTCCTCCAAAAACAAAAGCTCATCCTGCAGCTTCCATGAAAAGATCTTCATGAAAAGATTAGGAGTGCAAACAGAACCATTTCTGACAAACACAAGCAGGTGCTGAGTTAACCTGGGTCCTTCTTATCCCACCTGACATGAATCCCAAGGATGCTCCAGGAACCTCGGGGTTCTGTGGACTCCAGAAGGTCTGGCCCACCTGAGTGGCTCTGGGCACTTCTGCAAGGTCTCCTCCACCACTTTCTTCCCAGATCTGGGAAAACACATCTGGTGTGGCTGGATTGGATTTTCCCTGTCCTTGGATAGGGAGAAATCCCAGCTCTGGTACAAGGCCAGAGTCTCCCCATCTTCTCCTCTCCTCGAGTTTTTGTATCACAACTGATGTTTTGCTTATCCCCTTCTCCATTTCCTCCAGGGGCTCGTTGGCTGTGAGCCGTGGCAGAAGGGGAAGGTGCTGCTGAGACCATGATGTCCCTGGGTGTCACCAAAGGTAATTCCTTCCTCTCCTGGTTTTCCTCTGTTTCCTCTGCCCAGCTGGAGCTGCTGGAATGTCCCTGCTGGGACAGGACACCGGGGAGGTGTTTCACTGAGGTGTGGAAATGCTGCACGAACCTCTGTGATCCTGCGGGATTGTCTTGGTTTGGAAAGGCAGGTGTCTGCCAGGGAAAGCTGGAGTTTCCCTTGGAATGGAGAATGTAAACCCCTCACCCCCTCCAAATTATTGTAATTTTGCAATTAAAGGTTTTCAGGCAAAGATTTGGGAATGGGAATAACAGTTCTTTACTACGAATATTAAAAAATACAAATGTAGTGGTAAAAAACCCACCCAAACAAGCAAACAACAATCCCAGAAACCCTGACAGAGTCAGAGCTCCAACCTGACACCCTGTTGGTCAGGGGGTTGGGAGTAGCCCACAGTGAGTCCTCCTGGAGTGGCAGATGTGGTTCTGTTGGGGCAGAGATGATCCTGAGAGAAAAGGGCCCAGGGATGGTGAGGAGGGCCCAGGGATGGTGAGAAGGGCCCAGGGATGGTGAGAAGGGCCCAGGGATGGTGAGAAGGGTCCAGGGATTGTGAGAAGGGTCTGGTCTTTCCCTGGGAATCCAGTGGAACCAGATCCCTGGTGTTCCTGTGTCTCAGTTTTTATCCAGGTGGGAATGGTTGGCTCCTCCCACTGGATGCAGCATCTCCCACTGGGATGATGGAATGTGTCCTGTCCCTGCTGAGCCTTCATGGCCCATCAGCAGCAGAGATCCCCTGGAGGGAGGAGGGGTGGTGACAGAGATAACAAACACTGCCCCACCTGGTTTGAACAGCTGCCCCTTATCAGAAGGCATCTGCCCCCCTCCCCTCAGAGTTACAGGAGATAAAGAAAAAACATCTCCCAGCTGCTTTCAGCAGATGAAGTAGAATGCACAGTTGGGTTCCATAACCCAAGACAGGGATGCCAATCCCAAGGTCTGGATGGCCACGTCTCCATCCTCCCTCAGAGCTGGGGAAAGTCTCACCCAGTGCTGGAATGCCTGACAGGGAGGAGGGGGCTCCGTGGTGGGGTGGGTCCCAGCTGCCCCGGGCTCCTGCCATCCTCCCCCTGCCCCCCAGGAGGGCTGATCCCCCCCTCGGACGAGGATCGCCGCAGGATCATCCGGCAGATGAAGGTTCGCACCACCCTGCGCGGGGACAAGAGCTGGATCCAGCACCACAACTCCGACTCGGACGAGGAGAGGAGCAGCCCCCGGTGAGAGCATTCCCTTCTCCTTCCCTTTCCATCATCAGGCTTCCCTGAGTTGGAAGGGACCATCAGGATCAGTGATCCGACTCCCAGCCCTGCACAGACACCCCAAGGATCCCACCCTGTGCCCCAGGGCAGTGTCCAAACGCTCCTGAAGCTCTGCAGGCACCTCCAGCTGCACGAGATGTGCTGGGACAAGTTTTGGGGTCCCCGTGGTGCCAGGCAGTGACACTGCCAGAGGAGGTGCTGCTCCTGTTTACGTCTGATAAATGCAGGGTGGGGAGAAGCTGGGGCAGATGTTCTTCTGCTGGAGCTGGAATTCAGCTCCACAGACAGATTGGAGGGCTCAGGAGAGCCCCAGAGCTTTGTGAAGCCAGATTGTGCTTCAGCATCTCGGAGGGACAAAGTCGGGGCAGGCCTGGATGGAGGGAGTTGAGGATGGAAGAGGCAGGAGGTCAGACAGTTCCCTGGATGTCACACAGTGCCCTGTGCCAGGGAGCAGCAGTCTGCTCCAGCTCAATTCCAAATCCCTCTTCTCTTCCCGCTCTCTCCAACCCCATCATAGCCACGTTCAGCATTCAGTTAATCACATCCTTGTGTTTCCTGTTCCCTCAGGTCTGGACGGGCTGCTGGGGGCCCCCCAGCCCCCAAACCCGCTGCTCCCCAGCAGGACAGGTAATTCCAGGGGCCCATCCTGCTCCTTCCCTGCCCTGCCGTCCCCTGGGGTCGGGGCGAGCTCTGGCTCCGTGCCCTCCTCACCTCCTGCTGCCCACACAGGCCTGGGGACAGCCCTGCTGGCAGTGGTGTCCCACCCTGGACAGAGCAGGGATTGGCTCCAGAGGAACAGAGCCCCTGAGTCCCTGAGCCCACAGGGCTGGGATGGGACAGCAGCTGCTCCAGGCAGGGGCTCCTCAGGGCAGGGGGAGCCCTGGGTGTGGCTGAGTTTGGTACAGAGCACGAGGGGTCTCCAGGAACTCAGGAGCTTGTAGGAATATCCTGAAATACCAAACTCTTGGGAAGGGCCTGGCCCTGTGTGGGAGCTCTGCCCTCTCCCACAGGTGAGCCCTGCTTCCCTTTCCCTGTGCCAGATCTCCCCACTCCTGGTCAGACAGAGCTCCCCAGAGGAGCCACGCTCTGCTCCCTCCCTGGGAATTCTCCCTCCCTGGGAATGCTCCCTCGGAGGAGCTGGAGTGGAGCTGTTGCTCTCCAGTGATAAAATAACCAGGATCTGTATCACATCTGATTTCCCCCTTCTGTGCCACCAGCCTGGGGAGTTAATGTAGGGCCAGAGAACACTGGCTAATGTTAATTGGCTCACTCTAAAATTCACCTTCCCTTTAAAAATCCTTTATAGAGCTTGTTCTGATGATTATTCATGTTGAAACATTCCTCCAGGGTCAACCCAGCTGTGGGGACCCTCCAAGCCTGCCTAGCTGGGTTTTTGCTTTGACATCCACGTGGACATTCCCCTTCAGCCCTGGTGCTGCTGTTGTTGTTTTCCCTGTGTTTTTTTACTCCCTGATGTCTGTTCTTTGCACAGGTCCTCTGCCCCCAAGCCCCAGTCCGGATACCTCATCAGGTGGGTATGGAATGGGAGAGATCTGGGCTGCAGGGGGAGGAGAACTGGACCAGGAGCAAAAAGCAGGAAAAATGTTCCCTCCTGGGTTCTGCTAGCTGGGGACATCCCAGACTCAGGGTGGAGAGCCAGTCCTATTTCACCAATGGTTTGATCTTGGCTCCAAACATTTTTCCAACCAAAAATTCAAGATGCCTTTCCCTCCCCAGGGGGGTGTTCACCAGGACCATCGATAAGAGCTCGTCCCTGCCGGATTCTTCACCTCCCAGCCAAGCACAGAAAAAGTGAGAGTGTGTCCCCCCTGTCCCCTCCTGAAAAGGAGGCAAATGCTGCCCTTCAGCTGAGCAGCATTCCCTGGAATCAGAGTGGGGTGACGCTGTTTTCCCCCTCCCTGTGGAGCTCCCCTGGGGAGGGATGGCAAGGTCACATTCCCAGGCGTGGTTTGTGTCCCCTCAGCGCTCCCCTGAAGGGACAGAGCCGCTCCCCCTCTGGATACAGGATGACCACAGAGGACTACAAGAAACTGTGAGTGTGCAAAGGGGGCAGCTCCTCCTGTCCCTGCTCAGGGTGAGCCCCAGGAATGCCCCTGGAGCTTCCACTGCAAACTGCAGTGGTTCTGTGGGCCAGGAGGTGCTCCCTGAACTGACACCGGCCTGTGTATGGAGGGGGCTTTGTCACCAGGCAGGAGTGCAGGGTGCAGCCTGGGAGCTGGGTTTGGAGCATTCCTGGAGCCTGGAGAAAGGGGCTCCTTGTGGCAGAGCAGCACTGTGGGCATTTCCTGCCCAGCTTTTCACGTCCCAGAGTGTGGCTCTGAACCAAAATGGGGTTGGGACCCCTGGACTAAGGAAAAAAGTCCTTCAGGGACGTGTGCATGGAAGATACAGGTGTCTCCCAGGCTCTGAACCATTCCCTTGGATTCCCTTGTGTTTGGCTCCTGCTGCCTCTGCCCCAGCCACAATTCCCTGACCTGGCTGTCCCTTCCCACCCCAGAGCTCCCTACAACGTCCGGCAGAAATCCGTGGATGAGGATGAGGAGGATGTGCCTTTCTCTCCGCTCGAGCATAAGAAGAGGTGAGGCCTGCAGGTGCCTCCACGTTCCTGTGGGGACAGTGACAAGTTCTGCTCCATCCTGGAGGCTCGGTGGGTCCGGGCATGGATCAGGGCTGGGTGCAAGCCAAGGATAAACACGGCTCTCCCTGCTCCGAGCCCACGGGCCAGCGCGCTCCCAACAAAACGCAATTAAAACCCTGACGTGATCCAGCCTGACAGCACGGCCCAATTAGGCAGGCAGCTGGGAGGGGCTGTGGCATCCCTGGGATGTGTGGTGTCCATGGGAAACGTGGAGATGCACAAACAGCCGGGGGGAGGAGCCCAGCTCCCCCCAGTGCGGGTGCGCCCCGGGCCGGGATCACGCCAGGACTGGCACCAGCTCCAGGCAGGGCTGTCCTTCTGTTGGGAACAGGATCAGAGAATCATCCTGGAATGGTTTGGGTGGAAGAGACCTCAAAGCTGAGCCAGTCCCACCCCTGCCAAGGGGTTGCTCCAAGCCCCAAGTCCAGCCTGGCCCGGGACACTGCCAGGGCTGGGGCACAGGGCATGGACAGGTCTGGTCTCTCTGGCTGCAGCCTCGTTGCTTTTGATGGAGTTTCTGAGGACCCTTCTCCTCAGCTGCAAGAGCTGTGCAAAGGAAAACTCGGTCAATGCCACTTGGGGTACAACTGCTAAAGAGCTGGAGAGGGACTTTAGATAAAGGCTGGAGGGACAAGACACAGGGAATGGCTTCCACTGCCCAGGGCAGGGCTGGGTGGGAGCTTGGGCAGGAATTGTTTCCTGCGAGGGTGGGCAGGGCTGGCACAGGGTGCCCAGAGCAGCTGTGGCTGCCCCTGGATGCCTGGAATTGATCCCTTCTCCCTTGGGACACGTGGTAGTACTGAGGTCAGTGCAGGCACTCCGTGGAGTGTGTCTGCCACAGAGCCCATGCCCCATTTTTCACTCCATGGAATCCAATATTGCAGCAGTCCAGGCCTGCAATGGATTGCCCAGCCCTGGCACAGCTGCCCAGGGCAGTGATGGACTCCCCAGCCCTGGCAGTGTTCAGAAAACCTGTGGCTGTGGCACATGAGGACGTGGGTTAGTGGTGGTTGTGCTGGTTGGGCTGGATGCTTTTAAACACCTTTTCCACCCTTAACCGTTCCACAATTCCATGAAATCTGCTCTGACAGGGTTAGCCCCAGCCTCCAGCAGGCTGTTCCCTGCCCATCCAAGGCTCCAGGTGGGAGTACCAGGATGGGCAGGGTCTGACCCCTCCCTGCCTGTGTCCCTGCAGGACTGAGGCTGCCAACAGCGTCCTGCGGCGCTCGGCCGGCCGGGAGCGCGCCTACGTGCTGTCCGCAGCCAAGAAGAGCAACGGGTGAGAGGCCAGGGCTGGGATGGCACAGCAGCCAAGGACAGGCCACAGAGATGCTCCCAGGGCTGGGGCTCCTTCCCTACAAGGAAAGAGCTGGGGGTGCTCAGCTGGAGAGGAGAAGGATCCAGGGAGAGCTCCGAGCCCCTGGCAGGGCCTGAAGGGGCTCCAGGAGAGCTGGAGGGACAAAGGGGTGGAGGGACAGGACACAGGGAATGGCTCCCACTGCCCAGGGCAGGGCTGGATGGGAGTTTGGGCAGGAATTGTTCCCTGGGAGGGTGGGCAGGGCTGGCACAGGGTGCCCAGAGCAGCCCCTGGATCCCTGGAAATGTCCCAGGACATTGGGGTTGGAGCAGCCTGGGACAGTGGGAGGTGTCCCTGCCCATGGCAGGGCGTGGGGCTGGAAAATCTTTAAGGTCCTCCCAACCCCCACCTCTCCATGATTCCATGGTGCCTGCAGGTTTCTGCAGAGCTGGGAAATCCTCCAAATATTCCTTGTCGAGAGGGATGACATTTCCAGAAAAGAAAAACCATGGGAGTCCCATTTTTAGCCTCAGTCCCTCAGCTGCTCCCTGCAGTTTTGTTATTTCATTGGGGATTTGCCCTGGTGGGATACCCCTGGTCGGGGTCAGCTCTGCCCAGAGGGGTGACAGGACCTTGCACACCTGGGGCAGGGTCCTGGGGGGCTCTGCCCCTGCCCAGGGAGTGTCTTTCCCTCCAACCCTTTAACTGCTCCTAAATCCTTCCTCCACAGCAGCCCGACACAGGAATTCCCTCCCCTGTTTGCCAAGAGGTAGGTGCTGCACCCCAGGGAGCACTCCTGGGGTTGGGTGCACGTGCCAGGCTGGGATAGCAGATCCCAGGGGTTCCACAGCAGAGGAAGCACAATTCCTTGAAAAAGGGTGCTGGGGGTTGGATCCTGCTGGGTTTTTTTGGGAGAAACAGTGTTGGAGACACTGGGAATGCAATCCTGGTGGTGCTTTGGGTCATGGGCAGCCTGAAACTGGGGAGGCTCAGTCACAGCCTTTCCTGTTTCCTGGGAAGCTGCTGCAGCCAGGCTCCTCAGGCATCTCCCTCCTGGGGCTGTCAGTGGGCCAGGGAAAGGTGCCCAGGGCTCCCTCTGGAATCCAAGAGCTCAGCTGCTGCTGTGGGCAAAAGTCCCACTGACCTGAGTGCATCCTGCCCCTTGGGATGCTCAGGAGCAGCGCAGGGAGCAGGAATAACCTGCTCAGCAAACAGGGAAATCATGGCTGGGGGAAAACAGGGATGGACTGCCTGGAAAGCTGCAGAGAAGAGGAAATGATGTGACACTTGTCTCTCTCTCCCTGGGGAAAGAATTGAGATCGAAGAGGAGGAAGCACAGCAGAGGAGGAGTTCCACTGTGCCGGGTCCCCCCAGGTTTGCTCCGGATAGCAGCAGGTACTCATTCCTCAGGGCAGGATGGCTGATTGCAGGCTGATTGCAGCCTTGCAGGTTTGTGTTTGCGTTTATCAGCTGTCCAAACACAAGCAGCCGTGGGGGGTTTGCAGGGGAGACCTTCCAGGAAACGCTGGGGATAGGAACAGCTGGGAAAAATCAGTTTCTAAACCTAATTATTCCAGCAGAAAGGCAGATGTGGGTGACAGCAGTGCCCCAGAGCACAGGGACACTGCTCAGGAAGCAACACAGGAGCTGTGGGCACAAAGCAGCATTTGTGCTCCCATGGGAGAAGCTCCTGAAAATCACCTGGGTTAATTTTTTTTTTTTTTTTTTTTTTTTTTTGTCAGTGCTAATGGGCTAAGAAAAACCAGCCCCGGGTCTTCCTGGGATGAGCCAAAGCCAGCAGCAGCCTCTCCCTCCAGGTAAGAGTTCCAGCACAGCCAGGATGGGTGGGACAGTTGGGGCTGAAGATCAGAGACCTCTGTGGGCACCACTCCAGGACAGGGGAGGAACCACATCCATCTTTCCATGGGAAACCTTTCCTGCATGCAGACAGCTCTCAATAAAGGTCTCATGGCTGAAATCCCTGTTATGTGTCCTGCCAGGATCTGACAATATCCTGACAGAAGGGCTCAAAACCCAAAAGGAAAAAAAAACCCCAAATGCAGAATCCTGGAATGGTTTGGGTTGGAAGGACTTTAAAGCCCATCCAGTCCCACCCCCTATGGGCAGGGACACTTCCACTGTCCCAGGTTTCTCCAAGCCAAGCCCCATCCAGCTGAACCCTTTCTGGCTAAACAGGAGTAAAGGAATAATTTTCAGATGTTTTCCCATGTTTTTGACTGAATCCATGCCTGGAGAATAAAAAAGGTGGAATGGTTCTCACTGCAAACAGCACTTTGGCCGCTGTCCTTGTCCTGGTGTGTCACTGCAGAAAGTGGGAATTGCTGGCCAAATCAGTGCTTTTAATTTAAAACTTGCTTCTGAGAAATGGCTTTGCCAGTGGATGGATTGAGAAAAGTGATGATTCATTCCTGTTCTCTTCATTCCCATAAGGAACACTCCAGTGCAGGGTGGATTTGCTGCAGTTGGAGCTGGCTTGACCAGGAAATGACAATCTTGTCCTTTGTCCTCTCTTGCAGCCCCAAACCAGGCAGCAGGAGCCAAACATCCCCATCCCTGAGTGACACTCCGGGGAAAATCTCCACTTCTGCTGAAATCAGGTGGGTCTGGAGGCCCTGAGGGCAGGGTGGAGAATTCTGCTCTGTCTGGGGGGTTCCCTGGAGACACAAAATCCTCCAGAACAGCACAGAACAGGAAACACCACACGGGGAATCCCAGGGAAGGGGCAGGAGCACTGGGGAGGAAACATTCCCAGATGGAAGGCCAGGGCCTCCCACAGTTTGAAGATTGCCCAGCTCTGTGCTGGCAACCTGAATCCAAACCTGCAGCCCTTCCCATCAGCTCAGCTGATCATTTTCCCTTTGGTTTTTCCTGCCCTGTTTGTAGCTCACTTCCAACACCTTTCTGAGCAGCACCTGTGGCTCTCCAGCTCCCTCCCTCACTCCTGCTGTTTTCCCTGCAGGAATGGTGAGGACAGACAGGCCCTGAATGGGAAATTCTCCTTGGACACGGTGTCCCAGCCTGGGGATGGGTAAGGAACGGGCAGGGGCTGCTCTCTGCTGCTGGACCAAGGCCTGAGCCCGGGTTTGCTCTGCAGCAGCAGCTCCTGGTGTCCCCCAGCCCCGGGCTGGGCTGCACTCCAAGAGCAGCATCTGCTGGCAAAGCTGCAGCCTGGCAGAGATCTCCTCTCTTCCCTCACTGCTCTGGGATTCTCCTCCCTGCCTCGCCCCCTGGACACTCCAGTCCCTGCATTTCACTTCATTTTGCTGCTCCCACTGCCATTCCCTGGAGCTGTCCCACCTCCAAGGGCTGTGCTGGTCCTTGCTGCTGGTGCTGCTCCATGGTTCCATGATCCATGATCTGCAGCCAGGCCCACTGGGCTCAGGAATGCAGCCCTGCCCATCCTGATGGATCCCATTTTGTTGCCCAACCAGATACCAGCAGATTTTTCTAGGATGATGCCTTACAAAAGCTGACAAGTCCCATTTTCACTGGAATTTTCGTTTTTCTAGTGACAAAGCTCTGAAGGAAAAGCCTGAGAGGTTCCCATGGGATGAAGGGACGCCCAGAGCCACCGAGGCTTCCACCAATGGAAGGTGGGGTCACTGTGGGGTTCCTGACCTGGGCACTGCACAATCCATCAAATGCTGCTCTGGAGCTGGCTGGCATCTTGGGATGGATATTTACTGGTGGAAAAACAGATTCCATCTGAGCTTTGTAGAACTGCTCTCTCCTCTATGAAATGCATGGGAAAGCCACTGTGGAGCATTCCTCGAGTTGTGTCTCTCTTTTCCAGGTTTCCTGAGCCCACAGAAGCCAATAATGGATTTTACCTACCAGAGTAAGTAGAAAATTCCCTTTTTCTCCTTCATTTTAGAATGAGGGGGTTCTCCTGACCTGGGACTGTCCTGCAGATGAGTTCTGGGAGCAGCCCTTGCAGGCGGGTGGGCCTGGCCCAGCAGCTCAAAAAGCCTGGGATCTTCCAGCTGCTTTCCTCACACGAGGACAAGTGGGTTGGATTTGGGGCTCAGCCCTTCAGGAAATCCCCAGAGCTAAGCAGGAGGGAGGCAAAGATGTTCCATTGGGGCCAGGAAAAACCTCATGGTGGATATTTCTGCTTCTTGGTGTTCTCCTCTTGCTGAGCTTCCTGCTGAGACCAACTCCCTTCTCTTACAGGTCCAGCTCTGGTTCCTGGGACAGGGCTGGGGATGCTCCAGAGAAGCTGCTCCGTCCATCTGAGCAGGGTGACACCAGGTGTGACCCCACACAGGTCCTGGGGCTGCCACCCTCTGCTTCCAGAGGGCGCTGGGCTGGGAATAAAGAGCTTATCCAGAGTAGAGCTGGGATTAGAACCCAAACTGGGCAGCAAAGCAGCTGGAAAAGGGAAATCCTGAGTGGGTAAAGAGTGGGAACAGCATCTTTCTGTTCACTGTTCTACCACTTCTCCCCAGAGAAGCAGCCTGGGAATTCAGGAGGAATTTCTTCCTGGAAAGGGTGGTCAGGATGGAAAATGGGTTTTTCTGGGATAAAATCAGTTCTCTGAGACAATTCTTTCCTGTTTCCTGGGCTGATGCAAAGTGCAGTGTTGCTGTTCCATACAAATCCCCTGCAGACTTTTGGAAGCTCTAAATTCCCTGGGGATTTCTTTTCCCCAGGTCACCCTTGCACTCCGATGTCCCTTTTTGTCCCACTGAGAGAAGCCCTGTGCACGTCGAGGACACAGAATATTCCTTTAAAAGGTAAGAGGAGGGTGAATTTAGTGGGTGTAGGAATAATCCTGAGGATTAAGGGAAACCTGAGTGGGCAGGCACAGAAAGAGGCTCCTTCTGCTTTTTTTCCCAAGCATGGAGACAACTGAGGCTTAAATAAACCAAGAGCTTTGTGTTGTATCCCCCTCCATCTCTGAGACCAGACAAGCACCCCAGATTTTTCCTCCCCTTGTGTTCTCAGTGGGGTTCAGTCACTCCCTTTTAATTCCCTGATCACCCAGGGATGCTGGAGCAGCAGCTGGAATACAGGGACATGGACTGTCCCAGAGAAAAGCCCCAGAGCAGTGCCAGGATCCAGGTGCCAGATTTTAGGGATGTGATGGGTGTTGCTCTGGTTTCCAGGTCTGTCCTGGGCTATGAGGAGAGGAGCAGCTCCACAAATCCTGAGGGGCCATCCCACCACCAGCACTACTGGGATGAGACAAGGTGAGGACTGGGGGCACTGGGGTCTCTGGGGTCGGTGCTCTGGGGTCTCTGGAGTTGGTGATCTGGGGTGTCTGGAATGGCTCTGGCCACACTGGCTCCTGCTCCCAGCTTGCTCCTCTCCAGGGAATGGGTGTCTGCCCATCCCAGCATGGATCTTCCCAGTCCTGGATCTCTGCTTTAGGTTTCTGGACTCAGCCAGCCCCACTGAGAGGGGCCAAGGAGCTCCTGGCCATGACAGCCCCCCAGAGCCCCCCAGGCTGAAGGACCCCACTGAGCCCAGCAGGGCTGGGTAAGGAATGGGATGTTCTCCCTGCCTTCTCCTGTGGGATGAGGGGTCATTCCTTGGGCATCTTCCCCAGTGCTGAGAAATATCCTCCCAGGTTCTCCTTTTCATGGAATCATGGAATTGTTAAGGTTGGAAAAGACCTCTTGGATGAAATCCAAGCATCAGCCAGCACCATCACCATGTTCAGCACTAACCCAAGTCCTCAAGTGCCACATCCACACATTTCCTGAACGTTTCCAGGGCTTGACAACACCTTCCATGAAGAATTTTTTTTCCCAATGTCCAACCTAAACCTCCTCTAGTGCAACTTGGGGCCTTTTCGTGCCTGATTCTAGTGCTGCTTCTACTGCGTGAACCTTTGACCGTGGTTTTATAGGAAAACCTGGGAGAAAAGACCCTCCTTAGCTGGAGCCATCAAACCCTGCCCAGCTGGACTGCCAGGAGTTGCTTCCTAGACTTGAAATTTGGGAGCAGAGGGTCTCTAGGGAGAGACAATAAGCAATAAAATTTGGCATTAGGCTCCATGGTAACGCTGGGTCTGGTTTTGAACGTCCCCAGTCAGGGTGGGTGTCCACATGGAAGGACTTTATGGGCTGATTTCCTTTCTTTTGTCCATAATTTCTGTCTAAATTGGAAGAGTTGAGGCTCTTGGTTAAACTGCCCTCCCTCCCAGGTGTGTCAGACACCTTGGAGTCAGAGGGTGACCAGAGTGTTCCTCCCTCCAGGTCTGAGCTGCACTCCCAGGACGCTGCAGGGAGCAAGGACAGGGACATGGGAATGTCATCCTGTGTGCAGAGTGAGGAAACCACTGCAAGAAGGCAAGAGAAATAATTTTCCTGACTGCTTTTCCTGGTGGGAGGATGGGGGGGATTTGCTGCAGGGGGCTCTGGAGGAGGCACTGAAGGTGCTGTGGTTGGGGTCCTCCCTCTCAGCCCTGTTTCCTAAGAGGCCTGGATTTTCCCTCTGTGTTTTCCACATCAGTTTGGGTTATTTGAGGACTTGAGTTAGTGCTGGGTGGTTGCATTTGATGATCTTAGAGGGCTTTTCCAACCTAAACAATTCTGTGGTTCCATGATTCTCTCTGGCACATTTCCATGCAGGGATAATGCACTTTTGTTTCTTGGGGTTTTTTGTGGTTGTTTTTTTGTTTCCCTTGAGGCAGGAGATTCTCCAGGGGCTGCATCTCCACCCCACAGGAATTCTGTGCTCAGGGTGCTTGCACAGACCATAAAGGTCTCATGTCTTGGCAGGTCCAGCTCTGTTCCTGGAGGAAGCAGCATCCCAGCCCCAGAGATTCCACATGCAAACGAGTCTGAGCCACGCTGGGACAGGTACAGAGCCAGGGCACCAGGACCTCCCTCACACACCTCCAGTTCTCCTTCCTGGCCTGTCCCAAAGGAGCATCCAAATGCTCATTTCCTGGCTTAAGCAATTCAGGAACCCGTACAGGCTCTGCCAGTGCCACCTTTCACCCTGGAAGGAGCACAGCACTGCAGGGATGTCCCACAGGAATTGTTGTAGCTCAGGATCAGAAGGACCTGATCCTGATCTGATGGAGCTGCTGGAGAGAGTCCAGAGGAGGCCACGGAGCTGCTCCGAGGCCTGGAGCCCCTCTGGAGCCAGGCTGGGAGAGCTGGGGGTGAGAAGGATCCAGGGAGAGCTCAGAGCCCCTGCCAGGGCCTAAAGGGGCTCCAGGAGAGCTGGAGAGGAACTTGGAACAAGTGATGGAGAGGCAGGACACAGGGAATGGCTCCCCCTGCCAGAGGGCACGGGGGATTGGGATATTGGGAAGGAATTCCTGGCTGGGAGGGTGGGCAGGGCTGGCACAGGGTGCCCAGAGCTGTGGCTGCCCCTGGATCCCTGGCAGTGCCCAAGGCCAGGCTGCACAGGGTTTGGAGGAACCTGGGATAGTGGAAAAGTGTCCCTGCCCATGGCAGGGGGTGGAATGGGATGAGCTTGGATTTCCCTCCCAACTCAGCCCGTTCTGGAATTCCATGATCCTGTAATTCTATTAACACCATGGTGTCCCAGTGCTCCCCGTTCCCTGGAGGAAGATCCACCCTCAGCAGAGCCTGAACACTGGTGTGAGCTGCTCAGAGCAGAGACACCCCTTGGCCTCATGGTCAGACTGGTTTTAATTCCTCAGCAGGCCTGACTCCAGCTCCCAGGAGAGTGCTCCCAGAGGCCACGAGTCCCAGCCCCCCGTGTCCCTGCTCCAGGACCGCCAATCCTTCGGAGGCTCCGTGCCCAGCCACAGGATTCCAGGCTACGTGGACAGCCAGGTGTTCAGCACCAGGAGGTAAGGGTTTGGGGCTGAAGGGTTTAGGGTGCAGAGACAGGGAAAGCTGCTAGCATGGGACACCTTCCACTGTCCCAGGCTGCTCCAAAGTGCCATCCAGCCTGGCCTTGGATACTTCCAAGAAAAGAAGCCACAGCTTCTGCAGGCAATCTGTTTGGGAATGCTTTGGCTTTGCTCAGGTGCTGGGTTTGGAGCTGCTCTCCCTATGGAGCACAGCACCAGTGTAGGGGAAATGGGCAGAGCCTGGGGGAATGAATGAATGCATGATGGAATCATGGAGTCCTCATGGCTGGAAAGGCCTCTGTGATCATCAGCTGTCAGTCCAGTGCTGTCACACGGCCACCACCAAGCCACAGCCTCAAGTGCCACATCCACACACTTTCTGGATGCTTCCAGTGCTTCCACCACTGTGCCAGAACCCCAGAGACCCTCAGCAGTGACTGTGAGCCCGGTGTGGGCACTCCAGGGGTTCCTGCTGCTCAGGGCTTTGTGTCTCCTCTGCAGGCCCAGCCCGGATCCCAAGGGGAGCATTTACTCTGGGAGCAGCAGCCCCAGGAGCAGCTGGTACGACAGTGCCAGGGGCCACGGGGACTTCAGTGCCCCTGCAGGACGGTGAGTCCAGGCCTGGGATCCCAGCTTCCCAAGCCAAGGAACTTCCCACTGCCACACTCTCTCAGTACCCAGGTGTCCTGATCCATCCTGATGTCAGCAGGAGTTGGCTGTGCCATGGCCGTGGGTGGGAGGGAGATTCCAGCTGAGATTCCCACCCCATGTGAGGATGCCTCAGGTGCCCAAACTCAGAGCTTGAGACTGTTGCACTTCCTCTCCCCCCAGCCACGACTCCCTTCCCAGAGATCCCACCATGTCCATGTCCCAGAGAAGCCACAGGGTGCCGTTCTACATGGACAGCTTAAACTGTAACAGCACCAGGTAAACAGGGAGGCACCAGGGCTCCCAGGGAAATGTCCCAGGAATTTATGGAATAGGAGCCAGCAGGCAAAGCCAGGAGCTGAGAGAGGATAGGATTGGTTTCCAGGGAGTGGATGCATGATCCAGAGGCACAGAGCAGCTCTTAAACCATTCCTAGCTAAAGCTGCCTAGGAGAGGGGCTGGGATACATCCAGAAAAATCCCTGGAGATTTTTCACTGTGTGGGAGGCCAAAAGAGAGGGACAGGGGAATGGGAGCTGGTTCCTGGCCAGGAATTGGCCTTTGTTACAGGAAGACAGAGATCACAGCAAAGAGAGAGGGTCACTGTCCCTGGGATGTCAATGGTTAAATGACAGAGCTGCTCCCAGGACAAAGCTGTTGGAAGGGGCAGGAGGTATCCAGTATGGAATACCATCACCCTGGCCACCTGCAGTCCCTCCTGGCAGTGCCAGCCCATCCCTGTGCTGTCTGATGCAGCCACCAGTGCACGGCTGAGGGCTGGATCTGTAACAAGGAGTAGTTGTGGGGGTGAAGGGGAGGCACAGGATCCTTGGATTGGCAGCCTCATTCCAAGGTCTCTTTCCTGAGCGGATGGGCAGAGCTGTTTTCCATGGTTTTGTTGCATTCTTCCTTCAAATTGCTGTGTTGGGGGCAGTTCCATTGGCTTTGGGAATGTTCCCATCCCCTGCAATTCCTCCTGGGCCCTTTCTCCCTGTGGCTGCTCCCATTCACTCAGCCCATCCCCATTGGAAGATCCCATTAGATCTTCTGTCTCATGGCCCTACAAGTGAGACTTCCCCAGATCCCTTCTCCAGGGAAGCAGCCCTGTCCTGTGGCAGATGTAGAAGGAGAAAAAGGGATGGGTTTGGTCCATGATAAGGTCTGGCAGAGGGCTGTGCTGTCCATCTGCCCTCCCAGCAGTGGCAGCCGTTCTCCTGGCTGCCAGTTTGGATCCTGCCATGGCTCACAGACTTCTCCCTCTCTCCACAGGCTCCTCTCCAGTTCCAGTGAGAGGCTCTGCAGCTCCCACCACAGCTCTGGGTACCAGCCTGACTCCAGCACTGCCGGGTAAACACCTCAGGGGGCACAATCCCCTCACTGCAGGATGGGGCCATCCTGCTTGGTGAGGAATTCCAGCTCTGGCACCTGGCTGGTGTCACCCACTGTGGCCAGCAGGGTCAGGGCAGCGATTGTCCCCCTGTGCTGGGCACTGGTGAGGTCCCACATGGAATCCAGGGTCAGTTCTGGACCCCTCAGGACAAGGCAGACCCTGAGGGGCTCCAGGGAAGGATCTGGAGCCCCAGGAGAGGCTGAGGGAGCTGGGAAAGGGGCTCAGCCTGGAGAAAAGGAGCTCAGGGGGGCCTTTGTGGCTCTGCACAACTCCCTGCCAGGAGGGGACAGCCAGGGGAGGCTCTGCTCCCAGGGCACAGGGACAGGAGGAGAGGGAATGGCCCCAGGCTGGGCCAGGGGAAGCTGAGGTTGGTGGTGGAAGTGCTCAGAAAATGTGTGCATGTGACACTTGGGAACACAATTTGTTGGTGACCACGGTGATGGCACTATTTGATGGTTGGGTTTGATGATATTAAAGGTCTTTTTCATTAATGATTCAGTGATTCCATGATGTGGAAAGAGCCCGTGCTCAGTTTAAGGGGAAAAAAAGAGGTTTCTTTCCATAGCCATGACAGGGCTTAGTGTAAGAAGGGAGGATTAATCCCAGCTTTTAGGCAGCAGTGGAAATGCACCACGGAAAAAGGCTGATTAATTCCTGTCAGGGCTGCAGGCTGAGGGTGGGGGGCACAGGGCTCCCCTCGGCCTGCACGGAGCTGCACCAGGGTGGGGCACGGAATTCTGGGGCTGGGACTGGAAAAAGGCAAGGGAGGTAAGAACATGCCCAGCCAAAGAGCAGCAGTTTGCACACTGGAGATATCCCAGAGGCAGAAGAGCCCCGGGAAGCAGCGCTGTGCCACAGGCTCGGTGCGAACGGGGGAGCTGGGAGCTCTCTCCATGCCCATTGTGTGCCTAATCCTGGCGGGAGCTGGCAAAGACTGATCCCTCCAACCCGTAACCGGATGAAAGGGGTTACATTATCCATCCCATTCTTTCCAATTAACTCGATTTGTTTTGGTGGGGTAATTAGAGGAGTTGTTATTTAGCAACAATGCTAGATAACAATATCCAGGATTTATTCCAGAACAGCAGCATCCCGCTCCCGAGCCTCTCCCGCACGCGTTCCGTGTCCAGGGGCACTGCACGGCCCCTGCCCGGCTCTCCCGAGCCCCAGCCGCTCTTTTCTTATGCAAATGCTTCCCGTTTTTTCCCAGGAGAGGGATCCTCTTTGTCAAGGAGTACGTGAACACGGGCGGCTTCGCAGCCTCGCCGCGCTACGGCAGGTAGGGAGCGTTGGGGACACCCCGTGTCACTGCCGGGTGTCACACCCGGGTGTCACCCAGCGCCCACCTCGCACATCCCACCGGGATGGAGCAGCTGGAGCTGCTGGGGGTTATTGGGAGGGCAGGTTCTGCTCTGGGGTGGTGACAGCAGGACCTGTGTCCCACTGCTGCCAGGGGACAGGACAGCTCCTCCTGGGCTGGCTCGGTCTCTGAGGTGGATGAAAGCACCACACAGTGAGTTTGGCACTGGGAGGCTTCACCCCCTCACCTGAAAACAAACGATTGGAATGCGTGAGGAGAATGTGGAGGGTGAGGGGTCCCACTGGAAAAAAACTTCATTATAAGAATTTTAAAAAAGGTTAAATTGCTCCATTTTCAAGGTTAAATCTTCAGTCCTTTGTGCTCTGCTCCAGACTCACCCCAGCGTGACAAGAGCAGAATTTGGCCCCGTGCACATCATCCTCACGGTGATGTGGCACCAGTTCACACCAGTTTGATGCTCCCTGCAGGCATTCTCCTCCCTAGCGCCGTGCTGGCATCCCTGGGGGAGCTGATTACGCTCTGTAAATCTCCAGCCTGGCCCAGAGCTCAGCACAGCTGCTGTCAGCAGCCAAAGATAAGGCAAATATCCAGGAAACTCAGGCAGAGAGGGGACACTCAGCTGGTTGAGGGATGAAACCAGGGATGTGCTCCGTGCCTTTTCCTGCATAATACTGCAGGATTTGGAGTTCTAGCAGTGAAAAGCTGTTATTTGTAGGGGCTAGATGTAAGCATGTGCTGAGGCCAGGGGAGTTTTGCCTGGAGAGTCCTCTCTGGGGGTACTTAAAGGTTCCTCTTTGTGTCCTGGGAAGGCATTTTGAGGACCTTCTCCCCAGGGAACAAGCAGCCAGGATATTCCAAATCACTGGATTATGATCCCATCTGAGATTCTCTTCCCACATATCACTGCCAGGTGCTGACATTTCCCTCCTTCCTCCCGCAGTGGCAGCCTTGTGGATTTGAGTGACCTGGAGAGAAGCAGCTACCGCCACCACAGTTACCTGTCCAGTGCTCCCCTGCACAGGTGGGGCAGGGCAGGGCTGCCAAGGAGGGGTCCATCAAATTCTCAGCCAGAAATGATTTTAAGGGTTTGCTTTTTGAGGACACGGGGGTGTGTCTGGTGGAAATACAGTGCCCGTGGCAGGGGGTGGAACTGGATGAGCTTTAAGGTCCCTTCCAACCCAAACCATTCCACGATTCCAGAATGCAGGATTTGCCCCTAGAAATAGCAGCTTTTCACTGCTGAAACTCCAAATCCTGCACAATTCCAGATTCTGAGATCTGTCCTGCCCCACTGCTGCGTTCTCTGCACCCCTGGGACAGCACAGTCCCCGTGCTCTGTCACTCACACAGTCACACGTGTGGGGGCAGGTTGCTGGTGGCTGGGATAAACCCCTGGCACCAGTGCTGTGACTGGAACCACAGCATCCCAGAGGGATCCACTGCCCTGTTCTCCCCAGGTCCAGTGAGCCCCTGTGCACTTACTGCAGCCGGGAGATCCGAGACTGCCCCAAGATCATCATAGAGCACCTGAACATCCACTGCCACGAGTACTGCTTCAGGGTAAGCCCCAGTGCCTGTGCTGCTGCCAGTGGCAGGGCTGGGAGCAGGGATCTTCCTGTAAACTCCATCCCTGGGCTTCAGAGGGATGTACATGGGGTGTGCCAAATCCTTACCTCACACTGGGATATGGTCAGGCAGTCGCAGGTGTCCCCAGAAGGTTTTCAGGTCCTTGAACAAATGGTAGAACAAAGAGAATTCTTTACTACTGGCAGCACCCTCAGAACACCCTCATGTCCTTGCCCCACTGTCCTTGGGGCAGGCTTGCTGCTTTGTGCTCTTTGTGCTCGAGTGGAGGTGGCTGAATCCTCCAACCCCGCAGGGTTTCCAAGGAAAGTGTGTGGGGATGTGGGGAGGGTGGGAGGAGGAGGGATGGGCAGTGTGGGAGGAAGAGGCCTGCAGGGACATTTGGCTGTTAAAGGAAAGTGCAGCCTCAAAAGTTGCATCCTCACCCCCTTAACAAAAGGATGCACAGGCCTCTGCCCCCTCCCTTCTGCTGTTCCTGTGGGATTTTGGTCATTGTCCAACCTCCTTGTTCTCCCTTTGGCAGTGTGGAATTTGCCACAAAGCGATGGGAGAGCTCCTGGATAAAATATTCATCCACCGGGACATTGTCCACTGTGACAAGTGCTACGAGAAGCTCTTCTAGGTGGGTTTTTCAGCCCCACATTTCCAGGGTGACCAGGCAGGGATGGATCTTCCTGGGCTGTTCAGTGGGAAGCAGTGACCTTGTTGCAGCATTAGCTGGAGACTCACTGGTGCTGTCCCAGGGGTGTTGGTTGGAGCCAGAATCTCAGCGACAAGCAGGCTGTGGTGGCTTCCCGGGGGTGACAGGCAGAGGCTGGCTGAGTGGTGACAGAAATGTCCCCCAGAGGTGGAGAGCCCTCACGGAAGGCAGTGAAAGGTTCCTGGCTGTGTCCTGGGCTGACCCCGTGCAGGGACTGCGGGCGGTTCAGAGCTGTGACATTCCCCTGACAGGGACACAGCTCCTCGGCGGCACGTGCAGCTACTCCTTTACCCAAAGATCCTTTGAGGGGAAAACCTTTGGGGAAGAGTAGAGTTGTACATTCCAACGGATCGACAGCAGCGGGTTGGACACGGTTTGGTTTTTGTCTGATTATCTGGAAGGAGCGGGAGGTGCCATGGCAGCGACCAGAGCTGCTGTGCTGGGGCCGGGGGAGACCTCGCGTGCTCCCGCTGCCTCCCGGCACGCAGGAGGAGGAGGAGGAGCAGGGAGCGGGGAGCTGCCGCCTCGCTGCTCCCCGTACCTGCTAATGGGATGTGACTGCTGCGCTGCCCATCCCCGCACGCTCCCGGCTCCACCGACCTCCAGCGCCGCATTCCCGGCGGGATCAGCCCCGTGCTCAGCCGCTCTTTGTGTGCTTTGCAGGGCCCTGCGGAGCTGCGAGCGCAGCCCGTGCCCCGGCGGCACGCCTGGGGATACCGCCGCTCCTGCCTGGCCGAGATCGCAGAATTCCTGCTCCCGCTTTCCTCGAGTTCTTTTCCCCTCTCGCTGCCCCGTAGCCGTGGATGCGTTCAGCACCTGCTGGTTGATGCTGTGACCTGCACCGGACCAGTGTGATGGGAACGAGATAAGGCAGCCTCCTGCGCCAAGATAACATTTTCCAGAGGTGCCGAGCCCCTCAGCCCGGCTTTGGCTGCGCGAAGATTCCGAGTGCTCCCGGAGCTGGCAGTCAGGCACAGCTCCTCACGTTTATCCCAGCTCACTGCCACGGACCTCTCCCGATGGTATTTGCATTTCTTTCCCTCGTGCAGCCAGGCTGTGCGAGCTGGCACACTGGGAGCCTTAAACACTAAATTTGGATTCTTGGGAGGGTTTGAATTTAGTCCTCAGCGAAAGCTTCTTTTTTCTATTTCTGCTTCTTTCACCCCCAAATTCAGCCTAGAAATAGCTTCTGCCTGATTTCCCTTTGCTTTCCCCAGGATTCCAGGAGCACTTGCAAACTCTCTTCTAATTTGTGTGTCAGCCTTAATTCCCCTTCCTGCCTCTTCCCTGAGGATGCTGCAGCAGCACTTGTGGCTGCTGCCTGTTTGGGGAGATAACAGCGCCCTTCCCCTGGTGTTTAACTGGGGCTCTGAGGGCAGGGCTCTCGTGCCAGAGCAGGGGCATCTCAATTCCCTCTCCTGACAAAGAGCTCTGCTCAGCTGAAATCCCAATTTCCCCACTCACCAGGGCTTTGCCCAGACAGACCTGCTGTAGATTATTCACAGCCCAAATGCTCACTAACAACACTGAACTTCCAGCAGATGCTGCACTCAGTAAAATCAGAATTGTGTCATTTTAGCCCTTAACTCAGAGCTGAGAGGTTGGGAATGCTGAATGCTGAAACCTGAAAGTCAGGTGTGTCCTAAAAGTGTCCAGACTGACTTTTTCCTCATGGGAAGCATTAGATATCATAGAACCATAGAATCCTAGAATGCTTTGGGTTGGGAGGAGTTAAAGTTCATGGGCAGGGATGACACCTTCCACTGCCCCAGGGTGCTCCAAGCTCCGTCCAGCCTGGCCTTGGGCACTGCCAGGGATCCAGGGGCAGCCACAGCTGCTCTGGGCAACCAGGGCTTCCCCACCCTCACAGGCAAGAATTGATGAAAACCAAGCTTCTCCTGAAACCTTGTGCTTACCTGGGGGAAAAGGAACCCTGATCCCCCATGTGCTGTCTTTGCTTGTGTTTGAGAGCAGCTGAGGGAGCTGGGAAAGGGGCTCAGCCTGGAGAAAAGGAGGCTCAGGAGGGACCTTCTGGCTCCACACAACTCCCTGACACGAGGGGTTTTCCCCCCTTTAAAAACATGTATCATCCAAAAGGAACCTGCAGCTGCTATTATAAAAATGTTATGCTTTATAATTTCTATTGGCCTGAGCTTTGAAGAATTGCTGACCTATTCCCCATGAATAAAAAATGAATGAATTATTCAGAGGTGACTCTTCCTGGTATTTGTGGACAAGTCACCTGCACACAGATTTTTCCTACATGATGGGTAAGGTCATGCATTTTCTTTCACAAAAAGATTTTATTCCTCTTGGGATTCTGCAGCTTGTGGGGACAGATCTTGACCAGGTTCTTTCACATGAAATCAAATAAATAAATAAAGGGTATGAAATGTGCTGGTGGTGACTGAGCAGAGGTGGAGGCAAACCTGGCACTGCAGCTCCCACGGTGGCACAGGGAACTCTGCTTCTGGAAATCCCTTCTTCTGCACGGACCAAACCTTCCAGAGCATCTGAAAATTACCAACAGAGCGACAAAATGAACACTAGCCCAGCTGACACCAGGGCAGACCTTGGGCAGGGTCAGTGCTGGACGTGGTGCTCAGGGCAACTGGTACAAAAAGGAGATTCTGCTCGTAGCACGTGGCCTTGGTGACTGCCAGACATTCAATGCCTCTTATCAGGAGGTGCCAGAGGCTGTGTGTGGGTCCCACACGCACAACTGGGAGGAGGATGTCAAAGAATGGTGCTAGTTTTATTGTTGCCTGATAAAAGTGTCCTGAAGAGACGTTACACTCACCGAAGCTTTGGAAGATCCCAGCTAAGTTGTATGGTGTGTGCTTTTCTGGATCAGGGAGAGACCCTTCCCTACTCAGTCCTCTTCCTCTCTCCCTCTCTTCCCTCACTTCCTCACTTTTTTTCCTCCTTCCCTTTCCTCCCCCTTACTCTTACACCCCTTCACTCACCCCTTTCCCCTCACTTACCCCCCTTCTGCCATCACTTTCCCCTTTCCTTCTCACTCCCTTTTCCCCATTCACCTTTTTCCCCTTTTAAACCTTTTCCTGCCACTCCCCCCTTTCCCTCATTGATCCCCACTCCCCTCATTCATCCCTTTTCTTCCTCACTCACCTCCTTCCCACCATCACTCCTTCATTTTCCCCTCATTCATCCCTTTTCCTTCTCTCATCCCTTTCCCCCTCACTTACCCCATTTCCTCCCTCACCTGCTCCATTTCCCTCTGATTCCCTCTTCCTTCCCTCACCCATTCCAGTCCCCTCTTAACTCCCCTTTCACCCTCACTTACCCCCTTTCTGCCATCACTTACCCCTCTCCTTCTCACTCCCTTTTCCCCATTCACCTTCTTCCCCTTTTAAACCTTTTACCGCCACTACCCTTTCCCCCCCACTGATCCCCATTTCCCTCACTGATCCCCATTCCCCTCATTTATCCCTTTTCCTCCTCACTCACCTCCCTCACTCACATCATCATTCCCCCTCATTCATCCCCTTTTTCCTCCCTTCTCACCGCCATTCCACCTCACTTCCTTTACCCCCCGCTCACCCCCTTTTCCCCTCACTCGCCCCTTTTCCCCTCACGCCGCTCTCCCCCTCACGCGGGGCTGACCGCGGCTCCCTCCCCGGGCCGGCTCCCTCCCCGGGCCGGCTCCCTCCCCGGGCCGGCTCCCTCCCCGGGCCGGCTCCCTCCCCGGGCCGGCTCCCTCCCCGGGCCGGCTCCCTCCCCGGGCCGGCTCCCTCCCCGGGCCGGCTCCCTCCCCGGGCCGCCCCCCGCCCGCCGCCGCCTGAGGCGGCCCCGCGCAGGCGCAGCGCCCCCCATCCCCCGTTCCCCACACAGGGGCGGGGGCGGCGCCTCCCGCCGTTCGCGGGCCGGGCTGAGCCGCCGGAGAAAGGCGGCACCGGCACCGACCGGGTGGGCGCCCGCCCTCCGACCGACCGCCATCCGCCCGCCCGTCCGGCCGTATTTCCATCCATCCAGGTACCGTCCGATGCGGGGGGTGGGGGGGGTAGTATGCCCGCCGCGCACGGCTCCGCCGCGCCCGGTGCGGACCGGCCGCGCCCGTGCCCCCCGCGGGGGTCGCGTCCGCCGGTGCCGCAGAGCACGCGCCCCCATCACGGCCATCAGAGCCGGCTCAGAGCCCTCCACAGACCCTCATTCCCCCCTCCCCGGCTCTCGGAGCTGCTCAGAGCCCCCACAGCCCCCCCGGCCATCACAGCCCCCCGGCCTCTCAGAGCCCTCTCACAGCTCTCATGGCCATCGCAGCCCCATCACAGCTTCCCCTCTATCTCTCACAGCCCCATGGCCATCGCTGCCCCTCAGAAGCCCCGCACGCAGCCCCACGGCCATCAGAGCCCCCCCAGAGCCACCTCAGAGCCTCCCCAGAGCCTGCACCCCCCATAACCCATCACTGCCCCTAAGACCCTCCTCCAACCCCATCGCAACCCACCCCCAGCCCCTTCAGAGCCCCCTTCCCCACCCTTCAGAGCCCCTCCAGCCCTCAGAGCCTTCACAGCCCGGCCGGCTCTGGCAGCCCCCGTGGCCCTGGCAGCCCCGGGGCGAGGGGACCGTTACCCTCCGTGAGACACCCGGATGTCTGCTCGGCAAACTCCGAATTATTGTCTCCGACCCGCTCACGGCTGCCGCCTTTTTGCCTTCTTCTAAACGTGTTTTATTTCTTCCCCCCCGCCCGCGTTACACAATGAAATTAACTTTCGCAGGTTTGTATCTCTTCCCCCGCATGTCTTTGCTGGGGTTTTTTTTTTTTTGGTAGTTTTTAGATTCAGTGGTTGTGGGGAAACACTGAACGCTTTTCAGCTGCTCTTCCCCCTCAACGTGTGTTTTTTCCTCACGTGGGGTTTTTTTCCAGCTCTTCACGCTTGGAAGGGAACCGATTTTTTGGGTGGCCCATCTCCTTAATTCCCCTCCTTGGGCCGCTGTTCTGCTGGGACAGTGGAACTCCTAGAACTCCCCAGTGGTGCATCCTCAGAGTTCCTGAGCTTTGGGATATCCCTGGAAACGCCACCGTTCCCTTCCTCAGAGGTCTCTGTGGAAATCACACCTTTACCCGAGAGCACCGTGTGGGTTTGCAGGAGTGGGAATCCATGCGAGGAGCTTTTTGAAGCTGCCACATGGGTGGAATGGGATTGCTTGGTAACTCCACACTAAATTTCCCTTCCCCAAGGCAAAATGCCTTCAGCAGTGCTGCTTACAGGCATGGATTTGGGATAGGGGTGGAAAGCGTGCTGTGTTCACTCACAGCTCTTCCTAAGGGCTGTGTGTATTTTTTATTAACTCAAGTGGAAGTTGAAAATTTACACCTTGCAGATAGAGGACCAAAATTAAAAAAAAAAATCAAGTAAAAAAAAACCCAACAAAAGAAAATGTATTTAAAAAGAAATTTACCCAGCTATTGCTGTTACAAGTGCCTAAATAATAGAGAGATGCTGAGGTACCTATGGGGGTGTCTGTTTGTAACCTTGCTTTGTGTGACACTGAGTTTTTGTGGTTTCCTTTACCCAGTGGCACTTAAAACCAGATGACATTTTCAGGCAGGAAAGGGAGGGGGAAGAACATCCACAGCCACAAAATGTCAGGGTTTGATTGCAGTTGTAACAAGTGCATCAATTTTTAAACTTTGAATTGGCTGTGTTGACTCACTCCCTCTTCTCTCAGTCTGGTTGCCCTCCTTCTGCAAAACAGAGAGGATTTCTGACTTCTAACCCATTTTGCTGCTCAGTGGGCCGTTAATTAAGGAATTTTCAGTATTGCAGGTTTTCAGTCTGAAGAGTCACTTTGGAAATGAATGTGCCCAATGAAACTGAAAACTCATGTAAATGTAGTGGAGGGGAAAAAGCAGTGTTTGCTCATGTTGTAAGACTAGTGTGAAATGTACTTTATGGTTTTTTGACTTAGTGGAATATGTAATCACAAGTTGGGTTTTTTGGGTTTTGGATTTTTTTGGGTTGTTTTTTGTTTTGCTGTTTGCACCCCTCTCTTTTCAGCTGTAACAGGAAAATACATTATTTAAGCTAATTTTCATGTACCACAGTAACCGCACTTCCTGTTGTTACTTAGCTATAAGGTGATAGAGGAATTTTTCCAAGTTTTTTTCTGCTTTTCCAGGACAAACCTGGTAATGAACAAAGGATGTTTTCACCCTTTTCTCGACGCTGTTGTTGTCTGACGCCAGCACCTTGTTAACGCTGTTTCCTGACTTTGCTCCATCGGTGCTTTCCTCAAGTGTTTTGTTGGTAAACAGATGGAAACTAAACTATTGTGGGGGATTAAATCAGCTTCCTCTTGCTAAACTCCCTGACAGCAGAACAGGTGCAGTTCGGAAAGAGGAATTTGTGGGCTTTGCAGTGTTCCGCCCTAATTTCAGCCGTTCTTGGATTTGGATGAAGTTCCACCCCAGTGTAATTAGCTGATGCTTATAAAAGCCAGAGTTTTCCCTGTCTAATTCCATTTGCCTAAAATCCTTGTGGCTTTTCCCATGCCTTGCAGGGGGGGCCGGGTGTCCTGGAGGATGGTGGTGCCCGGGAACGCCCCGCTGATCCAGCAGGACCCCGCTCTGGAGCCGGCCCTGGGCAGAGACCCCGCGGAGCACTCGGCCATGGGCCCGGGCACGGAGCCCCCCGAGGACGTGGGCCCCGAGGTGAGGAAGCTGAGGGAGCTGGTCAGGAGGCTGGAGCTGGACAATCAGCACGCCAGGAGCAGGAGCAGCAGGAGCCTGCTGGGCACGAACGTGCCGGGGGACATCCGCGCCGGGGTGGATAACCGCGAGCCCGGCCTCAACGGGACGGAGATCAACAACAGCATCAACGCCATGGCCGAGCAGCAGGAGCTGCAGCTGATGGCGGGTCTGCGCAGCCAGCTGAGCAAGATGAGGCAGGAGGAAGGAGAGGACAACTTCCAAAGAGCCCTGGATGCCCCGACGCCGTACAGCTGCAACAGTGCCCTGGAGGAGGTGTCTCCCAACGGGGAGCAGAGCCACGGCAACGGGCGGTGTCCCTCACCTGTGGGTACAAGTGACAGCTCGGAGCTGCTGGGCAGCCTGCTGATGGCAGGGATCCGTGCCCCGGCTGCCATCCATGGACAGAACCCCGGTGACAAGGGTGCAGAGCTGGAGGGGCTCCCGAGTCACGCCGACCTGGACGAAGTCAAAGTGTTGGAACTGGAGAATTGCCCCGAAGAGGAGGATTGCTGGTAGGTATGCCCAGGCCTGGGGGAGAGGGACGTGCTGTGCTTGGGTGGGCAATTCCTTTAAAGCTATAAACTGATTTCTGGGCAGGACTTGGATTTTTAGCAGCAGGAATGCAGTTCTCATTGGTGACTGTTCTTATTTTTAAGTCCATTGTGCCAGGCCATTATTTTTTAAAATATAAGTTTACCTGTAAGTGCTGTTTTCCCCCTTTCCTTCCAGCCACTGCTGCAGCTTCCTTTCCCTCTAAGTTTAGTTATATATAGCACATGTAGATGAATGAATAATGGAGCTTTTAAACCTTGTACACAACTGTCAAATACCATATTTAAATAAGAATTCTGTCAGTAGGAATCCCCAGACCATCTGGGATTTGTGGCTTTTCCTAGGACCTGAGGAGACAAACCATTCCCAGCTCCTGGAGGCTGTTTCTTTCCAGTTAAGCACCTCTTTTGTTCAGAGACATGAACTGAACCAGATCAATGATGTAATCCTTAACTGACCCGACTCTCTGGGACTTCCCCTCCACCACCAGCCTTGTTTAGAACTTGTTTGATAAATCAGCAGATTAACAACCATTGGAAAGGCAAGGCAAATGTAAGGTTTGAGGCTGATTCCAGCTCCTGCAATAACTGGGACTTGAGATTTTACCTGGAGTTGTTAATTTGTAAGACTTGGGAGGAAAAGCCTCAGGGCTCTGCAAATTGGGTTTCAAGTTTGTGTAGCCAGATTAATCTGGCAGCAAGGACAGGGCTGCTGAACACAAACCAAACCTTCAGCTCCCAACATTCATTAGCTGTCAGAAGGGAAGGTAAAGTTTTTGTTAATGGAGTGGAACTCAATGAGGTCATGGCATCAGCTCCAGCCTGAATTTGAGGTTATATTTAAAACATGATTTTTTTTTTTTCTTTGCAAGTGTACTTTTAAAACCCAAATACTGCTACTAATTTGATCACTGGAACTCTTCAATATACCTAAACAGCATTTTGAGCAGATTTCTTATAAATAAAGAAGGGAATATATTTAACAAGCTGCATGTGGAAGACTGGCTTTATTATTTCCATGGTAATGGAAGCAGCCAGGTTTATATTCACATTTATAGAGCCTGTGCCAGGGGAGAGTCTTCAAATTCTATTGAGTCTCAGAGGCTGAGATTCACCCAGGCAGGAGATGCTGCCTGGAGAAATCAGGATTCTGTGCCTGGGAGTTCTGCTCTTTGACCATTCCTTCAGCTGGTGGCTGGTAATGCCCTTCTTTCCCAGATACCCTTCACTCTGCTCCTTGTAGCATCCTCCTTGGTTTGTTTCCTCTGGTTTTGTGCCAGATTTGGTTGGAGCAGGGTAACCTGTGATAAAGAGGCCCCTGGGGAGCTGGGTAAGGGTGGTGATCCAGAGCACTTGTGCAAGTGCTGTTGCCATAAATTATCTTTGATTGTGCTGCATCACTTCCATCTGTTCCCTTTTCCTTTTGTCAAACAAACCTGCTGAAACAGGAAGCTGCTTTTAGTGGTGGCTTCTTGTTCAGGAGCTTGTTCTGAAAGTAGGGAGTGAACCCTGTGTACAATCAATTTCCAAATATCCCAAACTGTCTCCATAAACACATCCCACATGCAGCCCCTGCAGGTGTTTGTGCTTTCCCACAGCCAGAAGCAGAAAACTGCTTGGAGGGGAGGGAGGGTTTGCTTAAACAAACAAAAAAACCCAACAAACTCCCCTTAATTCTCTGTGAGTTTAGGATCAGCTCTAACAAGGTGGCTTTGCTGATGGGAGGAGTTTAGTGCTGCCTGGACTGAGCAAACCCAAAGGGAATAGCTGAGTGTATTGTGTATTTGCAATCCTTTTTAAAACACTGTACATCCTCCCTGGAAAAGGATGGAGTGGTCAGAGGGTTCCTTGCTGCAGGTGGAGTCTCAATCCCTGCTCTGTTTGGAAATGACTCTCTTTACTCAGCTGGAACTTGCAGAAGTTTCTGTGCAGCTCCCCTGGTTCAGCAGCTCTGAGGTTGTGCTTTGGAGCTGTGTGAAACCCGAGGCAGTGCCCACTCCCAGCTGCTGTAACTCTGCCCTGGGCTGCCTGGCCTCTGACTGCTCCCTCAGCTCCCTTTCTCAAATAGCTGCTCAAAATTGTAAATATCCTGGAGACCAATCCCATGGAACTGGGCTCTGGCACTGAGCAGCTCAGTGATGCTCACCTTGGTCTCCAGCACAGGGGCAGCTCCTGAGCAGTTTTGGGAAGGCTTTTATCCAAATTCCCTCTTTCCCAGGGAGCAAAGCAGGTCTGCTGCTGATAGCATTACAGTGGTTGTGCTCCCCAGTGTTTGTCATTCTGGGGTTTTTCCATGGGCTGAGGAGGAGAAGGAGTCCCTGGCACTCAGGTGAATCCCTGAGTTGCTCTCATTTCCAAAAGTCTCTCTCTCCACTGAAACTGGGTCATGCTGTCTTCACCTCAGCCTTGTGTTGTCTCCTTGCCTGAATCCGTGCTCAGCACAGCAAGTGGGGTGCCCTGAATTGGTGTTTGTAGGGAGCTCTCAGCAATAACAGTGCAGGAGTTTCCTGGTAATGTGAATTTTCAGCCTTAGCTCTGTGTCCAGTGACCTTCTGTATTCATGATTAAAACTTTTAATTCAATGTACTGGAGGAAATCATTGCTGCATGTACCATCAGAGACAGGGAGAGAAATTCTGGAGAAGTTCCACCAAGTGGGGGCACGATGCTGCACAAACTCCAGGAATTCTGCCAGTGCAGCACCTTGTGCCTCTGACTGGGGGGAGAACTTTACTTACAGACTGTCTCAGTGTAATCCATTCACAGGCTGTGTGGTAGTTTCCCTGTGATCTCTCCTTGTGACAGGGTGCTGCTGACATGACTTAGAAACAGCAATTTGCAAGGTCTTGTTTTCTCAGTCATCTTTATGAGGTGTTTTTGCCCCTGTTGCATTAAATAATGCACAAATCACTTCTCCAAACTTTTCCTGATTAATTTGAGGAGAGCATTACCTGTTTGTGCTGGCTGCAGGATGGCCAGGGGCTGGGGTGACATCTGCCCTGCTGGGACAATCCCTGGGTACAGGAGCTGCTTCAGAACCCCAGTGCAGCTCCGTGGGAGTGTCACCAGCACCCCCCTTGGTGGCAGAGCTGAAAGGCAGAACCTGCCTGGTGCTGGCAGGGCGTGCAGAGCTCTGCTGGGAGGGGGGATTGCTGCTGATGGCAGAGCCTGCTGAGGCTGAGGCCTTGGGAAGTGCTCCAGGCATGGCTCCTGTTCCCTACATTTCTGTAAAATGAGGGGTGGGCAGGGAAATCGCTCAGTGGCAGTGCCAGAGAGGTGGGGAGCAGCCTGGTCCTGCTGCTGCAGGGGCTGTGAGCACACAGCACCACTCTGGAGCTGGAGCCCAGGGGTGGGGATAACTGTGTGGGCTCTTGGCTGGGTCAGGAGATTAATTTAATGTGAGCTTTGGAGCTGCTCTGACTTGGGGACTGATTTTTGGTGTTTTGTTCAGCAGGATTAGTCCCTAAATAGACATCAGAAAGTGTCTTTGCAGTGTCATTTTTTCCTCTTTTTGCAATTTCTTAGGAGTAAAGCTCAGACCTCTCCTTGGGCTAACAGCAGAATGTTTTTGTGTGGAGTGTTCTCCACGGGATTTTTCCCTTTTTTTCCTTTTATGTTTCTGTCATTTCAGAACCTGGATAATACTGTTTCACTGTGGCTCTCTACCCCAGTCTTGTCTGTGTTAATATTTCTGTTCAGCAGGAGTGTTTAGATTTGAGATTAGCAAAGAATAACCAGAGTACTGAATCTGAAAATCAACTCTCTGAAGTCTGAGATGTGAAGGAAAGGAAAATGAATGTATTACCTGTTTGAAATCCATGCTTTGGAGAGGAATTCAGCTGCCTTTGAGCACTTGAAGGAGGTGTATCTCATAAACCTGAACTGTTCTGAGCACTTGCAGCTACTTGAGGTCTCCTTCTCCTTGCTCTGCTGTATATAACTCCAGGCTCTGAAAAGTGCAGTGTTTGCCATTTTTGGAGCTGCTGCAGACACTGGTGCCAAGTGCTTTGGAAGATGGATAATAACCCAGGCTGTGTCTTCAGAAATGGGCTTTGCTTTACGCTCAGTTTAATTTCCTAATGCACTGAAGGTTCTAGAGCCTTCAGCAGCCTCAATTCTGCTCTTATGATTTATAGATTTCTGCTGCAAATACTCTGCATGAGCAGGATCTAAAATTCTCAGGCTTGCAGTCTTTAGAGCTGCTCTGATCTGCTCTGAGCTTTTTCTCAGAGCATTGTGCAAGTGGAGAAAGTTGTTGTGTTTCCTGCATTCTTGGGGTTTGGTTTCTTTTTAAAGCAGGAATTTCAAAATCCATCAATAGTGGCCATGAACTCCTGTAACTCCTTCTGTGACATTGATTCCATCAGGGAAATAGTACCTCTGGAATATTCCTTGGGTTTAGTGCACTGGGTTGTGTCAGAATAAAGTGCAGAGAGTGTCACAAATTTATTTGTGAATGGCTACAGCTTAATGGAAGAACAATCCTTGTGGCACTGGGTCCTTAGCAGAGATGTTTGTCACCAAATGCTCTGGTTTACAGGGTAAACACAAACATTACTAAGCAGAAACCAAAGATATTTTATTATTGAAGGGATTCCTCTCAGAAGCTGAAGATCTCATTCGTGTTTAATAATTCATACAACAAACCCCCAATACATCAAACTGGGGAATATTTGCCCAAATGTTTACTTTGTGCATTTTGTATGAGGCCTTGTAAGTATCTAAATAAGCGATTTTCATTTGCAGTTTGACAAAAGAAAACATTCAGAGGCATTTAAAGAGAACAGCCAAACTGCTGAGCTGGAGGAACAAACTGCAGGGTAAGGCTTGTTCCTGAGCTCTGCCTGGCTCTGGGGTGGCTCCTGCTTTTCCAGAGCTTCTAGGATTCAGTTAACCTGGCAAATCAAACAGCCTCAGAGGCTGAAAGTACCAGAAAGAAAAATTCTGAGTGTTTTTAAAGAAAGCCAAGAATTTTTAGGTTTTCACACCCCCCTTTTTTCGAGGTAAGGCTGTTTTAGCTCCCTGGGTGTGAGGATGGGTTTTAAATCAGCCTCTGGTGGGTGCCACTGCTCATTGGACTTTCCTGAGCCTGGGAAAAGGTGAATCCAAGTAACTAAGGTGACTAAAAGGTGACTTCTGACTCCTAATATGTCCAGAGAAATATTCACATATTTCAGGAGCTGAAAAACACCTTTGGAGAAGTCAGGGTGCTGAGCCCTTCCCAAAGCTCCTGCAGAAGGAAAATGGGAACCCTGCTGCTGTGAAATCAAACCAGAATTCCATTTTTTTTTTTTTTTTTTAGTAAGTAAGTTGCCTGTCAGCATTCTGAAGAATTGAGCTGTGTTCACTTAATTGGGTTTGGGGAAATTGTGAGAGTTTCTCTTGTCAATGGACTTAGCAGCAGGAAAAATCAGGTCCTCTGGCAGAGTCCACAGCTGTGCTCCACGTGGGAATGGCTCTGCTGAACAAACCAGGGTTGCCATCCTCAGCTGGGATGGTCCTGGGTGAGGAGCATGGAAAGAGCTGGGCAGAACTGCTGGAGCAGGGCAGGATTCTCCCCCTTAACCTGAAGTATGAGCAGAGCAGCCTGACCTGCCCTGAGGAGGCTGTTGGCCTCTTTTTTTTGTCTGATGGTTTTACTGCTCCTTTTGTGGTCTGAACTGTACAATAAATGCAGGGAGAAGGGAGCATTTTGTTTCCTGGGTTTGATTGGATTTGAGTGCTTGTAATGCTCATTTATCCGTGCAGAAAGGCAGCAGGATTTGCTGGGGGGGTCTGCCCTGGCAGGTGCCTTTGGAGAGTCAGGAATATTTGCATTCATTCCTCAGCGTTTATTTGGTCAATAACAAATTAGCCTTTGGATTTTTTTAATTTTTTTTTTGAATTTGCATGTAGATTTGTGTGGGAAAAGCTTCTGTGTGAGTTGTGACTAAAGAGGCTGAGTGTATTCCCTGAAAAAGATGGTTCTGGCCAGAGGCAGGGCTGGGAGGTCAGGAGTGGTGTATCAGGAGGCAGAAAATAGGGGATAAATACATAAATAAGAATTCCTTCTCCAGGTAACAAAGCGTATTTTGAGAGCTGCTGCCTGCAGAGATGCTCCAGCTCACAGCCCCAGTCTGGGGAGTGTTGCTTTCTGCATTCCATGTTCTCCCTGCCTGCATCCAGGACAGGAGCCAGGGCAGTAGGTCAGGCAGAGCTGTACAATATTTTAAATATCCCAGCTGTTTGTGTTCTGTCTTGGCCAGGTGTTGGTGTTCCAGTCCCACCGGTGTCCCTGTGTATTTTAAACCCAGGTTTTCAGGACTGAGTGGGCCACTGACTGACATTCCTGCTGATTTACATCAGTTTTGTTGTGGAAGTCAGGATTTTATGGGTTGGATCTGAGCTGGCTGTGAGAGAATGAGTAACTGGAGCAGAAAGGCTCCTTGCTGCAGGAGTGGCAAAAGTTGGGAGAGAGAGGAGGAGGCAACTGAAGCACAGGCAGACATCCCTTGAAATCTGAACTCCACCCTCATGGTCACTTTATGCTTAAATGCAGGATTTTGGCCTGAGGAAGGTGAAATCCTCTGGATACATCAGTGAGGCCAGCTTTGGGAACACCAGAAATGCTCAGGTGTGGCTGTAGGTGGTTTGTAGGGTTCTTTGCCACCTGGGAGCAGTTGCTGAGGTGAAGGAGCACCAGGTGGGGAAGGTGCTGGTGGGAGGGCAGCAGCTGTGTCATTGTGGGCATGGAGGAGCTCCCAGCTGGCCCAGGAGCTCCTGGAGCTGCTGCTGGGGGTTTTCTGGTGCAGAGGGAGCAGCTGAAGGCTGTGCCAGCAGCTCCTCGGAGCCTCAGGATGGGGGGAACCTGAGAGCCAAACCTGATGTCCACAAATCACAGAATCCAGAAGGATTCGGGCTGAGAGGGATCCTAAAGACCATCAGGGTCCAGACCTAGGTCGAGGTCTCACTGCCTTCTGCAGCAGGGTGATGTGCAAGAATTAAAAACAGTTTCACTTTTATGATTACAAAGGACTGATTTTTCTTCCCCCTTACAAGTTTTGAGTGTGTTGCTGAACAGCAAAAACATTAAAAACCAGAGAACTGCTTTTTGCTTTTAAAAATACAAATGTGAGATGTGTAAATAAAACACTTGAGTTGCTTTGATAGCAAAGGCTCTTCCAGCTTTGGCCTTTCTTCAGAGGATTGTTCTGCTTTGGAAATCCAGTGGAAGATGCTGCTTTTCTCCCAATCCCTTGTAAATAATCCAGGAGTTTAAGATGATTAAATCTGTCTATCCACAAGGCTAATCCTGGGTGTCCCTGCAAAGCAGTGGAGGTGTCAGAGATGAGGCAGATGAGGCTGGAGGAGAATTTCTCTGATATTCCAGGGAAGATAAGGCACAGCCATGCTTCCTGCCCCTCTGGGAATGTCTGAATCCTCCAGTGAAGGGGTTTATCCCTGGAATCTCAGAATGCACCTCTGGGTGTCTCAGAGCTGCTGTGAGGACGCAGCTGTGCCTGCAGTGCTGAACAGGTGGAACAGCCAGAGGGTTTTAAACAAAAACTACAACTCCTGGGAGGAGATCACCCTGCAGCTGGAGTTGGGAGCACCTCACACCCTCACTGCCTCTGAGGGTGGGGTTTTTTGGAAGAGGGGAGTGGAGGGAGAGACAGGTGAGTATTCCAACAGCTTCATTTCCAGAAGTGTAGCAACAGCCCAGGCTGGCACCTTGCCTTGCAGAGCCTGTGGGTTTCTCTGTGAAGCCATTGAATTCTCCTGTTGTGGCAGAAAATCTCATTTCTTGGTCATAATATGCGCTTTAAACTTGAATTTTTTAATTTGGCTGTCGGTTCCTGATGGCTGCACTCTAACAAATGCCACTTTGGTGGCTGTATGCTCTGAATTAACTGGCATTTCTTCCTGTCTCCTTTGAATCCTTGCAAAGGCTCTATGTGTCCCCAAGGAAATCCGTGGATGAGAAGACAGCCTCTCCTCTGAAATGGTGCCGGCAGGTGCTGGACAACCCCAGCCCCGAGATTGAGGCTGCCTGCAGAACCCTCATCAACAGGCTGGACCAAGGTAGGGCACCTGCAGCCTCTGCTGCTCTGGCAAATCTCATTCTAAGCAGGAAAATGGAGCTTAGTGTTGTCAGACTCTTGAATTTTTAAGTTTTGTTAATATTTAAATGTTTTTAAATGTAAGAAATGTGTAGAGGAAAAAGTGTGGGGAGGGAACCACGGAAAATTGTTCTTGCAGCTTCTTTCTGGAGGAGAGCTCCTGGTGCTGAGTGTTCCTAGTGGTGATTATTCTTCCTCTGGATCTTCCCAGCTGCTCTTACCTGGGTGAAAAAGTCTGCTGCTCAAAGCTTCCCACAGGGAAATAGGAAACTTGAAATGGTGTCACTTGGAAACCAGGTTTTCCCTCCAGTTTATCATCCCCTAAAAGCTCTTCCTGGTGGCTCTGGGCTGTGTTAATCCTGAGGGGAAATCCCTGATTTCATCTGCCTGAGGTAAAAACCCTGGAATGCTGTGTGCAGTGAGGGCATCTGTGATCACAGGCAGTGTTCTGGGCCTGGCTTTGGGGCTTTGCTTTCCCACCTGGGCTTTCAGTGGTGGGAGAGCTCTCAGAACAGATGCAGTTCACGGGACAAAAATGAGTTTATTCTGCTCCTACCTCTGTCCTGCAGCACCTGCAGTGCACCTGGTGCACATCCTGCCTGTGTCAGTTCAAATGGCCCCCAGGTTTGTGTAGAATGGGCTGGACACTGAGGGGTTGGAAAGGAATCAGTGATGATTTTTTACCTGCTCTGGATTCCCTCTCATCCAGCTCTCCTGGTCAGGACTTGCTGCAGCTGCAGGTTTATTGCAGAGATGTCCAGCTGGACTCAGGAACCTCCAGACACAAAAGCTGTGTTTGGAACAGTGACACTTCAGAGAGAATCAGTGTTTGGGAGCTCAGGGATCTCCCTGAGCTGCTGGAATCCAACCCCAGCTGGGTCCCCACGCTGGTGTCTGAGGGTTTGTGGTGCCTGCGTTTGTCTCCATGGGAATTCAAGAATTCTGATTTCAGTTGAACCAGCAATTTGAGCCCTGTGGTTTGGAGTCTGAGGTCTCTGCTTTGGGGGTTGGTCTGGGATTTTTTAGTTTTCATTCTAGCAGTGTTTGGCACTGCTTGAGGTCTCAGGCTTCTCTCGAGTTTAACCTTGGCATTCCTGACTGGAGATAACTGAGCAGACCTTGAGAACCAACGTCATTTGCTTTCATAAATCATGTGTGCTTAGCAATTTGAATGAAATTTATTATTTATAATTATTACATAATTATTGATTACTTCTTTTCTCTCTGAAATGTATCAGGCTTCAGTTGTACTTAGTCTGACCTGGTAATATTTGTGGGAGAAATAAAAAAAGAAAACTTTGAATCTTCATTATTTTCTTAGCTGGTATTCTTACAGTAGAGAGAACTGAGTTCTGTGGGCAGCTCAGCAGCCCCTTGAGTATCTCCAGATCGTGGTGTGAGTAATTTCCTCAGTGTTGTAGCTGCTCATTTCCACCTCTGGTAAGGATGGGGGCACTTGGTTTTTGGTTCATTTATGAACATGTGAGTGTGTGTGTGAGCTGAAGGAATTTAATTCCAAGAGCTGGTTTTATATTGGAGTGGCATAGTTTCTGTGGTTTAATGCTGCCTTGGTTCCATCATAAAAATGGAGAATAACACACATGTAACATGAAGTTCAGTGAGTTCTCTGAAATGAAGGGGTGGAGAAGGGGCAGATATTGATGGAAATAGTCACCTGGGAAGCCCAGTTGTGGAACTCTGTGAAATGCATGGCTTCTTTAAAGCCAAGCTTGTCAGGAGTTACTCTGGAATTCTTCAGAAGGGACAAAAGCAGTTACAGGACATGAGCAGGGGACTGGCACTGTGCTCCCTGCAGTGTGGCACTGGTACCACCAAGCACCTCTGCTGCACGATTCACTCCTGTTTGATACCTCTGTGCCTTGTTCTTGATCTTGCTCTCCGTTTCCAAAATAATTTGCTAACCTGTGTGGCTTTTTTGTATTTTTCCTTCTAGCCAGTAGATGGAAAAACCTGTATTGCAGCCCCCTGGCCTCTCCCAGCGCACATAACCTGAATGCCGAGGCAGGCTCCTGTAGCAATGCACTAAACTCTCCTGGGCACCTCAAATCGACTAACAAAGCACTACTAACCTGTGGCAGCTCAGGTATGGCATGGCACTGCAGCACTGGGCTCTTTAAAATGCAAGGAGGGCTAGGGATTGGCACAGGGAAAAGTTTCTCGTGGTGTTTTCCCCTTTTTGGTTTGCTCCCTTCCTCACCCAGGTTTCGTTTGTGTGGGAGAAAAACCTCCTTGCATTCTAAATGTCCTCTAGTTATTTCTTGGTTTGGGTTTCTCTACTTCCCTCTCTCTGTGTATATTTATAAATTGTACTAATTTTAAGTGGCTTAAAATAGAAAGCAGCTGTTGGGGCAGAAATAAATATATTGCTCTTAAATGATGTTGTAGACTGTCAATGTGATCTTTATAAAGTTACTTGGATCCAGTTTTCTGGGGAGGGTTTCTCTTGGGAATATTGATTAATGCAGGGAACAGAAAGCTGCCAAATTCTCCAGGGGAAAGCCTTCAATTGCCTGAGTGGGCAGCTAAAACAAAACATCAGAAGTTTTCCTTCAGCCTTGACTGTGTGTGGAGGAAGATTCCCTACCTCAGAGGCAGCTCAGCCACAACTCTTGTTACAGCCTGATAACCAAGCTCCTCCAAAATCCTTTGGCCTGCAGCCTCCCTGTGCCTGAGGAGCCAGGAACACCCTTCCAGGAGCTCCATTTGTTATCCTTGGTGCAGTTCCTGCTGTTCCTACCACAAAGGCTTTGCCTCTTGGCTCTGCTATCAAAGGCCTCTTCTTTATTTGTTTGTTTTGTGAGGAAATTGCTAAACCCTACTTTGCATGTTTCAAAACACAAAGCATGTTTAACAGTCTCTGCCTCCAAACTTGATGTTAAGTGAACTTTTTTTCCCCCCTCTAAAAAAAGAAAAAGGAGTTGCCTGTGGCTGTTTTCACAGGTGCAGGTTTGTTTTTGAGGTCTGATTTTCTGCTATAAATAGAAATTAACCCTTATCTCTGTTTTGCAAACAAAAGGATGCACGTAGGACTGAGGGGTTTTGCCAGCTGAGCTCTGCAGGGAAACATCTCTAAGGCAATTTCTTGGGTTTCATAGGAGGTTGGGGGGCAATCCAGGTGTGTGAGCACCTTTTCACCCAGAAACAGCTCCTGATGAGTAAAAGCAAAGTGTCTCTGGCTTCTGGAAGGTTCACAGTGCAGATGTGCTGGGTGGAAGGGCAGGGCCAGGACAGGCTCTGTCCTTCCAGAGCATGATGAGTTCCCTTCATCTCAGGTGCCTCTTCCATGTGCCTTGTGCAAGTGCTAACACAAGTTAAAAGTTGCCTGTCGACCTGGCTGACTCAAATCTTATTTTATTTCCAAGAAAAAGCAGTTTTCCTACCCTTCAAATGGAAAATGTTTGACAGTGGCTTCCCTTGAAAACCAAACCAACCCCTTTGACAAAACCCAGATGTGGTTTCTGTTTGAAAACCATCAGCAGCTCAGCTTTACTGATGGAAGAAGGAGCAGGTTTTTTTCCCCTCCTTGGCTATTTTTAGCTAGACCTGCAATTTGAAATGCAACAGCCAAACTAAACAATTGGATTGGGAGTTCTTCCTTTTGGAAAGCTGGTCTCAAGGTCCAGCTGGCTTTTTAATCACTATTGAAGGTGCTGTTAATTCCAGCAGGAAACCTGTGGTTGTTCATTACACCACATCCTACAGGTGTAAGCCCTGCTCAGGATGGATTTATTTCAACTCTTAGAGTCTTTTCCTGACACCAGGAGGAAAGAAATGGCATTTTGTTGTGGAATACCTTAATTTGGAATGTGTATTTGTGCAGCACACACCCAGATGAACCTTTAAGGCACAGCCACCCTTCTGTTGCTGTATTATTTAAGCATCCTGAAGCTCACAGTTTTCCTGCTGTGTTCTGAGAAGATCTGAAGGCAGGGCACCTCCTGAATACTCAGCAGTGATGGTAAAATAAACCATTTCCCAGCAAAACTGGGCAGCCCTTTCAAGCTGTGATCAAACCCAGCCAGGCAGGAAAAAGCAGCAGGTTCCCAACATTATTTCTTCAGCCAGCTTGGAAGAGCAGTAACTGCTGACATGGAAAGCACAGGTGTGAAGTTCAGGTGTAAAATGAATTTCTTAACACGGGCACTGCCCAAGCTGCTTCCTGCCAGTCAGCCTCACATTCCTTGGTGGAAAAGCACCTGAAAAACTGCAGGTGAAAAACTTGGAGCGTTGGAATTTCTAAATTCTTATTTCTCACAGCTGGACCTGAAGATGCCAGCTGCCCTGCTGAGCTCCTGGGATAGATCCCTGCTGCTCCTGCTGGGTTTGTGGGTGCCTGACTGGCTTTGTGTCCCTCTCCCCAGGGTACCTGAGCATGCACTCGGCCCTGAGCTCCCAGTCCTCGGTGGACAGCGAGCTGAGCACCTCGGACGACTCCATCTCCATGGGCTACAAACTGCAGGACCTCACTGATGTCCAGGTCATGGCACGGCTGCAGGAAGAGAGTAAGTTCTGTCTGTCTGTCTGTTTGTTTGGAGGGGGTTATTTGGTTTGGTTTTGTTGGGGTTTTTTTGTTGTTTAAGTTGCTTATGTACTGTCAGGCAGGAAACCCTCAGTAAAGGCATAGGCTGGTGAGGAGCTGTAAATAACCCAGGTGCCACCCAGGCAGGTGTGTGTTCATGGCAGGCAGACTCTACATCTTTGCTTCCACCTTTGAAATGCTGGTGGGTGCAGAAGGAATTAAACTAAAAGATTTAACCTGTAAATGAGACTCCCAGACCTGTAAATTAGACTCCTATACCTGCTTAACCTGCTGGAGCTTGATGGCAATGTCCAGTCTCAGGTGGGACTGGGGAGCACTGCAGGTCCCCTGAATGTTAATTGTTCTGTAATTAACCAGTGCTGGTGCAGGTGATGCTGTTCCAGCTGATGGATTTCAGAGAGGACAGGTGTTAAACTGACACTCCTTCCAGTGTGAAACAAATCACTGCCAAAGCCTTGCTTTGGAATTTGGGAAGTTAAATTAACTCAGACTTGTCATTCATTATGATATGACTGATACAGACTAATAAGCAACCCGTGCTTGTTGATCTTTAATGTCCCTTTGGAACCCTACACTGAAATGTATCTGCTTACTTTAAAAACACGAAAAAGGGGATTTGGGATGTGTTTGATTGGCGCTGTCCCTCGTGTCCCCAGGCCTGCGGCAGGACTGCGCCTCCAGCTCCGCCTCCGTGTCCCGGCGCAGCTCCAGCGCCTCCCTGCACTCGCTGCGCCGCGGCACCTACAGCGACCAGGAATTCGACACCTACAGCCTGGAGGACGAGGACGACTGCGACTGCTCGCTGTCCCTGCGCAGCGCCCACCGCTATTCCCCGTCCCCGCTGAGCTCCCCGCGCTGCCAGTCGCCCTCCTCGGGCGCGGAGCTGGGCAGGGCGGCGGCGTCGCGGCTGCGCGCCCCGCGCAGGGCGGTGCAGAGCCCCATGCAGGAGCGCCTCAAGTACGCCAACAGCGAAGGTGAGGGCCGGGCTGAGCCCGGGGAGGCGGTTCTGGCACGCACGGATCCACCTGCAGGGCTGCGGGGGGGTGGGGGCACAGGGCCTGGAGTGCTGCTGGGCAGGAGGGGAGCCTGGTGGTGCCAGGGCAGGGATTGTCCCCTGTGCTGTGTCCAGTTTGTGCCCCTCACTACAAAAAGGACATTGAGGGGCTGGAGTGTGGCCAGAGAAGGGAATGGGGCTGGAGCACCAGGAGTGGCTGAGGGAGCTGCAGTTGTTCTATCAGGAGGCTCAGAGGAGACCTTACTGCTCTCTACAACTCCTGATGGGAGGGTGCAGCCAGGTGGGGGTTGGTCTCTTCTGCCATGTCCCAAGTGAAAGGACAAGAGGAAATGCCTCAAGTTGCAGCAGGTGAGGTCCAGGTTAGGTGTTAGAAACAATTGTTTCCCTGCAGAAGTGGTCAGGCCTTGGAATGACTTGCCCAGGGAGGTGGTGGAGTCCCCATCTCTGGGTGTGGCACCCGGGAGTGTGGCTCAGGGGTGGTGGGTTGATGGGATCATCCTGAAGATCCCTTCCAAGCTCCGTCTCCTGCGATTCCAAAATCGCTGCTGTTTGCTGGAAGCTAAGAGCTGGGTACAGACTGCTCTGCTTTGAAGTGGCTGGGTTTTGCAGAGAGCCTTCCAGCAGCAGCAGCAGCAGGGGCTGAGGCCGTGCTTGCTTGCAGAGGAGCTGAGGCACAGCATGCCCAACCTGGCCCGCAGCAGCCTGCGCGCGCTGGAGGCCGTGCGCAGCAGCCGCAGCCTGGAGTCCGACCTGCAGGTGCCCAGCAGCCGCATCCCCCGGACTCAGCAGCGGTCAGCAGGTCAGCGCCACGCCTCCCACCCACCTTCAGCCCCTCCTCTCCCTGGCCAGCCCTCAGAGGTGCCCTTGTGTCCCCTGCAGGTCTGACTCCCAGCAAGCTCAGGTATCCCTCGGGGGCCGCGCAGTCCCCGCTGACGGGGCGCCAGCCGGGGAAGGCGGCCTCGGCAGCCAACTCCCTGCTGCCCGGCAGGCAGGTGGGGAAGCCCTGCAGCTACACGGCTCCCGGCCCCCCAGCTCGCAAGCCCCAGCTCCAGGCGAGCTCTCCCAGCAGCAGTTGCACTTCCAGAACCAGCAGCGTGGTGACCGTGGCCAAAGGCTCTGCCCTGAAAGCACGGCCGGCGGTGGGAGGGGTGGCCGTGCCCAAGGGAAAGGCAACGCCGCCCTCCAGGAGGTGAGTGGGGCTTCAGAGCTCTCTGGCATTGTAGTGACCTCGTGCAGCAGGGGGAAAGCTGAGAATAGGGGGTGCTGTCCCAAGTTTTTGTCCCAACACTTGAAATTTTTGTTCTTCTTGCTGGGTTTTTAATAGCTGTTATGCTAAAGTTCAGACTTTCATGATTGAGGGAAGTTAAACTGATTCAGACTCGTCATTATGATATGATTGATACAGACTAATAAGCAACCAGTGCTTGTTGATCTTTAATGTCCCTTTGGAGCCTTACACTGAAATGTGTCTACTTACTTTAAAAACATGAAAAAGGGAGTTTTCAGTCTCCTAATATGTATCAGTACTCTACATCCCTGATTATTTTTCATGTGTTCAGTTGCGTTTGCATGGGAAAATATTTCTCTTGGACTCAGTCACGGGCTGAAGTCACAACAGTGTTAATTTGGCAGATACCAGTGCTTAAGCATCCAGTAGCAGCCACTGAATTTCCCTAAAGTGCCTCAAAGTGGTGTTGCTGCTGCTCAGGGTGACAGCAGCACTTCACCCCTGGCAGGGAGATGCTGGTAACCCACACCCCAAACCTGTGTCCACTACAGGGCTTTTCCTGGAGCTGTCCCTGACGTGCTGTTTTGTCCTCCCCAGGTTCCTCCAGGCAGCACAGACCCCTCAGGCCCTGGAGGACGACTCCTGGAAGGATGGGTGCTACTGACACCCCAGAACACCTCTGTGGAGCAGATCCCAGCTGGCTGGGCATGACCTCACTGGGAAAGGCCCTGAGCCCCTGTCCCTGCCTACTGCTGTACATACCCCTCATTCCTGTGCTCTCCACACACTGTGCTCTCCTCTGCTCTGCCAGGAGCTGGGACACGCAGCTCCCACCCTGCACTGAAACCTGAGTCTTCCCAGGAAGACTGGAAAAGCCTTATTTCATCCACACCCCAGCTGCAGCCCTGGGTGGGGAGGGTCTGCCACCATCCCCTCCCCGGGGTGCTGCAGAGCTGGGGGTGTCCTCTGTGCCAGAAGCAGCTCAGAGCTGGTGCTGTGGCAGAGCTCGTGGAGAGTAGAAATAGTGACATAGGTGTTAGATTTGAGACTCTTGAAGCCCAACCTGATGTACTCTAATATTTGTCTGGAATTCAATTGGGTTCGGTTGGTTTTTTTTTTTTTTACTTCTGTATAGAATGTATTTCTGCTACTTTTTATTGTTTGGTCTAGAGTTGCAGCAGGTTTTTATAACTGTAGAACACTCTGAGCTGTTGTATCCAGGTGTCAGCACAGGTCACAAGGAGCAGTACACAATATTTGTGTGAGGTGTGAACAGGCAAGGACAGGGATGCCACTTAAAAACTGCTGGGCACCAGCACCTTCTTACCTCAGCTGAGCAAGTTCAACACCACTTAAAAGAGTAAACTTTTTAAAAATCACCTTCCCTCACAGCTTTGTCTTGAAGTGTTGGAGCTCTCAGCTGGTTCCCAACTGCCCTGACTTTTGTAGAAGTTTTCTACTGTCTCTTAAGGATTCTGTTCCAGTGTCCTTTTCTTCAGCAAGTGCTGGATGCTACAAATACAGTCTTAGTCCAGGAAATATGCACTGATAGCAATGTTCTCCCTGCCATCAATGTGACTTTGATAGTGTAGTTTAATAAAATGTTATGGTGCTGAAATAGATCTGCTTTGTTCCAGCACTGAGTTTTGTGCCACCACCGAGGCTTCTCCTGCCAGGAAAGAGCTCTGCAAGGATGAACAGGGCTCCAGGAAAGCCTGGTAGGGTGCAAGGAGGGAGATTTACCTTTAATTCCTCAGAGATCAGGACAAGGTGGGTGTTTAGTAAATCAAAAATCCACAGCACTCAGTGTGTGCTGTTTCAGAAACATCCTCACGTGGCCTGAGCAGAGCCAGGAAGCAGCACAGGGGAGGTTCCTGCCCTGCAGAGATGGTTTGTGACCAGGAAAAGAGGAAGAGACAGCTGGGCCCACAGTGCTGAGGGGCCCAGGAGCGTTCCTGTGCCACCACTCAGCCCTGCCCAGGCCTGGCACCAGCAGCACTCTCAGGGCACAGAAGGGGCCAGGAGGCTCAGCTGGAGCTGCTGCTCCATCCCTGGCTGTCACTCCCTCCCCAGGGGCACAAAATTGAGTTTAGAGAGGCTTCTCCCACCTTGATAAAGCTCAGTGAGGTCCCAGCACTGCCCTGTTGATTCTCCCCCCTCATGCAGAACATTCTTCCTGAGACCTCTCCCTGCTGGCACAGCTGGACCCTGCTCACACTGATCTCCCCAGAGCACTGAAAGCCGAAAGAGCAGCAACACCTGATGTCTCTATTCCTGGAGGGCTTTCCTGTTGCCTTTCTGTGCCCTGTATTCCAGAGGGGATTTTCCAGGCACTGCCATTCTCTCCCACCTGAATCAAGAGCTGCTGCTCTTTGTGATGACATTTAACAGTGGGTAAGGAACAGAAACGTCCTGCAGGAGTCAGATGTTGGCTGGCTGGAGGCTGCATCCCAGGTAAAGGCTCTCAGGCAGGTGTGATTGTTCCCATTTCTCCCAGCCTGGCTCCCTGGATGCAGTTTCAGGCTGAGCAGAGCAGCAGGAAGGTGCTGAGGTTGGGTTCTGCTGGGATTCCCAGCCCTTCCCAGCACAAACCTGCTGCTGCCAGGCACCTGGGAGAGCTCCACTTCAGGAGGGAACACAGCCCAGCTCTGTCAGAGGCATCACACTCAGAGCTGTTCATTTTATCCTTTCATCCTGAGCTGTTCTCACAGCGAGTGATCTCCCTTCAGCTCCCAATATTCTCTGTCATCCCCAGCCCTGGCTGACAGCATTAAAATGCAGCTTTGCCTCACCCTGAGATAACAACTCCAACAGTTTCTCCAAGAGGAAATCCAACTCCCTCATCCCAGAGCATGAGCCTGCCTCCAAAACCTCCCCCTGCATCAGCACAGAGCATTCCCAAGGTAGGTCTGCCACAGAACTACAGAACTCTGCTTTCTGTACAGGAATTTAATTGAAATCAGGGAAATGGGTTTTTACACTAATGCCTCAGTGCATCCTTGAGAAGGGAAAGATTTTCTTTAAAAATTGTTTGTACATAAGACAAGAAATCATCCAAATGAAGGTGGTAACAGCACAATCCCTAAACATGCACGGCTGGACCGAGGGCTGCAGGAGCTGCTGGGAGGGGGCTCCAGGCTTTACATTCAGAACAGAAAGAGAAGCAGGTGCCAGTGGCCACTGGCACTTTGTGGAGATCAAGATCCAACCACCCTTGGTCAAGCTTCAGCCCAGTGGAAGAGAAATCCCAAGGAGCTGCTGTTCCTAGGAGCACTCCGGGCCCTGCTGGGAGCTCCATGGTCAGTGCCACACAGGGAGGAGCAGCAGAGCCACGTCCCCACCCCACCAGTGTCACCAGGACCTCGTGGCACCAACTTCATGCTCCATCTCTCGACTTCCCTGGGCCAAAAGCAGATTCTTTCCCCCCTAAAGGATGTTTCCATTTTTTCCTTGGGAAAGGAGCCCATCAGCTCCAGGATTGAAGTGCCCCCAGGTCTCAGCAGTTCCAGCTCCTCACCCAGGCCTGGCTGGGGATGGAGATGTGCAGCTGGCACAGAAACAGCACCCCTGAGCCTGCATTTGGTTACCAGCCTTGGGTTTGGTTTGAGATCCTCCCAGAGGAGAACGTTCATCCTCTGGCAGAGCCTTTCTCCCTCAGACCTTGGAGAAAGTCACCAGCCACCAACTCCAACCCTCCTCTGTCCTCCAGTTCCAGTGCACACCTCCCAGGAGAAGCACAAGCAGCAGCTCCCTGACACCTCAGCAAGCCAGATTGGCCCCAAATTCACCACAGCCAGTGCCAGAATTATATTCATTGCAGTCCACCCTCCAGAGAAGAGCAGGAGAAATCATCTGTGAGAAAGCAGATCCTGAACCGTGTGCAACCGTCCCCTCTGCTGTGTCTGTCCAGGCAGCAGCCCAGGGGGAGATGAGGAAGAAGTGAGGATGAAGAGGCAGCCATTGCACACAGAGGTGACCCCAGCCCCTCCTCCTGCCTGCAGGGTCTCTGCAGGAACGGGGAGCAGCAGCACCTCCACCTGAGAGGGCACAAAGCCCAGAGCCCGTCTGTTCCTACCAGGGTGACACCCTGCCCTCCCCGTGGCGCAGCACTGGGAGCCACCAGATGTGGCCAGATGTGCAGGAGAGGTGCTCTGGGAACCCAAACCCACCCTGTCCCCGTTAGTCTGGCTCAGCCCACCCTGCAGCTCCTCCGTGGGACAGCTCCATCCCAGCTGGGACAGCTGCAGCCACTCCTGTCCCCACCCAGGGGAAGCCACACAGACACGGGGCCAGCATGCACAGAACCCTCTGGAGGGGTGGCATGGGGACAGCAAAAGGAACACAAAAATCCTTTCAAGTAATTAACCCAGCCCACTCTTGAGGTGGCAGCTGTGGGAGCAGCCGCCAGCTGGGTCTGTCTGGGTGGTAAGGCAAAAAGTCTCAAGTCCTGGAGGGATGGGAGATGGGAGGTGGCAGTGGTGACAGGCGGGAGTCACTCTGGAGGTTCCTTCTTCACGCTCTGCCTCATCTCCTGGTGAGCAGCTCCAGCTCCAGCTACTTCTGCACACAGCTGGGCCAGGCCAGCCCGCCACACACGGCCGACAGGATGATGTACAGGATCACCTGGGGAGGGACACAGGGAACTGGGGACTGCCAGCATTCACTGATTGCCACAGCACACACCTGGGAACCCCAGATGGTCAAAACCCTGAAGAACCTGTCTGAACAGAACACCCTCCTGTCCCTCCACACCCCTGCAGCTGAGAACTGTCCCCATGGAGGTGACAAAGTGCTTCCCACCCTGACCCTGCAGCGGCTGGAGGGGAACTGTCACACCCAAAAAAGCCACTTCAGGGTCACAGAACGAGCTCCCAGCAGGACTGAGGGCTAAAAAGCCACCCCAGCTCAAGCAGGGCACCTCAGCTGCTCCTGGGGCAGGCAGGGGCAGCTCCTGCACACAGTGCTCCCATCTCCTCTCAGAGGGTGACAAAGGCTGGAAAAGACCCCCATGATCATCGAGTCCATCAATCCCCCCACGCCCACCAAACCATGGCACAAAGTGCCACATCCACTCGTTTTCTGAACACCCCAGCACTGCCCTGGCCTTCCTCTCTGTCAGGGAAGGAAGTTTTAATCCAACCCAATCCCCCTCTGATGCAACCTGAGCCCATTTCCCCCGTTCCTGGGAGAAGAGGCCAATCCCCACCTCATCCCAACCTCCTTCCAGGTGCCTGTGGAGCCAGAAGGTTCCCCCTGAGCCTCCTCCTGCAGAACCGACTGCCCAGGCCCTTCACCCTCTCCCCTCACAGCCCATCAGGAGACTCCCTGCCCTGGCCCTGCCCTCCCAGGCACACCCAGCTGCCAGGACAGCCACGGGGTTTGGTGTTTGCAGCCTGGCTCAGCAGCTCCAGGCTCCACACTTACAATGGACACGATGATGATGACGATGGTCAGCTTGAGGTTCTTCATACACATGGCTCGGGCAAGGTTCCTGCTGGTGGTTTTGAAAGTGACTGACTGCAAGAGAAAACCAGGAAAATCCCAGGATGGATTGGGTTGGAAGGGACCTAAAGCTCATCCAGTGCATGGCAGGGACACTTTCCACTGTCCCAGGCTGCTCCAAGCCCTGTCCAGCCTGGCCTTGGGCACTGCCAGGGATGCAGGGGCAGCCACAGCTGCTCTGGGTAACCTGTTATGGAAAGCTTGTCCCATCCAAGTGTCCTCTCTGCACCCTGCAATTCCACACATTCACAACAGGGTTTGGGCATCCAATGATCCCAAACAGCCCCAGGCTGGGTCAGAGCAGCCATTCCCCACCCAGCTCAGGCAGGATGTGCCTGCCCCTGGGAGCAGCTCATTCCAGCAGCTCACCCCAGGGTAGTGCCAGCTTTTCCTACAAACCCCCCTCCAGGAGGCTGCAGCAGGCAGGAACCACATCCCTGGGAGCTGCAGTTCTGCCTTGGAGCCCATTCCCAAGGTGGGGAAGGCCAGATCTCCAGGGATGCTCCCTCCTGGGCTGTGGCACATTCCCACTGAAGGATATTCCATCCCTGCATTTCCCTGAGCTGTCCAAAAGCCAGCACTCCCTGATGCAGGCCCTCCATGAGCTCAGCCCAGCTGCTGAAGGAATCCCAGTCCCTTTCCCTAAAGCTTTACCTGAGCTTTCAGCCCTGCCACCACCTGAGGAAGGTTTGAACACCTGGGAGCTCCAGGACTGCTCCCTGCTGGATAAGCTCCAGGCATCTCTGCTGCCCCTCCACAGCAGGAGGGCTTTGGGACAGCTCAGGGATGTTTGGATCCCCACAGGAGCTCCTGGCACTCTCCCAGCCTGAGGATTGGATGCCACAGGAGCTGGGCACCAAGCCAAGGATGCTGCAGAGGAGGATGCTGAGCCAGGGCCAGGGATTCCCAAAGGAAAGACAAAAAGCTTCTGGAGTGCACAGCACTTTGCTAGATAACTCTGCTTTATAATTACATTAATCTGGGGGTTTTTTTTAGTCTTTACTTCCTCAGAAACACTCCAAGAAGCTCCAGAGTCTTTAAGGGTTATTTAGATGCAACAACTCAGCTTTTTTAATTTTAAATCAGCCACACTGTCCCTGCTGGTACCAGAACAACTCCACAGATGCACATTTTCCAGTTTATTTGCGTGCAGCTGCCTTCAGCCCAGGCTGCCAGGGAAGTGTGAATTGTGATTTCATCTCTCCTATCACTGCAGATAATGAGAGGGTCTTCCCCAGCTCAGGGATGTGTCACCCTTGGCTGCCTGTGGCACAGGGACCTTTCCCAAACTGGGATGCAGCAGCTTGCAGGAGGGGGAAGGATTCCCTGCAGGTCTCCATCCTCTCTGGGCCCCTTCAGGTGTCTCCAGGTGCAGTAACACAACTCCCCCACCTGCAGGATTTCCCCAGACTCACCGAATCCACGAGATTCTCTGTTTTATCGATCAGCAGCTCCAGCTTCTCTCCTCTTTGTGCCACAAGGTCTGGGGAAAGACAAAAACCCAGCTCAGAAGGCGAAACCCCAGGGCAAAAAGCTGCTCCCAACACCCAAGCCCAAGCCACAAGCTCCTGGCTGCAGCTTCCTGGGATAACCAGGGACTTAGGGAACAGCCTCACACCCCACAGGCTGCATTTTTGGGAATGAATTCTGGACAACTCCAGAGCTCACCCTCTATTTTGAATGGTCAGGCTTGGAAACATCCAAGCCCAAAATAAAAGCAGATTTGATTTTATTTTATTTTTATTTTATTTTTATTTTATTTTATTTATTTATTTTTTTAAATTTTATTTATTTTTTATTTTTTTATTCTTATTCTTACTCTTATTTTTATTCTTATTTTATGCCCAAAATCAAAGCAGCTTTTATTTTATTTTATTTTAATTTTTATTTTATTTTTTTATTTTTTATTTTTATTTTTATTCTTATTTTTATTCTTATTTTATGCCCAAAATCAAAGCAGCTTTTATTTTATTTTATTTTATTTTATTTTATTTTTATTTTTATTCTTATTTTATGCCCAGAATCAAAGCAGCTGCAGAGGGCATTTCCCAGGGGAGCAGTACCTATGTTCCGGACCATGATCCCTTTGAGCTCATCGATCTGGGCTTGTGTCTCTGCCACCTGGTCTGGGCCCTTGCTCTCCGAGTGGTATTTCTGCAACAGAGAACAGGCAGGGAGAACAGCACCCTCAGAAGCCAGGATCCACTGAGAACAGCACCCTCAGAACCCAGGATCCACTGAGAACAGCACCCTCAGCACCCAGGATCCAGTGAGAACAGCACCCTCAGAACCCAGGATCCACTGGAAACAGGAGCCTCAGAAGCCAGGATCCAGTGAGAACAGCACCCTCAGCACCCAGGATCCAGTGAGAACAGCACCCTCAGAACCCAGGATCCACTGAGAACAGCACCCTCAGCACCCAGGATCCACTGAGAACAGTGCCCTCAGAACCCAGGATCCACTGAAAACAGCACCCTCAGCACCCAGGATCCACTGAGAACAGTGCCCTCAGAACCCAGGATCCACTGAAAACAGCACCCTCAGAACCCAGGATCCAGTGAGAACAGCACCCTCAGAACCCAGGATCCAGTGAGAACAGCACCCTCAGCACCCAGGATCCACTGAGAACAGCACCCTCAGCACCCAGGATCCACTGAGAACAGCACCCTCAGAACCCAGGATCCAGTGAGAACAGCACCCTCAGAAGCCAGGATCCAGTGAGAACAGGAGCCTCAGGAAGCCGAGGCTTTGGGAATGCCCCAGCAGATGTTGCAGGCGGCCAGTCTGAGTGGCCTGACTGCTCTCCCCACAGGAATGGAGCAGCCAGGAGCCATCCCATGTCCCAGAGCCATCCCAGGGATCTCCCCTGTCCCCTCCTGGGTGCAGCTGAGCCCTCACAGCAGCTTTGCTGCTGCCAGCCCCTCTGCTGTGTCATCCTGAGCACCAGTCCTGCCATCCCTCCCCCTCACAAGTGACAGGGACTTCCCCCAGACTGTTCCCCCAGTCTGGGGACCCCAGGGATCCTTTGGTGGCTGCACAGCTCAGCGTGGGTGAGAGCAGCACAAACCAACACCAGGTTCAAGGAGCCTGGGTGTGTGCAGAGTCCAAGGCCCCACCAGCACCAGGGAACTGAGCTCTGCCATTCCTGCCTGGATTTTAAGTCACTGTTCACATCACCACAGCTCTGCTCCACAACCACCCACGTGGTGCTTCAATCCTGATTTTCTGCTGGCTGAGAGTTCCATTTCTGACAGCACAGGGAGCCAGAGTCTGACAGTGCCACCCCCTGGGCAGTCACAACTCAGGAGATCAGCACCAAACCCAGCAGCTCCTCCACCTCCACCTTCTCCTCAGGGGGAGACTCCCAGGAGTTTCAGACTGGCCACTGGCAAAGCTGGGCACTGCTTTCACTGGAAGCACAGCCTCCCTCTCCAGGATTATCTGAGTGCTGCACTGGAGCTGGATCTCTGCCTCCCCCCTCAGCCTCACACAGGAACCTGCTGGAGAACAGCCCTGCTCCTGCTCCCCAGGGATTGTCAGCCCTCACATCCCAGGGGATCAGGGGAGGGAAGGGCTCTGTCAGCACCAAACTCCCCTGGATGTGTGGAAAAGCTCAGGCAAGGCACCTCCTCCTGTGCTCAGGGAGATGGAAAGGCTGGGATTTTAGGGGAACATCAGCCCCACGGCTCCAAAGACAGCCTGGCTCTTCTGATAAGGCCATTCCAGCCTTTTCCAGCCCTGAGCAGCTTATAAAGAGATGAGTCAGCACTTTGGGTAGTTTCAGTCCCCACATGTCAAAGCCTGGTGGAGAGGAAAAGCTCCTTCCTCACACAGAGGAAGTTAATCCCATTTATTCTGCCCTGGCACTGTCACCCCTTGCTCTCCCCCTGCTGTGGGGGGCAAGGGGCAGCTCCTGGAATGAACTCCCACGACTTTCCCTGCTCCACACCACCTGCACAGCCCCAAATCCCAGTGCAGACTTCAGGCAGGAACGGTGCAGCTGCAAATCCTCCCTCAGAGCCCTGGCCTCACCCTGCACCCACCACACAACTGGCAGAGCTGGGACTGCTCCAGATTTCCTACACTGGGGACAGATCTGCTGTCCCCACCAAGGGCCCCTCCTCCTGCAGCTGTGAGACCCCCAAACCTGGCCCCTTCCATGGGAAAAGCAGCCAAAGAGCCAAGGCCCCCCCGGAGAACAGCCCCAGCAGAGCCCTGGGAGCCTCCCACCCCACAGCACAGCCCCACCAGAGGGTGGGTGATGCCTCAAGCTTGAGCTTTCATATTTTTCAGATTGTGCACTGCCTCAGTGTGGGACTCTGAACTTCATCCAAAGAGTGAGCAGGTTCTCCTCACAGCTCAGTCAGACACAACAATCCTTTTCCAGCCCCAGAACCAAGGACACCACTGCAGCTTCAGGCCCCAAAAGTGCAAACAGCAACAAACTGAGGAGAGCAAACTGGGAGGATGGGACTGCATCACCTGAAGTGTAACTGGACAATTAACCCCAATATGGAAATGGACCAAAACTTTAAAAAAGTGTGAAACTTGTGACCCCTGGTCCATCTGGGGTGTACTCTTGTACTGCCCAAGCTGCATCCTTTGAAGGCCTTTTCATAATTCCCTACTTTTATCCCTTTAACACTGCCCAGTTCCTCTTTAGCCATCGTGGGGACAGCCCTAAAGCCACCACTCCCAGGACACATCATCTTCAACCCAAGGGACATCTCAAACCCCCCAAAATCCCCACCTGAGGAGGATGCCAGGGGAGGCAGGGCTGGGATGGGCAGGGCAGGGCAGGGCAGGGCAGGGCAGGGCAGGGAAGGGAAGGGAAGGGAAGGGCAGGGCAGGGCAGGGCAGGGCAGGGCAGGGCAGGGAAGGGCAGGGCAGGGCAGGGCAGGGCAGGGCAGGGCAGGGCAGGGAAGGGAAGGGAAGGGAAGGGAAGGGAAGGGAAGGGAAGGGAAGGGCAGGGCAGGGCAGGGCAGGGCAGGGAAGGGCAGGGCAGGGCAGGGCAGGGCAGGGAAGGGAAGGGCAGGGCAGGGCAGGGCAGGGCAGGGCAGGGAAGGGAAGGGAAGGGAAGGGAAGGGAAGGGAAGGGAAGGGAAGGGAAGGGCAGGGCAGGGCAGGGCAGGGCAGGGAAGGGCAGGGCAGGGAAGGGCAGGGCAGGGCAGGGCAGGGAAGGGCAGGGAAGGGAAGGGAAGGGAAGGGAAGGGCAGGGGCTCACCAGCTGAGCAGCCAGCACGGAGGAGAACTCGCTGTTCATGGCGTAGGGCAGGGCGGTCTGCGCCCGCGAGCCGTACGTGGTCTGGAACCGCTTCTTGATCTCGTTCAGGAAGGTGAAGGCTCTGGAGCGCTCAAAGTCCTGCAGCACAGAGCAGGGGATGGCAGCACGCCCTGGGGTATGGAACCAGAACTGTGTGTTCTGTTCCATCTGCTGAAAGCAGCTGGGGAGATGTTTTTTCTTTATCTCCTGTAACTCTGAGGGGAGGGGGGCGGTGCCTTCTGATAATGGGCAGCTGTTCAAACCAGGTGGGGCAGTGTTTGTTATCTCTGTCACCACCCTCCTCCCTCCAGGGGAGATCTGCTGCTGATGGGCCATGAAGGTTCCTCAAGCAATTGTCCAGAAGCAAATTGTCCACAAGCAATCGTCCCAGTGGGAGATGCTCCACCCAGTGGGAGGAATCAACCATTCCTACCTGGATAAAAACTGAGACGTAGGAACACAAAGATATCTGGCTCCAGCGAATTCCCAGAGGAAGATCAGACCCTTCTCACCATCCCTGGGCCCTTCTCACCATCCCTGGGCCCTTCTCACCATCCCTGGGCCCTTTTCTCTCAGGACCATCTCTGCCCCAACAGAACCACATCTGCCACTCCAGCAGGACTCACTGTGGGCTGCTCCCAACCCCCTGACCAACAGGGTGTCAGGTTGGAGCTCTGACTCTGTCAGGGTTTCTAGGATTGTTTGGTTGGTTGGTTGGTTGGTTGGTTGGTTTTGTTCTCTACTACACTTGTATTGTTAATATTCCTAGTAAAGAACTGTTATTCCTATTCCCAAATCTTTGCCTGAAAGCCCTGAATTGCAAAATTATAATTTGGAGGGGGTGAGGGGTTTACATTCTCCATTCCAAGGGAAACTCCAGCTTTCCCTGGCAGACACCTGCCTTTCCAAACCAGACCACAGCAACCACAGCCTGCCAGGCCTGGAGGGGCCTGCAGCTCCCAGCTCTGACTGGCCAGGCTGGGTGGGACCCTGGCAGCCCCAGGGCTGTGCCAGCCCCTGCAAGGAGCAGGAGCGTTTCCCTCAGTGTTTCCAGAACTCAGGAGCACCAGGGAGACTCCACTGGCAGCTGGAATGGTCTCTGCACCACCAACCCACTGCACTGAGAGAGAAACTGGGCACAGCAAGAACTTCACCCCCAAACTCACAATCCACAGGGCAGGGGCTGGAATGGGATGGTTTTGAAGGTCACTCCCAACCCAAACCAGCCCACAGCTCCAATCTGGGCTCCAGGCTGAGTTCAAAGCTGTAGCAGAGGTTACAAAAGGCACCTCAGAGCAGTCCTCACTAATAACTGCTGTATGGAACCCAAAATTCCCAAATTTCCCAGCCTGGGCTGTGGCTGTGTCCCCAGTACTCACATCATCGGTGATGCAAAGGTAAATGATCCTGTCCTGGCAGATGTAATGGAACAGGTAACTGCAGGGAATTGAAAGGAAGAAACAAAACATTATTGAAAGCTGCCACGTTTCCAGAATTTCACTTTCCTGAAGCCACTGCTGCCTGTGGGGCCTTTGGGGGCTGGCAAGAGAAAATCCCAGTTATTCTGTGGAGCTGGCACAGACAAACATGCCCCAGGTAAACGTCCAGGGAGGTGAGGCTGGAGGCACAGGGCTCTGCCCTGAAGGTCAAAAATCCTTGCACATCCACAACTCTCCTGGAAGGAGTGAGGTGAAACTTGTCTGGTGCCACCCTGCAGACTCCTCAGAGAGTCCCAGAAGGATCCCAACAGCAGAGAGAGAGAGAAACCCAAGAATTCCTGATGCCAGAGGGCTGCTTTTCCTTGGAGAGCTATACAAAAGACACAGAAGTTCTTCTTGAAAATAACTCATTAAACAGATTTAAGGAGTTGAAAGTAGCTCCAGTTTTTCCCGTTTCAGAATCCAGGGAATTTTTTTGGCTGGGACCCCAGCAAGGCAAAAGATCCCTGGGAGGCTCCAGACAGGAGGAACAACTCCAAGTGCTCCTGTGGGAAGTCCACAGCTCCCACATTCTGCCCAGTTCCCTCTAAAAAAGCACCACAGCACCCCTCAAACTCAACTTTGCAGTTGGTTGAACAGCACTCAAGGCAAAGGAATTCCCCTTCACTTAAAGGAGTGACTTAAAATATTAAAATTTATCCTTAAAATTCCAGCAGGAGGGAAGAGCTGCAGCATCCAAGGTGTGTCAGACCCCGGAGCAGGCACTGCCTCCCAAACACCTCCCACAGGGACTGGCTGTGCTCCCGAGGGTGTGGGAAGCCCAGCCCAGTTCTCATCTCCTGCATCCTCAGAACAGCCCTGGCACAGCAGCTTGGGCACCAGGGAGGATCCAGCCATGCTACCAATCCCAAAAAAATCAAAAAAAAACAGAGCTGGAAGGGGCTCCAACACCTCTAAATTTGGGATTTCCACAGTTTTGTTAGTTTGTTCCCATTCACTTACCCACTTGCCACGTGCAGGAAGTCCCAGGTGATGCAGCACCCACTCCCTGTCCTACCAACACCACCCAAGGGTTCAGAGAGCAGGAACCATCCTGGGAAAAGCCCCTCTGTCCTGCTGACTGTATTCCATGGGATCTGTGAGCACAGCTCGGCTCAAAGCTCCCAGGATCCAGAGGCAGCCCAAGAAGGGTGACAGTTTCACCTAAAGCCACGTTCACGCCTCAGAAAATCCAGGGGAAGCTTCCAGAAGCCAAACTCCACAGCTGGGCACCCTCCAGCTCACTTTGGGATTGTACAAAAATGGAAAACTCGATTTTGTATCAACTGCCAGAGCTGACCTCAAACCTTGGTGATGCTGCTGAGCCCTGGGGCACAGAACGGGCTGGTGCCACCAAACAGGAATTGGGACGGGAAAAAACAGCAGCACCACAGAAAAAAACCCCAAACACACCCAGTTATCTCCTGTGCCCCCCAGACCCACGGAGAGGGGTTACTCACTTGCCATGGGAATAGGTCAGTTTGTTGTTCTCAGAGGGGATTTTGGCCAGGATCTGCTCGGTCACCTCCAGGAAGTTCCCTCCGCACCAGGCGTGCTTGGCCAGGATGGTGGTGCCCCGCGCCACGACGGCAAAGAGGATGGCCATGGCTGCTCTCCTGCTTGGGGACAGCACAGGGGAGAGGTCAGGAGATGGGCACGGGCACCAGCAGGGTGGCACAGGGACCTGCACAGTGTCCCCTGGCACAGGGACCGGGACGTGGCCAGGACACCACGACCACAAAGTTCTCTCATTTCCCCTCTCAGGTTCTGCCCACCCAACACAAAACCCTCCAGAAAAAAGGGGTCTCTACCACCTCTATGCCCCGTGAGGGTGGTAAAGCTCAGGCTGTGAGAGGAGCTCACAGAGCTTCTCAGAGAAATGCTTCACTGTGGCTGCCCCTGGATCCCTGGCAGTGTCCAAGGCCAGGCTGGATGAGGCTTGGAGCCACCTGGGATAGCAGAAGGTGTTGGGAGCTGGAACTGGGTGAGCTTTAAGCTCCTTTCCAACCCAAACCATTGTGGGATTCCCTAAATCTCCAGAGCTGGAGAAACGTCCCTGCTGCCACAGAAAGGGACACTGGTAATCAGCTCAAGCAGCAGCACATTAATCTACAGGCAGAGCCAGACCTAACACATGGAGCACATGTCAGAGCCCAGCTGGGACAGCTGCCCCGCTCACCCCACACACCCATAAGCCTCTTTTCTGCTTAGGAAGGACTTAGGACGACTTTGGACCCTGCAAAACCCAAAAATCTCATTTTTTGTCTTGCACTTAGCTCCTACTTATCACCTGCTCTGTTCTGTGCCTCGATAGATCTGGCCAGATGACAGAGCTATCTGAAATCCCCCAGGAGATCTCTCTGGGGACAGTGCAGTGCTCAGGACACAGGAGCCCCGAGCTGAGAGCAGGGTGGGTTAAGTGAAGTAAAAGGGATTAACAAGGAGCATTTTCCTCCCTGAGCAGCCCCGTGCCAGCCCTGTGTTACTCCTGGTAGTAACACAAATCTGTTCAAACTGCTGCAGAACGTCCCTCCTCAGCAGCTACAGGAGTCAGGAACGAAATCCCTTTAAATCAACCCCTCTGCAGAGCTTTTCCCTATCTAAACTCACAATATTACACAGCTGGAAGCAGCCAGGAGCAAACCTTCCAAAAAGAGGCTGCAGGATGCACGAGCTGCTGTCTGGGATTCAACTGAAGGATCCTGGAAACACGGGAGGGTTTGGGCTGGGAGGGACCTCAAAGCCCATCCAGTGCCACCCCCTGCCATGGCAGGGACACCTCCCATGGTCCCAGGGTGCTCCAAACCCCATCCAGCCTGGCCTGGGGCACTGCCAGGGATCCAGGGGCAGCCACAGCTGCTCTGGGCACCCTGTGCCAGCCCTGCCCACCCTCCCAGGGAGGAATTCCTTCCCAATACAAGGCACAGGAAAACCTCTTAAGGAAGACCAGAAACACAGGCTCAGCCTCCAGCACGATGTTTAAAACTCCTGTAAGGGTGATTTACTCTTTTCCAGCGACTCTTCTGGCCCAGGAGATTCCCAGCTCAGTGCCAGTGAGCCACAGAAGGTCCCTGCCTGCACTTCCAGAAATCCTCTTAGAGGAAGCAAAGGGCACCAGGCTGCTGTTTAAGCACGGAACAAGGGGAGGTGTTGCAACCCAGCGAGCTGCAAACTGCTGCAATAAAGAGATCGTTTGAGCAGGGTGAGCTCAGCAGAAAGCAGCCCAGGCTTCCCTTTAGCCTCTGCTGGGCAGCTGGAAAAATCATTATTTCATTACAGAGTATCCCACTGTGAAGCCGTGGGGTTCTCCTGCTCATTTTGAGCCCGAGAATTGTGACATTTGTGCTCCAGCTTATCCCGAGTTCAGCTGCCCTTTTGCACACAGAGTTGACTTCAGGTTCCCCCACTGCATCACTAGGGAAACAAATCACCAAGGAAATGAATCCACGTGGTCTTCCAGCCCCATCACCTCTCCTGGAAGCAGCACTGCAGGGTTTGGAGGGGGGGAAGGACACACAACACCACAGTGACTGAGTAAGCAGCTCTCTAAAAAGGGAACACGAGCAGCCCAAAGCACGGAACCAGGAAATTGTTTGGGTTGGAAAAACCCTCCCAGACCATGAGCCCAGCCAGCACTGCCGAGGCCACCCTGACCCAGGTGCCACAGCCACAGGGCTCTTAAACCCCTCCAGGGATGGGCACTCCAGGGCTGGACAGCCCCTTCCAGCTCAGAACGTTCCCAACATCCACCTAAACCTCCCTGGCATCCCCGGGAGCAGAGCCCGACCCCCTCCAGCCTCCTCACAGCCCCTGCCAGCACACCTGTGATTAATCAATTAACTAATTAAGCCATGCAGTGCTACATCCGCGACACCGTCCGCTCCCAAGCACACCAGTAACACACTGGCAATACATGGGTAACACCCCAGTAACAGGCCAGTAACACTCTAATAATGTTACTCGAAATAACACTCTAAAATAACACTCTAATAATACCCCAGTAACACACTAGTAACACCCCAGTAACATGATGGTAACACTCCTGGTAACAGACCAGTAACATACCAATAATACCCCGGTAACACATCAATAATACCCTGGTAACACATCAATAATACCCTGGTAACACATCAATAGCCATTAACAGGTCAATAATACCCCAGTAACAAGGCAATAATACCCCAGGAACATGGCAGTAACACCCCACTAACACCTCAATAACACCCCAGTAACACACCAATAATACCCCAGTAACACACTAATAACACCCCAGTAACATGATGGTAACACCCCTGGTAACAGACCAGTAACATACCAATAACACCCCAGTAACATGGCAATAATACCCTGGTATCACACCACTATCAGGGCAATAAGACCCCAGTAATATGGCAATAATACTCCAGTAACACAGCAATACCCCAGAAACATCAATAACACCCCAGTAACACACCAATAATACCCCAGTAATACACTAACAGCATCCCAATAACATGGTGGTAACACTCCCAGTAATAGGCCAGTAACATACCAATAACACCCCAGTAACACACCAATAACACCCCAGTAACACACCAATAATACCCCAGTAACACACCAATAATACCCCAGTAACACACCAATAACCTCCCAACAACATGCTGGTAACACTCCCTGCTAACAAGACAGTAACATACTAATTAACACCCCAGTAACACTTAAATAACACCCCAGGAACAGGGCAATAATACACCAGTAACACCTCAACAATGCTCCAGCAGCATACTAATAATACACCAGTAACACGGCAATAACACCCCAGTAACACATCGATAACACCCCAGTAACACGGCAATTACACCCCAGTAACACGGCAATAACACCCCAGTAACAGATCGATAATACCCCGGTAACACATCGATAACACCCCGGTAACACGTCGATAATACCCCAGTAACACATCGATAATACCCCAGTAACACATCGATAATACCCCAGTAACACATCATTAATACCCCAGTAACACGCCAGCAACACCCCAGTAACGCATCAGTAATACACCAGTAGCACATCAATAATACCCCAGTAACACACCAGTAACACATCAATAAAGCCCCACAACCAATAACACGCCAGTAACACAGCACTAAAGCCCCAGTAACACACCAATAACACCCCGGTAAGCCCCGGTCACCCCGCTGTGTCCCCGCTCCCGGTGCCGAGCGCGGCCTCCTGCCGCCGGCAGCGCCTGCCGGGCGCGGGGCTGGGGCTGTGCCCGGCCGGACCCCCCACACCCGAACCCCCGGCCCGGCCCGGCCCGGCCCGGCCGCCCCAGGCCCCCCCGGGCTCACCGGCGCTCCCGGGCCCCGCCGGCCCCGCTGCGGCCCCGCCCGGCCCGGCCCGGCCCCGACGCGTTTCCGGCCGCGGGGCCGCCGGGAGCCCGGAGCGGCGGGCCCGGAACCGCCATGGCCGGCACCGGCACCGGCAGCGGCAGCGCGCTGGAAACCGTGAGGGGGCACGGGGAGATGGGGGGACCGCGGCCGGGGTCGGGGTCGGGATCGGAGCCGGGATCGGGGTCGGGGTCGGGATCGAGATCGGGATCGGGATCGGGGTCGGGATCGGGATCGGGGTCGGGATCGGGATCGGGATCGGGATCGGGATCGGGATCGGGGCCGGGGCCGGGGCCGGGATCGGGGCCGGGATCGGGATCGGGATCGGGATCGAGATCGAGATCGAGATCGGGATCGGGATCGGGATCGAGATCGAGATCGGGATCGGGATCGGTATTGGTATCGGGGTCGGGATCGGTATCGGTATCGGGGTCGGGATCGGGGTCGTGATCGGAGCCAGGATCGGGATCGGGGGGCCCCGCTCGCTCCCTTACCGGAGGTGGAGCGGGGGTCCCGGGCTCCGCTCCCCAGGACAAGCAGCCTCCCGTTGTGTGAGGTGGGATATCAGGGAAAACGCTTCCTGGGAAGGGCTGTCCAGCCCTGGCACGGCTGCCCGGGGCAGTGGCGGAGTGCCCGTCCCTGGAGGGGTTTAAAAGCCCTGTGGATGTGGCACTTGGGGACACGGGTTAGGGTGGCCCCGGCAGTGCTGGGGAGTGCTTGTGCTCGGTGGTTCTGGAGGGCTTTTCCAAGCTAAATGATTCCGTGCTTCCATGATTCTGTCATTCCCAAGCCTGGCTGGGTGGTAGGGCACCCTCAGGTGTGGTGGGGTGGCTTTGGTGTCCTGGTGGCTCCAAGGGACATCCTGCGGTGAACAGCAGCAGGTGGAGCTCAGGGCTAACCTGGTTTAAAGCCAGGTGGGCTTTTGGAGCTTTCCCTCCTCCGTGAAGGTGTTTGGGTCCCACAGCAGCAGCAGCAGAGGTGGCCCAGTGAGATCTCCAGCCCTGCTGCTTATCTGGGGAGCTGAGCACGGGGTGTGATCCTCACCCTTCGGCTGCCCCTGGCCTCAGGGAGGTCACAGCTTCTCTTCCCTCTGGTGACAGATCCAGGCAGATGGGACGGACGGGAACTGCGTCACCTTCGTGCTGCACGACGAGGATCACACCCTGGGCAACTCCCTGCGCTACATGGTCATGAAGAAGTGAGTGGGGCCTCTGAGGGGCCTCCGTGCCCTGCTCTGCCCTTCTCCTGGCTGATCCACACCTCAGCTGCTGCTGCTGGGAGCAGGCAGAGGGTCCCAAATACCCTCCATGCACCCCCTGGCAGCCTCTGTGGCAGTCAGACACGCAGCCCTGCTCCCACCTGCTGCTCCTCCCTGTCCTTGTGCTGTGTCGGGACCCTGAGGGCACCAACAGCCCTGAGCAGCCTCTGCTGAGCCTCCCCCCACACCCTCCCCTGCCCAGGAACCCAAGTTAAGCTCAGCCCGGGGCTTTCAGTCCCTGCTGAGCTGCTGGAGCAGTAACTGGCTCCTGGGCTCCATTTGCTGCCCAGAGAGCTGTGGATTTCCCATCCCTGGAATTGTCCCAAGGCCAGGTTGGGAGGGGCTTGGAGCACCCTGGGACAGTGGGAGGTGTCCCTGCCCGTGGCAGGAGGTGGGACTGGGTGAGCTTTGAGGTCCCTCTGATAAATCACTGTGACAACACCAAAGAAGCTGCTGGCCCAAGCTGGGGGCCAAAGCTCCAGCCCAGCTGGAGGGAGAGGCCCTGCAACATTTTGGGAACTCCTCCAGTGCCCTGGACCACTCAGCCTCTTCCACCCAGCAGAGCAGCAGCAGGTTTGGTTCCAGGGAGAGTTCCAAGCATCCAGGATCCTGTGTTTGAACCTGCAGAGCTGCCTGCAGCTCTGATTGTGGTGCCAGCACGGGGCCAGCCGTGTCTTCACCCTGAGAACTCCAGCCCAGCTCAGAGAGAGATGGCTGTGAGGGAACAAGGTCACACAGGGAGCTTCCCCTCAGCACATCCCTCCTCAAAGTCATTCTAGAACCATCCAGAGCCCCAGCTCAGGGTGCCCTGAGCCCCTGACTTCCTTGGGGTTTGCCGTGGGTTGGCCTGGGTTTCACTGCTCTCTGTGCCCTCCTGCAGCCCTGACGTGGAGTTCTGTGGCTACTGCATCACACACCCCTCAGAAAGCAAGATCAACTTCAGGATCCAGACCAGAGGTGAGGCTGGGGCTGCCCCTCCCTGTCTGGGGCCCTGTCCTCATGGAATTCCCCCTGCCCATGTCAGCTTCCCACCAGGAGCCTGTTAAATACAGAGAATAAATAAATACAGATCTCTCCCTGCCCTCAGCAGTGCTGAGCCCCTTGCTGAGCCTCACAGGCTGCTCCCAAATTCTGCTCCAGCTGCAGGGGGAAGCAGCAGCCCTGGCTCCAGGCACCTGGGCTGGCTGGGAGCAGCCCTGGCACCCCGAGCTGTGTGGCTGGGGAGGGGGCACACCCCTGGGGAGGTGAGGACAGCCCTTGGGAAGCCACCTCCTGTGTCCCTAATCCATCTTTTCCCACAGGGGCCCTTCCTGCTGTGGAGCCATTCCGGAAAGGGCTGAACGACCTGATGGGTGTTTGCCAGCACGTGCTCAACACCTTTGAGGTGAGACATTCCTGGAGATCCCAGGGTCAGTTCTACCCATTGGGCCACTCCTGGGGAGCTCAGGGTCAGTTTTACCCATTGGGTCATTCCTGGGGAGCTCAGGGTCAGTTCTGTCCCTTGGGCCATTCCTGGGGAGCTCAGGGTCAGTCCTGTCCCTTGGGCCATTCCTGGGGAGCTCAGGGTCAGTCCTGTCCCTTGGGCCATTCCTGGAGATCCCAGGGTCAGTCCTGTCCCTGGGGCCATTCCTGGGGAGCTCAGGGTCAGTCCTGTCCCTTGGGCAGTTCCTGGGGAGCTCAGGGTCAGTCCTGTCCCTTGGGCCATTCCTGGGGATCTCAGGGTCAGTCCTGCCCCTTGGGCAGTTCCTGGGGAGCTCAGGGTCAGTCCTGTCCCTGGGGCCATTCCTGGGGAGCTCAGGGTCAGTCCTGTCCCTTGGGCCATTCCTGGAGATCCCAGGGTCAGTCCTGTCCCTTGGGCAGTTCCTGGGGAGCTCAGGGTCAGTCCTGTCCCCTGATCCCTGAGGGAGAGGCTGAGGCCTGTGTTGGAGACACCTCTGGCAGGAAAACCTGGGAGTTTTTTTGGACAGGCTCTGATCCATGGCACGGCCTGGCTCCCTTTCCTTTGGAGTGTAAAGCTCACTCACTCCCAAAAGCACCTGGAGCTCCCTCAGAGCTTCCCAGCCTTTCCAGGCCCCGGGCAGAGGGCTCCCAGCACAGCAGGGTGGTGGCTCTGTGCTACCCCAGGGTGACATTTGGTGACATTTGTGCTTTGCTCTTGTTCCAGAGGAGCATGAAGGAGTTCAGGGCACAGAAGGAGGAGGAGATGCAGTAGCCTCTGGAATGGTGTGGATGTCCATGGATGTGTAACTTCTGTGTGTTGAATTCCCTGTGTCCAAACGAGGTTTTTTTTAATTGTTGTTTTTTTATGACTTTGCTGCAGAATGTATTTTCTTTAATAATAAAGTTTATTAATTTAGACGCTGTGTCCTGCTCAGCACAGGGGTGGAAGGTCATAGAATGTGGACACAGACTGCTCCACAGATTGGGAAATTTAAGGAAAATGGGCTGGTCTTGATAGTCCTCAGTCTCTCTTTTCTCAGAAACACATTTGTCTTTATTATTTATTTGTAAAACATTTACATTTCAGTGAAAGTTAAGCTAAAAAAATCCACCCCAACACCTGGAAATTGTTTTAATTGCAGGTCTCATCTCTTCTCCCCTTTTCCTGTCTCCATTTTTTTTTCCATGACAAGGTAGAAGGGGAAAGAAGGAAAAGAGAGAGAGGGAAAAGAGAGATGTGGGAAAACCAACAACAACAAAAAATCATCAAAAACCTGGAAAATGAAATCTTTTTTTCATAGTTTTTCTGAAAGTTTTGGCAAGAAGGTTAGAATGGAATCACATGGATTGCCAGTCACATGGAATCACATGGATTGCAGTCACAGACTGGTTTGGGACCTTCACTCCCTCTCCTCCTCCCCTGCCATGGGCAGGGACTCCTTCCACTATCCCAGGGTGCTCCAAGCCCTGTCCAACCTGGCCTCAAAAACTGCTGGAAAATCACCTGGGGGATGAATTATTGCCAACAATAAATTCGAGGGAGCCCTTTCCCATATTTTAGTTGGCTCCAGTGGCTCTTCCAGCTGAGGTTGGGCCTTCTCCACTGCCTTCCCCACCTCCACACGGCCACGAGGACCTCTCTGTCCCTCACAGGGATTTATCCAAGCTTTGGTTGGCTTTTCCAGCTGGGAGTTGTCACTCTCCCTCCCCTCCTCACCCCACATCCATCTCAGAGTGACCACCCCGACCTTCCTTCCCTTCCCACACACGTGCCCCCGCCCCAGGTTGGCACCCTGAGGCAAAATGGGCAGAAGTCCCTTGGTTTTTTCCTGCGAGGAAATGAAAAATCCTGTGAGGATGTGACTCCCCTTCCCTCTCCAGGAGGGGCCAGCAGTGGGGTTTGGAGCTGGCCCTGGGGAAACGCCCCAGCTCCTTCCAGCTGGGTGAGGACACAAAGGCAAAGCTGATTCAGGCCCAGCCAGGAAGAGCCTGGGAGAGGATCAGAGGGGTCCTGCTGTCCTTGTGCCCTGTCCTTGCCACTGGCAGGGCTTTAGGAGGAGCTGTACTTGTTGCTCAGGCGGGAGCTGCTCCGGTCCAGCCCCAGCTCCTGCCCCGTGGCTTTCCACTTCCCAACAGATCCCTTCTCATCCGTGGGGGTGATGCTCAGGGCTGGCCTCTGGCACCAGCAGCACAGGCAGGACTGGGGAGACACAAGGGGGAGAGGTCACACACCTGGGGAACGGGAAAAGAGGAGGAAATGTCCCCATGTTTGTGCCAGCAGGTGACCCTGCACAGTGCCAGGCTGGGAATTGCTGAGCCTTGCTGTCCTGCAGCTCTGCTGGGAGCAGGTTTCCCAGGATAGGGCTGGTGAGGGTGGGAAATGAGGATACTGAAATTTGGGGCAATTTTTGTAATTGTGTCATTACAAATTAATTAATTAATTAATTAAATAAATTTGTAAATTTTGTAATTCTTGTCATTAGGGGGGGCAGAAAATACAGGGGATGCTTAGCTGGGCTCAACTCCCATCCCATCCCATCCCATCCCATCCCATCCCATCCCATCCCAATCTCCTTCCCTTTCTTTCTCAGGGCTTCACTACTCCTGAAAATTCTCTCCCAACACCTTGGGTTCAAAGTTTGGAGCAGCCCCAGCCCCCTGGTCTGATGTTTGTGGGTTTGTTCCCGTCCCAGAATGACAGGGAATGTTTGGCTTGTCCTCACTCCTGCTCTGGCAAAAGCCTCCCCCCACACTGGGCTCTGGGGTACTTGGAGAAAAGAGGTACCTAGCAGGGAAAATTTGGGATGAGGAATAAGATCAGCTTGTGCCCCTGGGCCTGTGAGTGCAGCCAGAAGCTCTGGAGGATCATTCCTACCTGGAAGCAGTTCTTGAATTTCCGGCTGACGAAGTACAGAGCCACGGGGTTGATGCAGGAGTTGAGGGAGGCCATGTTGATCCCAAAATAATCCATCACCAGGAGGAAACTGAGGTGGGAAAGGAGAGAACAGATGTGTCAGAAGCTCATGGAGAACAGAGGGAATTTCCAAACTGGGATCCTGCTTCCGTGGAAGAGCAGTGACTGATAACAGAGCTGAGCACAAATCCATCCTTCCCTAAGAAGAACCACTTTTCCTTGTGAGGAGCATTCCCTGAGGAAGCCAAGAACACGAGCTCTGATTCCTCCTGGTGCTCCCAAACCCCAGCACAGCAGCAGCCCCTGACCTGGGCTGGATTTTGGCTGATGGGTGGAAGGGGAGGGAGACAGGCAGATCTCCCACCCCGCAGAAAGTGAGGAGCCCTCAGCCCTGCCAGGAATGTTCCCGTGCCCAGGAGACCTCAGCCCCACAGAGACATTCCAAAATCCAAATTTAACCCTTCTGCCATCCTCCCACCCTCTCTGTGCCCATCAGGAAGGTGGTGCTGTCTGGACAAGGAATTACTGCCAGCAGGAGGTGGAAGGCAGCTCCCCCAGCGTGGCCCAAGGCCTGTGATGTCACTGTCAATATGTGGTATTTGACATGGACACTGCACTCGAGGTGCTTCATTAAAATCATCAGAAGGCTCCAAGCATCAGCACCTCGTTATTCAAAAGTCTCCCACACCTTTTCTCTGTACTCCCTAAGGGCAGCTCCACACAGCTCTGGCTCTGTCTCTCTTTCTTCTCCAGTTTCAGTTCTGGCTCGCTCCTTCCTGTCCCTATCACAGCCGCCTAACCCTGTCTGTCCTCATACAGCAGCTCACCTTTTATGCCCCTTGCACAGCCTCCTGTCCCTCCCTCCTCACAGCAGACCCCAGCTGACCTCTTCCCAGCTCACTCACTCTTTATCACCCCATGGCTGTGAGGGCAAGGCAGTTCCCTCTCTAGGATAACCCAGCTGCAACACAGCAGGGGGAAGACTGCCTTCAGCAGCAGCACCTCCTTTTGTGTCCCCACACCGTGCTGGCCCCCCCGGGGCTCCCAGGCTGCTGTCACCGGGTGCTGGGGGCTCTACCTGAGCAGCTCGCAGCGGTTGGGGTCCGTCTGGTCGTAGATGGTCTTCTTGAGGATGCGGCTGAGGTGCAGGGGCAGCCAGCAGAGCGCGAAGATCACCACCAGGCAGAACACGGTCTTGGCCACCTCCCGGCGCTGCCAGACAGGGACAGGGACAGGGACAGGGACAGGGACAGGGGCAGGGACGGGACAGGGACAGGGGCAGGGATAGGGACAGGGGCGGGGACGGGGACGGGGACAGGGACAGGGACAGGGACAGGGGGAGGGAGAGGGACAGGGAGAGGAACAGGGACAGGGGCAGGGGCAGGGACAGGGGCAGGGGCAGGGATGGGACAGGGGCAGGGACAGGGGCAGGGACAGGGACAGGGGCAGGGACAGGGGCAGGGATAGGGACAGGGACAGGGGCAGGGGCAGGGACAGGGACAGGGGCAGGGGCAGGGGCAGGGACAGGGACAGGGACAGGGGCAGGGACAGGGGCGGGGACGGGGACGGGGACAGGGACAGGGACAGGGACAGGGGGAGGGAGAGGGACAGGGAGAGGGACAGGGACAGGGACAGGGGCAGGGACAGGGGCAGGGACAGGGACAGGGAGAGGAACAGGGACAGGGGCAGGGGCAGGGACAGGGGCAGGGGCAGGGATGGGACAGGGGCAGGGACAGGGGCAGGGACAGGGACAGGGGCAGGGACAGGGGCAGGGATAGGGACAGGGACAGGGACAGGGGCAGGGACAGGGACAGGGACAGGGACAGGGGCAGGGACAGGGGCAGGGACAGGGAGAGGAACAGGGGCAGGGACAGGGACAGGGGCAGGGACAGGGACAGGGACAGGGACAGGGACAGGGAGAGGGACAGGGGCAGGGACAGGGACAGGGACAGGGGCAGGGGCAGGGACAGGGGCAGGGGCAGGGACAGGGATTGCACAGGGACAGTGACAGGGACAGGGACAGGGGCAGAGATAGGGACAGGGACAGGGACGGGGACAGGGACAGGGGCAGGGACAGGGACAGGGACAGGATGAGGTCCCCAGTTGTGGAATTGCAGAACAGTTTGGGTCAGAAGGGACCTTAAAGCTCGTCTTGTCCCGCCATGGGCAGGGACATCTTCCACTGGAACCCTGCAGCAGCAGCAGCTCTGCGTGGGCCAGACCCCTCCCCACTCCTGGTGGGATGGTGTTCCCTGGGACACGGGGCCTCCTCCGTTCACCCCTCACACTGTTATGGTGACAACCAGCTGCAGCTCCTCAGGGAATCGTTCCCAAAGCATGGCAGAGCACGGTGAGCTCTTCCCTGCACCCCCTCTCTGGGATTTGGCACGCCCAGCCTTTGGTGCAGTGTGGTGTGGGCTGGGATAAATGACCAGGAGAGCTTTCATGCAGCTGGGCTGTGGCCAGAAGGGTTTGGGGTCTCCCCAAGGCTGGAGATGATGGAGCTGAAGGCTGGTGTAGTCCCTGCACCAACATGCCAAGATCTGCTGGGATTTGGCTTTGCCAGCTCCTGCTGTCCTTCGCAGGGATGGCAGTGTCCCCCCTCCCACAGCGCTCCTTGGGAATCCCAGGATTCCTCCCCGGTTCCCTCACCCGTTTCATGTGGTCGTTCAGAGCAATCCTCATCCCGTTCCTCTTGCTCAGCATCTCGCAGGACATGAGGGTGTAGAAGATGCCCGTGCACACCAAGGGCAGGCAGAAGTAAAAACCAAACAGCCACCAGTCCTTGACATCCCGGTAGAACTGCGGGGGAAAGGGAGAGAGAGCAGCTGGGAACGGGGAAAGGGCAGGAGGGGTAACCTGGGATGCACACGTTACATCCCCCCTGAGACAGGATTGGGGTTGGGATTGGGATGCACATGTACCTCCTGAAAAAGGATTGGGATTGGGATGCACATGTACCCTCCTGAAAAGGGATTGGGATTGGGATTGGGACTGGGATTGGGATTGGGATGCACATGTACCCTCCTGAAATGGAATTGGGATTGGGACTGGGATGCACATGTACCCCCCTGAAACAGGATTGGGATGCACATGTACCTCCTGAAAAGGGATTTGGATTGAAATTGGGATGCACATGTACCCTCCTGAAAAGGGATTGAGATTGGGACTGGGATTAGGATTGGGATTCAGATGCACATGTACCCTCCTGAAACAGGATAGTGATTGGGATGCACATGTACCCTCCTGAAATGGTATTGGGATTGGGATTTGGATGCACCTGTACCCTCCTGAAATGGGATTGGGATTGGGACTGAGACGGGGATTGGGACTGGGACGGGGATTGGGACTGGGATTGGGACTGGGATTGGGACGGGGATTGGGACTGGGATTGGGACTGGAAATGGGACTGGGACTGGGATTGGGACTGGAATTGGGATTGGGATGCACATGTACCCTCCTGAAATGGGATTGGGATTGGGACTGGGACTGGGACTGGGACTGGGACTGGGATTGGGATGCACATGTACCCTCCTGAAATGGGATTGGGATTTGGATGCACATGTACCCTCCTGAAATGGGATTGGGATTGGGACTGAGACGGGGATTGGGACTGGGACTGGGACGGGGATTGGGACTGGGATTGGGACTGGGATTGGGACGGGGATTGGGACTGGGATTGGGACTGGAAATGGGACTGGGACTGGGATTGGGACTGGAATTGGGATTGGGACTGGGATTGGGACTGGGACTGGGACTGGGCTGGGGATGCACACGAACCCTCATGAAGCGGGATTTCTGCTCCGAGGCCAGCATGCACACCCACAGGTGCTGCTCCCAGTAGCTCAGCTCCACCATGTCGAAGGCGATGGCCTCGGGCACGGCCAGCACCACGGCCACTGCCCAGATCAGCAGCACCTCCACGGCCTTCCACATGGGGATCCCAATGCCCTGGATCCGGCTCCAGGACGCCACTGCCCGGTACCTGCCCGGGTGGGAACGGGCAGGAGCAGATGGGAGGGAGAAAAGCAGCCAGGGAGGGGAGGGGGGGGAGAAGGTGCAGGTTAGAATTGTCCCCAAAGGTCCTTCCCCTCACACCTTCCTCCTCCACCTCTGAACATTCCCAAGTGCAGGAATGGGAAGCAGGGGCTCAGTGGATGGATGGGATGGGATGGGATGGGACCCTTCCTCAGCACCCCACCCACAGCATGATCCTCCCCTCAGCCTTTCCCAGCAGGGTTTCAACTCTGCCACCAGAGAGTTCCTGCTGGATTCCAGCCCCACATGAGAGCAGCCTGTCCCCACCCTGGCCTGGGAACCACCTTGGTTCTGCCTCTGGTCCCAGCAGAGGGCCAGGGGCAGGCTGGGCAGCGCAGGTGTGGCTGCTGTGTCTCACCTGTCGATGCTGAGGGCACAGAGGCTGAGCACCGTGATGCCCACAGAGGCTTTCTGGATGAAGGGCACCAGCTTGCAGACCTGCACTCCGAAGGGCCAGTCCTTGGCCAGGAGCTGGGGAGGATCCACAGGTTACCAGGCTGCTTTGGGAACGTGCTTCCAGCCTCTCCCAGGAGGGGTGGGGAGCCCATGGAGAGCAGGGAGAGCTCTCTGAGCTTCCCACCACTGGGAATGTGCCGTGGGCACTTTCCCATGGTTTGTTGGCACTGGGAAATTTTGGTTTCCCTGGCTGGACACAGAGATGAAGGATGGTCCAGACACCAGGTCCTGACCCAGACCGTGGCGGGTTTTGGATGGATCTGAGTCCTAAACTCCACATTTGGCTGCTGTGGGTTGTTTTCAGGGGGAGAATGAAAGCCATGCTCTGACACAGCCCAAATCCAGCCTGGGCAGCCCCAAAGCCACGTGTCCTGAGCCTTTTGCAGACTCTGACCCCCCAGCACACTCACTTTCCTGACAGAACCCACGCTCAGCTGGCACAAGCAGAGGTGGGGACAATGTGTCCTGAAGGCTGGAGAAACCCAGGCCACTCATTCAAGAGGAGGAAAATGAGAGGAGATCACAACCCCCCTGTCCCCCTGACCCCTGGAGCCCTTCCTGAGACCAACCACCCATTCCAGCTCCTTCCTCCGGCCTCAGCAGCAACACAAACCATGGAATCTCAGAAGGGTTTCAGAGGGACCTTACAGCCCACCCAATCCCACACCTTCCACCATCCCAGGCTGCTCCCAGCCCCATCCACGCCGGCCTGGGGCTCCTCCAGGGACACCCCCAGCTCATCCCACGGCGGGAGCAGAGCCGTGTGTAGCCACGGTTTGTGCCTGCCACGTTTTGATTTCAGAAAATTCTTTTCCCAGGGATTCTTGTTGTAAACAAGGACATGTTGTTGTAAACTGTCATATTTTTTCTACATTCTCTCCCAGAGGAGGGAATTTGCTTGAATGGCCCCTTGGTGTGACCAACGGGTCCAAGGATCCCACCTCTTAGGTGGGCTCATTGTGAAAAGGTATAAAAGGTATAAAAGGTGGGATAGGTGTAAAAGGTATAAAAGGTGGGATAGGTATAAAAGGTATAAAAGGTGGGATAGGTATAAAAGGTGGGATAGGTATAAAAGGTATAAAATGTATAAAAGGTGGGATAGGTATAAAATGTATAAAAGGTGGGATAGGTATAAAAGGTGGGATAGGTATAAAAGGTATAAAAGGTATAAAAGGTGGGATAGGTATAAAATGTATAAAAGGTGGGATAGGTATAAAAGGTGGGATAGGTATAAAAGGTATAAAAGGTATAAAAGGTGGGATAGGTATAAAATGTATAAAAGGTGGTATAGGTATAAAAGATATAAAATGTATAAAAGGTGGGATAGGTGTAAAAGGTATAAAAGGTGTAAAAGGTGGGATAGGTGTAAAAGGTATAAAAGGTATAAAAGGTATAAAAGGTATAAAAGGTATAAAAGACAGGCGCTTTGATAATAAAGTGAGATTTTAAATCTTCCTCCTTCTGAGAGTCTGTGCCCTGATCTCGTGCCCCACAGCCGTGCAGGGCAGGCCCTCCTCACCTTGTAGACGTTGATGGGCAGGGCGATCAGGATGTAGAGCAGGTCCCCCAGGGCCAGGCTGGCGATCAGCACGTTGGGCCCGTTCCTCATGCACTTGTTCTTGTAGATGATGCGCAGCAGGGTGGAGTTGCCCACGATGCCCACCACGAAGATGGTGCAGGACACGGCGGTGTTGATGTACTTGAAGGCGTGGCGGATGTCGGCCGGCCGGGCGCAGACCGGCAGCAGCGGCGGCGCCTCCGAGGGGCCGGGCCCCGACAGGTTGGAGGCCGGCACGGCCCGCAGCAGGCCGGGCTGGGCCAGGCTGTGGGGCTGCTGCTCCTGGCTGAGCTCCTCCAGGGTCGCCGTGCTCTCCTGGAGGGTCCCCGGGGTCTGGCCGTGCGTCCCGCAGAGGAGGCAGCTCAGGAGGATGGCCACAGCTGAAGTGAGGCTGGGGGCAGGAGGCCTCATGGTGCTCCTGGAATGTCCTTGGGGTCTTGCTGGGATCTGCCAGAGGAGAAAGGGACCAGGGAGAGAATTTTTTTTAGCAGAGGATGGAGGGATGGGATGTTGGGGAAAAGAAAAGTTGTCCAGCCTGGAGAGGAGGAGGCTGAGGTGAGACCTGGAAAGCTCCTCCTGAGGGGCAGCTCTGATCTCTGCTCCCTGTGAGCAGGGAAGGGCTGGAGCTGTGCCAGGGCAGGGTTAGGGTGGGTATCAGGGAAAGGTTCTTCCCCCAGAGGGTGCTGGCACTGCCCAGGCTCCCCAGGGAATGGGCATGGCCCCGAGGCTGCCAGAGCTCCAGGAGTGTTTGGACACTGCTCTCAGGGATGGCCTGGGTGGGATTGTTGGGGGGTCTGTGCAGGGCCAGGAGCTGGGCTGGGTGACCCCTGTGGATCCCTCCCAACCTGGGATGTTCTATTTTCCGATTCAGTTCTATTTATGAGTTGCTGGCGAGCTCCATCATCCCAGCAAACACCAACGATGCCGGATGGGATCCCACCAGGGCAGCGCTGCTGACCCTGAGGGTGGGGTTTGTGCTGCTAAATTTAAACAGTTCAGCAGGACAAACTGGAAGGAGAACAAACTGTCCCTGGTGCCTCTGACACGGCCCTGCAGTGCCTGGGGGCACCTGCCTGTGCTCAGGGGGCAGGGACTGCAGCCCTGCACTGCACTGCTGCTCCTCTGGCCAGTCCCAGTTTCCTCCTGTGACCATCCCACTCCTCACTCCCCACTCAGAATCCCAGAATCATCCTTGGAAAAGCCTTCCATGATCAGAAATCCTGCCTGAGGTCCCTGAGGGCTCCCAGGGACAGCTTTGGGTGGCACAGCCACTGGTGCTGGAGGACAGCAGTGGCACTGGCAGAGGGTGCCAGGGGAAGTCACACCCAGACAGCCCTGGGCTGTTTTGTGTGCCCAGCCTGACCTCAGAGCCCTGGCAAAGAAAAATGCAGAAGCATGAAAACCCCTGGGGCTTGGCAGAGGAGCTCATGTGAGGGAGGATCACAGGACACAGCTCCCAGCCCCTCCACGGTGCAGCTGCAGAAGAAAAACACTTTCTCCCCATCCCGCCTTACACTGAATCAAATCTTCCACCAAATCCAAAATTTAGGGGAAAATAAACAGTTTTGTCCTGTCCAACTGCCCATTTACTCCTTGCTCTTCCCATCTTGGAGCCCTTCCTCAGCTGATGGAAACTGAGGTACTGAAGCTTGTTCAGATGGGAAACCAACACCAGCGTGGTTCAACCCCAGCTCCAGAACAGCTTCCACCCATCCCAGTGGGAATTGTCACTGTGCCGAGCCCAAATCACAGCTGAACCCACTGGAATCCTGACATGGACATCAGGGAGAGACTCCCAGAGGGAAAATCAGGCTGAAAACTGTCACCTGAGCCCTACAGAGCCTGAAAGGTGCTGTGTGTGGGAAGGGAATCCCTCTTCCCTGGGAGCCCAGGAGAGCCCAGCACATCCCAGGCAGCACCCTCACCTCCAGCCTCCTCCTCCTCCTCTCCCTTCTAGAGCAGTTCCACCTCATCTCTCAGACACCAAACACAGCTTTTCTGTGGATAAACATTGCACCAAAATCTCTGTGGCTGCAGGAGAGGAGAGGAGAGGAGAGGAGAGGAGAGGAGAGGAGAGGAGAGGAGAGGAGAGGAGAGGAGAGGAGAGGAGAGGAGAGGAGAGGAGAGGAGAGGAGAGGAGAGGAGAGGAGAGGAGAGGAGAGGAGAGGAGAGGAGAGGAGAGGAGAGGAGAGGAGAGGAGAGGAGAGGAGAGGAGAGAGGAGTGACGACAGCACATCCCACTGCTCCCTGACCTGCACCCAGGAGTTTCCACCAGAGCTGTGCTGGGTTTCTCCTCTCCCTGCCACACACTGGATCTTGCCCACGTTGAAGGCACCGTGGTCCCTTCAATGCCTTCCCCAGAGGGGGCTGTAAACCCTGGAAAACTTCACCCTGACACAAGAAATCATTTTGTTTGCAGATTAATGCACAGAGCAGCCAAGATTTCCATCAGACTCGTTACCTTCCTGGTGACCTGGGTGATCTGGGTGCTCCTGGGGGTTGTTTCTTGCTCCTTCCCCCTGCCAGGGCACGTCCTGGGAGAGCTGCAGTGCTTTGGGTGCTGGAGTTGGTTTTTATGTGGGGGCTGGTGCTGCGGGGAGTGCTCCTTCCTCTGGCTCTGCAGTGGGTGGTTTTATAGAACATCCCAGGGCTCCCCCAGCACAGCCCCCGCGGCCAATGGCTGAGGCTGGGATGGGGATGGAGGAGGGAAAAGCTGGAGGAACACGGGAGAGCTCTGGGGAGGAGTGAAAATAATAAACAAATAAAGCTGGATGGGGGGGGGCAGCACCCTCTGCTCCGTGAGTGACAGGATCCTCATCTCAGGGTTTGTTCAGAGCTGCTGAGGAGAGCTGGACCAGCCTGGCTCTTTCTCAGTGGTCAAGGTTTTTTAAATAGGGTAGAAATCATCTGTACGTGCAGGAAAAGGCCAGGTTTGGTGGGGAGGACATGGAGGTAAAGCCAGGTTTGGTGGGGAGGACATGGAGGTAAAGCCAGGTTTGGTGGGAAGGACATGGGAATAGACCCGGGTTTAGTGGAAAGGACAGCAGGAAAAGCCAGGTTTGGTGGGAAGGATATGGAGGTGTCTTGGTTTGGAGGTGTCTTGGTTTGGAGGTAAAGCCAGGTTTAGTGGGAAGGACACGGAGATAGACCCAGGTTTAGTGGGAAGGACACGGAGATAGACCCAGGTTTAGTGGGAAGGACACGGAGATGGACCAGGTTTAGTGGGAAGGACAGCAGGAAAAGCCAGGTTTAGTGGGAAGGACACGGAGATGGACCAGGTTTAGTGGGAAGGACACGGAGACAGACCCAGGTTTGGTGGGAAGGACACAGAGATAGACCCAGGTTTAGTGGGAAGGACACAGAGATAGACCCAGGTTTAGTGGGAAGGACACGGAGACAAACCCAGGTTTAGTGGGAAGGACACGGAGACAGACCCAGGTTTAGTGGGAAGGACACAGAAATAGACCCAGGTTTAGTGGGAAGGACACGGAGACAGACCCAGGTTTAGTGGGAAGGACACGGAAATAGACCCAGGTTTAGTGGGAAGGACACGGAGACAGACCCAGGTTTAGTGGGAAGGACACGGAAATAGACCCAGGTTTAGTGGGAAGGACACGGAGACAGACCCAGGTTTAGTGGGAAGGACACGGAGATGGACCAGGTTTAGTGGGAAGGACAGCAGGAAAAGCCAGGTTTGGGGGGCTGGATGGACACAGCCCGTCCCTGGCCTTGCCTGGAGCACTCAGCTGCTGCCCCTTTTTCGGCCAGCAATACCCAGAGATGTTTCCACCTTGGAACTCGTGTTCCAGAGCTGGCTCTGGAGCTCAGTGGATCATTCCTGCACCTTGATGCATTCCCGAGGCTCTGGGGCTGGACTTTAGGTCTGGCCCAGGCAGGAGCACACAAGTCCATTGCCAGCTGGAGGCTCTGAAGGGCAGCAGGAGGTGACCTGGTCCTGTCACCTCTGCTCACTCCATCCCCAGGCAGAGCAGGGAGCAGCCCCTCAATGGGCTCCTCTACCCGTGGATTGAACCCTTTGGCCTCTGTGAGGGGCTGCAGCTTTTCCTGGGCTCTCTTCCCAAACCAGAGGGGTTTGGGGCGTGCAGGGCCCCCTCCCTGCCCCCCGGGGGGTCCTGCAGCCTATTCTGGGCCAGTCACGTTCCTGCACGGGACAGGGCATCAATGGCCCTCTCTGTTCTGATGGAGACAAAGGATGGCTCCAACCCCTCAGAGACCCCCAGGAAAACACA